>ML675643.1:252374-941232 GCA_007922155.1 Mesoclemmys tuberculata
GAGCAAGCAGTCTATCGCCCCGGCCCCTTGGCAGGGGCGGGCGAGCAGGCAGTCTATCGCCCCGGCCCTTTGGCAGGGCGGGCGAGCACGGAAGCAGTCTAGCGCCGGGTTGGAGGAGGGACAGGGGGAGGGGGACGCAGGCCCACCTGACTCCACTGCGTCCCAGCCCAGGGCCCTAACAGTGGCAAAGGCGTTGCCACTGTGCCGGCGGGGTCCTCCCGCAACACACCAGCGGTAGCAGGCCCTTGGCCGCAGCCCCAGTTGGAGCTGCCCCCTGGGCTACTTCCTCCCCACCAGTCCCGGGTACCTCCTTCCGTGGGCTCCGGGGAATAGACGGCTCGGGGAAGGTTGAGTAGGCCCTCCTCATCGGCAGGTGGGAGGTCGGGGAGCCCTTCAGCGAGGGGCAACTCCTCCAGGTCGCAGGCCTCTGGGGGTACTCCGGCGTCAGGTAGTTCCTCCAAGTCAGGGCCCGCCTCGGGGGGTGCTGCGGCGGGCAACTCGTCCAGGTCCGGACCCGCCTCCGGAGGGGGTTCCCACCCCAGAGGGTCCCGGGGCTCGTCCCACTCCCTGGTATCCGGGGGCCCGACCCAGTCATCCGGTCCGGAGCCGTAGGGCCGCTCCCAGCCCCTGAGTTCCGGAGAGGCCCTACGCTGAGCCTCGGTCCGGCGGGGCTCCGGCAGGGGCTGCAGCCGGCGTGAAGGCACGTCTGTCCTCGCTGGCCGTCTGCCCCTTACTGAGCAGCGGGCCCTGCCTTTTAACCCCTTTTCCCTGGGGGAAGTCCAGCCCTCCGCGGAGGGGATTGGCCAGTCGGCTGGGCCTATCTCAGTCCGCCTCCGGGGTTGACGGGCAGGCAGGGGTTTTAAATCCTGTGGAGGTTGTGTTTGGGGGTGGCGGCCCTTTCTGGGGCCCAGCCGCTCGGGAAGGTCCCTGCACCTTCCTACAGTGACACAGATGAATACCTCTGAACAGATTACAGAGGTCATATTCACCGACTCCAGTAATTATTACTACATACACTCGTTTGGGGATGCCCATTACAACAATCGGCATTCCGCTCTGCAACTTATTACTTGACTGTTGATGAGATTGTTGGGCATGATCTGCAAAAGATAACTTTCCCATTGTAATTTCACACTTGCTTTCCTAAAACAAAGTTTAGAAAGTTGGCTGCAAATGTTGATAAGTACTTGTTAGAAATATCACTAGCTATACTGTTCTTGGTATTATCTCATGCATTTCCCTCTGTTTCTCCTTATTTTGGCACGGCCTCTGACTGCTGACTCATTTAAAAAAAAAAGAACCATGAGAAAAGCAACTCACTGGATTTTACTTTTTTTAACATAGAAAAATGGTGGGTTTTAGATCTTTCACAGAATATGTAAATCAAAAAGAATACTGCATGCGCGCGCACGCATACACATCCAGTACTACTAATTTTTTATTCCTCTTCCAAATACAGCATCCTTGATTTTAGACCCTGAATGTTTTTTACTACATAGAGGGCAATTTTAACAGATGTTAGCGTATATAGCACATCACTACTATAGTAGTGCATAGTATAGCATATAGTACATCACTACTCAGCACTTAAAATTATGGCTTTGCAATGGATTCTCACCACAAGCATTTGAAAATTGGAACCCAGTCAACCCATATAATGTTTGCTTTCCTTTTTCCCCTTACAAAGCAACAAGGGCAATGTGTATGCATGTGGCCATATGAGCAAGAGATTATTTATGTATCTATACAGTAAATATTACAGTCTATGAACATTTGTCTATTTGACTTCTGCAATTTGATTGACAGCTACCAAGACTCAGTCAATTAGCAGACTCCTAAAAGACAAATTCCTCACCTCTTTTTACTGGTCTTTCTCTGAGTAATGACTCTTGATTAAACTTTTTAGAGCAGTAAAAAATTTTAGAGTAATATTTTCTAGAAAAAATAAACTAACATCAAACATTAACCTTTTTCTCAAGCCTCTCACTTGTGACAACGACATTCTGAGCCACTGAGCTTGGTCAATGGACTACGTCCCTGCAACATGAATACGCCTACATGTCATCTGGATCCACAAGAAAGCACTGTCAACTCCATCACAAATGTCACTGATTGGGGTCTCTGGTGAATCACCCAAATACAATCCCTGCAAAACCAAAACCTCAACAGACGGGTTAGTAGAAAGGACTTGGCCCAAGTGTTTTATCATAATGTTAAAGAGAGAGAGTGTGTGTGTGTTCTATTTTGTTTACAAAATAATGCCTTGGTGCCAGAAAGGATTCCAAACCAGGACTCGTAACACCAGATCCAAGTAAGTTCAGAGCCAGAAGTGGATCCCAGTCCAAACTTCATGGCTAGGAACCCTGAAACTGAAGTTCTTTACGTTATTTATGCAACAAATATTTTCTTTCTCATTTTCTAGTCATCTGGTTGGTATTGTAGGGTTGTTACAATAAATACGATTCTGAACAGGGTGGATTGATCTAAACCAAAGTGAGTTAAATCACCAATTTTAATCATGATTTAAATTGGCAAGCAGGAAAACTTGCCTCGATTTTAATCACATTTTGCATTTGTCCTTTCTAGTTATTTGGCTAAAGAAAGGTTGATTCTCATTGGTTGTTAACCATTAAAACATGCTGATTTGCAATAAAATATAGCCTTTACACTAAATTTGATGCTTCTTTTTACTACCCGGGGAGATATAATGTATCTATATACATTTTTAATGCATTTATATAACTTGATTTACTTCTGTTCAAGTTTTTAATTTTTACATTTTGTATTATGTTATAAAATGGTAAATGATGCATTTCTTATTTGTTAAATGTTTAATTTTTTACTTGAGCTTTGTGTCAAGCTCTATTTGGATGGAAATTCCAATCAATTAAAATGCAAAAACCCTTAATTTAACGTTTTTTTAAAAAATTAGTTAACTAAAAATACCTTAAATGTGCTGGATACATAGGGGAAAAAAGATTATCACAATTTGCATTTAAAACTAACTGATTTATTAAACAAGAGAAGTATTATCTACAGTTAATTAATTGAACTGATGCTGACCAGAAACCGTCAAGATTTTAGAACTAATAGATCTCATCCTCTTGTAGCTAGTTTTTGTTCATTGATTGGAAGAGGAAAACAAGCTTTCCTGCTTTTTTCAACTCCCAAGTGAGTTCTTATTTTTGAATAAAGTAATCATTGAAATGAACTAATTGAATGAACTGAAATTAAGAAAATATTCTCTCTGCATCTGCTAAGAGACTACTGCTGTCAAAAGCTGGTTTAGCTCTTCAACAAGCTCTGGTTCAAGGTGCTTAGCCAGTGAATTCCTCCAGTTTGGCAGTGTGACTTTCTTTAAAAGTTTGCAGCAAACTGCTTATTATGTTTTGTATCTGATTTACATGATTTTACTCAGTTATAAGTAGTTTAGATCTTAACATAGTCGTCAATTTAAAATTTAATTTTAAAGATTTTTTTAAAATAAATTTTGTTTCAAAAAATAAACTTATTTTTTAAAAATAAACCTGTATTTAATTTAATTTTTTTTTTAAAAAAATCTCCTTTACAATAAAAAGTCCATTTTTAAAAATTTTTCTAAAAAAAATTGTCCACTCTGATTCTGAGAAAAGCAGAGTAAGCTGAGAGAATGATACAGCAGAAAAAATACAGATAGCGTCAGCAAGGCCTTTTCCTCAGGAGTAATGTTTATAATAAGAAGCAAAATAAAATAATGGAAGCTGAAAAGGCAACAAAACTCCTCATCTTCGGGTTCAGCCTACTACTATGACTCCTGGCAGTGGAGCTCTACTTTCCCCTAAAGGCCATTTTATTCACCGTTTCCCACACACTCAATTTACAAGTTCTTTGCTTGAGCACATGTGCAAGGAGAGAGAGAATGCGAGAATCCTGTAGCACTTTAAAAACTAACAAATTTAATTTCTGCAGGCATAAGCTTTTGTGGACTGCAACCCACTTCATCAGATGCAAGAAATAGAAATCAGATAGGGGGTATATATATACATCCAAGGGTAAGGAACAACACTGGGAAGGGTAGGTGTTAGCAAAGTCCATTCAGTTAGAGGAGATGAGGCCTATTCAGAAGGAGAGAAGCTGGGCTGTGATTAACTCCTGGTTCATTATAAACAGATGATGCCTCTGCACTTTGTTGCACAAGAGCGTCGAAGTATCTAGTCTCCATCCTGCAAAGGAGTCTAAATAGGCTGCTTTCTGCTGCTGTGTGGAGCACTCCCAACTTCAATGGAGATCTGCCCAGGTAGAATTAGGGCCTTTGGTTTTTTAATGTTATCATTATTCGGACTTTGCAAGCAGAAAAATAGGAACAACAATAAAAGGATCTCCTAAACTGACAGAGTCACTCTGCGATACAGTCACCCAAACAGGCCACTGAGCCAATATCCTCTCAGTGTAGTACAATACCAATCGCCGCCTCCTTCACGAGTCGCAGCAGGGACAGGATGGCTTTTCAAACAAGTATTTATGATCAGAGGGCTGCAGCATATGATAAATATTTATACAGTCTATTAAATAATAGTCTGTATAAATATTATTCAAAGGGTGCATGCTGGAAACCACAGACTTCCCAGTTTATCCTTAAACAAATGTGCTAGTTTTCCCACATAGGCAGTGGAAGAAATAAACAAACAAACTCCCCTTTGTGAAAATATTTCATTCAATAAAATAAAAAGAAAATCCTCAACATTGCTTGTTTAATTTTAAAAGGAATGGCTGAGAAAGCAGACGAATGTTTCATTACAATTAAGTAGTGAGTTCTGTTTGTTTTACCTTACTTTATGGTTATCAGACTTGTCTTAAAGCTGTAGTACCAGGAGCCACTACACCCACACACGCAGCAGAAATATTTATCAGCTGCCAATACAGATTTTGCAGTATTGTAACCTTAAACACAGGGAATTATAAAGGATTGACACATCTTTTTTTAAACTTTGATCTTTGAAACTTTGCAAGCTGCCTGGGCCCACAGATCATGTGTAAATAGCATGTTTTTAGTAGTGCAGCTGTGCTTTTCTAGGGATTACAGGGGAAAAGATTAGCAGGGCATCAAATTAGGCTTCATAATCTTAATAAGAAAGTATCTAAACACTGTATTAAACAAAAGTTGCATGCCAACGTCACAGTTTTCATGAAAGGAGGTAAAATGGAAGGAGTATCTCTGGCAACACTGTGCCACGTTCAGCACCATGTCCATTTTTTAGTGATACAAAAAGCTAACAACAAAATAATTCATGGTAGCCGAGTAATCAAGATCTCTTCTTAAAGGCAAAGTACTTCAGTCCCCTTTCTGAGATGGGATAAAAGTCACCTACAGAGTGGGGCGAGGAGACAACACATGCTGTTAGTACTGCTTTCTCATAATGCAATCCTCTAATGCTCTGCTTGACCAAAGGGCAGTGCTGTCACCTTATCAACAGTGGTTTACTTCCCACTTATGCCATGCCAAAAGAAAGATATGCACAATAGCTCTGCGGTCCTGGAGTTTGCATGCTAGCAATAAAAATAACTGGAACAGATAACATACATACTCTGAGGTTACTCTTTTTCACTGTAGTGTCAATTTGGAAAAATGTAATCTTCCTCCTAGTCACAATGTTCTTCATTCACTAATCAATAGTTAGCCATGTGAAAAGTTCCATTAACAGGCCATGCACTTGACAAGGCTGGGGAAACTGAGGCACACAGCAGGAGAGTGATTTGCCCAAGACCAGCGGAAGAGTTGTATATAGGACCCACACCTCCAAACTCTCAGTCTCATATTCTATCCATTAGATTGTGCTGTCTCAACATTTCTAATCTGACCATCACACATCATGATATTTTCTCTCAATAAACTACACTGTAGGTCTGCAAACTAGTATGGTCAGTCTCATCTTCTTATCCCATCCTTTCCTCCACACAAAGAACCCTTCAAACCCTTCCAAATTGCTGACCCCCCAAGATGTATTTGAAGATGTATTCCTTTTGTTCTTTCGTTTTTTTTTTGTTTTTTGTTTTATGTTTTAAGGATTTATAAAACAAACCTCTGCTCCCACCTACACTTGTGTCCATCTGAGGCACTCCTGATTTATACCCGACTAACTAAATGCAGAATTTAGCCCACAGAGCCATTCTGAAATAGCCAACATCATCCAAGTAAATCAGTGAAACAGTGGAAAAGCAACGTAACTACAAATAATGAAAATGTACAAGAATTCTCAACACTGATCATAACTGACATTTAAAAAAACCAACCAACCAACCAAACAAACAAATACCTAATTCAGCAAACTATTAGGGCAAGAGAGATCCAGTAATTGACTTTTTTCAAACTCCACTGGCTATAGAGAATTCTCACTCAAGCAGCATGACAGATGTCAACAAAATTCATATTCTGCCAAATGAACAATCAGGCTGCTAATTTCTCAGTAATTAAATCAATCTCTAGTGAAACTGAACACTGATGTTCTCCTTATACCTATCCGCTTGAGTTTGCTCTGCACGTAGAAGACCCTTCACAAACTGCTCAAATTATTAGAACAATGGCGTCCTGGTCCATGACTAAGGCTGTTAGGCACTACCACAATGTAAATGATGATGATGATGAGAGTTGCAAGTTTTGCCGTTTCTTCTCTCACCATGGATCATCCAAGAGCATGCGCTGATCTCTACTAAATCGATTTGCTACTTGCAACAATTCACTTCTCAGTTCAGGTGAACAAATTTCAGCCTATGAGGTGTCTCCAAACCATTCACCTCAAAAAGCATGCAATTCCCCGTTCATGATCTGTGAACAATGGTGGTAGCATTTCTGTTCACTGCTTGGATGACTGTAGACTCTCTATAAACAAGGGAACAACAAATGACGACTATTAGACATCTGGCAAGTAGAACAGCAACAGCGCCACCCACCAGCCTCAAAGGGGCCATTGGTTACTGGGCCATTGGAAAGGGGTAGGAGAACACACACTGGGGCACACTGAGGTAGCCCCTTCCCCATCTCTCGAGCCTCTAGCCACTCATTGGCCAGCCTGGTGAAGAAGGGAGCTGAACAGTCCCTCACTCTCCCCTTTCATTAAACCCTAGCCTGGATCATGGGGCGTCTTTTTTTGTTCCATTTAAGCATCCCCCTCCTTGAACTGGTGGCACTGGAGCTGTGTTGCAGATGCTGAAGGTCTGACTGCTCCCCAGTTTTGGAGTCAGGAAGGAATTTTTTTCGTCCGGTAGGGGGCAAATTGGCATAGGCCTGGTAGGTTTGTTCACCTCGCTCGCAGCATCCTGGAGGCAAAGTTGAGCTAAACAGGAATAGGATTTAGTAATTAATGGTAGGACTATTTAGTAATATCCTTGGCCAGGATATTAGCTCAGCCTAACTTGCAGCTGGTTTCCAGCACAGTAAAAAGAATGGTTCCAGAAGTAAAATTTTTGCTGATGGGCCTTGTGCTTAGGGGCTAAGAGGAGACCTAGTGGCATTTGCAGGCCCATGTCGTCTCCTCCTGTCCCCCCCATTCTGTACCTTCTGTCCCTTTTGCAGAAGGCAATGGGTAGGACTGAGAAAAGGGAGCTGAGCCCTGGGGGTAGCTAAGGTAAGTTATGGGTTACATGGTAGGAGCCCTGTAATACCCGCACTGAATTACTTAAAACGTTTGGTATGTGAGAGTCTGGGCGACAAGGTATGTAGCATTCCTCCCCTAGGTTGCATTTGATAAAGTTGTGGCCTGCTGCTTAAATGCATCCCTGTGTTTGCCTTCCTTGGCCACTTGTGTCCAGGTCAGTAAGATGAGTCAGGTGAGCAGGAGGACCCTTTGTAAGGGCTTCCTGGCCAGCCAGCCAGCATGTACAGCCGCTTCAGCTGCGCTGGCTGGCCTGGGAGAGGAGCTACTCCCGTATGTTCACAGTGGGGAAGCCGTGTGCCCGTGAGAAGTGGCAAGAATGAAGAGCTTGTGGGCGGAGCAGAAACTCAGAGGTGGCTAAGGATTGCTAGGATTTGCAAGAATTAAGGAAAGAAAGGGATTTGATCCCTGTGCAGCACCAGTACCTTGAGACTAAAGAGAGAACACATTGCGGGCCAGGAGTGCAAATTGGATTGATCCGGCCTTGCTTGCTCCACGGTTCCTGGTTCCTTTTCCATCACACTCTGCCTACTCCCCGTCTCCCTCCCTCTCTCCCATGCCAGAAATGACACACTTGGCCTTGCCCTCCACCACTGGCTGCTGTGTGAAGTGCATCTCTTTACCTGTCCCCCTTTCGCCTTAAGAACAGCAGAGAGCTGCTATCTAAGGCGTTGCGGGCAGGAGCCAGGAGGAAGAGGGAACAAAGAGCAGAGACCTGCAAGGAAAATATATGGCTGCTTGCCAAATGGAGATGATGGAGGAGGGTACAAGCTATGGGAGGGTACAAGCAAAACAGCACCAGCACTTCTCTCTCCTTCCACATGGAGCGACTCAGGGAACATTTCGATCAACTCTCTCTTACAAACGAAGGGTCAGCTCTTGTAAATCAATGGCAAATTTCCATTGATTTCAGTGGTTCAGGATTAGACTGGGGATATTAGTGAACATAACTGGTGGACACATGACTTTGAATGTCTCCATCTTAAAGGAGACAGTAGCCACAACCCACAGTGAATCTAACATAGGAAATGTTGCTCACTCCATGCCAGACTTTGCTTAGGAAAGCTTTTGCTTTAGGAAAGATTGTATGGCTAACAATCAAACCTATTTTATGGGATATTATGGGGTGCTTGGAGCTGAGATCAGAGATGCTAGTTTGATTGTTATTGTGTGAAAGAAGAAATGTTACAATCTAAATGCTTTGTGAGACCTGTGTGACTAGCTAACAGGAGGCAAGAAACCCCACATGGATCCACAGGGGACGGCCTACTGCTAGTCAGTACTGCCAAGGACCTTTCCTTGTGATCCCTGTAACCTCGTCTATTCTGGAGGAGGGATAAAATGGTATCCATTAGGCAGTTACAAGACAGACAGATTCCTGTATTTTAATACATGTTCACTGTTTTTATTCCCTTCTCTGTTATAAAAGGAATGAAAAAGAAGAATCATGGGCTAAATTCATTCTTTGGCATAGGTCCAGTGAAGATAACTTAGTTACATCAGGGATGAATTTGCCCTATAAGTTTAATTACATCAGCAAATCATTATAAAAATGATTTGCTCTGAGTTCACAATTCTATAAAATGACAGACTAACAAAATTAGCATATTGGCTGAAATCCATTGTATTTCCCAGCAAGCTTCTACCATTTAAACAACATCTGAACCAATTGTCTATAATAACCCATGGCAGATACTAGAAAGCCCAGGCCAGTGGTTGATGCAACATTTAAATCAATTTTTAAAGACATGCTGTAAACCACTTCTGTTGAGACACTTTCAGCCCAGGAGCAAGTAGAATTCTGTAGTCAAATCCAAACTTTACCATACAGTACTCGTTCAATCTTGCATAATAATTGGAAATAGTGACAGCCTTAAGTAATTTGTCATAATAAGATTAAACATTTATTTGGTTTGCCAGACAATCTGCAATTCTAAACACTTTGGGCCTGAAGTTCCTGTCACAACTACTTATGAAGAAGCAAGGTTGCACATAGGCTAGTTTAAGAGAAACACATACTCAGCCTATAAATCAAATAACAGGACATACGCTACACAAGTCATGTGTCTGCAACCCTCTCTCTGTATGCTACAAGCCCTAACCATGATGGATGAACCTCAAATGCTTATCTCAGCCTAGTAAGGCTTTTTCCTGATCTTTGCCCATTCCCTGGCCCCCTCTACGCTATAAAGCCTGAGATTTCCCTCCTTAGTAATCCTCCAGTCTTCTGTGTGACAATCCCACAAACACAAGTACAGCACCTTGAAGATATCACCCACTTTCCCATTCACAAGTAGCGTGCTCTGTGGCTTCCTCTAAAGACACCCATAAAGCACGGAACACTTCAGACAGGAAAGCCAAAGCTTGTAAGGTTGTGCACCTCAGAGATTTTCAGGGACCTGCATGCAGCCTTCCCTTTCTCATAAGGAGCTGTGGGTCAGACCACTGAAGTTCTGCTTCCTCTTTTGAAGTCCTCAAGGAGGGAGACAGAACTATTTGTGATCACCTTGGGCGCTCTTCCCCTTCAGCAGATGAAAACAGAGCAAATCTCTGGTAGCATGCAGCACAGAACCATCTTCAAGGGAGCTGGAGATAAGAGAATGACACCACAGTGACCCCTCCCCCCTTCTAACTCTTAACGCTAGAGAAAAATACCTCTGAAGATCAAAGACATAAACCAAGCAGAACTGTGATTCTGAAAAAGGAGAAGTGCCAGAAATTTCATGAAATCCACGAGGGACTGCACTATTGCTATTAATTTCACATGGAAGGGCCAGATTCAGAGAGGGAATTAGGCACCTGACTGCCTTTTTAGGTAGCTTAGATGCCACTGACATTCTGGAAACCATGGCTCAACAGGTGCTCATGAGTTTAGGTGGCAGCTAAATTGTGACGTCGCTTCCCTGCTACCAACCAACTCAAAGCCCTAAAGGGAGCCAAAGACCCAGAAGCTCCGAATCAGAACTCTCAAACTACGTTCTCCTCTGCCTCTCTGCCATTGAGGCCTGATCCCTTAAGCAGGCCCAGAGTATGCCTATAGGCTTAGGTCCTGTACAAGGCTCCGTGTGTGCTAGTTAGGGCACTAAACCCGGCACTTGGGTTCAAGTCCCTATTCCAAATTAGGCAGAGCAGGGATTTGAACCTGGGTCTCACATATTCCAGGTGGCTGCTCTAACAACTGAGCTATTGGTTATTCTGGGGAAGGAGGGTGGGGGGTGACGAGTGTCTCACCCTTCCCCTAAGCACCTAACTCCAGAAGAGCTTCACGGCTGAGAATCCTGAGTGGAGGGATACACGTCCATCTAGCTGGTCAGTCCAGCACCTACATACTTTGAAGATGTAGGCCTTTTCTCTGCATTTCACTCCTGGCTTGCTTAAGCAGTTCCCTGCTAAGCTTGCTGGCTTCTGAGAATCCTTTCATCAGGCATCTACCTTTCCCATACAACGCATTGGAGCCTGGATGCCTAACTTGGGATGGAGAATTTAGGCAGCTAAATGTTGCAGTGCTTAAATACCTTTGTGAATTTATATCCCAGATGCTATGGAGATGGGCAGTTGCATATCACTCTACGATACATAGGTAGAAGGACCCAAGCTGTAAAATGAGGATCCCTAATATAATCAGTCTCTTCCTCTTCCATAAAGTTTGGGGGTACTCAGAAGTATGCCAGAACTAGAAATCCATCTCTACCATAGATAGAACGTGGGTCCAACCCGTGGTAGGTTTGCAAGGAAGGAGTTGTTAAGAAGGATGAGGAGGCAAAGGGATTACAGAGAAGTCTCAAGAAAAGAAATGGATGAGGACCTGTCACTTATTTGGGGAAAGGATAGTTATTTGTCCAAAATTACCATTATTTTCTAAAAGATCAGCTCTTCAAAAACATGATGGCATGTCTCTTCTGACCTCTTCATGGTTGAAGCACAGCCCAGAACACAGAGAGACTGCAAAAGCAAGTGAGACTCCATATCCAAAGTCCTTACGTAGTTCTAGTTCCCTTTTCTTTGACCCTGTCAACACATTTCTGCTCCAATACTTAAGAGTCCAAAACAGTGGCAGATGTTCAACACAGGGTTACCCCAAGGCTATGGGAAAAAAGAAAGGATCTGTCCTAAAACCCCTAACGCCCCTAACACACCACTACATGTGTGTACATGTAGGAGAAGAGACTAGTAAGTGTTGGAAAAACCCTTTTTAAACATTCAGTTATGTTTTAATGCCATGTTTTACTAAATTAGAAGGATTGGCCTTTCAGGACAGGGAATGCAGGAGGATGGAAAATTGAAGTATGATGGAACAACTAACCTCCTTTAGGAGTTTAAGAGAAATCTTGGGTCACAGCCCTTTCTAAATTCTTCAGCTGCATCTCTCTCTCATCCCACTTCCTTGTATTTTCTTTCTCCTAAACTGCCTCCAGCAATTAGCTTTTCCGGTTAATTTTATTAAATAAGCTTTCAGCTTCTAGGCTTTAACCAGGTATCTCAGACTGTTTCCACTTTTCAGAAGAAAAAGAAAATCCTGCTAGAGCAACATAGAAGCAACATATTGTTGAGAGCTTTCCCAAAGATCTAGGAGATCCGCTAAGCAAAACTGTAAGGAAGTGCATATCTCTTATGCATTTCTGCTGAAAATTGACTGCCACCATTCAAACACATGAACAACTTGAGGGTATCTTAATATGAAGCATTAGTCCTATATCAGATTTTCTGAATGAAAATATCTGTGAAGGTTAAAGACGCTCTGAGCCGAATCTTGGAAAGTGTGGATCACTACCTGAGGGGTTCCAAGCACCCTCCATTCTGACTGAAGTCACTAATGGGAGCTGAGAGCGCTCAATAAATGTCAGGATCAGGCTCACTGTCAGTTAGCTTATGCCCAATAAGGAGGCTGTGTTTTAAGAAAGTGTCAATAAAAATGAGTTTGGGAGACTGACAACCTGAATCCTGTACCATCTCACATCAGCATGGTGAAACAGGCTAAGGGTATGTCTACACTGTGAAGTGACGTCGATTTAATGTCAGTCGACTTTCACCCACCGAACTCATGAAGTCGGAGAAGCGTGGTCACACCATGAGTGTTGCGGGTTTGCGTCCTCACCAGCCGCACTTGCAGAGATAATCAAAGCAGTGCACCTTGGGTAGCAATTCCACAGTGCAACTACCTGGAGTGCCTTTTGGGAGGGTTGTCGTCCTCCCATGAGGCAACATGCTCCCTCCCCTCTCCTTTCTTCTCTCAAATAAACAGACGAACATTTTTGGTGCTATTTTTCCAAACCCTTCATTCTCTGCTGTGGGCACACCATTGCCGGAGAGGCATGGAGCCCGCTCGGCTGTGCACTATCATTGTGAGCATCACAAACACCTCATGACTTATCCTGCAGTATTTTCAAGGCCAAGACAGGAGCCACAGCGCAGAAAATTGCGATGTTACTGAAGCCGCCCAGCTGCAAGCCATAGAACAAAACAATTCCTGTTTGCTGCATGCTGTCACACACCATCTTCAGTCGGAGAAGTGCCCCTTCTGGTCCTGGGAAACAAGCAATGACTGGTGGGATTGCATCATTATGAAGGTGTGGGATGATGAGCAGTGGCTGCAGAACTTTCATTGAACTTTGCATAGAGTTGTCTCCCCAGCCCGGAAACGCATGAATACTCGCTTGAGACCTGCTGTGACAGCAGAGAAGTGAGTAGCCATCGCTTTGTGGAAGCAAGCGAACCCAGACTGAGTTGGGAATCAATTTGGAGTCAGTAAATCCACCGGGGGACCTGCTGTGATACAAGTGTGCAGGGCCATTAATAGACTTCTGCTAAGAAGGACAGTGACTTGGGGAAATGTGCAGGACATAGTGGACGGGCTTGCCACAAGGGGGCAATAGATGGCACACATATCCCTATCTTAACACCAGACCACCTTGCCATAGAGTACATAAAGCGAAAGGGATACTTGTCAAGGATGTGGCAGAGCCTTGTGGATCACAGATCACAGCTTCACTGGCATCAGCGTGGGGTGGTCTGGAAAGATGAATGATGTGCACATCTTTAGGAACTAAGGTCTGTTCAAAAAGATGCAGGTGGGCACTTTTTTCCCTGACCAAAAAATAAATATTGGCAATGTTGAAATGCCAATAGTTATCCTGGGGGATCCTTCTGCCTCTTGCTACCCTGGCTGATGAAGCCCTACACCAGGCACCTGCATAGCGAGAAGGAGCATTTCAAAAATAGGCTCAGCAAGTGCAGAATCATGGTGGAATGTGTATTTGGCCGCTTATAACCACAACAATGTACATCTCTGTCAGTGATGTGCCTTCCCTTCCCATCCCATCCCCTGCTCTCACATCATTGTTCCCCTTCCCCTCTTCCCCCACCAACAATCCCTGAGCTCTCAATGAGTAAAGAATAATGTTTTTTAAACCAGTAAAGTTTTATTGGTGATCCATAACAGTGGACGCAAAAGAAGATAATTTAACATTCTCATAAGGCTGTTAGAGGATCCAGAGCAAAGTGTGATTGTACAAACAGCAACACCTGCATGTTCCGAAATCTTAAAGAAGCTGAAGCCTCTTTCTGCTCCCCTCCACCAGCATGGAATGGAGCATATACTGCACCCTGCTCAACCCGAGGGTGGAGGCTGCGAAACAGCTTGTTAGCTGAGCATTTTGCAGGGGCTGCAGAGGGAGTCTGTCCTGCCACTGCTCTTCCTGGAGCTCTACCAGATGCCTCAGCGTGTCAGATTGATCCCACATAATAAGCAACATCTCCTTTTGAGTTGCACGCTCCTGCTCTGGGCTGATTTTCTGTTTTCCATGTCCATGTTCAGTTTTTCTGACAATTACATCTTCCAGGCTCTGAGCTCTGTGTTAGTAGCCATGGAGGCATTCATTAGTTCGTTGAACATGTCATCCCAAGTTTTCTTTTTTCGCCTTCAAATCTGGGAAAGGTGCTCTGCAGGAGTAGAAGCTGGTATGAAGGCTGAGCTGTCCACTGTAAGACAAGCAAAGCACAAAGTTTCCATTGTTAGCTGGTCCCATGGATGAAAAGCAATGTTACAATGTACAAAGAACTGCCCTTCATATTCACAAGGCAACAACAGATCCGCATGCTAATCTGTACATGTTGCACGGGTCGGAGTGGTGTTCCAGCCTTGGTAAGTAAGGGGCCCTTGCGTCCATTATAGAGAAGTCTATGTAGTACTAAACTCCCCAATCCACACTTAATCAAGGAGCAGGCTCACTGGGCTCCCCTTTACCATCCCAAATACTGGTTTGGGAGGAGGTGGTCCAAAGGGATTGGAGGAGAGTGTGAGTGAAGTGTCACCGGAAAAAACACAGGGCCACCTGTTCCTGGACCCCTAACACCCATGACAACGTCATGGCTACGAATTGTCTGTTTCGGGGCCCAGGACGCCGTTCATGGCAGGGGAATAACATGCTGTGACTATATTGGTCGGGTACTGTAAATTTGCTCCCTCTTCCCTACCTGACCAGGTACGATATCAGTCTCCTGAGGGTAACACAGGTGGAAAGGGAAGATTTGCTGCAAGCATCTGGGTACAGGTCTGACCCTTATGCTGTGTTCTGCAATGATGCCTGCTCGTTTAATAGCAGAGTGGTGGGGAAAAATGTTCTACTATGGCAGAAGAAATAAGGCTGACCTCCCCAGAAACCTTCTGCAAAGGGTTGCAGAGTACCTGCATGAAAGTTTCCTGGAGATATCCACAGAGAATTCTTGAAGCATCCCTGTGCCATAAATAGTCTGTTCCAGGGGTAATTCTCTGCTTAAGTGGATCTACACCCATGAACCTCATCACCACAAACATACAGACTCCTTTAAAAAAAAAACAGAGTAAAAAGCTGGACTGGGGCTATAACCACAGAAATACAATTTGCTATAGACACTCACCAGATGTGCCTTCCCCGGCATCTCGGTCAGTCACACTGTTCTGCATCTGGCTGGGCTGCTCTGGGGTAACAAACAGATGTTGGCTCTCAGGTAGAATAGATACCCCACTCGCCCGCCCCCTGTTCTCCTAATACTTTTCCTCTTCGTCCACAGGATCTTCCTCAGTAATCCTGGACTCGGATTCCATGGAGATATCTCTGCTGCATGGTAGTACAGTGGTGGGGTCCTGGCCGAGAATTGCCTGCAGCTCCTCATAAAAACGACATGTCTTTGGTGACAAGCCAGAACGACTGTTCGCCTCCCTAGTTTTCTGATATACCTGCCTCAGCTCTGATTTTAATGCAGCATTGTGGCCCTTCTCCACCATACCATGCAATAGCCTCTCGTAGATATCCAAATTTCTTTTGCTGGCTTGGAACTGAGCCAGAACAGACTCTTCACCTCACAGGCTGATGAGATCCAAGACCTCAGGTCGACTCCATGCTGGAGCGTGTCTGGGGCATGCACTTGCCATGAGCAGTTCAGCTACAAAGCTCTGTCCATGCTGACCAAACAGGAAATGGGAATTCAAAATTTCCCAGAGCTTCAGGGGAGGGGCTGTTTCCTGTGCACGTGGCCACAGTGCAGCAGAGCATGAATATCCAGAGCAGTTACAGCAGAGTATGGTGGGATAACTCCTGGTGGCCAATCACATCAATTTATGCAACGCTTCACTTACATTGCCATTCATTCAACCCATGCAACTTGACTTCAGCGCTACACCTCTTGCAGAGGTGGAAAATTGAACTTTCCCATGATTTAGGTCGGTGGAACAGACCTGTCAGTGGAGACACGTACATTATGTGGTTGACAGAAGCCACATTCCGTCGACCTACATTCGCAGTGTAGGCCAGGCCTAAGAACAGAGTAGTTTAATTTTACCTTCCAACCTGAGTAAAATACATGCAAGAGGAAAACAGATCACATGCATGATTTCAAGTCTTTTCACTTTGAATAATTTCCAGTGGTTAATCACACAGATATGCAATCTTCCCCCCCCCCTTGTTAGTATCTTAATTTGGTATCTTTATATCTTTTAAAACTTAAACATCTTATACAAGGAAGGTAAAAAACCAGACAATTTTCTAAATAAAACCTACTTACAGTATTTGGAGTCATCCTCTAAAACAGAGGTTATCACATGGGGGTATGAGGACACTAAGTGTGCCCGATACTACAGCGAAGGGTGTGCTATAAGAATGTGGAGCAGATACACAGGCCAGGTAGAAAACATTATCGGAGTTTGCAGAGTAATTGGATTTTCTAGCTCATCCCCACAAAATTTAACATTTTGATTTTTTTTTTTTTTTTGAATTATAACCACATTTTAGAGGGAAGCCTCCAAAAGCACCAAAGAGACCCTCAGCTGTGGAGAGCTGAAGAAGCACTGCTCTGAACTAAGCTTAGAGCACAGCAACAGGAAAAGGCCTATTGTGTGTGTTTGCTTTCAGAAAACCCTGGGTCGTGTGCACTAGTGATCCATGACTTCGGTACACAACTAATTATTGTTTGGATTGGGGAACAGCGATCACTTACGTGTCCAAACTGATATATTGTATTAGCTTAGCAGTGGGCACGCAGACAGCAGTTTAACGAAACCACAGTTTTCCTGAGAGAGCAATTTCCTGGCTGCTAGCAGTTGCCGAAAAGAAAGCCTCATGTTCTTCTCTTGGCTTTCTAGCACATTTGTAATGCATTTTCTGATTGGTTAATTGAACATTCGCCGCCACTGGTTGATTTTCCCCTCTGCTCTCTTTGAATCTGCTGAGCACTCGGTGAGATCTGTACCCACTGGTATGGCCGTATGTTTTTCATTCTGGACCTTTGAACCCTTTAAAAAGAATCTGCTGACTGTTAAGCACGGCTGTCAAGCTGCACTGCTGTATAAAGCGGAAGTCCAGAATTCAAACAATAAGTAGTTTTGTCTTAGTGGGAGAGAGATATTTTGCTTTTATTAAAAAAAAAAAAATCAAAGAGGAGAAATGGGTTTTAAAATGCTTCTGGTAAAATTATAATGCAGCCCAAATTCTGCTGTCAGCTACAATCCTGTAACCGCATGAGACTGAAAAAATCCGGGGGGGGGGTTCTGGGCATAGCTTGGACAGCATTTCCCCCTTAGTGAAAACAGAAGCCACACATATACCCAAAGAAAGGTAAACACAAGGAAACAAAATACAAGGCTAGTTCTGAACCAGTGAATGGGCACTAAAACAGCCATTGCCAGTATCAGGCCAAAAATATATAACAGCAGCCAAAATCAACAAACCTTGACCGTCAGCTGTGGGTTGGTGCTCATGTATGGGGCTGCCACCTCTGAGACTTTTGCCCTGAGGGTCAAAAGTTGCAGTAAAATGTCATGAGAAGTCAAGTCCAAATACATTTTAGGTTTGTTTTAATGCCCCGTACGAGATAGGGAATAAGACAGGACTATCTTACTCTTGGGAGAGTCCCCTGAAAAAATGAACATAGGGCAGCTGTTGCCATAGTTAGGGCCCTACCAAATTCACGACTGTGAAAAATGCATCCTGGACCGTGAAATCTGGTCTCCCCTGTGAAATCTCATCTGTTGTGAACTTTTACCCTATGCTATAGGGTAAAAGCGTACAAAAGTACACAGCGTTTCCCAACTGGGCGTGCCGGCCCAAAGGGGATTGCAGAGTGTGTGGAGGGGGCGTGTTGTGATGTTGTTATCCTTATTTTTACACTGCCTTCAACGCTGGGCACTCAGCCAGGAGCCGCCACTCTCTAGCCACCCATCTGAAGGCAGCACCTCCAGCAGCAGCAGTAAGGGGAGCATGGTACTTTTGTGCTGCTGCAGCTGGTGGCGGTGCTGCTTTCAGAGCTGGACGCCAGGCCAGCAGCCGCCGTTCTCTGGCCGCCCAGCTTTGAAGGCAGAACAGAAGGAAAGGTGGCAATGCTGCAACCCTCTTACAAGACCCTTTTGGGTCAGGACCCGCAGTGTAAGAAAAGCTGAGTGTTAAGGGCTTTCCATGTTTATATTTTGCCATTTTAAAATACGTATTCATGCTTTGTTACAATACCACAAAATGTAAGGTTTAAATATCCCAAACCGTGAAACTCAAGATTTTTAAAATGCTATGACCATGACATTTATGAAAATGGTCTGTCAATTTGGTAGGGCCCTAGCCATAGTACGTGAATTCCAAACTACAGTTGGGATTAGACTGTGCCAGGTCTCTGCACATGCACAGGAGTGCATGAAAAGCTTGGTAAGTTTATGAGGGGATGTAGAGTTACCACCTTTTAAATGCAAAAAAAAAAAGGCACCCCCACCCAGAAGGCAAGCCCACTGTAACCACAACTACAAGGCAACTCCACAATCCCCTGGCCCTCAACAGCCACTTATACTATTTAAAGAGATAACACATATAGATAAGATTGATAACATCCCATGTTTCCTCACTCTTGTGTGACTCAAATTCTCTCTCACACGCATGGCGTGCTTGCATGTTGGTGGGCAGACAGCTGCTGTGTTTTCAACAGTTTTGATCTGTTATCGCTTAAACTACAGAAATGGGACCATTGCAGCATCTTTAGCTGGATACAGAAACTTTTACCATTAGCTATCCCAGTGTATTGTGATAATAATACAAATCTTTAGACCCATGTAAAAAAAATTAAAAAAAAAAAAAACCCAAAAAACCCAGCAGATTAAATTATTTTTTCTGGCAACTGGCAAATTCATAAAAAATCCAGCCAGGTGGTAACCCTAAGGGGTGGTATGATGAAACTGCCTACAATGGCATGTAGCCGACCTGCAATTGTTCATAGCAAATATCTCCAACAGCCAGTGATGGGACAGTAGATGGGAGGGCTATGGGTTACTATAGCGAATTCTCTCTCAGGTGTCTGGCTGGTGGGTCTTGCCCAATGCTCAGAGTCTAAATGATCGCCATATTTGAGGTTGAGAGGGAATTTCCCCCCAAGTCAGATTGGTAGAAACCCTGGGGAAAATTTTGTCTTCCTCTGCAGCATGGAGCATGGCTTACTTGCAGGTTTCAACTAGCATAACTGGTGGATTCTCTGTAACTTGAAATCTTTAAATCATGATTTGAGGGGCTCAGTAACAGAGCTTATGGGTCTATTACAGGAGTGGGTGGCTGAGGTGCTGTGGCTTGCAATATGCAGGAGGTCAGACTAGATGATCATGATGGTCCCTTCTGGCCTTAAAGTCTGTGAGTCTAAGTCTGGTGCCTGGGAGTTTCTGGAGAATAAGTGTGTATCTACACTGCAATTAAAAATCCACAGCTGGCTCATGCCAGCTGACTCAGGCTAAGGCCTAGGGCTAAGGGGTTCATATTCTTTGGAAAGAAATCTTGTAATAGGAGGCATTCTTACCAAATTCCAAGAATTTTCTAATTTAGGCAGAGACAGAAATACTGTAAGAAGAACCCTGCTCACGGAAAGATGGGTTACAGGCCAGGGTTACTGGTCAGGACTTGGCTGTTTTAGCCAGCTTTGTCACTGAATCGCTTTGTGACCTTTGTTAGTCATGTCATGTTCAGAATAGGCAGGAATTTTCCATTAGAACGATTTTCTGACAGAAAATTCAGTCTCCAAAAAATCATAATTTTCAGTGGAGGAAAAAAATCTTCAATTTTGCCAAAAAAAAGTTTCAATTTTCCATCAGAAAAATCTAAATGAATTATGTCGTTTTGGGTCAATTTGACCCCAACAGAAATATTTCGGTTTGTTGAACCGACTCAGAACATTTTGTTTTGAATAAATTCAATAAAACGTCAGACTAGTTCCTTATCAGCACATTGCCTTATGGGAATTGTAGTTTTTATCCCCATTCTTGTCTACAGAATGAGCTCTCTCAGACTTACCTTTCTTAAAATTCTTTGTGGCACTCACGGGAGATGTAGTCTAGCCAGGGCACCTGCCACATAGGTATGGTTAAGATTCTATCATGGGTATTTTTAGTAAGTCACTGGCAGGTCGTGGGCAATAAACAAAACTTCACGGAAGCCATGACCTGTCCCTGACTCTTACTAAAAATACCTTGAGGGAGGGAGGAAAACAGAGCTGGGAGCTGATCAGTGGCAGGCCAGAGCTGACAGCTGCTTCAGCCCTGCCCCAGAAGTCCCAGAAAGTCAGGGAATCCCTGACCTCTGTGATCAAATCTTATCCTTACCCATAGAGGAGAATGGGGCTATCAGGCTCCTGAAATGAGACAATGTTCTACAACCGGAAAATTCAGCTTAATACTGCACTGATTCAAGACAAATCAGGTCAGTTCAACAAATGAAAACTAAACGTTTTGAATTCGTTAATGTTGAAATGTTTCATTTCAATCAAAAATATCGAAAAAACATTTCAGCATTTCTAAATCTGAATTGGCATTTCCGTTTCACAAAAGAGAACAAATGTTGACGTTTTCCCACAGGACGGGAATTTTGAATTTCACTCAGCCTGTTTAATGGGGTAAATTAAGTGGGACTGGAGAGAAATGGTTTCAGGAGGGACTGAGTTTGATGTGCCACCAGGGTTTCAGGAGTGCAAGCTGAGGTCAGGTTACACACACACACACAAACACCAGTCACCAGAGAATCAGCATATAACACTGACCTCTCAGTGTCTCAATAAGGGTCTCTTTTCCTGCAGCTATAACTGCTGACTCACTCATTGCTAATGAAACAAAGACTCAGACTAAAATATTTTCAAGAGCCGTCACTGAATCTCTGTGTCTGCATTTGTTGGATGCCCAGCTTCAGATATCTCAAGTTGGGCACCCAAAAAAAATGGAGGCATCCAGAATTTAGTGACCATTTCTGAAAGTTTGGCTGCTAGCCATATATAAAATGGAGATAACAATATCTTCTTCTCTGGAGTGCAGTCTTACCAACATCACAAGTCACTTCTAAAAATATCATGAGATTGGCTATAAATCATGTGATTTTTATCAAACATATTCTGGGTTTATTTGGCTTCGGAGTTCTATGCCTTTAGGGTGTGTAAAATTTTCAAGCTTTTCTCCCAAATCAGGAGGGCTAGAAACATGCGTTTTTAAAATGAAAGCAGAGGTTCTCACATACCTCCAAGTTCTGCAGCAGTATGTAAAACACCAAATATTGTGAGGGTCACAATAGAACCACCAGAACTGACAATACTGGTGTTAGGACACATAAGGAATTATTTATTTTTAAAAATACTTTGAGATCTCAGATTGAGAGGTGTTATGTCAATGCAGGACATTATTATATTTTTGTTTCATGTCAAATCCAGCAAGTGCAGTTGTGTGTGCACGGAACCTTCTAGAATCTTAAGATGTAACGTAAAATTGTATAACATACAATAGGTATTTGCCTCTGTGTTTTGCAAGGTACCAGTTAGTGCACTGCAAGGAATGCAAGACAACTGAATTTTCTTTTCTTTCTATTGTTATCACCAGGTATAACTCAGGAAAACTTTAGTAACAAGATGATGTTTTACCCTTTGCTTTTCAAAATCTTCCCCACCCTCACGGGTTATGGATAGGCACCCTTGAAATGAATCACTTTTCCTTTTAATTACATGGTAACTAGTGAAAGCTCTTTTTTCAATGTAGAAGAAAAGTTGTGTTTTCTTTATTTCCTTATTAAAAAAAATACACTGTAAGCTCCAGGGCCAGATCCTTAGGTGGGTAAATCAGCATTACTCCGATCCGTCCCATAGTCTTTTTAACCAGTACTGTAGAACAATTTAGTGGTTTTCAATGACAGTTGACATCTTTGAAATACTCCCTTTTACAGAACTAGACTAAATGTGACATTTGCTAGAGAAGAAACTCTTTGCATAAATCTGTCGAAAAGAACTTACTTAATCATATTACTTCACTAGCAGCGGTAACCTTTGGAGGCCAAATTCCAGACAGGTTGAGAAATGGAACAAGAGTACATAAAGGTGACAGTTCCATTAACTGCAATCAAAGAGGGAGGTCAGAGGTGGGAGAGAGATAAATGTCTTATTCTAAAAGGAAAAAAGAGAACGAAAAGTCCCCAGTGTTCTTCAGGAAAAGTTGGGGATTAAGGGCCCAATCCCGGCCTTACTGAAATCAGTACAAAAATTCCCACTAACTGTGTCTGCAAAATCATGCCATAGAGCTGCTGTTCATTGTCAATGCAGACTGTCAATGCAGGAGTACACATGTGCATTGCAGGAGTACACATGTGTCAATTTAGGTGTCACCATTAAAATCATATGCAGAATGGCTGAGCACAAAAGCTCTGACAGGAAGGCTGACTTTGGGTCTGACTTAGGAGTCAATGGGAGTTGCATGAGAGGAAGTGCATGTAGGATCTGACCCTTCATCACAAACAAATAATGGGAAAAAATATCCCCATTTAGGCACATGTGAAGGAACTACACCTTCTAGCTATCTAGCCATTCAAGTCCACGATTGTCAAATACACACACCAGGCAACATCATTGGATTGTGGTCAGTGCGAGATTGGAGGATAGGCAGGAATCTGCAAAGAGGCTTTAAGCCACTTTTACGATCCTGTAGTGGGCTTCACTCTTGGGCCAGCAATCCTAGTGGTCAGGGCATGGACAAACAGTCTTTCCAAGTCGTGGGTCAGCTCTTTTGAACTCCAGGGGGCCTGAATGACAAGGCACAGCTCATCATCTCCTCGCCAGAGTCCTCCTGGATGTCTCAGGTGGCTGGGGGTAGTAGGGAAAGGTAGGAGGACCTGTACCCTCCCTCTCCACTGGGTCCCAATCCAGGGCCAAAGGGAGAGAGGGGAGGAGTGGCTCAGATCCTTCTTGCTACTACTCCAGATCAGTTTCCCTTCAGTCTCTTCCCACCTTCCCTGTTTCCCTTCAGTGTGGGCTGTGGCCTCAGCCATCTCCTTGCACAGTTTCAGTAATCTGGCATCCCAGCAGATGGGAGTGGGGAAAGGGTGGCTTCCAAATTAATTCCCAGAGTCCAGCTGCTCCCCGTAGTCTGGGAGAAGAGGGAAAAGGGTGTGGGGTCAGTTCTCCACTCTCGCGGATGAGTCTTAATCACAGTCCTGATCCCTCTATAGATTACTTTGCTTCAGAAACTACGCCCTTCTGCCTTCTTGCAGCCAGCCTCTCCTTCACTCTTTCCCCCACCTGACTGCCAAAGCTCCCCTTTTAAGCAGGTCATCCACAGGGAGCATGCATGACAGCTGCAGAGCCTTCCCGGCCCAATGCTATTCCACCAGTCCTTTATTCTGAGTGAGGGGTCTGTAAACCTCATCAAAGGCCTCCAGCTCCTAGAACTAAATCTCCATTTGTTAGGATCCCAACATGAATCATAGCCATCGGGGAGCTGTTCTGGCAATCAGGGATTGTCAAGGCACAGAGACTACCAAGGCACACGGACTCCCACCCAGACATGCCCATTTCCCTCAGCCACACCCCTGCACCAGGGGCTGAGAATGGCAGAGACAGTATCGTTAATACAACTCTACACTAACCACGTACTTCTTCTCAACAGAGGAACAATCTTCCAGAGGCAGGTAAAACTGGCTATATAGAAAAGCTTTGCACCACTGGAAGCAAGTAGAGTGTTGCTAAGCAAGTGGCCCATTGTCTCAAGAGTCTTTCCTGGTCTGTGTTAACAGGGAACTGACTAATCCAAGGTCTGTTTATTTTGAAAATAAATGTCGTGTATGCTCTCTATAATTTTTGTTGATTGGTTTTGTATACGTAATTATCTACAGACTTGCTATGTCTTTTTATGTACAGGTGTAACTGACAGAAAACCAATGCAATTACACAAAGAAGGAAAGCAAAGAAGAAAATTCTTAGACTGATAAGTTACATCTATAAAAAGACTAGGTCCTTGATCATGAAGAATTTCAATTACTTAGCTATTGATTGGGATAACAATCCGGCAAAAATTAAAGAGAAGAAAAGATTTAGAAAGAGTCATGGAGAATTGCTTACTTAGGCAGTTTGGGAAACAACCTGCAGAGCCCGGGGTTATTATGGATCGAATCCTAGGAAGTGGACTAGTTCTGCTATATAAGGATTGACGCTGGGGAACACTTAGCATCAGACACTTACTGTGTCACTAGGCTTCAACTATTCATAAAGACAGGGGAAAAAGAGGGAAGGAATAACCATTGATGGCTTTAGTAAAGACAACGAAGGGAATTTTGACTGGAATCGTAAACTATGAGGAAGGCACCATAGGAAAAAAAGGGCATTTCCTATAGGAACTTGCTCTCAGATACTAACGGTACAAAGAAGGGCAACCTCAAGCTTTATGCAGCTTTAAATGAATCATTAAATACTTACACTTGTGATCCATCCGCTTAGTTTTTCTGAGCATACACGTGTGAATACAAAGATCGCAAGCTGCTCTATATAGGGTCCTGAGCCAACAAATTTCTAGATCCTCCAAAATAATGAGGTCTTGCATACAATTTGCCCTCCCTGTCTCCCTGGATGGACACTTATCTTCCTCTTACTCCCCATACTCAAGGGAGGCAGCCTAACAAGTGGCCAGCTAGCACATTAACCAGCGATGTGTGGTCCTGATGATACCCCTCTGTATTCAGGCCTCTTCTGACCATGGAACCAAGAACTCAAGGGTTCTAAGGAACATGTCTGTTATTTTAGGGACATCACAGGCTGCAAGAATCAGTGATCCTGACAGCAATCAGGCTGCCTCACTTGCTGCCACACTACAAACACCAATGAAAAACGACCACCGTTCTTGCTCAAACTCCCATCCTTAACTCTGAATGCTCAACATTTTTGCTAGAAATTTTTCCACAACTTGTTCCCCACTTGGAAGCCTACTACATCTCCATGCACTGTGGAAAGGGAAGAAGAGATCACAGTGCAGGAGTAATGCCTTGGTTGACTGTCTCCACATGCATGGTCTCCTAACCAACCGCACTGCAGCTGCGGGACATTGACCTTTTTGCTGCAGAGAGGTGAAATGGGACATCATCTCCTGCTGAGTGAACAGGGCCTGCTCATGATCCTCCAGTGCCCAGTAAGAGCATACTCAAAGGAAAACTGAGCTCATATGGGTCCCACCTGTCCCTGCTCAGCAGAAAGATCTGGCATCTGCTGTCCACCTAGCACTGTCAGCACCTTGGTGTCTCAGCTTGTCTCTCAATGCTAGATGAATCATTGGTTGGTGGATCTACAGATTCCCATGCAACTTCTGGATGTCAAACCACAGCACAGAAGCCTCTTGCCATTTCTTTCCCGAGTGGCCTGGTTTGCGTCCCTTTATTATATTATATAGTAGCACTTGACTCTTATTTCACAATTTTGCAAGCTGTTGAGCTGGAAATTGATTAAGTTCTTTAAATTTCACAATACACTAAAAACAACAAAAAACTATAAATACTTTTGTCTAAAATTTTGCCAGAACTTTACCACAAATTGTGTCTTGCTCTTATCAGTACATTCCTTTTGTTTTTGATGTATCATACAACGTACTAATAACCTGTCAGTAATGAAGAATGATCCAAAGATCCTCTATAAATGATATGTATGGACCAGCTCCCTCCGTTTCCTAACTTTTTTGAGGAAGTTCCTTATAGCTGCTCTACACATTTTTCCTAAAAATTTGCCCACTGTTTGATTTCAAAATCTGGTCAACATAAAAAGAGGATGAAGATGGCTGTAACACATTTCAGGAAGTGTTCTAACTACTTCAATAACTGGAACTTTTTTCCGCATAAGGCAAAGCATGCCTTTTCTATGATGCCTTTTTATATTCAGGCGCTTGTGACCCGAGTCTCAAGTTAGAGTTTCAACAACGTCTGTTAGCTTGTAAAAAAAAAAAAAAAGTCCTCCAGTGACTAGGTGGTTAACTGAAATATACAGCCTCCTTGCAAATAACAAACTACTATTCTGCTAAATTGATTGCAAGATGTACAACAGAAGGCTTCAGCCACCTTTTAATTTTGTGAAATCTTAAATACAACTGGGGCTCATTCAGACATTAAAAAAGAAGAAGCAGCAGCAGCAGCAGCAGCAGCTTGTAAAGTCATTTTGCCACCTGCAAAGCCTGGACAACTAAACTAAAGAGCACTGGAAAAACAGGAATAAAATCACCATATATGTAGTCAGTTCCTACAGCAGTTACTTTTCATGCTCTGTGTTCAATCCAAAACAAATTGTCTGCTTATAATTAAAATGCAATCCTGCTTCCAAGAGTCCTGCCTCAAGGGAAATAGTTGCACACCACAGTCCAGATACATTTTTGGTATAATATCACTGAAGCTGATGGAGTTACATCAGTGCATAATTTGGCCCTGTGTCTTATCTACACTGACGCAATTCAACTTTTAAAGGACAATTATAGGGTTTCCTCCTAAGCTAGGTCAAGTTTTCTCCAAAACACATCAAGGAAAAAGCTATAAGAGAGGGAGCTAGAGGTTTTTTATTTTGCTTTATTGTTGAATTTAAGAATATTCAGATATTAAAAAATTTCATTGGATCTATTTTGTATATCTTAAATTTTACAACCTGTTGCTATTTCTCACTTATGTAGAAATACATTACAGGTAAGAGGCCACCGCAAAACATAACAATCCCAAGGACATTAACCCCAACAATTACAGAAAGCCTAGTACGAAATCATTCATGGATTCAGCAAATTCCACTGAATCTGAGAAGGATTTAACAAAACCTATTTTCCAGCTTGTATGTATTGCTTGAGCTTCCAGTATGCGATTACCATAACGTACATACCACTCAGGCATCTGGAGGCGAATATAGGATGTTAATTCTAGAGCATTTTTTAAAGAAATTTTAAATGCTACAGGCTCAATTCTAATCTCACTTATATTGATGAAAGTTCATTGGATTTCCACTGTTGCATAAGAGAGAAAATTCAGAATTTATATATAGGAAAGGGACTAAAAACACAAGGCCAAATCTTATGGTCAAAGACCAGGGGAAAGGAGGAGATGCTTGCAGTTGCAAACTATTATAACACTTACCTAATCCTAGGGCTAGGCTGGTCTCTGGCATAAATAAGTACAACCTCATGGTTATTCTAACAGTCAGATGCCTATGGTCCCAAGGCCTGATCCAGAAACCAGGGGATTGTAATGGCATAGGAATCCCCTGGTTATGTCAGCTTTCACCAGAGAATGTTGCCTGTCCTGGGCACTGACAGGAGGTGATTACACACTATGGTATATCTATGCCAGCAGAGGATTCAGGGAGCAGATTCTGCTAACTTTACAGTTTCTTTGTGCTGACAGAGCAATACAAAGCAGCTGAAATGGTGGGGTTCGGTATCTGACTCACGGCATCCTGGAAAGATGAAGATATCCATTATAGTTCATCACCTTCTCTGAACAAATATTCCAATAATAAAGAGAGGCTTAGGACGGTGGGGAAGAAAAATAGGGAGAGAAATTAACGGGTGAATGTGGCATCTGTTCAAGCTCATTGCTGAGCTCCATTACAAAAACTGTAACATAGAGTGGCTCTTTTTTAGCTTCTTTACTTTAAGTTAACATCGTCAACATTTATTGATCAAGACAATTATGGTAATCAAGCACAAACTGACCAACCTACATACAATTTATCCTTTCCCACTTGCATTCTTGCTTTGACCTGACAAGTAAACAGCCTTGTTACAAATCAATGGAGAGCAAAAGCTATCAACAATTTAAAAATATTTTTAGTTACAAAAAATAAACCACATCATGTGTGGAAAAGTTAAAGGCATTTTGACATACAAGACAGCCACAGATTCAGAGCTCCTTCCAGCGTCAGGCACAAGCAGCAAAAGAAAAATTCTTTAAACATTCTTCAGAATCACATTCCAAAAGCTAATCTTTGGATCATACAGCTTTTCTTTCCGAAGCAATGATAAAACTATAATGGCTTTATTCAGCCTCTTAATGCACTGATCAGTCTGAAAAAAAAGGGAAGGGAAATAAATAGTGCAGACAAAAATTTTATAAATACTGCAAATATTTTTCTGTGTGTTTTCATTTTAACCACATTTGGGAAGTGTGGTAATGAAGGAGGGGGAAAATATTGAGGAAGGAAATAAATTGTAGATACTCTTCTTTTAGGATACTTTAAATCTGATTAATTTCAATACAGGCAACTCCATCATTTCAAGGAATTGTAATAATTGCTGTATATATGGATGATAAGTCTTCGAGCATTTTCCTTGCTTACAGTGCTTGTCAGGCATCAAAATAACATGGGAATTATTTGACATACAAATATCCTTCCCCATCAATAGATAAATAATATGCAGTACAAAATATATTAGTATATATAGGAATTCAAGGTCAGAAATAGAAAATAATGGCCCTATGATTTGCAAAAGTGTCCAACCGTGGAACACAGTCCCCAAAGTCATAGGACTTTTCCACAAAAGCATTGAAGGAAAATGGATTTCTTTGAAAACTCCAGTTAACATGGTATATAAATATATTACATTATTATTTATTACTTGTTTTTCAGTAGCATGGGGCAACCCCAGTCATTGACGAGGATCCCACTGTGGTAGGTGCTGTGCAAACGCAGAACAAAGAGCATCCTGGTCCCTAAGGGGCTTTCAATCTACATTGCTTAATAAATGAAACAGAAAGCAAACTTCTGCTCTAGCAACTGCTACTAAGCAGCACCTCCTTCACTCTTCTCATCTTTAATTTTTAGAGGGGATGACATTCCCTTCCACACATCACCTCCTCTGTCGCTTTTTTCCCCGGTTCGCTCTCTCTCAGCTGCAGCAAATTGTTTGGGTTTTTTTCTGAGCAGCCACAGCCGGCACCTTTGGGACACAAATGAACTCCACTATGCTTTCTATCAACTTCAGCAGCACTTCAAAGGAGGCAGCAAAGATTTGTGTGGAACTTCTAAGATCAAATGCAGAGTACAGAAATCAGTAAACTTAATATATAGGGAACCGGAGACAATATCATCTCAGAAAACCTGAAGTAGTAAAGGAAGGAAAAGTGCTCATTGGATCTAAAACACCACCACAATGGTCATATCCGGCAAAATTAAAAATCCCAAAACAACATTAATGGTGCACTGCTTAGCAATTCAATAGTGCTAATCTATTTTAGGTCATGTAATCTTGTTGGATAGTATCTGAAAATCCAGAACATGATCTATTACATACCTGGATTGTGTTGAAGTGAATATCAAGATTTACTGACCCAAGAAAGAAATACTGAGTGAGGTAAAGCAACAGGGAAGAGACTCTCTCTCTCTCTCACTCAGCCACCTCCCCCCACCAAACTAGAATGTCTGCTTCCCGCTTAGTTCAATGTACATCCTCGTATTATAACTAGCCGGCTCCCATAAATCCTTCAAGAAAAACCCAGCAATATATTTAGTGTATATTTGAGAGGTTTTTAAAAGACATTTGCATTGAACTACATGAGTTTCATAAAATACTACCTCCACCTCTTCCATCAGATATTACAGTCTATCTAATTGGATGGGACCATGGCTTGAGTTTCTCCTCTCCTGTGTAGCTTATTACATGGCTCTTAAATCAGCCGTGGCCTACTCATTTCAACTAAAGCTATTTTGGTTTCACTTTTTGCCTAAAAACAATGAACATCCAAGAAGCATTTGATCAACACTAAGCGTTACAATAAGACCACCTCACATACCTTTTATTGAGGAGAAGGGGGAACTGTTACACTAGTTTTTCTATAATATATGAATGAAGGGAAAGAGTGCCATCCAAATTCTCCTTCATAGACCTGTTGGCATTATTGTGCATGTATCACTTGTAAATATATTTTCTAAATCACCAGGCAGACCTTGTTCTGGTAAATTTCTAGCATGTATAACAACCAAACCTGGTTGGAATTTTTATATTTTGAAATTTAAACAAATTTTCAAATTTCAGAATTTTGAAAATCCAGAAGATTGTTTCCTCCTTTGGAAGGCTGAACCCAGGGCATCCAGAAGCTAAAGTTTTAGCCTGTAAACCTTGAGCTGAAGAACGAACTCTCCTCACTGGCAGCTGTAGCAGATTCATGATCACTTTGGATTAGGCCCGGTGACAGAAGCATAACACACTGAAGTTATATATAGATATTTGTCTAGAACATTTACTGGAGACTATAAGAAAAAAATATGAACATAAAAAATTTTAAGGATTTTCCTTCACATTACAAAGTTACTTTATCTTAGAGGAATTTCTCTTTGATATTGCCCAATGGATGTGTTCTTGCTATAGTAACTCATCCTCAATCTTGGGAAAAATAGAAGTCTTGCTAATGGGTGGAGGTCGCCATTCTGAGATTCCTTTCTCTTTCATCACGCTCCGGCTTACTAAGAGAACCCATTCCGAGGCAGTGAATGAAGCTAGGAAGCTTGGTGGTACTTTTAATCTTTTAATCACAATCTTTCCAGGGAAATTCATGTATCAGTTGTGGTACAAAGTGTTATTTTCAGCTTCAGGCTGCTGTCAAATGTATTTTGCAACAACCTTGCAACAACAAAAAATAGGCATGTGACCATGAGGGCTCCATTACTATAATTTGCCCCAGCAGGACTTCCAATACTGCATCTCAGTCACTTACTGCTCACGTAGAATGCAGAGAAGTCCATTTGCTCTCTGGCTTGAGCAACCACGTTCACATTATGCCCACACTGTGTTCTTCACAGTGGGTGAGAGGAAAGTGGCAGATTGACCACTATGTCAGACAGCTCTTGTTTTTTAAGGTCCGTAATTGTGTAGGCCCTTGCCTTGTACACATGGGTATCTGCTCTTTGACACCTCTTGCCTAATGAGGATCCTATTTACTGTATCTCAGACAGGAAGGTGGCTGTGCCCTGGCTACAGCAAGCCCTTCAGTGAACGTGAGCCAAGTTTTAGGGCAAAGCTGGGCCAGTTTATGGCCTTCGGTGAAAGCCACTTTTGTTCCTGAATTACACATGATCAGCAAGTAGTTTGGCTGATTTTTGCTTTGAGTCTCCAAACTAGATGAGGCAAAACTAAGAAGAAAAAATCCATACAAGCCCCCCAAGAACCCAAACTACCACATTTTGCTCAACACTGAATTATTTATGAACAAATTAGTTAATGTTGGTAGAATGCATTGCAATGTAAATTGATATATAGAAGGTAAATTGCTATATGAATGCTAAGAATTATTACAATTTCCCTGTAGTTCCAAATGGAATGAACTTTCATTCTAAATTCATATGCATTCATAACAGCTCATTACAACAGTTCTACAGCCAGGTTATCCCCACTGCGAATCCCCAGAAATTTGATCATATCAATATTAAACCGCTGATTAGCTGATGCACCCTAGTCAGACACAGACTGTATCATTGCATTTCTCCATAGAAACCTTTGCTCTGGATCATGCTTGTTTTAATTCCTTCACAGATCACATTCTGTTTAATGGTAATTTGATTTTGCATTGCAAGACCCAGCTGTACATTAGGAGGTTGCAACCTTCCCATTTATCACTTAAAGTAACTATTTTTTCCCCAAGTTTCATCAGGTTAAAAGAGTTAGCAATTTTTCTCCTTGAAATGTCCCTTCAGCATGACAGAGATGTATAACAGATCAGTGTAGCTATGAATGCATTACAACATTAGTCATCAATTAGTTTTAAACCACCACTATAATATATCATTTATCTAGCCTGCTGTAGCACTATTGTGAACATTTAATTTTTTAAGGCATCTTGATTTTTAACCTAGCTGCTGCATCCCCTCTTTTGTCTCCTATACAGTCATCTCCTTAAGGAACAATAAAAATTAGATTTGTTTGACCTGCACTCAGGGTTCGTTTAAGTGAAATGGATTTTAATTGCTCTGCTTGGTCTACCAGACAGCTTTTATGTAATATTCCAGACATTTACGCACTGTCTTTTGCCTTTCTGTAAGCAGGTGTGTGTGTCCATGAATGCCTGTAAAGCAGCTCTTACAATTCATTTCACATCTCTCCTATAATACTCTGGGAAATTGCTTACTCTGAGATACCATTGACATCTAATTAAGGGTTCAAGTCATTGCCACATTTCCAAATAACATTTTCTTTTCTCTTCAGTGTTCAACTTTTACCGTACAGTTAACTCTAAAAGGATATTGCTACAGACTGAACTCCCCATGTTATCATTATACAATATTTGCATCGCATTTGCATTGCATTGAAAATGCCTAATGCATTTGGTATTGAGACTTGTTTCTTTTGCTGTTTGCCCTGCCGAGTCACCCTTACCATCCCACCTCATACACACACTTTCTTCCTAACATTCTCAGGACACTTTACTCTATTTATGCTTTGAAGGGACCCAGGCTGCAAGGCAGTGTGGAAAACTGGCTTGTGAGCTGCCTCTCCATTTGGTCCAGCTGCTGGCCTGGGGAAGGGGGAATCTAGTGGATTCCACTCTAATTCTATTCTTGATGGTGTGAGAGGCAAAGGGGGTGAGATACGATCTGGGGATGATGGCCTCCCCTTTCTATTTTCTTCCAGCTTCTAAAGGGCAATTCTGGCTGGCCTGTAAATTGACAAACCACCACAGAGCCGCAAGCCTCCTAAGTAGTTTCTTGGGCCTACGGTTAGTTCTGATCTACTCTCCACTCGATTCCTATTCACACAATTCCCATTAGCATTGGACGCCTAATGAAAGAACAAATCTGTAAGTGAGAAGAGTCTGTCCTATTCATGTCAACAGAAGTTAAGTGCATAAATCTTCTGCATGCTGGTGGGAGAACGTACCCTAAAAACCCTGGAGAAAGCAGAAATAGAAAAAGTAAAAGATTTGTTGTGCTGCAGTGTCACTGATGCAGTGTCTGATTAAATGGCTGGTGTTGTGCTTGCTCTATGCCTGCGTTACATTATCTACAGCTTACATGTGTGGGTACCCTGGTGTGCACGTTACTCTCTAAACAACATATAAATAGGGAAAAATCCAGCTCTTTTCTCTGCAGCCTTGGAGGACTCACAAGCAGCAGAGCCAGTGTGGTTCCACTACAGAAGCTGAGGACTGGATGGGAGGGGCCATTTCCACAGAGGATCCCTATGCAGGGGGTGAGGATGGGGATACGGGAAGGTGAAGAGAGGGTTGGGGAGCCTCCTCTCTTCCCCACATGGAGGGGACATGCTAGAAGCTAGAAAATCTGCCATGGAGTAGCCACTTGCCTACTTCCCCTCACATGGCGTATCTCCCCAGTGCCCACCTCAGTCAATCAGGCGGGCATCGCGGAATGAGTTTGGCCCATAATGGCTGGTGAACCACAAAATATTTACATTCAAATAATATTAAGTGTCTGGTTTTGGAATATAGGTATTGACAAATTAGAGGAGACTCATGGTCCGTTTGTCTCAGACTGTGTCTCTGACAGTGGCTTATGCAAGCTACTTCAAACAAAAGCAGGAAACTCCTACATTGTTCAACATGTTATGATGGCGCAAAAATTCTTTCTGATCTCAGCTGATATTTGGCTTATGCACTTAAATCCTAAATTGGGGATAGATCCTGTAACTTACTATACATTAAAGTGTAACCTTATCTTGCTTTTCTTGTTCATGTAAATATAGATATTTGACCAAGCTGCTGAGTTCGGACGCCAATCTGAACTCTTCCAAAGTTTGAAAGCTGAGTGGATCCAGGGTTTTGATTCAGGCCCATATCTAACAGACATCTTCTTTTACATCATAAGCTGTTTGCCATAATAATATCCTGTCTATTCTACCTCCCAGAGATGGAAATTTCTTCAAGGCGCTTATTGGCTTAGGCCCAGGATATCTAAAAGATCATCTAACACTTCAAGATGAAGATTGTGGTCAACAATTCCACTGTAGGCTAAAACTCATCCGTACAAGAGAGAGAGAGATTTCTAATGGGGCCGTTAGAGATTGTGAAACAAACTCCCACAGGAACTAAGCACCATTGCAAATCTCATCACCTTCCATTCCAAGTAAAAGGCACGCTTCTTTGACCTGCCTTCTCTAACATAAACATAAGCTGTGTGTACAGTTAAAAACAACCCAAAACCAAAACCTTACCACAAGCAAGCACTCCACTGTGCACACATCCTCCTGGGAGAGGAGGCGAGAGGGAAAACAAACCACACGTGACAGATGTTAGTCACATGACTTAGTGCACTATGGGAAGGCTCTCAAACATGTTTACGATGAGGGTGACATAAAAGTCTATGTAGAATAATATATAAAACATAGATACTATGAATGCAGCAACCACAACTGGAGGGGAGCTGCCTGCGTAGTCCCTTCTAGCAATATACAGATAGGATTCTTTGATTTAATGAACTTGTGCCTGTTGTCATTTATTCAGAAACATGCCCACTGGTGCTAGTCCCTCAATAGCTACCTTGCAAAGTCACATAACAATACTGTTGTCTCATCTCCTCTGACAAAAGCCATGGCACTCAGCGACCATTAATTTAAAACATTAAGTAAAAGCAAGCTAGAGCCTGAGCTGCAAAATTCTAACCCCCTCAGGCCAGGTGAATTAAGATCTAGGGTTCTGGATTGGCTCATTATAGAGAAAGAGACTATAATGCTTAACACTGAGGATCAGGTTTGCTGGGAAGAAGGCAAAATATTCCTATTACATGTACAAGCATCCAGCTCACAGAGTCTGCACAGGCTTCTGGCAATATCTAGCGCACGCTGCACAAGCTCAGAGGCTTGCAACATGAGGTAACACATTTGTTAGTATAAGTTACTCCTAAATTAGTATTATGTTCCTTTCGTTTGCACAGTTACTCCCAGACTTGCAACAAGACCCCTTCTTACAAGGGCCTGCAGAGGACTTCGGAGTCAGATCTGAGTTGGGATTCAAAAAACCCTACGTTCAGGGGTGTTTGGATCCAGGGGGGGTGGTTCATGACCATCTACAAAACCAAAGGAAAGTTAAGCACGCCTCAGTACTGCGGTCCATTTGTTTGTTTAATAACATTTTCTGCATAAGATTTATGGAATTTATAGACTGAGCAGTATTGAGGAAAACCATTGAGGAAGGGCCAAGTACATTAATTAGTCGTGTCTCCTCCAGCGGCTGCATTTACACAAACAGAAGGTTTGGAATATTGACTAACTTTTCCCTTTGTGAATAGGACTAGGAAGAGCCCTGTGCCAGGGAGTTAATGGAACAGGAGTTGTTACCATATGTGTCACACACGTCTGCCACATGTTCTCTGCTATAGGAGTTCATTGCAGTGGGTCTGTTGTACAATGTATATCACCTTTTTCCCCATCCACACCAAGTACTACAGTAAACAGACAGGAAAATACAGCACTGACACTTTTGGTACATATTGCACTTCCTCAGCGGAAATTGTATCAGCTGTGTATTGGTTGGTCTAAATTATTCAGGTCAGCATAGTGCTAATAAAAAGTGCCGCCCTGACCAACAGAGGCTGAAGCCGTCTCTTTATTCCCAGAAAAAGCCCAGCTCAGGCAGTGACAATTAGAACTTCCTCCACACTGTCTGTTCCTCATCCCTGACCTCCTTGGAGGGACTATTACAATGAATGAGAAGGTACTTCGGTCCCCTGGCTGACTCATGCCTTATGGCCTCCAGGGAGGCTGCCAAGCTGGGAGCAATTAATGCCAGTTGAGATGATGGTAGGAAAGGGGCTGAGCCCATCCATGGCAATTTGCTTGTTTCAACGCTGCCGAACATTATACAAACCACACATCTGAAGCAATCAACATGGCTGAGAAATATTTAAATCACTGTCTTCCAGTAGAACTATTTCCTCGGCATTCCTGCCTCCTCCCACAGGTGCACCCAACTTTGGCTGAAATGCAAGGCCCGTCTGACCGGTTTCTTGCAACTTCTAAAACCCAGAACACAGTGAGCAACACCAGAGGGCTCACCAACTATTAAAAGGGATACTCCCTGCCTGCTGAGATCTAAGCAATTCAGATGAACCTAAGTCACTATTTTCAAGCTTTGCTCTGCAATCATGAGGCTAGAAACTTTTTTTAAAAGAGGGCTAAGATTCTCATGTAATCACAGGCTACAGGGGCAGAGGCTTTATGAAGAACACCAAAGACTGCGGGGATAAAATCATGAGAGTTGCCAGATAATCCTCTGTGTCCCACCAAACCCCTCTCATTCTCCCTCATCCTCAGAACACCCCAATCTCCCTTTCCTCCCTGAACTGGGTCCCTCCCCAGTTCCCTGCCCCAAGCGCCCTCCCTGGATCTGCATCCCACCTTAGCTCTCCTCTACTCCCACCTCAAGCCTGTGCCCCCTTGAATCCCCTCCCATCTCATGTCCCCTGCCACGTTTCCATCCCCTCCTCATACCGGATTCTCTTTAATAGTGGGGGAAGGAGGAAGAGGGGTCGGTGCTGTGGTGGGCGCTGGGGAGGGGCCCACTAGCTCTGCTCTGCCAGGCCCCCATGCTCTGCACTCAGGCAGCCTGCATGCAGTTGCTCCCAAAGGGGGGCCAGAGCAGCCCCTAGAGGCAGGGGACTGCGATGGTAGCTGCCCCTTCCCTGCCCCGATCAGCAGGTGAGATGGGGATGGAGTGTGAGTGGAGCCTGAGACCGGACCCTCCTCCTCCAGCCCCTGCTGCCTTCCTTCTGCCCCTCCAAGTGATGAGATGTGATGAAAGTTGAGAAAGGATGGGAGAAACACAGTGTTGTCCTCCTCGAGCTGGACATTGAGGGAAAGATGGCTCCCTCCCTTTCTTCCTAAAATTACACCCAAGGGGTCAAAAGGAGTTTTTTGGCCATTTTTGTGGGGCACAGACCAAAAAGAGGCAGGGGATGTGCCGCTGGGGTGGCAGGGACTAAGGAGGTGTCTGAGATCTCTCCTGTGTCTCCCACTGAGATCGCCTCTGCGCCCTCCCCCTCACAACACTACTTTTACACCCCTAGATTAGAAGGGGCTGATGAGCATACTCTTTTCCTCCCCATTTGGTCCATGTGGGTTGTAGGAGCCAGCACTTTCAGGTGGCAGGAGGGAAAGTGGTCTTTTGCCTTTGTTTTCCCTTGAGGGCTGAGTCTGACACTATCTCTGTGCTGCTGAGTGGAGCCCCACAGGATAAGTGGGGAGAGGACGGGGGATGACAGAACGTGAGAATGTCACAGTGGCATATCACAGCTCTCCCGAGCCTGGCTTGCTTCTCCTGCATCCTGCCCACAGGAGAAGTCTGCCTGTGACCCTATTGAAGCCCTCCACATAGCCCCCTTAGGGGAAAGAACTACTCTTCATTGAAAGTCTTCCTGAAACAGATTAGAGTGGAATCTCCATGGCCTAGGGATTCTAGACATTTTTCATAGCATGAGCTGCATGTTCACAGAGATTCTCTCCTGGCCTTCTTACCTCCTATTTCTACTAGCAAAACAGCCCAATGGCAACTACAGTAAATTTGCTGACAAGAAAAGTAACGTTAGGAAAATATTTAATGTATATTTAGCTTTCTTTTAATGCAATGGAGCAGGGGGAGAACCAGCACCAGCTCCCAGTAAATAAACACTGGTCCATGGACCACAGTTTGGAAATCTCTGCCTTAGGGTGTAAAACTCCAGAGGTGCAACTGCCCTAAAAGGAGCTTTGTGGTAGGCACGCACAAGGGGCACTTATATGCTCTGTTTGTTTTGAACACGGCATTCAGACACCAGGGTTCTAGTCTCACACTCTGCTGCCATCTTGCTGTTTAAAAGTGGGCAAATTCTTAATTCTCTCTTCTTCAGCCTCTCCATTTGTAAAATGGCATAATAGATGCTCCAATCATAAACCACTCTGAGGTTGTCTGATGAAAGATGCTTTTATTATTATTTAATATTTGCATGATCAGTTAGGAACTTTCCAAATATTCAGGAGACAATTCCTGAGCTCACAATCTAAGGACAGATAGAAAAATAGACAAAGGATAGTGGAGGGAGACAGCAATAGACAATTTACATATGAATGAACCAAGCAATGGGGGCAAGGTGGGAGAAGGCAGGGAAGCGATTGTGGGGGAAGCTGATAAATGAGGGGATCTGGCTGAGAACAATGGTGGAGCAGAGATGTTGGAGAACTGATGTGAAGTATGTAAATACAAAATATTATTAGGATTAATAAATTCCTAGTTGGGAAGGTGAGGAAGCATGAGTTCTGCTGCCTCAGAGTGAAACAGCAACAGACAATTATTGGATGCTGTTGCTTGCAGAACTCTAACACAAGCACAGATAGGGGAGAGTGACAGAGGCATTTACCATTGTAGCTACATCAAGGCATCCTGAACAAGGAGCAATGGTCTCAAGTTGCAGTGGGCGAGGTCTAGGTTGGATATTAGGGAAAACTTTTTTACTAGGAGGGTGGTGAAGCGCTGGAATGGGTTACCTAGGGAGGTGGTGGAATCTCCATCTTTAGAGGTTTTTAAGCTGCGGCTTGACAAAGCCCTGGCTGGGATGATTTAGCTGAGGTTAGTCCTGCTTTGAGCAAGAGGTTGGACTAGATGACCTCCTGAGGTCCCTTCCAACTTTAATCTTCTATGATTCTATCTCCTTAGAAATAATGCAGGCTCAGTAAATTATTTATGGATCTCAACTGCTTCTAAAAGCAGTGTTCAAAGCCAAGTACCAGCTCGCGGCAAAAGAATAAGTCAGAGAGTTATCATTCTGTGATGGCATTTAACAGAAGTATATTAGCCACAAGGTTCTACCAGTCCTTCATTTAAAAATAAAATCAAGTAAATAGGACAAATTCCATCCCAGCATAAGAGCGTGGCACTCTGTCTTCAGTGGAGTGGCACCCGTTTATCTCTGTTGTGAATTTAGCCCATTAAGTCCATTCTGGTTCCATTGGCTTCCAGTCAAGATTTGCATAGATCAAATTCTCCTACTGAAATATAAAACCCTAGTTAATCTGTGTCTAATTGATTACTTTGATCTATGGACTCCTTTTATCTGTAGGGAGCAGAGGAGAGTTCATGAAACACTCAGGCTCCTTGAAGACAGCAATATTGACAAGAGTCAGTATAGAGATATGTCACCTTAGGAAGTCTCAGTCCACTGTCCCCATCTTCCCTGACTACATATTTTGGCAACTATTATCTGAAGCTGATTGTACTATTTGTTATATTATACATGATATAAATCATGCTGATTTGTGCACACAAGGAATGGAGTCCAAGAGGTCTGTGAGCATTGGTCTTTCACACTTATTAAAGTAATATAATAATCACCTTTCATGAGGGAGACATACGATATATGCCTTGAGCTATACAATTCTTAAGAGCATCATGAGCTGCAGGTTATAGAAGTACGCATGGATCCAACCATGCAAGAAGGAAAAGAAAACCAGCTGTCTTAAATATTCAGATTGACAAAAATCTGGCCAACTGCCAAATATATCCTTCCCACCCAGAAACCATTTGGATTTGATGGGAACATAAAACAGTCCTTAAAATTCTGTAACATTCATTGATTATTCTATGTGGTATCCAGACCCTAGAATGTCAGCATCTGAATTTGAACTTGATATGGCACTGATCATTTACCAGAAACTACACCCTTTGTCTTCCAGCACACTCCTAAAAGTTCACACGAGGAGAAGCATTTCTTTCCAGATGGAAACTATCACTTGTATGTTTTTATTTTACAGTAAGAGTCACTGGTGACTGCCATACTACAGAAAAGTGAGGTCATTTAACTTCATCCAATCTCAGAGGCTGCAAATCAGTTTCCATCTAGTTTCAATATAGTTTAACAATCCCAAAGAATAATTTTGCTGTTATGGCAGATTAGTTGCATTTGAAACATGCAAACATGCATTGTCACAGAGTAGTATTTCTTAACTCAGCATGCATATCCAGCAGACAAAGGATTTCAGGGCTGATTTTATGGAAAGAGGGGCTGTGATATCCAAGAAGGACATGAACAGAAGGTGTTCTATTACCCATATTCTATTTAAGGTCAGTGAGAATCCTTACATCAGTGCTATAATGTGATCAGAAATTTAATTGAAATCATTCAGAGGTTAGTAATAAAGAGATGAAGGCAATGTGAATTTATTACAGATCACTGAAGGACTTTGGCTAGAAAGAGAAGGTTATATATATAAGTCCTTAATTAAAATGTATTGCTGAGTTAAATGTGAATTTTGAAACCAAAGCTGGGGACAGAAAACTTATAATTGCTTCCAATTCATATTATAGCAATCAGGCATATTCATTTTACTTCCTTGGACATCCATACTCAATACTTATTCAAGGTTCCACTGACTTAGCTGGGAGGGTTCTTTGAGTAAAGACATCAGGAATTAGATCTATATCAAAGGAGAAAGAAAGGAAGGGTGAACCTCCACAAAAGGCAGATTGCTGGTGATCTGTCAAGATTCTCACACACATCTCAGTAGACTCACGCTTGATCTTTTTTTTAGGGGTGGTAAGTAATGAGAGTTGGCAAAAAAAATTCAAAATTTAAAATGGAAAAAAAAATCACGAAGATCTTTGCAAACAGTGTTTTCTGACCAACACTATTTATTTTTATTACCATCATTCTGCCACATCTCAAAGTCAGAGTAGCCTGAGTACCCATAAAACTCTGAATATTTCTGTTAACTGGACAATTTGCAACAATGGTGAGAAACAATGGCCAAATATTGCAAAAAACTGAACATTAGAATAGAAATTGCGGTTGCTTCAAACATATTCACAGCCTCTTCTATTAGTTTACTGTGAATAGTTATAAGAATTAACATTTGTTCACAAGAATGTTTGCAGAAAGAAAAGAATGTCGCAAATATTCATCCAACTCTAGTTGCATAAGAATACATTTCAGCAATGTTTATGTGGCCATTCTAATTGCTCTTTTTAGGTTTGGGAGTTATCCAATCAGTAAGCATGAAACAATGCCCTGTGACTTAGCTAGCCAATCACAAACTGTGACTTATGAATAACAAATACTTAAAAGTAATAGTCATGGAGAATAATTTGCAAGCAATGCAAATGGTTTGCTAAACCATTCACTGATTAGTTTTGAATAACAAACAAATCTAAGTTTCTCTGTAGATGATTCGCATTAGGAAACAGGGACTAAATTCACTGAATAAATTGTTCATTGTAAATAGTTCACCAGCTCTAATAATAACTGTAAATAATTGCCTGCAGTGCCTGCCTGCCTGCACCCTCCTCTACCGCAAAAAAGAGAGTCTACACAAAGAAACGTGTTTCCACGTCTTCTGAGAAAGGATAGGAGCTGTACTCCTCTAGCTACGTCCAATAGATTTCAAGTCTCTCATTGTATAAATCAAAGTGTATCATAAATACTTTTGTAGCATATATTTTATTTACTTATTGGCAGGTTCTACTAGGGTCAACTGTATAAACCATGTTAAGCACAAGTCTTGTATAATTGCATTTAACCAACCACTTGAAATGGCAAAAGAAGAGTCGAAGTGGGGGAAATTTACATGCAGACAGAGATTAGTAATGAGGAGCTAAATTCATTTGTTACAATGAAGTTACTCTAGGGATGATTTTGGCTATTGTTTTTGGTTTCTGAAGGGAAGAGAGGAATGATAGGGTTAGAGGAATGATAGGGTTACATCACTGGAGATAAATAAAAAGGTCAAAAATAGTCTGATCCTAAAAACAACCTGAGTTCAGAAATAAATAATAAAATAATAAGAAGACTGTGAATTTATATAGCACTTTACATCATCAAGCAGCTAAATAAACATTAACTAATTAAGCAACCAGGTCAGAATAATTAGAAGTTCAGGCTTAAGGCTGCTGATGTGAATGGGGGTAATTGGTTGAGTGGATGATCTTTAGACAATGTAAGGGTAAAAAAACCCCAAACAAACATCTACAAACATGAAAGAAGTGAGAACTCAATATGTAGAGTACATTAAAGCTACTAACAATACATTTTTATCTGTCAGTGGAAGACAAAGATAAAACTCCAGAAAACTCAGAGGATTAGGAAAAACAGTAAACAATGGACAGTGAAGCAAAGACAAAGCTGGGAATGTAACTATAAAGTGTTCAAGGAAATCCCTTGGTGTCAAAGCTTTAACAATGTCTTTTAAAAGTTGGACCCAAGTCTGCTACCATGTGAATTTTGTCATAGATGTCAATGGGAGCAAGATCAGGCCCTAAAATTTAAAAGTAACAAGACCACTGCCTCAATGTGGCTTGAAGCTTCTCAGCAAGACAGACCAATGGTGATTTGATGAGAAAGATATAGACAGCTAGGTAATACCAACTCTTGTGAGAGTAAGCAAATCAGCTTGACACTAGAAAGTGCATTCTGATAAACATCCTAGCTAAGAAACAAGGCTTCGTCTATGGAGTGGAGCAAGCACTAACAAGTGTTATACAGAAATAAATGGCACAGAAAGAGGAGTGAAATTCCAACTGATTTCAGTAAAAGCAGGCTCTGGCCAAGATGTTAAGAAGAGGGAAAGGTGCCTATACTATTTTGTGGAAAGCAAAAGGTACTTGCACAGAAGAACAGGTCAAGCTGGTTTTACTGGCAGATCTCCAGCATCTCATTTCACATTCTGTACTAGCGCCTTCCAACTCTACTGACTGCTCCTGTCAACACTACAGTACTGGGGTTCTCAGATTACAGCTTTACAGTATGATGGCCTTAAAAGGACATAGCATAGTCCAAAAATGCTGCTGCTAAGATCATCTTCCTTCCTCCTTGTTCTGGACGTGACAGGGCTCCTGCTTCTCCATTTGCTGATTCTCACATCGTGAATCAAATTCAGGCTCCCCACCCTGACTTTCAATAAGGCTTTGTGAACCATCCCCCAGCCTACACGTCCAATTACCATCCTTCAATAATCCTCACTCACTCTGCCTACCACCACCTCCCGCCTCAGCAGTGCACTTTCCTTTGTGTCCCTCTCCCACCTGCATGCCTGTACCTTTTTCCACCAGCAATGCCCTCATCATGGGTGTGGAGTGTGGAGTGGCACCTTCTCCGCCTCCAAATCCCTCTTCAGAACATGCTTCTTTCACAAGGCAGTTGTGGAAAATGACATTGAACTTTTTAGAGTAAGTTGGACACCATTTTTTAAAAATAACCTTAGAAGCACTTCAGCCTTTGCCAATGATTGTCTTCTTGAAAATGATGTTACATTGAAGCATCTGTTGCCAAGGTAATTTCCCTTTATGCATTCTTTCGTCACATAGTAACCATAACGAAATAAAAAGTCAACTTGAGCAAATGAAAAATGACCAAGTCAATCCATTGCTTAAAAGACGCTGTATCCTATTTGAGCCTGATTCTCCCTTCAAACTTGACTTCCAGATATCTTTTTACTGAACTACCCTATAGTTTACTTTGGTTGGTAAATACGATCTTTTTTAAGGAGGAAATGACAGTGTAATGCACGTGCTGTGTACCAATTCCAGCAGACCAAACAAAAACTTTCAAGTGTATTCTTGTCCTATCATAGCAGGAAAAATAATGGTTTCTAAAACCAAGTATCACTCAACAATAAACCAGTGATGTGAGACATTTTGTAATACAACATTAACAGAACATAAAAATCTGTTAATTAGGGCCTGATCCAAAGCCATTTGAAGTCAGCAGAAAGATTCCCAATGTCTTCAATCAACTTTGGATCAGGCCCTTGGTGAACACAACTATTAGTTCATATTGAAACTCTGACAACATGAACTGAAGTAACTGTGGGGTTCATTTACAGAGAATTCACTTTTATTCAAGGGCAGAAGAATAAAATAGTATGGCTCACTAAAACGAAATACCATTAGTCATGAAGGCTGAAAGTATGTACAGTTGTACACTGTACCGTAATGGACTGATATTTCTCAAAGTAACAATTTTGGAAGGCCCTGGACTCATGTCTGGTTGGTAGTCCATCGCGTGAGATATTGTCACAATTCTCATCTTTGGCTATGCACATGACTCTGAAATCTGAACCCTGATGCAGTCGGCTGTACTGAAGGCATGGGAAATCCATATCTATGAAGTTTGGTGATGCAGCTCTGTGTTGCCTTTCATGTGCAGGCTGGAGACAATTTCATCGATCCCGCTCCAACGTGTTCCATGCCGATCTTATCAGATACTGCCAGTGTGTCATGTTCCGAACCACTTGCTTGAGTTTTTTGAGATTGATGCCAGCTCACTGAAGACTACTCTTCAGGTTATCTTTGAAGCACTTATATGGACAATTTTTCTTTCTTTTGCCCTGCCTCAGGTCCGCATAGAAGATCTGTTTTAGGAGACAGTGGTCTTCCATTCTGATGACATATCTGGACACCTAAGTTATGGTCTCATAACTTGATGGCCTGTCATCAAGTGACTGCTGAAACTGCACCTGATAGTCAATGTGCTTGAGCTTTGCTATGTTGAAAGTTATTCTCTAGAGCTTGGGATGATTGTGCTGTGAGGGACTATATGCAGGTTGAGCACTCTTCTTACCAATCTGTGGTCTGTCCAGAATTCTGCGCCATGCATGGCTCCAATAATTCTGCCATCACAGATGTCTTGCTGGCGGGTGATAACATAGTCGATCAGGTGCCATTGTTTGGACCGTGGGTGGATCCAGGTTGTTTTATGTTTATCATTTTGTCTAAAGATGGTGTTAGTGATCAGCAGGCTATGTTCTGAACATTTACCAAAGAGGAGGAGTCCATTGCTGTTCATCTTTCCCATTCCATGTCATCCTATCACACCTCTCCAGTCACTGCTGTCTCTACCAACTCTAGAGTTGAAGTCCCCAGCAAGATGAGCTTGTCATATGTAGGGGCTGATCTGAGGATAGAGTCCATGTCTGAGCAGAACTGTTCCTTGCTTTCCTCTGTGCTGGTCAGTATAGGTGCATCTGGCCAGATGATATGGGGCAGGCAATGTTTAGGGCACCTTTTCTAGCCCCTTCCCTTAAAAAGAGTGAGCAGTGCTATCTTACAAAGGTCTGCTCACTTGTCTAGGATGCTGCTGAACTTCTCTGCTGCCCCAGGGATGCAGCTGAACAGCTACTAGCCCCAGGCTGCCTACATGCAGGATTGTGGCTACAACTGCCAGTGGTCATCTCCACCTGTCACATCGCCACGCCCCCATCACTGGTGGACTTCATTAAAGAGATAATGTTAACGATGATGAGTTTTGATAAGATAATGTTAATGGGGAAAAATTTGCAAGAAAAAACCTGTGTGGGACAGTTCCACTCTCTCAACCGCAGATGCCTGATTCCAGCGGCATGAAGAATTGTTACAGCTGGGGACTTTCTTAACTGCAGTGGTTGACGAGGACGTCTTCACTGCCTTGTCATGCTCTGCACGCCTCACCGTATGCTGCTGACCTGCCTTCGTGGCCTTTGAATCACAACATGATTTCCTCTGCCCAGTCCACAGAAACAGTCTCCACATGTTAGAGAAAGGCAATTTCCCTAACTCATGAGGGTAAAAGATCCATCAGTTAGCCTCACCTGCTTTAGCCTGCTTGTCAAAGCGGTTTACCGGGATGTGGCAGCTGTCGCATGCAAACAGCTACTTGGAGCCACAGGTGAGAGCTGGGTGTAGGTGGGGACCAAAGCAGATGAACTACTCTGTAAAGAGCACAACGAGTTCCTCCGACAGATGTACTACCCCTCCTTAATACACCTTTAGGGGGTTTACACTGTAATTAAACACCCGTAGCTGGCCCATGTCAGCTGACTCAGGCTTGTGGGGCTCAAGCTAAGAGGCTGTTTAATTGCAATGTATACATTCAGGCTCAGGCTGGAGCCAGGCCTCTAAGACCGCGTGCCCTAAGGCCCATTCCAGCAACTGGGAGTTATCCAGAATGCATTAGTGCTCCAGTCATGCCCCCACACAATGCAAGCTGATGGGGGATGGTAGAGAGCCAGCATAGTTGTAGTAATAACCAGGAGGCCATATCACAAGTTTTCAGGTCTTTTATGCCACCAGCGTGTTGCTGAGGGGCCATAGCACGTTTGAGGGGCTATCCCTTGGTGTCGCAACTCATTCAATTCAGACGTGCCCCAGCCATGACATATGCTGAAATTGCTCAGACACTTGACCAGAGCTAGAAGCTAAAGAAAATAATTCAAAGCTCAGTGGCCTCAACCATCAAATAGGCATATTAAGGCTACAATGCTTTCAAGTAGTTCTGGAGACTCAAGAAACTAGAAGGGCTGAGTGATTTATACTGCTACCAAAACAGCAAGAGAGCCACCATGTGAGTGGTGATGTGCTCTAATGGACGGACCACAGGGCTGGAATCCAGAAATGCCAGAGTTCTGCTTTTGGCTCATCTAGTGACTCACTGTTTAGCCTTGGACAAGTAATTTAGGGCATTTATCTTGCAGCCACTGAAGTCAGTGACAAAGGTCCCCTTCGCTTCAGTGAGGCAGCATCACTCTGTGTCCATCTTACTTCTCAGGGATGATGCCTAAATTGGTATTTGAACAGTGTTTTAAAGGTTTAAAGCAGTATGGGTGGTTATCATCCTACAGTCCTTACTCATGCTGGGTAATTTTTCTCATGGGATTAGTGCCATTGTCTCTATAGTCATTATTATTCATAACACATCCAGTATTATTCATAACATATCCAGTTTTCTGACATATATTCTTATGACTTTAAAATTGGGACAATGCTGTCAACACATTTTATATATTGAATACACAGGCAATATATTTAACCCGAGAGGTGCTGTAAGAAATGTCTGGGAGTTGTTTTTCTCAGAGATGCAGACTTACGTCAAATGCTTTGTAAGTATTAGTCATATTTAATACTTGACTCCCCACAGTTACACTCAGCTCAAATCTTCTGCTGTTCTAAGTGCTTTATCACAGTTAAAAAATAATTGAGGTACTGTCAGGCATAGTTTTCTTTTTAAAGTCACTGCTTCATTGGGCTGTTTTAAAATGAGGACGCATAATCAGACCTTTGGATCTGGGGGTGGCAGATTGAGAGAATGACATGTTCAGACCCGTGATTGCCACCATTTCCCACTGCATGCGTCAGCTGCGTTCTGTCCTGTACAGCACCCAGCACGTTCAATTATAAAATGTGTTGCAAAGACGTCGGTGACAATATTTTTTTTAATGACAAATGGCAAATAAAAGCTTTCAGCTGCTCTGTAGTTGTTCAAATGTTCATGCGTGGCTGCAGCACCGTTCAGTCATCTCCCCTCTCTCTGTAAATGCAGCAAAGCCCCTTTTTGTTTTCAAGTCCTTTTCTCCTCAAGACATCACCATAGACAATAATAAATCCTGGCCATAGCAGCATCTGCCAAATGGAGTGCTCAGCAGCATTGAATACCTCCCTGAAGCCTGAAAGGGAAGCGCTCCTGAAGCAGGCACAGAACACGTATGTGGCTGCTCAATACCACCACATCCTCAAGGGTGGCGTCTCTGACTGTGACCAGCCGGACTTCCAATACATTGCAGCGTTTCCCCTACAACATCCCAGTGGTTGAGGAAGGAAGGGTTCATCCCTTGCTGATTGATAGGTAGGGAAAGACTGAATGGGCCAAACAGTCCCATAAAGGTGTCCTTGGCTTATGTTTCCAAAACGTAAATTAGATGTCACAAGTTAAATGCAACCCACATCACCCCTGCATCCATCCTCAGGGGAGTTGTGCTGGGGATAAAGGCTGCTCCAACAATAAAGGCAGGCTGACAACCAACTAAAGCTGTTTGGGACGATGTCAGTCGTAAATTCCCAGCCCTCAGGCAATTCCACATGCCCCAAGCACACAGCCGGTGCAGATCCCTTCCAAAGCCCTGGCGTGATGATCTCCAGGATTAGACACCTTGTTTATTCAGCTCTTTGGAGTTTACATCACCTGCATGACTGTTTAAACGTGGGTCAGGGTTGGCTTTAGAAGTTGTGGCCACTACAAACAACACGGTGCTTTATACATTGCCATGTATCGAAACACTAAAGGTATGTCTATCCTGCCAATCGCTGAGCGTGATTGCAGCTTACGTAGACATACCAGAGCTAGCTTTAACCTAGTTAGCTCAGATACCGGAGAAGTGAAACCACTTCAGCCCAAGAAATTACCCAGGGTTCCAGCTGGGTTTGTACAGCCTGTGTTACCACTAGGAGAATTATACATTATGTCCCAGAAAGTTCGACTGTGTACCGCAGTCTGAATGTAGTCATCAGCTGTGTACTGCCTGGCTTACAACCTTTCACTTATATTTTTACTTGTTGATCTTTGCACTAAAATTTTCTTCCCTACAAAGAAGAAAAAAAACACTACCTCCCCTTTGTAAGTCTGCTGCTGTGAGCCAAGTGCTTTCTGTATTCTAGGGAGGTGTGGGTGTGGTGAACTCCCTGTTGGTAACAGATGTCAATGGAGCTGAAGCCAGTGAGGAGGAGATGATTTTCAAAGGCTGCCTGTGAGCAGTTGGTCTACCTGCTGTTAGGAGAATTCAGAAACTGGCCAGCTCTGTGTCAGCTGAGAGAACAGCACACTAGAAAGACTGGGAGAGGATTTTCCAAAGAACATAGGAGAGTTAGGTGCCCAGATCCCATGGAAACTCAGTGGAAGTTGGGTGGCTAATTCCTTTAAGCGCCTCTGAAAATCCCAGCCTTGGGTGTTACAAATCTAATTAAAGCATTCGGAGTGCACGCATCAAGTTTGTATAGAGAAATTAAGATTTTTTTTGAGTCTTCTGTGATTTCGAATACTGTGCAGCCAAATCTTGACTTCCTTACTCAGCTATTATATTGGCTCTCTCGTTTCTTACTCAAACAAACTTGCAATAGGAATTTGCCCAATGAAGAAATGAATCAGGATGTTAGTAGTTTAACACCAATACAGAGTGGGTGTGTATATGTGGGGGCCAATCCTGGTGCCACTGAAGTCACTGGTAAAAAAAATCTCACACTGATTTTGCTGGGTGCAGGATCAGGCCCTATGTTTTGTAAACAATATTGAACCAATATTGATGGAAATTGAGAATGCTCAGCACCTCGAGCAATGCTGTTACAATAGTTTGTGTATACTGTGGACCTGATCCAAAGCCCACTGAAGACAATTAAAAGACTCTCTTTGGCGTCAATCATATTTGGATTAGGCCCTGTCATGAGAATTTTTGACAGCCTATCATTTACCAAAGCATGTTATTTTAAAATAAGATGTTGTACATCCAATTCATGTGACACATACAGTATGTCCTGTGTCCTGCTTTGGTGAGGAATACAACTTATTATTACTGTTACATGATACAGAGGAACACCAAGTCCTCTTGATCAATTATAGCATGTAAATAGAGTGTAAGAGATATGGTTCTGACATAAAGTAGCATGCCAGCCTCGTCCATGCCGGAAAGCACACGAAATATTATTATTTGCATTACAGTAGCGCCTAAGAGTTCCAGACCTGGACCAAGATCTTATTGTGCTAGGTACTGTACAAACAATACTGGCAATCTTAAAACAAACATCTCCAATACTTCCCAGCATATGCGTTCTATCATACTGTGGTACTCATTTGAATGGATCTTCCATAGTAATCTGGTTGCTGGAGCACGGGAAGAAGAAAGGGTGATAGATTTATATCACAGAGACTATAATTGGTCATATTGACTTTGTGGTATCAGTCTAGTTCCTGGTCAATTGGTGTCCGTATAACACAGGCCAACAACACAACTGGCATTCATTGCATCTCTGTCTGCAGCCTCTGCATAGAGTCAAGGAATGAATGACCCCTTCACCCTTAAAGTCGGCCATTCCAGAATAGCCTGAAGGCACTTTGGCGAGGCAAGGCATATGTTACTTTAGACCATGTTCCCCCTGTCCTGTGGCTAGCAGAAGGTCTCAGTTTCCTGGGCTGCCAATCTGGCTTCAGTCACCAGCAATGAATCCACTAAAAATGTAGAAAGAAAGAAACAGGAAAAAACTCTATGTGGTTTCCATGGCACTTGACTGTTTATTCTTTTTCTGACCAATATGACAAATTTAAACCTTGCCAATTTGCCATCCAAACAAGCAGCAGATGTCAGCTCTGAAATAATAACTGTTGTTAGTGAGTGTTCATTTTGGATATATCCCAGTGAAAGATGTTGCCTTTAAGTCCAGTCAAGTGGCACAGTTTCATCTGCCAGCAGATCACAAAATTTAGACACCCAAGTTGGCACTAGTTCAGACTTGGTTTGCTTTTACTTCTGCTATTTAGTATTTCTCAATTACATTGGACTTTTGTGGTTTGTGCTCTTCTGTCGTCACTGGCTCTTTAAGACAGATGGTCATTAAAACAAGTTTGATTAACAATTGAGTAGTTTTTCCTAAAGGACAAATAGACAACACAACTATGATACAGTAGAGTCCCTCTTTTACAAACTAACCGGGAACTGAGGAGTTCAGAAAATCCAGAAGTTATTAAAACTAAACATCTCAACACTGCTGTAGGTACAGTGAATAAACTGCAGTATATGCAGGCCAGATTAAAGCAGGGCTTTAGAGGCTGTAGCCTGGGCCCTTGGATTTTGAGAGCCCCCCCCCATATATCATTTATTGCATTATTCTTCAACTGGCTGCCCGTAGGCCAGATCCAGCCCATGAGGACCTTACCTGCGGTGCCCCTCTCCTACTCCCCACCAGCCACCAGCTGTTCCTTCACATCTCCTGGGAAGCAGCAGTGCTCTTCCCCTCCCCTCAGGAACCTAACCTATTCTCATAGGAAGGGAAGGGAGAGATGTCCCTGCTGACTGGAGGGGAGGGAGGAGGAAGGAGCAGCTCATGCTGTCTCCACTCCCTTCCCCCCATCCCCTCCTATGAGCAGGGATGGCTCCTCCACTCACCTGTCCCTCCCTGTAGCCCCTGGCGTGGGAAGGGAGTGAAGAACCCCTGGAGCTGCCTCCAACCCCTGCCCAGAAGGGGTAGAGATGATCCTGTTCTCATTGCAGCCCCTCCCCTGGTCCTGGGAGAGGGGCTGAAGACCCCCCATATAGAAGCAGAGGCGAGGGTGGGGGTGGCACAGCTGAGGAGGGGCTGGAAGCAGGATAGATGGGGGCTAGAGAGCAGAAGTATTGGGGCCTCATGGGCTAAATTGATGGGGGCTGTTAAGATTTACTTCAGTTCCTTTTCCCTGTTTACCATCATGCCGTGTTTAATTTAGATACTTTTCATCTATCTTAAAACACATTGGAGCTAGGCTGCGTTGATATATTTTGATTTGCAGTGGTACACTTTTCATCAGGCACTTAATCAGATACTTATGCAGCGTAAATTGATCAGTAATTGACTTGCTTTTGTTAGTTAACTTGATCTCATACTGCACGTCTTTTTCCTGCGGAGGAGGGGCCGGGGGGGATGAGGGGGAGAGAGTGCGAGCAAGTGTCAAAATTTAAGGTAATAAGAAAAGGGAAATTATATGTCTGCTCATTTCTTGCGAGTTTAACGTCTAATTTTAATTTCAGAGTTTTAATAGAATTAATATTAATAACATGCTGTTTTAATAGCATTTCGGAGTATTTTTATAAGGATTTGTTTGCAAGATTTTGCTGGAATATTACACAGCCTTTTAGTTTGAGATTAATAAAATACAATACGGCATGCTGCTCTTTAAAGAGTATGACCCATGGCGGGTGACAGGTCCACTGGAGAGCTAACACCAGAAGAACCCTTTGGGTTTACAGACTGCCCTTTGGCCCTCCAATGTTGGGACGTTACCTTAACTGGCTTACCAATAACGTAACTGAATATCACTGCTATCAGTAATTAGGTAATCAAAGCCATGGTATCTCTATGTGTAGTACTCCCAAATATGTATCAAAATTAAAATGGTTTTGTTCACTTTAACTTTCAGTCAGCTTTACAATGGGTATATCACAGTTAAAAAACCAGAACTAAAATAACTGAGGTAATTTAACAATAATGTTTGGCACTGGGTAAGAGTGCAGATAAAATAATGAAGGGAAGGAATAAAATATGCAAAGATGGGCCCCCCAATACTTTAACAGTCCCAGACCCCCACCTAATTTAATCTGACCCTAGAGTATATTGCTTTGCATCACTTTCTGCTTGTCCTTCAAACCACTGCAAAGCGATTTCCAAAACCCAGAAGGCATCAAAATGTGAAGGGACATTGACTTGTTCTTCACTGATATTAACTGTCTTTTTTTTTTTGCCCCTGCTTGGAAAAAAGAATTGCTCATATGAACAGCCAGTTCTAAGATTGATATTTGTAAAATCAAGGTTCTACTGTATGCAAAACATATAGAACTAGTGGTGGGATCAGAGTAACGTGGATGGAAGATAGCCAGATGGGATGGAGAAGGTAGCAGATTGACTGGTAGCATCTGAAGGTAGCCTGGGTAACTGCACAAGTGCAGCGCTGCACAGAAGGGTATGTAGGGCTGTCTATATTTTGGAATTCCCCAAGAGGCCATGCCACTGCTTCTGCCAGTGCTGCATAAAAGGGGCTGGCTTGGGGACAGAATTTACTCCAGTGTCTCCTAGGAAGGGTGGGGGAAAGTAGAAGGATTATAGGAAATCACTTGTAAAGAAGAACCCCTGCGCGGCCTCTGGTAATCCACTCACAGAAGCAAAGATACTATGGCACATCCAGTGTCCCTCATTGCTAAACAATAACCTGGAAGTTTGTTCTGCTAGATATCTCACAAGTGAATTAATTCAGCCAAGGAAAAACTGTAAATTCCATGTAAGAAAGCAAGACAGGATGATTCAAGGTTACTTGCAGCAAGTATTTGTGAGGAGAGATTGTGTTAGTCATATCCATTAATGATCTGGGTCATAGAGATAGGGTAGAAATGGAGGCCATTTCAATGACTCTTCCTTCCATCAGTTGTTTTTGGATTATATTCCTGCTCAAATCTTGCCTTAATTTACACTATATACAAGAGAAACAGGTGGAAATATGAGCATCCTTGCTATCCTGTTCTCCTCTGTGTCTCTGTGGCCATCTGAGCTGTATTCTCTAGTCAAGAGGAAAGCATACAGCTGTTTTAAAACACACACACACATACACCCTCTGCCACTAACCTTCTGCTTTGTTTTCCTATCCTCTTATGTGCTCTCCCTTTCTAGCCTGGATTTCAGCTGCAAAGCACACTTTCGATTAGCCTGCAGGAGCAGTACTTGGGGTCTCTTTGAGCTAGTGGCCTTTCTTACCTCATTTCCCTCTCCCAATCCAAGCCTTCTCTTCTGACATACACGCAGCCTTCATGAGTCTCTGGACCAAACACTTGTATTTAGGATCAAATCCCCCCTCAACTTCCCTCTCATGCATACTAGGAAGTCTGAGCTGCCTTACTAGCCACCCTTACAGTTTTCCTTGCTGTTTTTTAATTTCTACAGCACCCAAAGTGTAACAGACACTTTAGGAAATTTGCACACCGTCTTAGTTCCTATTCTGTGTCTAAGCTTCCTCTGTGAACTACCAGCTCTTTAAGGGTTTACTTAAGAACAAGATTTTTTTTTTTAAACACTTGGTTTGAAAGCACCACAATCTCTGAGTCATTGTAGTAGATTTGAGCTTAACCCTAATAGTCCTGTCATGCGATGGCTTATCCTTAAATCTTCTTGGAAGCAGGAAAGAGTCAACAAGAAAGCTGTAAGGTTTAACACTGTAACAGCAGGTAAGCTGGTTTATCACATTGTAAAATGTCAGTTGTGCCCTTTTTCACTAAATCATAAAGCTGTAACGTAATGCTGGAAGTAAAGCATATGCCTGCTGGTATATGCCTGAAGAGGTTCTAGGAATTAATTCTGCTCTAAAGAACTATTCCAGTTATTCATGTGACTCAGCGGCTGAAACCAGGATCTTCCTGCAGTCACATGATGGCGTGCTGATTCAGACTGTTTAAGCAGCAGGACACAAGAGACACCTTGTCAAAAGAAAAGCCCCCCTTCCAGGACAAGAGGAAAGTTGCATTGTGTTATTTGGACTTGTCCAGCTAGATGAAAGTATCAAATTGCTAACGGAGCTCGGTTTTATTTTTTAATTTGTCCTTGTTTTGGATAAAAGAGGGAAAACATTTTCAACCATTCTTTTCTTTTTTTTTTTTCAAGAATAATTCCGTATTTCTTGAGCCTCTCAGCGTTCGCATCACAGCTGTGACATCTGCAGGGACAGGAACTCAGAACTGCATGCTAAGGTCACAGCCCAGTCAAATAAACTGCATTTTCACTGCCCTTTTTATCTCCTGATCTCAGAACGCTTTGCAAAGGTGGGAGAACATTATCATCTCATCACTTTATACCCAAGACTTATTTATAAATTGTTTACAAAAGAATAATAAATGGTTATAAGCCTAGTCTGTTATAGATATTTATAAGCAACGGTATTGACCTGTTGGTTTCATAACAATCTCCAAAACTGACTGACCATTTATTAGAAACACTTATTAACCTGTTATCAAATATTTACAAATGGCATCTCAATTCCAAGTGTGACCACCATTCTTGTTATACAGGTGGAGATACTGAGGCAGAGTTTAAGAAACTGGTCCATGTTCTAGTCAGGGGCAGAGCAAGAATGATAATCCAGAACTGCTGACTCCTATCCCCATTCTCAGTCCCTGAGCACACATCTGCCCTATATACACACAGTGATATATTCTTCTCATCCTTCAGGTAAGTATTTAATATACCCTATTTGAGGTTCTTAAATTTTCCTATTCCACCAGCCTTGAGGAAAAAACAAACTACTTGTAGTGTTCTAATCTACACAGACAACGTTTTCAGAAGAACACTGAGCCAGTAGAAATCCGCCTAGTCTACTGAGCCATTTCTCCAGGTATATTCACTGTAGTATTTGAGTGCCAGAGTGAGTGACCTCTCATGTTGAACATTACAGTTGCAGTTCATGCTGATGTTAGAAATAACAATGCCTCATTAAAATACCAAAGTTTTCTTTCCTGTACTTAAAATTCCTCCTCCCATTCTCACCCCCAATGGATTTTCTCTTCCAAGGCAGATTATTTTCTGCGTGCTTTGTGGTTCATTTCCTCCAAAACAAATGACATGTTTGTTGAACAATAAAGGAAGTGACATTTTTAACCCCTACATTGTCTGCCAGCATAATCAGAGGGGTATCTCCCCACTGACAAAGGAAAAATTAATAATAATAATAAAGAATGCCATCCGTTAGCCTAGCCCCTGCTAAGTACCAGCGCACGGCACCGAATAGGGCTCCTCCTTGAATGTTTTGCTTTTGTCTCTCTTTAAGTTATGAAACCTAGACTGTTTAGAATAAGAGTGAAAGAAAAAAAAGGGAGCATCTAAGAAGGCGTCTCTGGGAATTCTCCCCACCAGCCCTCAAACTCTGGAACACGTCTTAATTATTTTTCAGAGTGAAGCAACTCCATGTGTAGCCCCTCACTGTTTCCTTCAGCCCTTATTGTTCAAAGGTGTATTATTCATATCAAAACCAGATTATTATTATTATTTTGTTCTTTCTGTGGAAAAATAATGTGTAAGATCAGGCACTCTGAAACACAACAGCCACAAGGTATGCGAGGGTTAAAAATCAGAGGAAAACTCTAGCCTGGGAAAAGTAGGGGCTTTCCATTCCTGCTGTAACCTAATGACAGATTTAAACTTCAGAGTGAAAAAGTCCTTGAAAGGAATTAGATTTCGAGCTTCCTGAGTCATATGGGCTTTATTTTCCAGGCTATTGATAAAAAAAAACCCCAAAAACTATGGAAATGGATTCTGCTGTCTTAATTGAAAGGAAAGAGGTTTAAAGAATATCCATGCTAAGGTCTCTCTTAAGAAGGAAAGTCCCTGGAGGCAAAACAATAATTGGTTTTGACCTTCCGCAGTTAAGGAGGCGTTGGTAAAGACTAGACTTAAACACAGCCTGACAACTGTGAGTTCCAATCAAATTCAGAAAGAGACGGAAATTGGATAAGCAAATTCCTTTTTGTTCATGACCCCGGTCCTACTTTCTTTTCCCCCTGCAGCATGACACATCAGAACCTTTCCTGTGTACCGTAAATCACTCGCAAGACAGGCGTAGCCTTTGAATAGCAGTCTTATATTACATTCATATCTTCCAGACAAGCAGCATTAGCAGTGCCTCTGTCTGCTTTGGAACAGCAACAACATGAAAGAGCACAAACAGGCCTACTATAACAGCAAAAGAAGAAGTGCGATTTCAGTGTGGCTTAAGTACTCGCTCTCTTGGAATTTGGAAGAACCCTTCACATTAGCAGTAGTAGCTGTTTATCCGTAGAATGAAATTTGGTTTGATTTTTGAACGCAGAAACCAACAAGCGTCCCTGTGTGTCAGATGCTGCAAAAGGCCAAATGTTTATCTTCTTTAAAAATGCTCTAGTTAATGATATTTTACCCCATCCCCTCTCATTGCTTTGGGTAATGTAATATTTCCTATTGACCAGGGCCCCCACATGGGAGGGGAGGAAAGGGTACATTTTACCATGGCCTGGAGGCCCTGAGGGGCCAGGCCCAGACTACAACCCCCATGGCTATGTGTGTGGGAGGGGGCCCGTGTTATAAGTTTGTACTAGGCCTGAAAAAATTATGCTTGGGCCCTGCTTATGACACGTGTGTCCTGAACCAGGGTCCATGGAAACTCCTGATGGCAGCTGGAGAGACCTACATGCTGCCCACAACTTATGTCTATTAGTACACACTCATCATCATTGCACAGCAGACCCAGGCTGGCCCTGGGCCATTGCCATTCCACTTGCCCACCCCCACTCAAAGTCCTCTCATTACCTGTACAGACAAAATCCCTACCTTTCCCTTCAACTGGTTTAGGTCCTTCAGAGATCTTGAAACTAAGTGAATTGTTGTCAAGACCTTTTTATACTTAATAATCCTCCAAGCAAAGTTCAGGAGAGCAGAGGTTTTGCTCACTGTACTAGGGCCACTACAGCGAACATGGGGATGTCCTGAAACTATCAAAAGGGAGGAAAAGGGGAAACAAAAATCACACACAGCATGTACCAAGTGAAAAAAAACCACTAGCTAATGTGAATTTTTCCACCTTAAAATGTCCAATCAATTTCTAATGGTCACCACTGAAATCCGACTCATGTAATTTGCAGTTATGACTCACAAGTGTTGGAGATCCAAAAGCAATAGAGCACTGTCTGGAGACATTGCTAACTTCAAACATTTGGAAACAAAAATTGGTTATTTTTAGGGTCTCATGAGAAACGGAGATTAAAAAGTGGGGAAAGCAAGGTAAGTGCGGTGTCTATGTAGTCTCGCAAGGTTTATGTGGTTTCATTTTCTCCTGGTAGTTGACTGAAAGCTGGAAAGTAGCTAACAGGGATAAAGCTACATCTTTACCTGAGATGGAATTGACCCAGAATACCAGCTCCAAACTCCCTTTCCCACCTACAAAAATGTTGGGCTCTAGTTCTGAACATCACAAGTCAATCTACTCTCTCTTGTGAGCTGTAGGCACACCAAACCAGACCACCACTGACCACTAGGGAAGGTCAGATTCAAGATCTTAAATCTGCCTCACTTGCACCGTCCAACTCTCTCTCACCAACATGCTTCCAGTAACATAAACACAAGCTCAGTTCAAATATACAAACTATCCCATGTGCCACTCTTTCCCAAACCCTATTCCATGGGTGGCAACCTCAAGAATTGTCCCAATTTGAGGATTTAACCCAGGTTAGCTGGGAGCATGTCAAAATCCATAAATACTATGAAGAGGAGGCCTCTGGATAAGGGATTATTTTCTTTCTTTTTCTTTCATTTATTTATGGAGCTCGATGATGGGCATGGAGCTTTAGTCCCAAGTAAGAAGACAAGTCCGTAACACTCTACATTCAAGGTGCTGAGTGCCCTTTAACGCCCACTGAAGTCAAGAGTGCTCAGCACCTCACAGCATCAGGCCTCAAATAAAAACTGCTGCTCTGGGGGAAAGCATGATTTATCAGAAATTGTTATGGCTATTTACAGTAATGGCCGCTATGTGGTAGGTGCTTTGCAAACATTTAGGATAGTCCCTGCTCTGAGGAGCTCCCAACCCAAAGAGCAAGGATTTATTGGTCACTGTTTCGTGTTTTTCATTTTTATGTTTTAATTGTTAATAACTAGAGTAACCTTAGTACTGAAACAATGTGCTCAGAGCCCTACCAAATTCACAGTCTATTGCATGGTCACAGTATTTCAAAAATTATAAACTTCAGAGTTTCACATATTTAAATCTGAAATTTCATGGTTTTGTAACTGGGGGTCCCAACCCAAAAGCAGAGGTGAGGGGGTGGGGCGGATGTCACAAGGCTATAGTAGGGGATATAGTAGGGGATGTTGCAAAATTAGAACCAAAGAGTCAGAAAAGATTAGGGTTGGAAGGGACCTCAGGTGGTATCCAGTCCAACCTCCTGCTCAAAGCTCCTGCTCAAAGCTCCCCCGGCTGCAGGAAGCTCCCTGGCTGCTGGCCAGAGACCCAGCTGTAAAGTCAGCACCACTGCCAGCAGTAAGCATGGCGATACCATACCGCGCCACCCTCGCTTCCGCGGTGGTCCTGGTGGTGGTGCTGCTTCCAGAGCTGGGATCTCATCCAGCAGCCAGGGAGCTTCCTGCAGCCGGGAGAGCTTCCTGGAGGTGGGTCTGAGCTGGCCTCGCGAGCAGCCTGGGCAGCGGCAGTGCCAAGTCAGCTCATTATAAGATGATCTGGGCCTCTTTGCAACCCAGGCACTTGTTGCCAGCTGAGCAGCGTGGATTGCTTTTTTGGGGCCTGTTCCCAGCAGGCTTGCTGCGAGCCCACGTCCAGGTCATTTCGCCGAGTCTTGGGCCCAGCCGCTTCTGGAATTTCAGCTTCTGCTGAAATGACCGGAACCAGAAATGCTTAATCCTCCATCTTCGTTGTGGTAAAACATTGGGTAGGGTTGGTCATGTTTTCGCCGGACGTGCTTTGCTCTCTCTTAGGGCCAGGCATGGCAACACTGCCGGACAGGGGAAGAGGAAGTTCTGTCCCTCCTCAGGCCACCCAGGACTAGTAACTGGAGCCCAGTGCACAGAAGTTGCTCCTGGCTGAGGTGCCCCCAGCCCTGCCCCTCCCTGGCTCCATGCCCAGCGCTCGGGAGTGAAAGGGGCCTTGGGCTGACTGTGTGTGTTGGGGGGGGAGGTGAGAGCACAGCACCCCCTGACCGAGGGTCCCTGGGTGGTTGCCCACATGCCCATCCATAAGGCTAGTCCTGCCCTCCCCAAAAGTGATACCTCCCTACCACCCTCACCTCTGCATCGCTGCTGGCAGTAGTGCTGCCTTCGGCGCTGCTGCTCGCTGGCTGCCCAGCTCTGTGAAATCTGGTCTCCCTGCCAATAGCCAGGTTTCACAGGGGAGCTCAGATTTCATGGTCCGTGGCATGTTTTTCACAGCCGTGAACTTGATAGGGCCCTACACATGCGTCATCCCTAGAACTCAAAGCACTGCAGAAAAAGGGGTCACTGTCATCAACTCCAGTTTTCACAGGGGGAAACTGAGGGTTAGAGAGATTAAGTGAGTAGCCCAGGCCCACCCAACAACCCAGTAAAAGAGCCAGAAACAGAGCTTCCATCTCACGATCATCAGCCCTGTGTCCTATCTACACGCCAACTCTAAGTACTCCTCTTGTTTTCCATGTGCTCAGGTGTGAAAAAGGGACCAGGCATGGGTAGCATACGATTCTTGCCTTTGGGGAGGCTGGGTGAGGGAGTACTGCTGCCTGGGCTGTGGCTCCGCCCCCATTCTGCCTCTTCCGATGTGCCCCCGCCCACCGCTCATGCCTCTTCGCCCCCTCCCCCAGACATGGGGCCCTATGTGTCTCAGCTTGGAGGGCTTTTTGTCCTGCATAACTGAACTTTTAGCTGCATTTGTTCTTCAAGGAGAGGTGACTTTTGAACCACTCAAATGTTTTCTTTATCCTCCTGCATCCTCCGGTGCATAGGGCCTCCACTTGTTTCCATCATTTATTTCAGACTTGTGCTGTTCTATTGAGGCTTCTGAGTGTCATGGTGATAAACCCGGCTTCTTTATTGTTCTGTGTAATGTTTCTTTAGGTTGCCCTCTTTTTCTCCTTCCTGGTGGTGTCCATATTATCAATTGCTGTAGAAGTCATGTGGGTGGCATCCTTAAAGCATGTTCTAAATACATCCATTGTCATCCTACTATTTTTTGATGTTTCAGATTGATTTGGTCTACTTAGAATTTCTGATGTGGCAAGAAACTTTGTACAATGGACTCTGAAGCTCTTCCACAGGCATTGACTTTGGAATGAATTGTTCTTCTTATCAAGTTTAGTTGTCGATTTCCATGACTCTCCTCCATAAAGGAGGATGGCCACGGTGGCAGTGTTAAAAATTCATATTTTTGTCAGTGACAATTTTGTGTTACCCAACTGTGACAAATGTAAAAAACCCACACAGAAACACATTCTGTCCTGCTTTCTGTGACACCTCTACAAAGTCCCCCCTCCCACCCTCAAAAGAGCAGAACCACCTCTCTTCCCCACCCAGACATCCGTGCTGTAAGAGTGATACATCACTGATCACACTGGTAATATTCGTGTTCACACCAACTGTAGCAGTAAACTTTGTTTCAACTTTGACATTCAGTTCCCATACAGTGACTCATGACTATCTATTATGCTCCTGTTAAGGATACAAGAAACAACAACCAGTGCAGAAGAAATGAGTGAGGCACACAGTTGAGGGGCATCTGTTAGAATGAGGGTGCCTTATTTTGGGGCATAGCAGCAGGGGAAGCATTAGCTAGGGCTGAGTTCCAGCTTCCATGTACTTATGTAGAAAGAGAGAGAGACTTGTAATTTATTTTACAGTTTTAATACCATGGGCATTTTTAAAAATAAATATGACAACTGTTAGTTTCACCACAAGTATTTGGCAGAGTGGAAATTACAAGTTTTGCCAATTCCAGGGTTTTAATGACTCCAAAAAGGGGGGTTGTTAGCTGTTTGGGAAGGCTGATGAATAAAAGTATCAGGGATACCACAGGCATTGGACATTGTCTCCCAAGGTGTTTCTTACTTGAGTGTTCCCTAAACTCTCCTGCCCCTCCCAGCCCCCCACCCCCAGGCCAACCTACTGTTGGGAAACTCTTCATTCACTTAGCTATGGATCCCAGGAAAAACTCTGTGTATCAGTGGAAACTTGCATTCCTCCCATCTGGCTCTCAGCTTTCTCAGCAGATAGGGGTTGGGATAGCAATGAAGAAGTTCCATGCCTGAGAGAACAATGAAATAACCAGAATGCATTCCGGTATGGACCCCTCCTTATCAACTTTCTGAGCAGGAAACCTCTCTGATGGACAAGCCGGCACATTTAAACAACTCCTGCCACACATGGCCCAGCTTCAACAGATTTATCCTCATGCTCCTAATTTCAATTTACTAGCTGTTTTTTGAAGCTGACTTTTATATCTGATGCTGGGATGATGGCAGGAAAACTAATAAATTATTAAAGTTATCATTGTTTTTATTTAATTAATTACCAATCACCTCAGGTTTTGTTTTGCCAGTAGCTAGGCTGCCCAAGCTGTCAGTAGTTAGGTAGCCCGTGTGGATGGGGCCAGCTTTGCTAATAACCAAAGTGGTTAACAGTTTAACACTTGTTTTCAGTCACAGATGCAGCCTAAGTGAAGTCTCTCTGAGCAAAAAGCAAAAAGTGCAGTTCAGCAATTAGCATTTAAATACCATCCACATTGTTCATGAAGGAAACTTACAAGGATGAGTTCTTCTGCCCCATGTGGCTGAAAGATGCTTCTACAAAAGTTTTACCTAATCACAATACAATTAAAAAAAGAAAATCACACCTTGAAATGCATGTTTGATAACATCAGAGCTCACAGTATGGGCCAAACGGAACCCTGGTGTAAGAGATGTTAGCAGTGTCAGCTGTATCCGGGAAGGAGGAAATGATGCATATTTGTCACCCACCCTGGGAAAAACCCTCTCCCCACATGCAATCTTTCCCATTAGCTCCTGAAGTTCCATCAAGCCATGGCAATATACAGAAGTGTGTTTGTAATATGGGAAAGATGGAACAGAAATAGAATCACAGATTATTTTATGGCGACTAGAAAGCCACAGAAAAGCACCCAGTGAGTGAATGCCAGGCAGACTTTTCTCCTTCGGACTGAAACAGCATTCCACAGGCAAAGTGCCTAACCAGCTAGCTGGGTTATGGCCAGGCTCAGCACCCACAGAGCGGCAGGCACAGAATTTTTCCTGTATGGATTTTCTGCAATCAGACCGTCTATGAAGTAGTCTCAGCAATTTTATTGTCTTTTAAGCCCTACAGAGGGGCCCAAACCTACAAAAGTGCAGCTTCAGTTTACTAAATAATAATAGTCAAAATAATTCAGAAGGATTCATGGTACAGAGAACAGATGTCTTAATTAAATCCTCATCTGGTAGGAGCCAGCAATAGTGGTACCTAAGGTAGAACAAGAAACAGCTGTCATAAGTATAAGACAACTAGTACGCTATCTCTGGTGTCATTGCATGATAACCACTGGCAGATGGTGACTTTCTAATGGTGACCAGTGTGGTATACAAACAAAGTCACAAAAGCTTATTAATCAGATAGACAATATAATACCCACTGCACATATTACTTTACAGGTGCTACACAACACCCACTTATTTGATACCTAACACCAGTTATTAAAATGTTGCCTAATTACATATTTACCTGATAGCTTGGCATTCTCCCAGGGGCATTGAAATAATATCAGATGTAAATAAACAACTTAATTACATATTTACCTGAGAGACCAGAATGATTCTCTGGTACATAATACAGTACCAGACGTTTCTTGGAAGATACATATGGAGGCTGGGAGAAGACGAAGAGCTTGTCCAGCTATTGTATCTTAAAGAACTGGGTTGTGGAGAGTTAGAAATACAATAGGGAAGACAGAAAACAAACGGAAGAGGCAAATGACATAGACGAGTCCAGAAGTAGGTTACAAATGGATACTCTCCAAGGGTTAGTCTACATTTAAAACTTATAGCGGCACAGCTGTAATTTGTAAGAGTGCTTGTATAGCTGTGTTATGTCAACACAATAAAACCACCTAAACAAGCTGCTGTAGCTATGTCAGCAGGAGAACCTCTCCCACTGACATAGTATTGTCCATATAGAATCATAGAATATTAGAGATGGAAGGGACCTCAGGAGGTCATCTAGTCCAACCCCTGCTCAAAGCAGGACTAACCTCAGCTAAATAATCCCAGCCAGGGCTTTGTCAAGTCGCAGTTTAAAAACCTCTAAAGATGGAGATGCCACCACCTCCCTAAGTTACCCATTCCAGTGCTTCACCACCCTCCTAGTGAAAAACTTTTTCCTAATGTCCAACCTAGACCTACTGCCCAACCATCCTCCCTGGAACCCCCTTTCAGGTAGTTAAAGGCTGCTATCAAATCCCCCTTCATTCTTCTCTTCTGTAGACTAAACAGGCCTAGTTCCCTCAGCCTCTCCTCATAAGTCTTGTGCTCCAGCCCCCTTATCATTTTTGTTGCCCTCCACTGGACTCTCTCCAATTTGTCCACATCCTTTTTGTAGTGGGGGGCCCAAAACTGGACACAATACTCCAAATGCTGCCTCACCAATGCCGAATAGAGGGGAATAATCACTTCCCGTGATCTGCTGGCAATGCTCTTACTAATGCAGCCCAATATGCCATTAGCCTTCTTGGCAACCAGGGCACACTGCTGACTCATATCCAGCTTCTTATCCACTGTAACCCCCAGATCCTTTTCTGCAGAACACTTATGCCAGCAAAACTTATGTTGTTCAGGGTGGTGTTGTTTTCACACAGTTTTTTGTCACAATAGTCAATTGTCCCTTCCTTAGAGTTACACCCATAGCTAGCCTTGGGGAATGCAGTGGGATATGCAAAAGGTAACAACCTGCTACTGAAGAACTATGCAAAGGTGTATCTAAAACACAGCAGAAACTCTCTCGCCACACAGCCCACAGGTTTTCAGATCAAGTGGATCAAAATATTTAGTGGATTTTCTGTTACTATTATGGATAAGGGTTTGGGAGAACTTATGAAATCTGAAGCCATCATGGTTAGCTGAGCTACTAAATGCGTGTGACTTGTCTCATAGGTGTTGAGGGAACTTTCTGTTCTCAATAGGTTCTTGTACTGTGCTCGTCTCTGTTGTATCTGAGTGCCTTCCAGTACCACAGTAAATGATATGAGTAAAATCTGTCATGTGTGGTTCACGCTCTCTCTCTCTCATCCTCTCCTCAGAGGGAGAATTGTGTGTGCCACATAACATTTGTTTTTTTTTGAAGGGTTGGGGTGTTTTTGAATGTACACATCGCTGTGTGTTTATGTAAGATAAGGCGGGTTAAAAGAGTGAGATTTACACTTGGAGTGGAAGGTGGTTTGTTTGTGATGGTCCTTAGTTCCTCTGGGAATTTTTTCCTCAGTCTTGGACACACACACCCTCCCCCCATTGCTATTTTCCACAATGACAATTATACCGTTATTTACCCTAATTCTTTTGGGGGAGCATCGCTGGAGAGTCAATAAAGGGAATGGATCCGTAGGAACAAACTCCCATTGTCTTCAGTGGAGTCAGAATTTCATACATAATGGGCAGCTGAGGAAGCACAGGGAAAGAAACTAGCTCACAAAGATCAGAAATCATATGTACTTGTGGGCAAAATAGACAAATGCAAATGGGTGAAGGAGCCTAACAATTCGAAGACATCTTAAGAAGCAGCAAAGATACACAAGTAATTCTATGTACAGAACTCCAAGTAAACTGTGCTAGGAGCTCAAACTTTAAAATCAAAGTTGCTTCTCTTTCTGATTTTGCTCCCACACTTTGCGCTATGACTGCATCTGAACCCAGCCCTAAGTGTTTCAAAATTTAAGAGGCAGCATTGTGGTAGCTGTGTTGGTCCTAGGATATTATAGAGAGGCAAGGGAGGGTGAGGAAATATCTTTTGTTGGACCAACTTCTGTTGGTGACAGAGACAAGCTTTCGAGCCACACAGAGCTCTTGTTCACGTCTGGGAAACTAACTTAGAGTGTCTTGGCAAATATAAAGGTGGAACAGAATATTTAGCATAACTACTTAACACATATTTCAAGTGACCATTCAAGGTCACATGGCCTGTCATAGGGAGAAAAGGAAGGCGGGGGGGTGGGGAAGGAAGGGAAGCAGCTGGAGGTTGTTCATGGGTTACAGATTGTTGTAATGAACCATAAATCCAACTTCTCTATCCAGTCCATGTTTTTTACTATCTAGCAAAGTTATGAATTGAAGCTCCCAGGCTCGTCTTTTGAAAGTGTGCAGGTTTTCTTTGAGGATGGGGACTGAGAGGTCAGATATAGTGTGATTGCTCTGTGGAAATTATTCACCCCACAGGGAATGTGATGTTTTTATCTTATGTCATTTTCCTGTCTGGTTTCACATACATACTTGCTATCGGGGTATTTAATGCATTGGATGAGGTACGCCACATGTTGTAATAGGCATGTGTAGGAGCCCTCAATCTTGAAAGGTGTGTTGCAGAGGTTGTTGATCATTGTAGCAATGGAAATATGTCTGCAGGTGTTGCATCTGTTGTTCTAGGAGGGTCTGGTGCCACTTGGAGTTGGTGCATCCTGTTCTGTGTGGAGCTTGCTTTGGGTGATGAGCTTATAGAGTTTGGGAGCATTTGAAGGCCAGAAGAGGGGATTCAGGAAAGATTTCTTGCAGAATAGGATCCCCATCGAGTAGGGGGTGTAGTTGTTTGGTGACACCCCCTATGGGCTCCAGTGTGGGAGTGGTGGGTGACAACTAGAAGTGTGTGGCCGGAGGGGGTTTTATTTATGTATTGAAGCAGGTTCTCTTGGGGTGGTTGGGTGGCTCATTCTATGTTGTGATCTGCTTCTCTGGTGGTGTGTCCTTGTTTGGCGAAGGCAGTTTGGAGTATGGTAAGGTGTATAACCTAGGATTTCTAATGCCCAATCCTGCAAAGATGCTTAACTTTACACAGGTGAGCAGTTTCATGGAAGTTTAAGATAAGCAGGTGAATAAGTCTTTGCAAGATCAGAACCTGGAATGCCACATTTGAACCAGAGCCTTAGGCCCGGTCCACACTTACCTTTGCGATTCGGCGGCAGTCGACGGGAGATAAGCAAGTGACGTAAATCACTTGCGTATCTCCCGTCGACTTTGCAGCGTCTCCTCTGCACGCCGTCCATTCTGCGCTGTGTCGAAGAGAACAGCGCTCCCGTCAACGCAGCGCTACGCCACTTACCAGGGTGGTTTTCCTGTGTTGCTTGCTGGATCGACTGAGCGGGTCTACACAGACCTCTCAGTCGATCCAGAGCAATTGATCTGATGGCGGCGATTTTGCCGCCATCAGTGTGGACCCAGCCTTAGAGTGAAATCCTGGCTCCTTTTTTGTAAATGGCGGTACTTCTATTGACTCCAAACAGGGCAAGGATTGCACCCTCAATACTTTAACACTCTTTATTCTGCCATCACCAATCCCTTGAGCTGTCCAATTCGCAATAAATTCTCTTTAAAACTCTGCCATGATACCCTACAGAAGTACTAAAAGCTACATTTCTCTTCTCCCATGAATTAGATCATAAAATGTTAGAGATTGGAAACTTGAAGCCTTGTCAGTGAGTTTTTAATAAAGCTTCTCTGAACACATACGAACATTGCACACAATATCTATGAAAAGATGACTAACTCTAAAGGGAAGGAAAAAAAACTGATGTCAGATTGTCTTGACTCTAACTGTCAAGATGGTTACTGTGATATAGCAGGTTAGCAAGAACTAGAATATGAACATAAAATGAAAAAGTTTTGGAACTGGCAAAAGTTCTGGATGGCAGATTAACAACATCTGACTTCAGTAAAGGATTTTAAAGTCTAACCTGTTGGAAATGAATTATAAAGCACTGCAAGCTAAGTCTTTAGTTTTTACAGGGTTTTCAGATCTCATGCAGTTCCGTGGGAGTTTCCTCCTCAAACATCCCTTACATTATTTAAAAAAAAATTGGCCCTTGAGTAGTGTGTAACTCACAGGGTTTGTTTGTTTATTAGTTAGTTCAAAGGAATTTCACACAAACATTGTTATAGTTTCACATCCCCCAAATTTTGCTTTATTAACATTTTCAACTAAACAGCTATTTTTGTACAGAAAGTTTCCATTTTGAATTAGAAACGGGCCATTTTTTGCTTAAAAACTGGTTAATGTTTTGCCAAAAACTAGTCCCACTATTGCTTTTAAAAAATTGTAGAATTAAACAGTTTCACTCTGAAACTAACATGTCCTGCCCCACTTATTCATGTTCCCAGAGACTCTCTCCGGTTACCTACATTTTCCCTGCGGATTGCTCTGCACCCTCTAGGAAAGCATTAGCCCTGCATCAAGAGAAATAACTACTGTTGTGGCTCTGCAGCTTTGTTGTTCTGAGACCCATTGCGCTAGACTCAAATCTTTTTATTCTATGGACTCCTGGCCCATTCAAACATCTCAATACTCAAGCACACTTGGTTCTCAAAAGTCTTCAGTCTTGGAGCACCATGAACAGCTACTGGACCAGGAACCACTGCTCTTCTATAGAAGCGTCAGCTCCTCATCCAGGAATGGTACTGTGCCTTTACAGCAGGCATAGCATCCTATACCACTCTCTAGCTGACACCACTCCCCATCCTGATTCATGGAGGAAGTGGACAATGGAGACAGACATGAATCTGGAATAGAGCGAGAATCTAGTACCTACCATCTGGTTGCTTTTTTCCAATTCTAGGATATCACTGCAAAGGGCTCTGTACTCTGGGGCACTGCACTCTTTCTGTTCTACTGATTTTAAACAAGTCCTTTCATTTTATTGTGTTTTTATTTTACATTTTGGTTTCCCTTTGACTTTGACTCTTTTGTGACGGTTTAATATCTGCCTTCTAAACATTCCACCCACTAGGTTTCAGTTAAAATAAAAGATTAGATGTCAAGTAGTCTCAAAGCATTCAGTGAAAGGGAACAACAAATTTTACTGGGGGTCTCATTTAAACTGTACAAATTAATGATGAGTTTGTATTGGCAAAGGCCTCTCGATCTGTTAATATCAAGGAAGACAAAATTATCCAGTTTCTTTGTGAAGCAGCAGTTGTTTTAGTGGGGAAGGAAGCCAAGACAGCTGTTAGCTAGTTCAATGTAAAATACTTACAATAACACACCACCACCAACACCAGCAGTTAAAGATTTGGCCAACCTGCCAAGTCACCAAATATTAATACTGTTTTAAGAGTTTGACAAACAGCAATAATCTAATTGTTTCACAGGAGTAAAAGATTTCATATAAATTCATCTTCATCTACAGTGTTTTTTAAACAGATGCAGCGGCCCAAGCAACCTAACCCATCAGTTACAAAGGAGACTTTCTGAAGCAATTAACTTTTAAACATAGACCTGAGATCCTGGTCAGTGGTTTAAGATTTAGTGGAGGAGAAGCTGGCTATGTTTAGTTTGGATGTAATATATGCCCCACTGAGGAAGCAAGAGCCATGAGATTGCAACAGCTTTTCAATGGGCCTCAATTTAAGCCACTCAAACAAATGTTTTTGTTCACGTGACCTGTAGCCTTCCCAATCTCATGGACAGAGATTATGATACAGTACACCCACTAAAGTAAAAGGGGTTGTATCACTGGTGCAACTATTAGCAAGCTGCACATTGGGTTCACTGGATCTGTAAGTGTATCAAAACAGAATCCGGCCCATAATGACTATTAGACATAACACAAATACCAATCCACAATGCAGTGCAAAAATGTTGAAAATTCCAAGGTGGTGGGGGGGGACACACCTTATTCTGGCCTGTATGGAAGGTTTTATTTCCAACTTGACTCCTTCCAGGGCCCTGATGTCCTAGATCCTGCTTTAGTAAACTAAACCTTTCTGTACAGCATTTTGTTTTTGCCTTATGTCATACCTTCAGAGTTTAACCAACTTCACTAACTGCCTAAACTGCACCTTCCTACTGAAAAGATATACTAGTATTTCTCTTAGAATTATTCAGAGGACCAGCCAGCCAGAATAGAGACTTCTTATTCAATTAGGAAGCATTGTGAGCCCTTTTTCTGTACTCTCACTGCAGCCAGTCTGTTTATATGACTGTTTGTTAGGATTTGTTTTTTGGCAGCTGTTACATTGATCAATATCTTGTACACTTTCATCCTGTGGTAATCATCGGCTGTAAAGTGACAAGCAGTTGCTTATTCTTTTTTGTACTCAGCAGCTACTCTACCAGCTGGGACAGGTATCAGACAGATACAGCAAAGAGACTTGGTAGTTATTAAATCTGATAAATAATTGCATAATTGTCCCATGAGGTCCCAGAACCTCTCTGCTCATCATTCCTGGAAGTCTGGGTGATGGCATGATAGCAGGAAAGATTCTGCAGTTTACAATGTAAAGTTGATGTAATTACTAGCATCATAGAGAGGCTAAAGCAGCCATTGTACCAAGGCTGGTAAAGGCCCACTTGTACGTATCCAGTATACAAAACAGAATAAAATTAATCCTACCTGGATTCCTTCTACATACTCTTCTTCATAGTCCAGCATTTGCCCCCCAAATGGGACATGATCTTCCTATTAATCCATTTTAAGGTGCAAATCTTCCACCCAGCCAGGCCCTTGGACATTATGTAAGTTTCCTTCAGACTCCCTCCCCTTCCCCTCCACCACTTACCTGCCTCCAGCTGTACCCCTACATGACTTTTGGGTGAAAGCCTGGTTCCACCAAAGTCATATGTCTTTTAATTCAGTGGGGTGTAGTATTTCACCTATGAACTTCAATAGATTCAATTTACAAGGGAGACTAGCCAGAGGAAGAACATTGGGTCCTTACATTTTATTGTATTTTTTTCTGACCACTTTCTGGTGGTTTTTAAAAGATGTTTGGGTCAGATGTTTGGTGCTCATTAAAAACCAAGTTAGCACCAGCTACCACCAGACATAATATAAAGAAATGCTGCATTTATGCTTCTCAAAGCTCTGCCAGCGCATCTCAGTAAAAACCCACTCCCACAATATTTCAGTTCTGCACAGACTTCTCAAAAAACAAAAGCTGCCATACATGTTGTACTCTGATTCTGTGATGTGGACATTTGTTCGAGACTTTTTTGAACCACAGAGGCTCTTGATACATTAGCTAAGATCACTAGACTCCCCTCACTTGCGAGCTAAAAAGCTTTTTTTTAAATCATGGTCTTCAGAGGCATTTATTCCTCTTGCTGTTTCAAGATATCTAACCTACTGTATCAATCAGACCCATACTCCCAGCTAACTTTAATGCTCTAATTTTCTGAAGGATAATGTTCTATGTTGAACTATTCTGTATTTTAAGATGTTCCCTCTTCTTGTTGCGCAAAAGCCTCTGATCCAATAAACTGACTTTATTCCTGTGGCATTGAGAAACACAAACTAATAATTTTTGTCTGCCAAATTGTGCTTTTGGCAGAGTGCTTAAAACAAAAAACTTGCTTAAAACTGCTGATGCAGCACCGGATTTTAGGCACTTAAGCTCTCACAGCTTGGAAAAGCAAGACAATTCCTGTAAATGGCAGATTCTCTACACCTCCCCTCAACCCCATTTTCAGGGAAAAGATTAGATTTTATCTAATACATTACTTTGAGGGCAGAGGGATGGGAGTGTCAGATCGTCTAAGTGTACATGGGGACAACGCCACTGATTTCAATGGATAATAGCAGTCAGTACACCTGAAGATTCATAACCTCTTAAAAAAACCACAGACACAAATTGTTCAGATAAAGGCTGCTTCTAATGAAATGAGTGGGCAAAGCTTCCATCGACATCAGTGGCAACAGGATCAGACCTTGGTAGCTGGCCCTCAGTAGTCTCAAGTCTCTTCTTGCCTGAGCCACAAAGAATTAGTTGTAATTATGGAGAGGATTGCTAGAAGAATCGTCCCAAAGAAAATTTGCATGTTGATGCTCCATTTAGGTCAAATTGCTTTCGGAACATTTAAAGGTTGGATCAATGTAAATACTTTCCTTGTCCTCCCTTACTAGCTGGGAGAGGTGTTTATGAAATGTGTTGCAGTTTCACATTGGAACTATGCTCATCCAAATGGAGAGAGCCTCTACACCAATTTCTGACCAAGAAGAAACCATCCAGTGGTAAGTCTCAACTTAATACCATGGGCAATTAAGTTTTCTTTTAGGAGTGAGGTATAGAAGGCCTAAACTGCTCACCGCAAAGCCTGTATTTTAATAGCAGGCACATTCAGTGGCTAGTCAGCATCTAATTTTGATAAAAGTCAATTGCACGTCAACACAGGTTACATGGAAGCAAAGCCAAGTATGCCAGATCTAGGTGTTAGCTGAATCCAAATTGCTAACCTTCAGTGCAGGATGTTCTCGTTCAGGTCCTTGTCATCTCCTTTTTGACTACAGCATTTTCCTCATTTTTGGTCTTCCTAACACACTCGTTAGCCATCCCTGATCTGTTCAGCCCCTGGCTGCTGGGATCATCTTCCTTACCCGTTGCTTTGACAACATCATTCTCCTCTTAATCTGTCCTCCATTTCCCCTGCTAAACCTCATTAAATTCAAAGTGGCTCATCCTCACTTTTTACGCCCTTCACCACTTTAGTCCTTCCTTCAAGCTTCAGAAGGAGACAGAGGGGCAGTAAGCTGCAGCCCCAGTCAGAGAAGAAAGGGCATGGGGACACAGCAATACCTTTGTGTCAATGAGACAGAGAAAATTGAAGGCAGTGTCTGCTAAACAGCCAATAAATCTGTCATATCAGTCTCCCTCAGCATGAAAGAACCCAGATGTTTTTTATATCTGGTGTACACTTACTCTAAAAAATATAATACTTTTTCTTGTTCAAAAAAGGCACAGGATATCATATAAAATACCCTAGAATTCACTAGGCCAGTTGACTGCTCTAAAGTTCTCCCTCCCTGAAGGATTCAGCACCCCAGTCATTTCTTCAAGTGGGTCTCCTCTTTACAAAGCTTAGATAAGCCAATCAATGAAGAGAAACAATACCATGTGATTTAGGCCACCATTCACATTATTCAACAGGCTGCTAGGATAGCAGAAACTCATGGCTGGATCACAAACAAATTAAAAATGAACAAATTTCATCAAGCGAATTGTTCATTGCAAATGGGTTGCCTATTCCAACACTGCAAGAAGGCTGCTGGCTGGAAATGCTTCAGAACTACTCTTGGACAGTCCTCCCCTTCCTGCCACAGGTATTGGCCCTGGGCTGCTATCTGAATCCACAGCTGCCAACTGTGATTTACAAACAAATCTGAGAAACGCTAATGCCAGTGACTCTCACCGCTAATTACCGCTTAATCAGACACTAATGGACCTCATCCTCAGAGGCAAGGCTCACTGTAAAAGCCTTGGCAATTTAAAAGGAACCATTTTATTTATGAAACTGTCACTCACTCTAAAACGTTGTGGATCGGAGGCACCAATAATGGAAAACACACCCTCATTTTTCATTACATTTCCAATTAAAAGGAAAGTGTTCGCAGCAATGTCACCTGCAGGATCAGGCCGATTAGGTCTGGTCTATAATTAAAATTTGCTGATATAAACTATACTGGCATATGGCACCTTTATTCCCATATGATTGTACCACTTTAACTACAACTCCTGTAGCGTGGATACAATTTTTCGGTGTAGACAAACCCTTAAATTGCTACAGCTGGATGTCAGCTTGCACCCATATTGGTTTTTTGAAACATCCTGATAAAGAGCAGAAATCTACCCTCAGGACTACTGAACTCATCCTTGGGAATAAGGTTCCTACTGCAGACACCTGGTTTACTGGAATTTAACAGGAACTTGATAGCTCTGTAGGACAAACCCAACCAGTTATAAATCAGCCTTTCATAAAACACCTCAGGAGACAAAATTTGAACAGTAGGTTGAGAAACTGGACTCTGAAAGGGCAGATATGTGAAGCAAGAGAGATCTCTCAGGTTGTCCAGATATAACTAGACCAGGTCTGCAAATCATATGGCCACACTGGGACCAGTTATTATTGCCTTCATCCTGTCTGGTTTTTTAAAAAAGGATCTTTTAAAAGCATAGAGATGGGCTCGTAAAAGATGCAATATAAACCCTGGCTTCTGGGGATGGGAAAGATGTCAGTAAAGGCTATGGTCTTCACCTCCTAATCGGATGGTTCAAGGGACTGATCAAGGAATACAGAGCTTTTCGTTCTGAAGTTGACAGTTCAAACCCACCCATGTCAGTAGCCATTTAAGCCATTATTAGAACTCGTCAGAAAATGGATTTCTATCACATGGGAAATCCAACACTGAAATTTTTCGCTTCCAACTGGGATGAAAAGTCAAATTCTCACTATTTTGAAGAACTGAAATTCTGAAATATTTTGATTCAGAAACATTAAAGTAACCCCATTGAAATGTCACTCTACCCCTAACAAATCAGTTTGGATAACTAATTTCTATTTTAGAAAGATGTGCTGGGATTTTTCAGAACTTGTGCAGCACATAAATCAATCTACGTTGAATCTGTCTCACAATATACTGGACTGGAGCTCAGATTTAAAATTTTTATTAAAGTTAATGTTAAAATGATCAAATACAGAGTTTAAAGAAAGGTTCTACACATCTGGGTATAAAGCATAAATTATCCAAGAGTACAAAGTTTGGTTTAAAAGTCATAAAATACAAATAGTACATAATCTGCAATGTCCCAAATGAAGGGTAATAAATTTAACAGTACAGTTAAAATATTAGCATTCAAATATCCGGGAACATCACTCAAAAAATAAGAGTAGTTGGTGGAAAGCAAATATAGCAATGAGTGTAGATTGTCCCTCAGTGAATGAGAATTTTAGAATAGATTGTCCTTCAGTGAATACGATCCATCAGCAAAATATTTCTGTTACTTTCCTGGCATCGCTTCTCAATGGCACTCTGGCTCATTTCAAAGCAGACTTTGATCCAAATACGCGCATGAAGGAAAAAAAAGCTAATCGGGTTATTCTGCTTATAACAACTGCATATTTGGCACTCCCTTTCTTTCTTCAAAGTACTTTACACACTAATTCTCCTAACGCTTCTCCAAGTACATGAGCAGAACCATATTTATGAACTCGATAAAGAAACTGATACAGAGATTTCCACAGGTAGCCACTTGAAATGTCTGAGGCTAAATATTTTAGGCACCTAAAAACTGAGGCATCTAAAATTCAGTGGCGACTTTGTAAAAATGTTGGACTTGAAGTTATAGGAGGAGTCTGACAGAGCTGGGATTAGATATCAGGAGTGGAGACTCTCAGTCATGGTGATTAGATGCAAATCTCAGGGCTTATCTACCACTTAAAAGGATCCTCTTCCTGGTTTAGCTTATTCTTTATTGAGATATTGGTACTGGTACTATACTGGTAAACCCCACTCATAAAGAAATGAGTTCTTTTGGTGGTGTAGACCAGGCCCCATGTTTTATCTAAAGAAATACATTTCTAGCCCTAACCATTGTGGAGAAAAATCAGAAAACATGAATCATAATGGCTGAGACACCAGAAGGCAAAAAGAAAGAACCCTAAAACTGTTTTTTTTTTAAATCTTGTGACCTTTTTTATGCCTATCATGATATTTAGGGGTTTGACGCATAATGTTTTAATTCTTGGGGATGACAATACTGAAAATGAGATTCACTGCATGTGCTCCAGTGAAAAAGGCAAAAGCTATAGGCACCTTTGGTAAGTTAAAGACTTAAATATATATTTTCTTCATCTTTTTTAAACACTCCAGTTTGCAGGAATTTTAGAAACCCAGGGCTTGATTCTCCATTTCCTTGCACCTTGTTAAATTGCAAAGTGCAAAATGTTCCAAACCAGTTTGACTTGGTAGCATTTCACATCCACTTTGCTTTTTTGTCTCATTTTCAAGACTGCAAAGTGTAGAATAATGGAGATTCAAGAGATTCAGTTTCACTTGGAGGACATGGACTAGGTTAGAATCTAAGCATGAAGAGGAAGTGAGGAAGAGTACATTGTTATTATCTAACTCCTATACTTTTGCATGAGAATTAGAAATCACATCAAGAATATCAGAGATGGTCAGATCAAGTCAGATGAAGCAGGCAACTATGATGTTGATGAGGGAGAGCTTTCCTAGACATCTAAAACTCCTAAATTGATCAAAGCTATCCCCCATATTTCTTTTCCACTGCAGAGAGCAAAACCTGCCCTATTGATGCCAACCAAGCTGTTTGTTTTGTTGTGTATGTTGCTAAGTAACAGGACTGTTTTTGCTTATTTGCCTCCCTTGGGCTATTTCACAACACTGTGTAATATACACTGCTCTTTTTGGTTGCACATCTGGTTTGGATTTTAGATTTCAGAACCCCCCTCTGCAAACTGAGATGTTTAGTTTTTATATCCATCAGCTAGGTAATCTGCATCAAATATGACCCTCAGCATCAGCCATCCAAAGGAATTGCACCAGTGAAACATTTAACCCTCTCAAGCATTTATTACATTAATCAGGAAAGCTATTCTTCTATTGTTGCTGAATTTTGGAAGTAGGGGATGTGTAAACCCTATATCTAGTTTATTGTAGGAAATTAGCAGCCCATATCACTAACTTTAAGCCTAGAACAAAGATTGCCCATTTTCTTGAAGATCCTAAACTTGATGGCTCCGAAATGCTAGCAAAGAAAGAGCAGTGTGATGTGTTAACTGACATTCTTCCCAGAAGATGTTAGGCAATTTCTTTCAAGACAGCGGGGCTTTGTTTCCATGATAAGCAACTGCCCAAAGAAAAGTAAACTAGCACCACTGGGGTTGTCTCACTTCACTGAAAATTGGTGTTGCAGGACATCAGGACTCCCCAAAACATGTTTTGAAGCAGGTGTGGCGCCTGAGATAAACTCTTAGATCCCAGTGCTACAGATAGTCAATGTTCCCATTCAGAACATTCTTGAATTTTGGGCTAGGTCAGATCCCGAACTGAACTTTACTGCTTGGGCTTTGTATCTGTTGCCACATCATTATGTTGCAAAAGTAGGTCATGAAGGGTTTGTCCCACAGCACAAACCTGTACAGTCCAGCAACCACCAGCATGAGATACATTGATGGTAGCGTGTTATCTGCTAACCATTACCACCACCCTGCTGTAACTTCTTAAACAAATGATAACAATTACCAGATCCTTACAAGAGACACTTTTTAATTTCTCACTTTTGGGGGCAGATTTTCTCTCTCTCTAATCCCTCCTCCCCCTGAGCTCAGGTATGGTGGAGGGTGCCGGGAACAAATTGTGGCAGCCAACTGGCCCCAGCATAAGCTGCCAGGGAGCACCTCACTTATCTCCCTCATGGACCTTCTGCCAGTGCAGAACTCGAAGTAAAGAGCTACAGCCCAACATGTCCCTGGAATGTCTTGACATGCCTCTTGCTCCCCTTGTGCCATTGTAAGGGTGGCTAGTGCAGAAAGCAGTGAAGTTGTCTCTGCCAGCTTTATGCTGATGGACAGTTCTCCAGCTCAGGAAGAATTCTTCCCTTCCCTTAGACAGTTTAAGTCACTTTGTGGCTTTAGAGAATCTGCAACTGTAGATTTAGTAGCTTCTTGTTTAGTCTCATTATTTTTTAGAGTTAGGGAAAGCCTATCCTAAGCAAATAACAGGTCAAGCTGCGTCTTGACCTGTGTTCCTTACCAACCCATTAAGGTTCAGAAAAGAAGACTGGGGCAGGTCCTTGGGGCAGGAATAAGGTCTTCCCCTGCTACTTCCCTGCACAGCCAGCTCCACCCCCCATTAACCAATTTGTAACCCACTCTCTACAACGGCCTCCCAGGGTCCTTCCTCACTTCTGGCTACTCATACTTTAAGAGGAATCCATTGCAGGGTCCAATGGGTTGAGCCGCTGCTCTGCAAGGACTGGACAATTCACTCTTCCAATCTTACAAGTGTTGCAAAACTCACAGTCCTGGAGCACCCTGTCACAACGGAGTGGGCATCGCAGCAGTTTTGCCTTAGCTTCTCTTAGCTGCTAGTGCCTTCTGGGTTGATTCAGTGACTTAGTTCTTTGGGTGGACATTTAGTCCCACCCTTTCCAGGGTACCAACATCCACAGGCCTTACGCTTTGGCCTGTAAATACTATTTCCTCTCCCATATCAGGGCACACCACCATTTTTCTTCCCCTTGACCTCAGGGGTCCTCAGAAGCACTTTCTCTAGGGTTTGTGAAGAGCCTTCTGCACATCCCACCTTAGTTCCAAGGGTCCTCACTACTCCCAGGCACACACTTGCCCGCTTACGGGCTTCTGGCCCTGGTCCTTGCCAAAAGAGACCTAATGCTGTTTTCTGCACCTGTTTTCCATCAAGTCTTCCAATGGAGAGACTCCCTGCTGTCTCCGGTTCTCCTCCTCAGCTAGTCTTTGACAAACAGGCCTAACCCTCAAGAAAGAGCGGTCGATCCAGTTACCCCCCACCCCTCTTGAGTTCTCCCCCGTTACCCACTTTCCTAATCTGCTGGGTTTTCTTCCTTATAAGTCCCACCCCCTGCCCAGGTGTGGTGGGGCAGGGCTAATTGAAGGGGCTGGCTAGCCCCAGGCCTTAAAGGGGAAGGTTGCCCTGTCACACAGTTCCAACACACAATGCACTTTGTGGCAGCTGTTACCAGAAAGACCTGAAGTGCAGGAAATGTGAAGAGAGCTAGATCCAGTAATCAACACAGACTGCCTGCCAGATGGGAAAGGCAGATTCAGGACCTGCCTGGCAACAAGGAGCTTACAGAGATGTGTATATCAGAAAGAAAGATGGAGGCCTGCTGTGGGGAGCTGTGCCCTCTTTGAAGTTATGCTAAAGTAGCCCCGGAGGCATTTCATTTAAGCACCTGAGTTCTGAATTCTCAATCGACCCTCCACATTATTTTGAGTTTCACCTGTCCTTGTTCTGCAGAGACCTGCACAAAGCAGCAGGCTAGGAATTAGCCAGCTCACAACTTCAGGCTGATCAGGCCATGTTCAAATGAACCTTTTAGTGTGTCAGTGATTCAGGACCCAATCCAAACTGGTTGTGACGCCCAGAAGCACGGCAGTCATGGCAAGCTTACACTGATCATTCTTTCATAGCCCAGAATGAACAGATTGGGTTACCCTTAAACATTCCACAGCAAAACTAGGAACTTGTGTGTAATTTCATCAATTGGACCAGAGAAAATATGGATGTGAAGTTTCTCCTCCCGACACCAAGCTGACAGCATTGGAAAGAATTCTATAGCATGTGGCCAGCTTCGGTGATGTTCAGTGGCACAGAAAGGAATATTTCTTTACAGTGTTCGTACTAAAGGCAGAGATCAGGAGACTGAAATGGAGACTCTTGCTGTTTCATGAGTGTTCCCCCCATACAGCAGAGGAGGAGGAGGAAGGCAAATACCAGTGTCTCAAAGGCCTCAAGTGAGGGAGCCAAAAGAATAGATAGGAATGTTCAGTGATTCAAGCAGGAGATTGGCAAGCAGAATCCCTAGTTTTATTCTTAGCCCAGTCACTAATTTTCTGACTGTGCGTCCGTAAATGTCTCAGTACCCATCTGTAAATGGGCGTCACAACGCTTAGCTACCTCAGAGAGGAGATGAGTGCCTTAAAGCACTCTGATGTGTTCAAATGTAAAGGCACTCTTTAAATAAGTCTGACAGGCAGGGACAGTGAACCAGGAGACCAGCAGCCACTGGATACCATTGATGATATATACAAGAGAAGCCAGTCTGATTTTTTTTTTGAATGTAGGAGAAAGAAAAACCTTACGGAAGAGCACATGGAGTAAGAGAACCGGAGCTGAAAAGGAATCAGAAGTTGTCTTAAATAACAAAATTTTAACAGATCAATCACTGGAACAATCTACCAAAGGAAGTGGTGGATTCTCTTTTCTTGAAGACTTCAGATCAAACCTGGATGTCTTTCTGGAAGACATGCTTGAGTCAAACACAAGCTAATCGGGATCAATAGAGGAGTAACTGGGTGAAACGTTATGACCGGTGTTATACAGGATGTCAGACTGGATCATCTAATAGATCCCCCTCCTGGCTTTAAAATCTATGAATCTATGAACTGGCTTCTGCTAGTTTGTAGTATATAATGTCCAGATCCTAGCTGTGGCGCCCACTCAAATGTATGGTGGGATTTTTCTATTTATTAGTGCCTGGAAACCAAATTAAACCACTGCCTAACTTCAATGACTATGGTTACCACCACTGGAATCTTATCAACCCATTTGAAATGACTATAACAACTTTAAAGTTAACCACAAAAACAGTAATCTAAAATGTCCTGTACATGCTTTCTCCAGTCTTGAGCTGCTCACCAAAAAACATAGGTGCCATGTGACCACCACCACAAACTCAGAATTCAGAACCTACCCGACATTGCACCAAGACCCAAGACAAGCTGTGTAAACTAGGGGGAAATTCTAATCTGGACCCAGACTTTCCAACTCAGAATCATCTCCAGTTAGAACCACACTGGAACCACACATTGCAGGAAGTAATCCTGCATTGGAGGGGGGTGGACTGTATGTATCCTCTGCCTTCTTTGAGTACCATCTGTTTGGTGAAACTAGCAGACTGGAAAATGTCTCCAGTTTTGCTTTGCATGCAGAAGGCATTTCACAGTTCTCCTGCCTTGTGTAGTGTATGGTGTAACAAAGCTTCAAGCCCTAGAAATAGAGAACGGAGGACAAATTTAGTTAAAGCATACTTACAATGGAAAACATACGCCCTTCTGGCTATGCATTAACAGATCAGAGCTTTGCTTCATCTACTTGTGGGTTTATTTACAAGTTAAGGAGGGCAATGCTATTCAGAAGCTGGTATGTGCATCCTGCCAGGTGGCAGTGTATGCATCTTTGCAGGGATAGTTGCTCAGTATCACCAGAGAGTTAAATACCAGTTCTTAGCTTCCTCCCCAGCCATATTTGTCTATTAATATTTATGTAGCAAATAGATGAACTGATCCTCTTCCCACTCAGGTCTCCACCAGACATTCCACTGTCTTCACTGAGAGCAGGATCAAAGCTTTAGCCGGCTCTGTTCAAGTCATGTTCATGAGTATGGATTTGGCCTGATCCTGCTAACCGTAATTGAACATACAATTCTAATTCTTTCCAATTGCTTTGAACCCTGTATTCAGAGAGGATAAGCACCCACACAAAGGTGTAATGGGAGTGTAGCTAGCCATTAAAAGAAAATCATTAAAAGTATCTGGGTTCAACCCCATTCTCCATCATACCCAGATTGCCCTCTCCTATTGGGGGGAAAATGCAAGGGGTATAGAGTGGAGGGGCTTCAGAGGCTGCAAATTTTGGAGACAGTTATGCCTCTTCATGTTGCAGATTTTAAATATCCACTGGGAGCTGTACTGCAGGGAAGGCTCCCTGGTCTGCTGGCCCTCTTTCCTCGTAGGTCAGTGAATGCAGCTCAGGAGCAGACCTAGAGGAGACTCAGAAGAGCGTATGCCGCTCCCACCATAAATTGTGGAAATCCAGGTGACAAGAAGGGGCAATGTTTTGGAGAGAGGCACCTCTTTCTTCACCTTCTCGCACCCACAGCCTATTACTCCAAAAATCTGCAGCCCTTTTGTGGAAAAGTATCTACGTGGGGCTGTCAACAATGCAGAAACAGCAACACCTTCCCCTTTTGTGCATGATTCTCCAGAAGAAAAATCTAGGTCATTTGGATTCCAGGAGCACCTACAGGCCCCAACAAGGATCAGAGCTGCTAAGAGCTATACAAACATAGAGTAAGAGACAATCCGTACTCCAAAGAGTCTCATAGACAGAACAAGGAGCAATGGTCTCAAGTTGCAGTGGGGGAGGTCTAGGTTGGACATTAGGAAAAAGCATTTCACTAGGAGGGTGGTGAAGCACTGGAATGGGTTACCTAGGGAGGTGGTGGCATCTCCATCCTTAGAGGTTTTTAAGCTGCGGCTTGACAAAACCCTCGCCAGGATGATGTAGCTGAGGTTAGTCCTGCTTTGAGCAGGGGGTTGGACTAGATGACCTCCTGAGATCCCGTCCAACTTTTATATTCTATCATTCTATGATTTTATATACTATCTGATGAAAGACTCAGAGTAAAACCCAGTGCTGGGTTTCCTCTCTCTCTCTTCTCATGGTCTCTGGAGGCTTTGGGGAAGAAAAGAACAAAACAAAGTCTTAATAATCCTGAACCAAATCTTCCCTCTCACTGACAGTGTGGTAAATCCATGGTAACCCAGTCATTAGGGAGCCCCTAGTTCCAGGCTCTCTCCCCTCCTTTCTTTCCGGCGTGGTCAGTCCTTTCCTTCTACATGCTTGCCCACAGTCTTTCACCCATTCATCCTTGGCTTGTTTTCAACCACCTCCCTCCAGCCAAAGAGAAGCCCTGCCCAGAATGCTATCCTCCTGACGGAGTGAGCTCACTGTGACCTTTCGGTTAAGAACAGCACTTCTTTGCTTCTCTGGTTTACAAAGGCTCTTGATCCAATGGGGTTATTTTAAACTAGTTCTTCAGGCCATGCTTCACCAGTTATTACCTACTTTTGTGAGTTGTCAGGGTGCTCTGTGCAGCACAAGATGATTCGGAGAATGGAGGGATTTGGTTTGATTGATGAACGATGGGTGAGGAGGGCAGCTGGACAGACTGGAGGCATCAGAGAGGCTGAATTGAAAGAGGCTGCAGTAATCCAGGGAGAGGATGATATGCACCCCAAGCCACATAGATACAGAAAACAAAAACACATGGAACACAGGCGTAAATCTAGAGTCATAGATAACTAATTCTAGAGGGACTTAACAGAAGCCTCAAATACCCTGCCACAGATGTACTGCTAAGGCTCATGCAGCAAGCTGTGCTATTTAGAACACACTGTACGCCAACCACTTTGGCTGAAGTAGGGATCAGAGCCAACGCTATGTGCTGGAGCTGTGGAGTACTGAATGTTCATTTAATACACATGTTTATGGAATGCATACATTAGGCTGAAGTGCTTCTCAGAGCTAACACGACCTTGGACAGCAATATCCTCTTAAATCCGAGGATTTTTCTATTAGGAAATATAAGCATTGTGCAAGTAATAGAATTAGGGCAAGAATGCAGCTGGGCCACAAGTAGTTCTTCCCAGTACAAAATTCTGCACTGTGTCATTCCAGTCAAAACTTAAAGTCTGAAAACGTCCATTTTTTTATTTATTTATTTTAAATCCTATGAGCGTTTGTGTGTCCCCTTCCATTCCACTCTAGGTCTGAGCTGGCATTTGAAAGCCCCTCAAGCCTCCCTTATGAATACTGCTTGTAGCAACCTGCCATGCACCTCAGGCCATTGGCTTCCCTGGAAAAGCTAAGCTAACTACAGATGTGAAAAAAGCCACCAGGAAAAACGTCAAAGCCCTCTATCTTCCAACAAAGGTCTTTTCCTCCAGGCCTAGGCCTGCAAGATCCCAGCAGGTCAGCATGGAACTTCAGTTAGGACCTGCCAATGGTTTTATAATTTTTTTAAACTTCATTTTGAACCCCCAGGTTATAGGACCTCGACTTGCCAAGCTTGGTTCTCACGTAAGTTTTCCAGGTAGGAGAAAAGGCAGTTTGGGGAAACAAACTACTTGCATTGCTGCCCTTCGTGTCTGGCTTCTATACAGGTTTGATTTGTATTCATGGCTGTATGTGTACGTTTAGGGAAAAACCGCATCGTTCAGGCCAGTTGTATGGGACCTGAGTACAAAGAGGAGCTCTACTTAGTATTTTAGGTTCTGACATCAAGCAAGCCAAAGGGTTTGAAAACAGAGCCAGTTGCCTAGCTTGGCTGTATGACCCAAAACCCAAGCCCAGCCACTGGAAGTGATTATATGCACATGAAAAGAAAACAAAGAAAATGATACATAAGGTTCTTGTAACCTCCAAGAATTGACACCAGAATAGTCTCCCTGGCTTGGGCCTTCCTTGGCTCTGCCTCATTAGTGAGCACAGAACTGAGCCAGGGCTCATGCTTAAATGTTCATAAGATTAACTCCTCTGAAAAGGTCATGGCGCCAACTTCCACAGGACTCTACGACCAACTTTCCCCGCTTGCCCTGAGGGATGCTATATTCTAGCAGATTGCTGTTTGAATACATGATTTATAGCTTTTGAAGCTGGTGCAGGAGATGCTGTAGCTGTTCATGCACGAGAGAAGAAAATTTGACTTTATATAAGATTAGCAATCTCCGAGAAGCATAGACAAGAGATGTCAGTTCAGATATGTTTGGGGGGAAAGGAGGCAAATTCTGGTCCCCACTCTCCCCATGCTGGCTGGGACCCTGAGTCTCCCTTGGCGGGAGTCTCCTCTCTCTTTTATCCACACTGTACTTGAGCTGATTCTCCTAGGAGTCCAGCACTTGCAGAGTCTCCCGCACTCTGCCACACAGCAACAGACTCCCCATGTGCCAATTCACAACATCATTTAGCCCAGCCGCCCCTCCATCTGGACAGAGGGTCAAATTTTACTAGTGCTGTGACCTCACAACCAGAGGAAAGCTCTGGACTCCTCTGGCATCAGCCATACTGCTCCAGTATGGGATCACTGCTTTAAAATGGTTTTGCCATGGGCCCTGCATCCCAGCTCTGTGGCATATGGAACTTTGAGTGAATGCAAGAACTTTGGGGATCGGACATTCCCCCCCTCCCCTTCCAGCTCCCCTTACCTGTCACCACTGTTCCTACAATTGTGCATGCTACACAGACAAACAAAAAATGCCAGGATTTGTGAGAGATCTCCAGACAAAGGGTGTTTGCCTTAAAATGAGGACATTCAGCTCTTTAAAGACCAATTGGGATCTTCTGCTATGAATTCATTTACTTAATTACACTTACTTAGGAAGTTTAGACGACATCATTACATCATTTTAAAAACCAACAAGAAATTAAATATTAGCATTTCTTGGAGGAATATTGGATGTTAATGAAGTACTTTTCAGTGCAAATATTTTATCCCTTTTGTAGTGTCTTGCTGTTCCCCAGAGATCAGGAAGATCTATTTTACCCAATTTGTTGCATTTTAGATTATTAAAATGCAGCGCAACATAAAATCAGTTTAGGAAGTGCTCCAATGTTGGCATTATTATTTTACTAAATTTTAGGACAGTAATGGGGATTTTTTTAAATGACATAGCTGACAATGTGCTGACCATTTTTACATGGGTATTTTGTAGAAGTTGGTTTGTTTTTTTTTTCAACCACCTATGTACTTTTAAGTTTTAGTATGTCAGCATGGAGAGCTGGTAAAATGAAACTAGTCACTTTCACTTTCTGTTCATAGTCCTTTTAATTTGTGTCCTAACGTGACAACAAAATGCAAACAGCAAGAAATGCAGGACTAAATATGCAATGTTCTTTTTAAAAAAGTCATTTCGACATTGTTACAGTATTTATATGTAAAACATTTTTATTTTCGGCAAAACCTAAATTTTGGCTATTAAATTACTACTGATAACCCTTTGAGCATCTCGAGAACTCTATTTTGCAAATATACGACTGCCTAGAGTACAAAAGGTGTCTGAAAGCATGGTGAATGGCACTAATGCAGATGAGCAGCTGGAGTCAATCAGCATAGCTCCATAGATTTACACCAGTTGACATGACCTAGAATGTCTCTTCTGTTTGCTATGTTTTTTCTGCAGAGCCATACTAATATAGTAGCACCTACAAATCCCAACTTAGATTGGGCCCCGTTGTGCCAGGTGCTGTACATGCACACACCAAGAAACAGCCACTGTCCTTAAGAACATTCATTTGAAGTAGACAAGACAGCCAAAGGAGTGGGAGAAACGAAGTATGACCATCCCCATCTCACAGGGGAGGAATCTGAGGAAGAGAGAGTTTAAGGGCCTTATTTTCAAAGAGCCTGAGTTGCAGACATAGGTGGCTGGTGAAAAAATTCTTGCAGGAAGAGAGGGCTGCCTCGCACTCACCCCACAACAGAAACTCCTGTCCCAGGGGGCTGGGCCTGGCTTCCCACTCACACCACTCGCAGATTTGGAAGAGCCTGCCACACCGTCACTTGATACACAGGCAGGGCCTAACACCCGTCCCGGCACCCTGCGCCCTTTCAGATCCTGATGTCAGCAAACGGAGTCTCAGGATTTCCCCACTCTCCTGGGGCTCTTCTACCCCTCCTCCCTATCACTTCAGGAACGCTGCTGCAACCTACATCCCCTCCCAGGGGATCTCCATATTCACCCCAGGACTCTTGCCCTATCACAATTACCTCATCCTCTACTCTCTGCTCTGCACCAGTTCCATCACATCCTCCTCTCAGGAAGCCCATAGACAGGTCCTTCCTGCTGGGGTTCCTGGACACCACAGCTCATCGTCCCCGGGCCCCGCTTCAGACACGGTTCCCCAGCCTCCTGCAACTGCACTTTTCAAAACTTCAGCTTTCCTAGGAATCACAACTTAGGAGCCAGTGCTTCCTTATAGAATCATAGAATATTAGAGTTGGAAGGGACCTCAGGAGGTCATCTAGTCCAACCCCCTGCTCAAAGCAAGACTATCCTCAGCTAAATCATCCCGGCGAGGGTTTTGTCAAGCCTCAGCTTAAAAACCTCTAAAGATGGAGATGCCACCACCTCCCTAAGTTACCCAATCCAATGCTTCACCACTCTTCTAGTGAAAAACTTTTTCCTAGTGAAAAGCTTTTTCCAGTTCCTTCTGGAACTGAGAATCAAGGTCCACCTGCTGGGATTCTGGTGTACAGGAGGGAACTCCTCTGTGACTCCCTGACCTGCCCTTTCCTGGCCGTGGTAACTTGGACACAAGCCAGGCATGCGTGCAGGCAATGTAGTGGCTCAGAAAATGACAGGCAAACATAGATTTGAGGGGAGAGGGAGCTTAGCCTCCTATGCCTTCAGATCCCATTGATTTCAATTAGAATTACAGGTACTCAATACATCTGAAAATCAGGCCCTAAGTGACTTGCCCAGGGTCACACAGGAAATTTGTGACAGGAACTAGAATTCAACCCAGAGCTCCCACATCTCAGCTGAGTGTTGTTTAGCTCTTCAGTTCTAGATACTCCAATGTTGCGGTACTTGTTGCTCACATGCATCCAACAGCTAGTTGTTGCACAGCCTCACAGAGAACTGTATAATCCCTTGGCTATGTAGTCATTTAAACCCAAAGACAGAGGTCACTGTTCAAATGTGGACACGCTTTCTTACTTTCCATGAGAACTGTGCAGGAAGTGGAATTTCTGGTTTGTGAGAAATGCCACAATGCCCAAATGTTTTTGTGAACAATTTCTCTCCATGAAAGAAAATTCCCTCCTCACTCCCAAAATTAATTTTGTATGAATTGAAATGTTTTGCTTTAAACTTTTACCTTTTTTTATTTTTTTAAATATATAAAAGTTTTGGGGGAAAAAAAAGTCTGTTCGAAACAAAAAACAAACAAAAAAATGTTCCCATTGTTCTGACTTAACCCAAACACTTCAAAAAAGTTCTAAAAGAAATATTGTCATAATCCACAGGTCCCCACAAAGTTTCAGTTTTGATGAAATGGCATTTTCTGATGGAAAAAACATTCCATTGGAAAAATCACCAACTCTAGTTCTCACATTCCCAGTGCAGCTCTCTGCCTCTGTGAGCCATACCTGAACCATGAACACATTATGTATGCCAAGTTTAGAGGAGACGTAGCGTGTTTCACCTTTCACTCTGAATTTCCTTATTTTACTGGTCTGTGTCAGAATCCTAATGGGTTTTTTGTTTTTTTTTCAATCTCAGTTTTAGTGAGTCATTTGATCTGAGAGATTATTTGACTACAATTTGTAAACAAAAGAGCTTGTTTAAGAGTTGGTAAACATTTTATCAGAAGATACACCTCCAACTATTGGTTTGACACTTTCTTTCTGTCTCTCACTCACATGCTTACTGTAAGAGTAGGAACAGAATAGATTTGTCAACTACAGCACTTTCAGGTATCCTACATCACTTTCACTCCAGAGTGATTTCTAAACCATACCCTGTCGTGAGCGACTCACTTTTCTAGGTCTGACTGAGCAGCAAATCATCGTGGTGTCAAATAGACTTCTCACTTACACACACACAGCATTTAATGATGGAAAATTCTTGATGGGGTTGATTCTGCCATCCTAACTCACTCACTTCTGCAAGAAGTCCCATTGAAAACAGCAGGACGACTTGTAGAATAAGGTGCTACTCAGTGCAAGTGTAAATGGTAGCCACTAGCTCACAATTGAAATTGGATTGAAATACACACTGAAAAGTTTAAATACTTATATAAAGCATCAGACTCCTGTTTTGAATCCACAAAACGGGGCTGGAAATCATGCCAGAACTGGCTTTGTGATTGCCTACACTTTCACTTAAAGACTACGGCAGGACAATATATCCAAATATATCCTTTCTTGTGGTAGTTCAGCATTTCTGGTTCTGGCTAAAAGCTGGAAGTGGAAAGCAACCTCCTCTGAACACTGCAGAAAAATTGTGCAGTCTGGGTTCAGCTCTAGAGAAACTGAAGGGGGACGTGGGCAGTTAAAAAAAAAAAAGAGATTTGTTCCAAATCAGTCTGTCCATCCCTAATTGGGAGGTGGAGTTGCCTAGTGGTTAAAGCACAGCGCTGACAATTAGGAGACCTATACTCTAATCCCATCTTTAATAATGATCCACAGAGACACTAATCTGTGCCTCACTTTCTGCATCCACCAAATGGGGATTTCCAGGCTAGCGATGAGGGATTTCACCCCTCAGGTAGCTTGGAAATGGTTAATAAGGCTCAGAAGGTGCCAAGTGACCTGATAGGCCATGCCCGTGGGAGGATTAGGCTTGATAAAAAATCCCTGACTGAGAATGGAGCCCGGCTGAGCAGGAGGCAGCAGGACTGGTATAAGGTCTAGCAATGAGGACAGAAAGAGGCTGCAGTGTGGAAGCCTGCAGTCCGTATCTGGGTGTGGTGGCTCACAGGGCTCAGATTAAGAGGCTGTTTAATTGAGATGGAGCGGTTCCAGCTCTGGGTTGAGTGCGGGCTCTAGGATGCTGCGAGGAGGGAGGCGCCTTAGCCTGAACCCTGTGAGCCCAAGTCAGCTGGTATGGGCCACGCGTGTGTGTCTAACTGTTGAGTAGACATACAAAGAGAGGGAAAAGGAGAAAACGCAAAGGAGAGTAGAAGCCTTTGGATCCTGGCCCTGAGGGAAGGGTGAACCCAAGAGAAGTGGTGGAGAAGGAAGCCTAGTGAAGGTGGAGTAGGGAACAGCTCAGAGAAATGGCAGCAGTTTGGGGACGGCGCAGACCTTCACTGCTGGATCGAGGGTCCCTGAGCTGGAACCCAAAGTAGTGGGCGTGCCTAGGTTCCCTTTCCAGCCACAGGGGAAGTGGCACATCTGGGCAATGAACTGGAAGACTGCTCGAGACAGTTTGTACAGAAAGACTTTGATACCCTGAACAGGAAAAACTGTAGTGATCTGGCTGGAAAGCCAAGCCAGGAAGAGAAAGCTCTGCAACTCTGGTAGAGATATCCTGTGGGGATAGAAAGGGGAACTGGAGGGCAAGGCAGAGTAATTTCCTAGAGGCAGCCACAATGGGGTGCCCCAGTGGTCATTAGAAAACCTTGTGACACCTTCTTACGGGAGTGGGTGAATCTTAATCAGTAAATATTTGTATGGTTCCTTAGGACCAAGCGATGGAAGGAGCTACAGAAGTGCAAGGTATTATCCATCTTAGTCATCTCCAGGTATTACGTTATCCAGCAACAACCCAAGTACTTCAATGCAGTTGAGTCCAGCTGACTATGGGAAAACATTTCAGGACATGCTGTGAATCTGTTTTTTCCTAATGTCTGTTAATTTCGTTAAAACAAGTGAAAGCAAATCAATTAAAGGACCTAATTGTAACTGAAATATGTAATTTCATTAGCACACATCTTAGCACCCACTAATGCAGCAATCATCAGCTTCTTATTAGCCACTCCTAAAAAGTAAACACAAATGAGAGCTGAACAGGGTTGTCTTAATAGATACTAAAAATAAAGCACATTATCCATTCTTGTTTGTTTCTTAATTCACCTGAGTGAATAGGCAGAAAACAATTGGGCATTCGTTTTTAGACATTATCCAAAAGGATTTCTAATACAACTCAGAGCACCTGGCTTGTAAGTTAGAGACCCTATTTAAAAAACAAAGCCCCAAACTCAGAGTATCTGAGGTTTTGCTGAGAAACTCTAGAGGAAAGTATAAAATTAAAGGAATGTAGAGCCATTTTGAAAATCATTAACCAAGATGGCTGTCTAGTGTTAGGATCCTAAATATGTATGGCCTGATTTTCAAAACTTCAGCTCCATCTATCTGCCATGTATTGACACTAGTTGGAGAAGATGGTGCTCTGCGCTTTTAAAAACCATGTGACCTTACGTACCGGTACAACACTCAGTGCTGTGGTTGCAGTGGTTTATTGTCCTGGAGTGCACGCTATCTTTCTGTCGCATTTCCCATGACATTCTCTCTTTTTCAAGCAGGTACTCTCTCTCTGTCTCTCTACCCCTCTCCTCCCCCCCGCCCTTCAACTACCTCTACATTTCACTACTCTACTCCAGTGTCTCTCAACCTTTCCAAACTACCCCCTTTCAGGAGTCTGATTTGTCTTGCGTACTCCCAAGTTTCACTTCACTTAAAAGCTACTTGCTTACAAAATCAGATATAACAATACCCAAGTGTCCCAGCACACTATTACTGAAAAATTGCTTACTTTCTCATTACCATATAAATTATAAAATAAATACACTGGAATATAAATATTGTACTTACATTTCAGTGCATAATATATAGAGCATTATAAACAAGTCATCGTCTGTATGAAATTTTAGGTTTGTTCTGACTTTGTTAGTGCTTTATGTAGCCTGTTGTAAAGCTAGGCAAATTAGTTGATGTACCCCTGGAAGACCTCTGTGTATCCCCATGTACCCCTGTTTGAGAATCACTGTTTATACTGCCATCACTGAGGTTGATCTATTCTTTCATATACATGCTGTCACAGTTCAGGGCAACTGCACCTGTATTTCCCTCAGTGGTTCAGCAATGGCACCCACTCTTGGCTTTCAGCTCCCCAGCTGTTCTCTCTCATGTCGCTCTCCCTTCTGACCAGGATATTCTCAAGTTGGACAGTTCCCTTGCCTTCACTGTGTCATTCCCAGGCAGACAGGTCACCTCGGACACCTGCTTGCTTTCTCTTCAGAGACAGATAATAGTGCAATTGCTACAGATATAAATTACCACGGAGTTCTTTCTAAGCAAGTCTACTTTATTCTTAAGGTAAAAAGCATTATAAAGAAAACATATTAAAACCAATAAAATAACATACAGACATGCTAAATAAACTTATCAGAGTTCATCCCAACTCCGATATGGGCTCTGACAGGTAAAGGTTTTTAATCCCCCTCCCCTCAAATCACAGCTTCAGCTCCAAACAAGCACATTCATAACATGTTCAGTTCCCTTTTTTATACAGTTCAGGGAATTTTGAACTGGAGTTTCCAGAAGCAGATAGTTAGTATGCAAAGTGTCTCTTTCCCCGGGGCATATCTTCAAAAGGCTGGCTTTGTAGGGGGAGAATTTACATTCCCCTCACTTCAAGGTGTTTCCTAAGAAATCCACTTCATACCTATTGGTCTCAAAAGACCTTTGAACTTCCTCCTACCTTCCAGAGATTGCATTCATTTTGTCCTGCTAAAGAAGTGCCACAGAATCACACGTCACATAAACATTTGCATTTGTAATACAGTGATCCCCAAAAGGGATTACCCGTACTTCAATAAATTTTAACTTAATTCAGTAAAGTTAATCTTAAATCCATGAGGTTTGTTCAGGAGATTACGGGATACTGTGAATCCCTCACAAATACGTGCAACCTAATTTACAACAACTGGGACATAGGGCTGTAGCAAACAAGAATTTGGAGCACCATTTGCAAAACTTGCAGCAAAAGTCTCTGCTCAAATACATTACGAACACGATTCCTGTCTCAGTATCATTGCCGCTCAGTCTTTTCTTAATCCTATTAAAAATGCTGCCAGAGCCATCAACACTTATGCAATGCTCCTCCTCTTCAGACTGCCAACTTGTTTAGCCCATCTGACCCACTAACATTTGACTGATTGCTGGGAAAGGACAGGATAACATCAACATGCTGGGCTTCAATCTTATCTTACACATGTTTTACACTGCTAGGCCCCCCTTTCCCCCCACACACGCTTGAGTGTAGTTACTCCTGAATTACTTTGGTGTAAATGGGATAACCCACCATTACCTTGCACCTTGGGGAGCCATTTACACGTGTAAAAAATGTTGTTAAAACATAAGCATTCTTAGATTGTAAGCTTTTCAGGGCAGGGCTATTCTTTGTATTTTATGTTTGTATGTTGCCTTGGACAATGGGTCTAGGATCTTTTGGCAATACAATTTACAATACAAATACAAAAATCATAAGAATTCTGATTTGGGATCATTTTATGCTTCCTTTGCAGAGGGACACATGACTAAGGTGTAGAGCGGTGGAGAATTAGGTATATACTGTATCAATACAGAGAGATTCTCCAAAAACGTATTTCTAGCGTCCCTAATATTTTTCACATCAGGAAGGAGCTACTGGATTTCTATAAGCTTTATACTTTGGATATGGTCTCTCATTGGTGATTATTAGAAGACTTCATACAAAAATCTAATTTAGATGAAAAGTGTTTTAGTGAGTGTGCTTTGCCTGCCTAAACAGAAATATTATAGCAGCCACTTAAAAGGTAATTGATAAATGTATAAAATTACTACCATTCGAACTGCAAATCAGTTAGCAAAATCCAATGAATCTTAAACATTTTATTGCATTAAAGATATAAATGCATAAATTTACAGGGAATAGCAACCAGAAATTTGGCAGTCTTCCATTGTATTTACTTAAAGGTGATAATGTCTTTAAAAAGCACTTGAAGCAGAATCTGCATTGAGTACTACTAAACCTGCATACATTTATTAGCACAAGCTTTTAGACTGTCTCTACCCTGGAGCAAAGCCTTTTTAATCTCTGGAAGTTGAAATGATGCATTATTACTGTCTTTTTTTTTTAAGACATCAGAGAGATTGACAGGATAACTATATTAAAATATGGCATTTCTTCACTACGAGGGTGGTTATACAGCCACCACTCCAGAAATTTTAGGCCTTCGGCTTTATGTAAGAGACTAAAAGTGGCTGAAAAACTTCTGGAATTTCTACGATATTTGTATCAAAATGTCAGTGAAAATCTAAAAGGATTTGGGTTGCTTTGCAAAATTCTCTACCATTTTTAAACTTGTGAACTAGGGGACCTGATTTCATGCACACCTTAAAGGGGTTTATTTATTCAGAAAGTGCTGAGAACCAGATCCCCACTGGGAAAAGACTCCAGCAGTAGACACAGTCTGAGCTAATCCCCACTCACTCCCCCAGCCAGGGCCTCTCACTGGCACATGTAGCTGCACATCACACGGTGGATGCAGCCTGCTTTTCACTGCACATACACTACACACCGCCACCAGTGTATATGTAGGCACAGAGGAGGAAGTGAAGAAAGAAAACTGGCATTTTGCTCGCAGTGCTGTGTTTCTAATAGGACAACCCACAAAACCTTCAGTGGAAGAACTCTGCAGATCTTCCCCCTGGTCCTCTTTGGGTCCAATTCCTCAGTGCATTGCACCCTGTATAGTCATTAGGATTAGCAAGGTCGCACCTAACATGACCGTTCTAGTCTGGTTGCATTTTGCACCCACTTTACATGCACGTACATAGCTAACCAGGTGCAAGGCAGAGAACCGAGCCATTTGTGCTGTTCAGAGTTATTTACAGAGTAGATGCTTTGGCTTTGATGGATACAGATTTTGAACTGGTGAATTGAAGTGAGCTGCTAAAGGAAAATTCATTGTATAATTTATTTGGCCAAGATTTTCTCTAGGGTTACATCTATGCAAGCCCAAGTGCAAATGAAGGCAAACTTTGGTCCACTGTTATTTCACAAATAGATTTTCCTACTTCATTACCACTCATAGCATTCTGTAATGCTTACTAAATCTGGACCATTTTCTGTGCTGCTTTAGTATAAGAATGAGTTCATAATAACTAACTATATTAATAAGAAATGAATAATAAAGAAATAATCATTTGTTTTCTGTTTTCAGCCCACCTGTTGTGATCAACCCAGTGGGTGTGTGGGCGGGTGGATGTTTTATTTTGGATAAGCAAGAGGACAAGCCGAGGTGTTGATCGTTATTTTAGTACGGTAATCAGTTAATAAGGTGGTTAGAGAAGATAGTTGTAGAAGAGAGTTTCTGTGATGTCCTCAGGCTACTGAAGTCATTGCCTGGGAACACCGCAGCTGCAGTTAGTACCAATCTGATGGCAGTGAACAGAAATCCCTAAGGCTTCTGTCTGTCAGTTAGCGGAGAGGAGGGAGCAAACAGGCCTGAGCTGGTAAAATGGAACAGGTCAGAGTTCCCATCCGTAGGCCCTTCTGAACAGAAGTGCGTGGGGCCCCCTTCCAAAATTTCACCAATGTTCACTTTGGTGAGACGAGGCTTTGCCCAATTTTCACTTTTGGTGCAGGAAACATCCCTCCCAGTCCTCCCAAACTAAACTTAAGTAGCTGGGCTGCAGGGGATGAGGGAGCGGCTATGGTCAGAACTCAAGCTGTCTTAAGGCTACTGTAGCCTCTGTTGGGGTTGCATTAACCTTTTAGGCCATAGTGGGTCTGTGTAGTCACATACCTCTCTTCCTTCTCAGCTCCCAAGCCCCTCCCCTGGCATGTGAAAGGAGCACCCCGTAAAGCTAAGCTCAGTGATGAGTAGGAAACCCCACTTTCCCGCTGAGAGCTCTTTAAAACCTCCCTGATCCTCTTCATTGCTCTAGGGCTAGGGCCCTCTGCAGACATGGGCGAAGAGGCAGGATTTGGCCCTGGGAACTCATCAACAATTTTAATTTGACAGCAGAAAACAACAGCTACTTCATTCATTCCTCTTACCACAACACCGAGTGGTCCGAATCCAGGCCAGTGTGGTAACAGCTAAAAGCCATTAACCATTTGACCGTGGCTACATGGCCCTTGGTGCACGCTATCCATTTCCTAGCAGAAAGATCCACACCACAAAAACCACTCTCATAATTGGTACATTCAGCAGAGAGACCAAGGCTAGAAGGGGCACGAACTTAAATAACCTCCTTCACTTTAGAGGTAAACCATGACGTGGCAGGACAAAGTGAGACAGTGCCCGAGGAAGCTATGACTAATGCAGTCATACCTGTTCAATAGCCAGTGTCTTCCATTTTCCACTACTGTTAAGCTGGCATCTGTAGGAGGCATAACAACTCTTGTCCAGTGCTGGCAGACAGAAGGCTAAACACAGTCTCTCTGAAGAGACGGGAAACCACAGCTGCATGCCCTCAGTCCAGGGCTTCCCAGAGAACTTGTTCATAAGGGAAGTGCGGCTGGTTATGAATTATATACCAGTGATTCCCCAGGGCTCTCTAAGAGATGCACTCTGAGGTGTTTTCGGTGTAGCCCGCACTAGGAGCTAAATCCTTCTTGGGGGGAAGAAAGATGTTACAGAAGAAGAGGGAAAAGGCTCTTGGTGGATTTTAATCAGAAAAAGCCAGGTTATCTCAAGCATTTGGCATTTAAGACCCTGGCAGATAAGGCCTGCACCCAACCACAGCTCCTCTGACCTGACAGCACCAAATTCATTCAGAAATTTTTAAAATCCCTCAAATGTAGGATCTGAGCCTTCAAACCCCCATCTGAGTTATTCATGTGCATGAGTATTTGCAAGTGTAAAGCCACACTTAACTGGCGGGAGATCAGTCCCAAAATTCAGCCCAGGTTTGCTCAAATCTGCCTACTATCGCTCCCATCCCCACAGCATGTGAGCATTCACATAAAGCATTCACAACACGCCTGTTTGAGAAGGAAGTATTGTCACCCACATTTCTACAGACAGGGAACTGAGGAAGGGAGGGGTTAAATGACTAACCCAAGATGGCAGAGGAAGTCTGTGGTGAAGCCAGGAAGCGAATCCAGATATTTTGAGTCCCAGACCAGCATGGCCTTCACCACAAGCTCCTCTCTTCTCTAATGAAATTCAGGAAGCCTTTCTATGAACTCCACCTGAGTTTCAAGTTGATAAACAAAAATGGAGCGTGCCATTGTTCAGGGGCTCATTTTGGATGTTCCTTGTAGCTCTAGTTACATAAGGGACATTTTGCAGAAGTCGGGATCTGTTTGTGAAAGGTCCCATTAAACAACAAGCTCCCCACTTGGAAAGAATTTCAGTGGAAAAATAGTCCTTAGCTATATCCGTGTCCAATAAAGTATTTAAAAACCCTTATCACCTTTATGCTGGGATCAGTATGGTAAGAAGCACAGTGGGATTTTTGAGTGAGTGAGGACAGCAGGACCAAGTCCCCAGTGTTTGATTTCAGGGTTGGAATTCATCTGGGGAGTTCTACTTTCATTTATTCTTATTCTTTCATTAACCCTTCCCATCTCCCACCCTTTGTCGGTCTTCTTTGTTTATACTGTAAGCTTTTTGTGGTTGGGCCAGTCTCTTCCTATGTGTCTGGACATGCCTAGTACAATGGGACCCAGCTGAAGGAGCTACTATAACAAAAAATAATCAATCATTCTGATTAGCTATCAAGAAGGGTTTCAGCAGAGCTCTTTCTTGAACTGCCCAACACATCTCTAACATTTCCTAATCTAGGGAACTCTTATTCCTTTTACATACAGATGCTGACATCTTTTGAATCTCTGTATAGAACAATTCTAATGACACCTTTGAAGAGAACTTCACTATTAAAGAAAATAGCTGTATTTCCCTCTGCCAAATTGAATTAGCCACCCCTGCTTTGTAGATTTGATAAACAATCCTTATCTGACGCAGTTAAGCTGTTGTAATCAAGCTAAAATATTTTAAAATACAGAAGATGGAATTTAGGAAGCCCTTCTTCTCCCCCACGCCCCCCAAACAAACTAGTTTTGTCCCAGAAGCAAATTCGTAGCCATATTCAGGACACCAAGTTACAGCCTGAGTGTTTTAAATCCATCATAAATGTTTTCTTACAGCTACAGTAGCTGACACATATGAATCACTCTGACCTAAAAGCATGCCAGAAGAAATGAGTGCCATCAAAACACATCAGAGGGAGATGTATCGCAGTTGCTTCTCTAATGTACCTGACTGCTGATTTAACGATATTAGCTCGCTTTCCCTGAAGGAAGCTGTGTGTAAAAATGAGTTCCTAATGAACAAATGTCTGTCCACAAAGCAGTTGATTTAAGGGTATCAATTTAAAATTAGCCAAATATCAGTGGAGGGAGGTTTTGAAATACAGGTAACCCTAAAGGGTTGATCTTCTGAAGGTTCAAGCAAGTATCTCTCATGGTGCTACATGTGCCACTTCTAGTGGAGCATAAATTACACCCTCTGTAGCAGTATGTTTATGTAGTAGTAAATCCCTGCTTCGTTCCATATAGGAAGCGCTTATTTCATAATAGAGCTGGTCAGAAAAGATCCCCCCTCCTCATGGTAAATATTGATTTTTGACAAAGTAATAAAAAAAATTGATAGAGAACTTGGAAATGTTGGTTGAAAAGAAAAAAAAAAAAAAAGTGTTTCTGACTGTTCTGCTATTTAAAAAAAAAATAAAAAAAAATAAGATTTTTGAAAAAAGCAGACACTCCTCAAAACTCAATGTTTTGTCCAACAATGGTTTTGAGGAAAAAATGTTGACTGGTCCTAGCTGAGTGCAAGTTACCCCAGAACCAAAACGAAGAAACACCTACGGCTATCCTTAAGTGGTGAAGCAGCAAGTTCCAGGGCATATTGCTTAAGTGCTTAATCATCCTTAGATTAAAAAAAAATGCACAGTAAGCCTGAGAGTTTCAAAAATGACCAGTGATTTGGGGCACCCCAAAACTAAGGCACCTAAAATCACTACTTACTCTTAAAACTCTTCTCCTCCCTCCTGCCTGCCCCCCAAAGAATAAATTTTGGTCCTATAATTCTTCTCAGGATTTTGTAACACAGCCATGCACTCAGACATCAACAGGACTTTGGCAATGACTAACAGGAGAAGCGGCAATGAAAAAAGCTAACAGAATGTTAAGAACTGTTAGGAAAAGGATAGACAATAAGACAATAAATATCATTATGCCACTATATAAATCCATGGTACGCCCGCATCTTGAATACTGTGTGCAGTTCTGGTTGCCCCATCTCAGAAAAGATATTAGAATTGGACAAGGTTCAGAGAAATGCAACAAAATGATTAGAGGTATGAAACAGCTTCCATATGAGAAAAGATTGAAAAGCCTGGGACTGTTCAGCTTTGAAAAGAGATGACATGAGAGAGGTCTATAAAATCATGAATGTTGTAGAGAAAGTGAATAAGGAAGCGTTATTTATCCCTTCACTTAACAGAAGAACCAGGAGTCACCAACGAAATTACCAGGCAGCAGGTTTAAAACAAACAAAAGGAAGTACTTCCTCACACAATGCACAGTCAACCTGTGGACCTTATTGCCCGGGGATGTAGTGAAGGCCAAAAGTATAATGGTAAGAAAAAGAATTAGATAAATTCCTGGAGAATAAGTCCATCAATAGCAATTAGGAAGATGGTGAGAGACACCCCCCATGTGCCAGGTGTCCCTAAGCCTCTGATTAACAGATGCTGGGGCTGGACAAAAAGGAATGGATCACATAATAATTGCTCTGTTTTGTTCATTCCCTCCGAAGCACCTGGAGCTTGCCACTGTCAGGATACTGGGCTAGAGGGAGTGTTGGTCTGACCTGGTATGGCTTTTCTTATGCTCTTAAGAATAAAACCCATCATGACCTTTGGTGCTTTGGACAGTATCAGATATCCGGGGTGCTGTGGCATTCAATGCTTTGAGATCCAGATATGTCACACATTTAAATTACAAAACATATTATAAGGTCAGAAAACACGATCTCAATCTGAATGCACTCAGTACTTCAGGTATCTGCCAAAGTACCAAATGTCAACATAAAAAAATTCTTTTATGTCTGGGTCTTGATGATAAATTATAGAAAATTAAAGAAAACAGAGTATAAATAAATACTGGCCACATTAGCCCAGCTTAAACTTTTTTTTTTTTAACTTGATATAATGAAATGCTGCACAAATGTGTCATGACTGTATAAATCTGAAACAAGTTCTTTTTAAATATGAGATGCTAGAGGCTTTTAAAATACCAAAGCTCCAATAAACTGGAGTAGTGCAGTAACACACGAAGTCCAGATGTCAGGTCTCACTCATCGGGTATGAAACTCCCTCATTAGCATGCTATCTCACTTTCACACACATTCATTCCTAAGCTTCTCTCACTCATTTTGAGTAAATATATAAAAAGATTTACAATATTTTTATTCAGGTGCTGCAAGAGACAAAAATACATCCAGGGTCTCAGGCACAGGGCTTAGAACTTGGAAAGCTGCTTTTTAAGCTTGTGGACTGTGGTAACCATGGAGGCTGGATGCATGCAAGAGGAGAGATGAGGCAACACACTCATTTATGTGTGGGTGTGACTACTTGATAGTGGAAAAAAAAATGAGTCCACCCAAAAAACCGGCAGGATTTGATTGGAAGTTTGCAGGTTCTGCAAAATGCAGTTCAAAATTTAAACCACACTGGACAAATTATGTCCTCAGGGATCTGCATCCCTCCAGGTTTTTGTTCCAACTAGCAAATAATTGCTTTTATTAAAACCCACAGGTTTGCACTGCACAGAATTCTGTCGTGCCCTAGACTTTAGTAGGAATTAGAACATTTGAGTGTTTCATATGCAATATTAAGCAGTGTACAAACATTTTAAAAACAAACTATTAAGCGTTGGTTGGATTAAAAACCTGGACTATTGGATGACACCAAGGACCTAAGAGGAGAATCCCTGTCCTAAGCAATGACATAACTCACCACCTAGATAGTCTCACTCTTTGGTCTTGAATCTCACTATCTGGGGCTTCTTAGCTCAGTCTTATAGACAGCCAACCTTTGGCATCTTGAGTAGTCGATTGGTTCCTGATTTCTCAAACACTCTATGAGGTGGGTAAAGTGAGGCACAGTGAGACTCAATTAAGGGTGATTTAGTTCAACCAGCAAAGAGGTTTCCCTGCAAATCAAGGAGGACAAGGCTTAGAGCCCACTTCTCTGCTTCCTTACCCCTGCTTTGGAGGCAGGAATCTAAAGAGGAGAGCAAAGGCCACCTTAGTGCTCCCTGTACTCTGCTTTCCCCCTGGAGTCTATTAGAACAACTAACTATGCTCTGCTTCTTGGGGCAATGGGGAGCCGAGAGCTGCTGGACGTACTGTGCCCCGGCCACACCCTCTATCAGCCCACATTGCCGTGATTTCAACTTTGGATTATACAAAGTTTCTAGAAATCAGTAGCTACCACAGCTGAATCAAGTCCCTTGTCTGAGCTAAACATGAAGCTACTTCAATTATTCCCTTAAAATGTTTCGTTTAATTAAACTGTCCCTAACTGTGAATGCAACAGTAGCTGGTATTTTTGATCAGTACAGTAGTTACCATGGAATTCCCCAGGATGCTTTTATAGTATGCTGTTCTTGAGTAGAGTATTAAAAAAAGCTTCGTGGACAATTATAATCAAGCTACAAGAGCTACAACCACTTAGCTCTTCAAAGGATAGCAATGTCAAACCATCAAAGCAAACCACGCGTGAAGCATACTGTTTATTACCAGCACAACAGACGGCTGCCCAAAGCCTCAAGGCACCTAAAAGTATGGTTCTCAACTGGTTAATATAAAAGTGCCTGCAAATTCAGATTGCCTGCATTACATTTACCATTAACAAGCGATATATGTCTCTGTACATTAAGTGCTTAGAAAGTAATGTTCTCAGAAAGCCCTTGGTTAACACTGACACAATTGTCAAAATACTGTACTGCAGGCTTAAAGCATATATGTTTTATAAGTAGCAAAATAGCATTTTTAGCATGGTTGTGAGCAAAAAACTGGCATTCCTACTCTGCTCCAAAATGCAGTTTGCAGGATGAAAGTGTACCCACACTTCTTCAGGTGTGGCTTTTTAAAACAAAAGTAACTCAAAAGGAAACTATGCAAATTTCAGCCTAAGCCTGCTTAGGCTTGGCTGGTCCCCTGGCTGACCCTTCCATCATATTTCTGAATTTCAAACCCTAGATCCTTGTACTTCAAGTTCCTCTCTAACCTCCCTTATATCCAGCTACATCTGCTACAATGAGTCTGCAGGACTCAATTGGCTTCTTCCTGCAGGCCTTCAACACTCACTGAGACTGAGAGGGTGTGCTAGCTGAAGAAACCAGAACGCAGCCATGCTGGTACAATTGGTTATCAGGCTTGAATTATGCTAATGGATTTCGGATGCACTGGATGCGAGTATGATTCTATATTGTAATACAAACACATGTGAATATCTATTGCACATTGAAAGCATGTAGCCATAACACTAAAAAGTTTGAAGACCTGCTTTCAAGACATCCAGTTATGGTCTACATTTTGCATTATCATGCAGACATATGTTTTATATGACTTTATGACCATTTATTTCCACTTTGTTTTCAAATGCCTATGCACGGCCCTGAACAAAAAGCATGGGAGTGTTTTGGGTGTAGCTGAGTTGAAATTAGTGGGGGTATTTTTTGCAGAAACTTGCATGGAAAATGTGCTGTTTTGTGGAACTTTATATCCCCATCATTTCACCTAATTGCGATTTTCAGAGAAATGGCCCCGCCAGTAACAGTGGATCAAATTCAAGCTATTTATTAGCAAAGGGCATGATCTTGCACCATTGAAATCAATGGGAGTTAGACACCTAGGTTAGGTTAGTTCTCGTGCTGTCAGCTGGAAAGTGTAGAGGCCACAGAACATGTTCAGAGCCTCCATGATGTTCTGTCCTGAGCCAAATTTGGTGTATTATGGTGTAAAATGCCTGTGAGGGAGAGGTGTCTGACTCCATCCAGCCATTGTGTTTCAGGTCTTCCAAGGGTCTTTTCCATCTTGCCTTCTGCAGTGGGCTTTGCTTGGAGGCCAGCAGGCCTAGTGGTCAGATCACAGCCTAACAGTCTCGCTGAGCCTTGAGGTGGTTTTTCTGTGTAGTGAGGGGCCCAGTAGCCACACCAGAGTTCGTCATCCCCCGGAGCCCTCCAGGGTCTGTCAGAAGGCAGGGGGAAGATGGAAGGAGGGGGCACCTGAACCATCCTTCTCCACTGGGTCCTAGCCCAGGGCCCCATGGCCAAGCGGTGGCTGCCATTCTAGATCAGCCTCCCTTGGGCTGCTCCTGATCTTCCCTGTTTCCCTTAGGAAGGGGCTGGTTTGCTACCGGCACCTCCTCTTGTGGCCGCTGGCTGTTCCGCCTCTGCGGCGCCTGCCTCTTCCTGTGACTCGGTCCTCCAGCCAGGTCACTTCCAATTCTCTCCCCTTCTGGGGAAATCCGTGATTAAGAGCAAGTGGAACCAACACAAACAAAGTGAGTTAGCATGAGAGAGAGGAAGAATGCATCCCTCACAGGGTGACTCAGGATCCGGCCCTCACTAACCGCAGGAAGGGGCCTTCACACAGTAGATGTCTGGGAGGCTCCTGCCTTCAGGGAACCATTTCCTCAGGAGCTGAGGGTTGAAAGTCAGTTCCCTTCCCTGGTCTGCCCACCAGCGAGCCATTCACCTCACCTTTTGAACTCCTCCTCCTCCAGCCTGTGCATGCCTTGTAGGGCAGGGCTGGCTGACTCCAGAGCAGCTCCTCAACCCTTTATTGTCTAGTGTGGGGCTTGTATACCCCCTTCCATTTGGGGTGTGGCCCCAGTCTCTGTATTTCACGGCTTCAGCTGCTGCTGTTGGGTGCTTTCCAGCTCACCCTCAGAATCTAGTTGGCCCCTACTTAGTCTGTGCGGGTCCTGGTCATGTCTCACTCACAGACCCTGTCCTTCTCCTGCAGATTACTCTGCCTCAGCTCCTGCATCCTGTCTGCTTTCTTGCAGCCAGTCTCTCCTCCACACTCCCCACGCTGGACTGCTGGAGCTCTCCTTTTAAACAGGTCCTCCATAGGGAGCATGGACGACAGCTGCTGAGGGTTGGGGCTTCATGGCCCAATACTGTTCTACCATTCCTTTTACCTTAGCGTGGGGTCTGTAACCCTCATCACACCTTCATTGAAGATCATTCTCACAGGGAAGTTGGTAGGCATTTGGAACAGATGACCACACCACCTTGGAGAGCACTGGGTGACTATCTGAGAGAGTGGTTCTGCTTAGTTAGGAAGTGGATCACTTCACTTGACTTGAATTTGAATGACTTTGATGGTTTTGATCATTCAGAATTGCTTCATCTGAATGGCATTCAAGTTTTTTTCAGCCTTGACAGGGAAGAGCCAAGTTTCGGTCCCACAGGGAAAAAAGTGTTCAATCAATATTTCTTTTCTGCATTTGGGAAAAAACAGATGATATAGTCTCATCACATGGTGATAACACTTTTTCCATTCCACTAGTATCTCTGCAGGATTTTTAACAGAAGCTACTAAAGTTAGATTTTTTCAGATCAGTAGGTCCAGATAACTTGAATCCAAGAGTTTTAAAAGAACTGGCTGAGGAATTTGCTGGACGATTAATGGTGATTTTTAATATGTTCCAGAAGACTGAAAGTAAACTAATATTGTATCAATTTTTAAAAAGGGTAAATGGGATGTCCCATGTAATTATAGTCCGGTCAGCCTGACAAAGATCCTGGGGAAGATAATGGGGCAGCTGATATAGGACTCAATTAATAAAGAATTAAGGGAGGGTCATGTAATTAATGCAAATCAACACAGGTTTATGGAAAAATAGATCCTGTCAAACTCACTTTAATTTTTTTAATGAGATTACAAGGTTGGATGATAAAGGTAATAGTATTGATGTAACATACTTTGACTTGGTACTCCACGACATTTTAATTAAAAAACAAGGATTTAAAATTAACATGCCATACATAAAGTGTATTAAGAACTGGCTAAATGATAGGTCTCAAAATGTAACGTAAAAGAGGGAATCATCATTGAGTAGGTGTGATGCCAGTGTGGTCCCACAGGGATCAGTTCTTGGCCCTATACTATTTAACATTTTTGTCAATGACCTGAAAGACAACAAAATCATTGATCAAATTTGCAGATAACACTAAAATTGGGGGAGTGGTAAATTATGATGGACAGATCACTGATTCACAACCATCTTGATCACTTGGTAAACTGTGCCCAAGCAAACAATGGGTGTTTTAATATGACTAAACATAAATGTCTGTGTCTAGGAACAAAGAATGTAGGCCATAGTTACAGGATGGGGGACTCTGTCACAGGAAGCAGTGACCCTGAAAAATACTTGAGGGTCATGGTGGATAATCAGCTGAACATGAGCTCCCAGTGTGACGTTGTGACCAAAAGAGCTAATGCTAATGAGGGATGCACAAACAGGGGAATCTCGAGTAGGAGTAAAGAAGTTATTTTACCTCTCTATTTGGCACTCATACAACTGCTACTGGAATACGGCGTCCAGTTCTGTTAGCCACAATTCAGGAAGGGCGTTAATAAATTGGAGAAGGTTCAGAGAAGAGTCACAACAACGATTTAAGGATTAGAAAACATGTCTTATTGTGATAGACTCTAGGAGCTCAATCTATGTAGTTTAAGAAAGAGAAAGTGAAGAGGTGGTTTGTTTACAGTCTATAAGCACCTACATGGAGAACAAATATTTATAATGGGCTCTTCAATTTAGCAGAGAAAAATATAATACAATCCAAGGCTGGAAGTTGAAGCTAGACAAATTCAGACTGGAAATAAAGCATACATTTTTAACAGTGAAGGTAATTAAACATCAGAACAATTCACCAAGGGTCACGGTAGATTCTCCACCACTGACCAGTTTAAAATCTGGATTGGATGGTTTAGTAAAAGATCTGTTTTATGAATTATATTGGGGATGTTCAATGGCCTGTGTTAGACAGGAAGTCAGACTAGGTAATCACAATACTGTAGTCCCTTGTGGCCTTAGAATCTGAATCTAGGTCAGAATACTGAGCGCCAAAGCGTTATATACCCTTAGCTTCATCTCTCCACTTACCAGGTTGTTCAGTTTGCAAAAGACATTCTTATTGAGAGACCCCATTACTGTCAACGCTTTTGCAGTGCGGCACTTCAAGTTTTTTCTTAGTGCCACCCAGGGTATTGACAACATTGACCTCACTGATGAGAAAGGTCATTCCCGTGGTGCAATCTGCTCATTCTTGTCAAGGAATCAGTGCACAAGCAGAGTGCACAGCATGCTGGAGTGAACATTCATGCCAGCTCCTTAAATGCATCCCCAGTTTTTTTGGACCCTGATAAGCCCATTGCTGACATGACCCTTCTGCGCAAAACGGTGCTGGCAAATTCATGGTCAATGAAATCCACAGAGCTATAAAGATGCTTAAGGAAATAAGTGGCAGGAATCTGTGGAATTTTGCAGAACTGATCAAAGGTACTGAACCAGCTATGTTTTTCTGGCTGCAGACACTGTTCGTTATCGTCTGGAAAACAAAGTCAGTCCCAGCTGATTACCAAAAGGCAGTTTTATGACTGAAAACATAGGCAACAAGCGAGACTGTGTAACTATCTTCTATTAATCCCGGATAAAGTTTTTCCTTCTGGCTTGTTGGCCCGAGCCACTGATATCTTAAGGAGTAAGAAAAGTCACAAGCTACCATCACTCACGGCCATTCCACAATGGAGTAAATCTTCATAGTGTACCAGCTGTGGCAAGGTTGGGGCAGGGGAGGGTAAGATACTCCGCCCCCGTGGGTCCTGCGCTCTGCCGGCCTGGCCGGTGGTGCAGCTGGGGAAGGATTGGGGGGGGGGTAGCCAGGGCCCGCTCTGCCCCTGGGTACTGCTACCTTCCCTCTAGGGTAGCCCGTAGACCGCTCCCTGTGTCTCCAGCCAGGTATTCTGCCCTTCGGGGCTGCGGTAACAGCTGTGGAAGCTGCAAGCCTCTGTAGGCTGCCGGCCGCAGGCTGCAGCCTGCCAGCTCCAAGCCACCAACTCCAACTGCAGGCTTTCAAGCTGCAAACCTACAAAGTTGTAAACTGTAACTGACTCCAAACTATAACTGACTCCAACTGTAACTCAAACCTCCGTCCTCCACACCTCCTCTCTCCAGACTCCACAACCCACACTGCCTGCCCTGCAGGCTTTTAAGTGTTTGGGGCGGGGCTTCCTGATTGGACCCAGTTGGCCTGATTGGTTAAGCAGCCCCAGGTGGCCTAACTGCCTAATCAGCCCCCAGCTGAGTCACCCAGGGAACAGGGCTTTGTTGAGCCTGGGGCTAATATATCTGCCTTCCCACACTCTGGCAAAGCCGTCAGGCCTGGCCCTGTCACACAGCTTATTGAGAAGGCATTGAATGTTCAAGCACCCCATTCACATTACATTTCTAGGGTACATTTGATTCTGTTGACCGGGAGCTGATTCGACTGATCTAGAAACTCAAGGCCTCCTTGACAAGCTCCGTAGAGTGTTATGTCTTCTCCATGATGACACCTCAAGCTGGGGTCTTGTAAATGGGAAGAAAACTGCCTTTTTCTGAACTAGGTCCAGCCTTGGACAAGGAGGCTTTGCCCTTGCAGAACTCTGCAATGCCAGCACATTAAGTAAATGCAGTTTAGGCATACATTTTAATTAAAAGAACCTCTCCAACATTGATTTTTGCCAAAGACATAGTGCTAGTTTTTGAATCAATGGACAAGCTAGTTGTGGCGCATAAAGCCTTGAAAAGCTCAGTGGTAAAAGTCAGCCTGAAAAGTAAATTGGGATAAAGCCAAAATTCTTCCAGTCAGCAATTGTTAACATGCTGAGGGCTCTAGCATCTTAGGGGATGGGCAGCCACCCAATCAAGACTGTCAGTGATTTCAGCTACCTTAACTCTGTTGCTGATAATAAGGCACTTAGGTACTTACTGGAATTTTCAGAAATGTCTATCTGCATCTTTAGGCACCTAAACATCTTTGAAAATCTGTCCCTAAATCACTTTTAAAAAAATGGGACTTTGGAACATTTGAGACTTTTACCCTAAATCTGTCAATCTCCCCAGCTGTTACTAATGGATGCTCATAAAAACACAGAAGGGCTGTTGACTTTCTAACACTCACTACAGGATGGCTCCTCCTCTCTCTCCATCATCTGCTTCCCTTTCTTTCCTCTGTCTTCATTGCTGTCCAGTGAACAGCTCATTGAGCGGTGGGATGTTGACTTCAGAGGTAAATTGATTGTGACAGAGTGCGACAGAATAGGCAGGGGAAGAGGAATAGAGCAGCATGCGGACAGAAACAAGTTTGTCATATTCCAGACGTTGCTCTTGAACGGTGACTGCACATTGTGTCTAGTGGATTTGATATGATTACTATGAAGAACTGCATTATGCTTGTCTTGCCTCAACTAAATTTACACTCCTCTGTTGTAAAGGGTTAGCCATGCTGAGCGTGCATGGTTTAAATTATAGCTAATTAATTTAAATTTGCCTTGTCTTGGATCAACAGCCTAGATGACTGCAGTAGGTCTTTTGAAATCAAAAGCATGCCTCTTTATGAGATGCACACTGAAAAATGCTTGTGCCTCTGAAGTATTCAAATACAGTGTACAGCAACCAGTAAGAATTATGTTCCTTTTTAGTGGTAAAGTTTTGAAAAACAAAACACTTCTTTGCATCTTAAGAAACAAGGTTTGGGTAGACCGACTGCTAGGATTTCCTCTGACCACTGCCAGAACCACAATTCCAGCATAGTCAAGGATCTGTCCATAACCTAAAAGAAAAGATTCTTAACATCTGTATTAGACATTAATGCTCAAAGCTACTGTACCAATAATTTTGCACATTAGAAAAAAGGTAATGAAGTTACTTTCCTGTATAGTACAAATGCAACATGAGATTTTTTTAGGATGTTATCTGTCAACCTGTCTGGCAAATGTCTGTCTAGTAATAACATACCCGTCTGCAGAAACACGCCTAAATAATGCAACAGTCTATCAATAATTAATAGTCCTACAGGTCAACAAGTTCAAGATTGTTACAGACAAGCTTGATCCAAAGAGAATGTTCCATTCTGAACAGGTGCAGCACTGACAGTGACAATGGTGACTCTGTATGAAAATCAAAACAAAAGCATGTTTAATGAGGTAAATATTAAGGATCCAACTTATTTAGGGCTGCTCTGTCCCACACTTACAGCAAGCAGCACCTTGGAAATTCCCATAAGTCAGGTATTACTCAGCATGAATAAGACAGGCACAACCTGGCCTTTAATGAATGTCTTAATAGGGTTTCAGGATGCACATTGCATCATCAAAAAGACACAAATGTCTCTTTTAACAACACATGTGGGATGCCTAATTAGGCACCTAATTACACCAACTCTCTACAAAAAAAAAAAACACCCCACAAGATGCAAACAAAGGCTAGGTCTATACTGACGGCGGCAAATTCGCCGCTGTCAGATAGATTTCTCTGGATCGACTGAGCGGTCAGTAAAGATCCGCTCAGTCGATCCAGAAATCGACCTACGAAAACCACCTCCAAAAGCGGCACAACACAGTATGGACGCTGTGCAGAACGGAAGCAGCGAAGTCGACGTGAGTTATGCGAGGTTTTTACGTCACTTACTTATCTCCTGTCAACTGCCGCCAAATCTCAGAAGTAAGAATAGACCAGCCCAAAGAGTCCAATCCTGCAGCTCTTTCTCAGGTGAGTGGTTCCATTGATTTAAATGGGACTATGCACCTCAGTAATGTCAGGAATCAAATAAAGTGTCAAGTTCTGCCCCCAGTATATGCACACAGCTCCTATTCCTTTCAGTGGGAGTTATGCACATATACCTAAGAGCAAAATTGAGCACACAGGAGCCTAAAGGAGTTAGGTGTCCAATTCTCCTTGATTTTTCAATGGGAGTTTGGACACCTAAGTTCCTTAGGCACATTTGAAAACCCTTGCCTACGTGCCTACAGAATATGAATTGCTATGTTTGGTACAAGTTGATGATAAAAGCACATGAGATCACCTGCTGCCTTGGCCTTGACAGAACTTTAATCTCTGAGGTAAACTATGGTATTTTACAAATGAATGAAACAGTAAAGCTTATTGTGCAAACCACTGAGCAGAAAGAAGGCAAAAAACCTCCCTTTGGATATGTGATAAAACAGATTACAGTTAAGTTTGCTCCTTTCTGAGATAGTACTGGAATGTTATGATTTTGGGGATCTACGACTACATTTAGAACCCTCCCTTGAACCCTGATCTGCTGGGACCCTGGTTTGTAAAATCCAAACTAATATCATATGTGATTACGTGGCCTTCACCATCTGCAGCCAGGACTGAATCTGTGTAGCATGCATGTGTGTTGAACTGTGCATGCAGTCTCCATCATAGGAATGTGTGTCAGTGATATTGTTAGTTTGTTTTCTGTATAAAATAAAACCTAAATATGCTGAAATGTGATTTGGCATCTGCCCAGACTGTGGTGCCAATGCAGATTATCTTCTTGAAGCAAATTTACTGTATCTGTTAAACTTGTCTCAACAGTAGTAACTCAAATACACAGTGGAAAGGAACATTTGCATTCAGTTAGCGTTTTTAAAAATCACGTCTCATATGTTTGATGGTAAACACGGTGGTTACTTCTTCAGAAATCCCCAGCCCACTTTCAGCCAGTGCAGTCATGAAGAGAAACAGAAAGTAAGAAAGGGCGTCAACAGGTTGAGAAGGGAATTCTAGCAAACCAGTCCCTTTAAAAGGGGACCATACCAAAACAAACAAAAAAAACCCATATTAATGTTTACAGTAAATTTGCTTTAAAAGGTTGTACTAAACTAATTACTGAAGCCTCTGTCAAAGGGATTTTTCTTTAGAGTGAAGCCTTATTGCAGGTCTTTGCTCGTCAGTGTCTTTTTTTAACTAAAGACACTGATTCTGCTCTTATTTACAGTGGCATAAAGCAGAACTAGCTCTGCAGAACTCAGCTGAGGGGCACCAATATAAAATGAGCAGACAAGCAAGCCAAATGAATTTCCACGATTGACTGCTGAACCGATCAGCATTCAGATGTGTAAAGCCAGACTTTTCTCATGGGTGTCACGTGTCATATAGTTGGCCCATCTGCATTAAAAAAAAAAAATCTATGTATATATTGAGTAAAGTTTTCAAACACACCTAAAATAGTTGGGGGTCTAAATTCCATTTTCAAAAGTGAAGTGGGCAATTAGGAGCCTAATTCAGAAGGTTTTAAATTCTTAAGTAACTTTTGAAAGCAGGATTTAGGCTCTTTTGAAAATTTTACCCTCTCTATCCTGGGCCCAATCCTACAATCATCACACAGATAAAGCTTGCACTTTCTTCCACAGGTGTTTTATCTTTGTAGAGGGCTTGAAGCATGGTGATGGGATAGGTAGATGGAAGGGGAAGCTGTTGAACAGACTTCATTGGCAGGACGTCTACAAGAGGGACTTTTGCACTGGTGCAGCTAGACCACTGTAAACACCTAATGTAACCTTCCTTGTAATGTAATGTACCTTGTAATGTAATGGAACCTAATGTAATTTCCTTCAGTGACTTACACAGCTACAAATGTGCACATTTCCCTAATGTAAGTGGCTGACAAAAGAACAGGAGCTTAGTATCCAATCCTGCTCCCACTGAAGTCAGTGGCAAAACCCCCATTGATTTCAATGGGAGTAGGACCAGCCATTTAGTAGTTATGCTGATAGCTACACCAATGAACAGATGAGAAGATGCTTAGTGAGAGGAGTAGGCCTGGATTTTCAAAACAGCCTAAGGGAGTTAATCGCCCAACTCCTGTTAAAACAGAGTGCCTAATTCCCTTGGGCTCCTTGGAAAATCCCAGTCCTGATTACCAGAGATGTCAATAAACTCCCTCCTTCTTTCCCATCAAGATGACAACAAAAGCCATTGTTCTAAATCTTTGCAAACCCAACCCCGTTCCGCAGATCACTTCTCAGAGTAACAAAAGCAATGCCTGTGCTCAAAGTAATGGCTCATCACACCACAGGCTGTGTTCTAGTCAGTAGCACTGAAAATGAGAAAGTACATTTTATACTGGATATATGTTAAGGCATCTAACTTTGGACTTTTAATATTTTACTTCCCTTTTTTTTATTGTTGCCCTCTTTTGAAACCGTCAACACTCTTCCTGGAATTTCCTTGCCCACACTGCAAAATGCCTTGTTGATAATCAGGACTAGAGTGCTGCACCGTAAGAGGTATTGTACTTCCACAGCAGAAGTTGGGAGAAATTAATTCACTGTAGTACGTTTTACATGTGTAGTGACTTGATCTCAATGCCTTTGTTACACACCCACATATTAGGAGGGACTATTCCTCCCCTGTTCATGTCTCACAGTCTTTTAATGGATTTAGGGCACAGCTCTTAAAAATGCATAAGGGGGATAAGACATCACATGATTTTGCTATGGATATTTTATGAGCAAGTCTGGGTGCACGCTGTGTGCTTGAAACAAAAGACTGGACAATTCACTACTGCACTAGGATGCATATTAGCATGTACTGTATGCAAGGTTTAAGAGATCTGAGCTGTGCATGGGAAAAAAACAAAACAAAACAAAAAAGTCATGAGAAAGACACCATGTTCCAGCAAGTGGAACACACAGAGCGAGGACACACATTCATTGCTATGAAAGAACTGGAATTCAATCACTCACAGTAAAACAGAGGTGGAAAGAAAAACAGACATAGGAAGTCATGTCTTCCTCCTTTCCCCTGTTGTTGTTTTTCATTTTGAGCTTTTATGGCTATGTATTGACTTAAACCGTTATCTTGCTGTGATTACGGTATTGTAGCTAACGCTCCTTCATGACCCACTTACTATTACATGATTTGATGCTGTCTGCAACCGTGAGAGCAGGAGAATTTTTTTTTTTTGGTATCAAGGAGAACAGCTGGTTATTTGTCAAACATGATTTATATTTGGAGTGAATCCTTGCATAGGGACTGGCCTGCACCAAGGAAAACCTAAACTGGAGAATTTTGGTCTTTGAGTGGAGCAGGATTGATAATCTGGTCCACTATTTTCCCTCTCAAAGGAGGGAAACTGCACTATCACCATTCTACTGTAATCTCAGAGAGACAACAGTGATAAATGGTGGATTAAGGGTCAATGAGACCCTGGATTCCAGGGGGATCCCAGAACAGTGTTTCCATTGTGCACCACAATATCAATCTGAATCCTTTTATAAGCTATGGACTAGGTCCTGCAAACACCGACTATCAGTTATCGTGCTTTTCTCTGGCCGTAATCTCATTTACTACAATGGGAACAAGCATTACACCGCTTAGTAATACTGGGCCCTTCATCTGTTCCTTGATAATGATGGCACAGTAGTGAATTTGGAGGAATCAATGTAATTCATCCATCTCGATCTCAAAACCTCTCACCCTACATTTGTCTTCCTCACCCAGTTCTGAACCAAAACAAAACCCATTTTCGTTTATTGCTACTATGAAATATGAATGGTATTTTATACTTTGTAGTGCCTGCCACTTGGGAAGTTCACAGAAATTCACAAAGGCAAAGTATGAACATCAGAAATCTGAATGCTAGCTGTCAGACTCACACCAGGCATCGGTAAGTGAGCTTTTAAGGCAGGATTTTTCTAAGAAAGCACGAAACATTACTTATTCACTCACAAATCATATAGCCAGTCCCTGGGAAGTCAAAGTCTCAGATCCAATCTCACGGTTTATGGCAGGCGCTAATCACCACAGTGGTCAGAAAGGAATTATTTCCTCTACACATAATATTAGTTATGGGGAATGGCTGGCCTGATCTGTTGCCATCAGGTATCATACGCTGCCAGAGGCAAGATACCACATTCAGTGGATCACTGGTCCAGTGTGGCACTAATATAAATAATATTTATCATGATATAGTACTTTCTCTTCAAAGCACTATACAAATATTACCTTATCTTGGAAGCTGGGGTGGCAAATACTAGAGTCATATTTATGGGAATGTGCCTTCTGAAGATACTTCATAGTACAGCACAATAAATATCTGCATATTGTGGTGGTTGCTATAGGAACTTCATTTTCCGTTAAACTGTAGGATAAACATGCTAATTAATTCTCTACATTACCTTCAATCCCACACTCCCCTGGACCCACCTTTCTAAAGTTGCAGGTAATAGTAAATAAATAAAAAAATGATACCTTGCAACTACATAGCATTTTACACGGTCACAGCATGCTACAAATGTTAACTAAACAAAACTGATGAAACCTCCATGAGATAGGTAAGTAAGTTAATAGCATTGTCGCCATTCTGCAGGATGCTAGTAAAACCAGAACACATTCTGGTGGCAGCACTGGTGGTATCAGTTAGTGGACAGGACTCAGGCAAATTTACCACCAATTCATTTAACCCTGCTTGTGACTAGGTATGCATTAGGAGCCTGGATTTTCTGTAGAGCAGACGTAGCCTGTGGAAGCTAGAGCAGAGCTCAGGAGTTCCTGGTTCCCAGCCTGTCCTTGGTCCACTCCCTAATGGGAGCAGCAGTCTCTAATCTGAGCATGGATCTTCAAGGTGAAGTCTCCTCGCCTACAGTAGACAATCATTTGTAACTTAGGTGAGATACATTTTCATCTACTTGGGGTCAGACGCAAAGAGGCCAAATGGCTGGTATAAGTTCCCCTCTCCCCCAACTCAAGTACAGGGGGCATCCAATATCTAGCTGGAGCTAGCCCTACCAGCTCTGTGACACCCTTGCAGTGGCCTGGGCCATAGCAGCATTGCAGGAAGGCTGGAGAAAGGACAGATATGGAGCAGACTGTGAGTCTGCACCCAGGACATTACCTCCTGACACAATTCATAAGGCCACCCCAGCCTGTGCTGGGGAACAAACTGACCACTATAGTCCCAGAGTTAGAAACGTGTGGGGCGATGGGGTTTAAACCTTCTCTCTTCAGTCTGTGCACCAGCCTTACTGCCACCACAGGGATGAATTTGCACAAGGGTACATCTGCACTGCAATGAAAGGCTCATGGCACAGCCGTGGCTAGCCCAGGCCATCTCAGGCAGGCTCGTGGCAGTGGAGACATTCAGGCTTGGGCTGGAAACCTGGCTCTGAGACCCTGTGAGGGGGGTGGTTTTCAGAGCCTAGGCTCCAGCCCAAACATCTAGGACTGATATTTTTAGGCCTTCCAGCCTGATCCCCATGTGCCCAGTCTATTGACCCGCCTCTGAGACTCAGCTCTGCAGGCTTCTTATTGTAATGTAGATGTACCTTTAGAGCCTTAAGGAAAACTGTCGATCAGAAGTATTTTTCTAGGGGCCTCTCACCATAGTATGCAAGTAACATCTCTCTGTATTGCTTGTTGTTTCACACATTGACATCACTGCCATTCCCAAACCCGCACAGATGCTGTACGTTAGTACTGAGATCAGAAATGTAGGAGTCTGCACTCCTCCACAGACCATATGGTTTGGGCGTTTGTTTTTGTTTTCAGTGCTTAGCTATTCACTGATGGTGCTCTTCAAAGCTCTGATAATTGCATGAATGTCCCAAGACTTCCCTAAGAACTAGTGGGGAAAACAATCAAAGAAGGTTCATTCTTGGGTGAGATTTGGAAACATAGCAGATATTCAAACAATTTTTCAGGATGGACAATTTAAATCTCAACAGCTGGGAGTTAAACAGTTAAAACATGAAGTTTCTTGGGGTCTGAACTCTTTAGATGCTGCTATATAACTCTCTGTCACTGCCTGCAATGTATCATAGGCAGAGAAGCAGACAGACTCCAGTTCAGAGGCCTCCTATAACTTTTATTGCATTTTGGCTAGTTTCCAGCTTTGTTGCATGAAAAAAAGCAGGTTTACTCTCCTACTATCCTCCTCTCCTTTTAGAACATAATTAGCTCAGGAATCCCTACAAGCTTCGAATTTATCAATCAGAGCTCATTTAGTTCTCTCAATCTTAGTTAGGAATGGCCATATCCTGATTTTACCTATACCAAACAGCTTGTAAAAAGTACATTTGTACTAAAATAATAAAAGTAACAAAAAGCGGGCAACTAACCCAACCCATTTTATAAATATGACCATATAAGATTTGTCCTCTTATTTGACGTCTGAGATGGACATATTAAGGTTGCGGCCATGTTGCCAACTCTGGTGATTTCAGCTCAAGTCTTGTGATATTTGGTGGGTTTTTTTAAAGCCCAGCTCCTGCAGGAGTGTGTGAAAATCTCAGCTTTTGTTAAACATGACCACCAAATTTATAGTAGTGGAGAAGGACTTAAAAACCATGAACCAACTGCACCCTAAGGATTAGCAACCTCAAGGCAAATAAACGCCCAACATTTATTTTTTAAAATCTTATTTTTAAGCCATCTCATGATTTTGGGGGGTGACTTATGATTGGCAATAGTGATGATGCTGAGATGTGAACAATAAATGAAAGTTCGACAATTGTATTTCCACGCTCCATACTGAAAGCATATCCCGCACATCCAGACAACATAGTCTATGGATTCTGCCCCTCCCCCCCCCAGGAGAAAGATCCTTATGGCTAGGAAAGAGGTTTTGCTTTTCTCTGAAACTTGATTCGCCCGCTCTTCCCCCATTGGTTGTCCTCTTCTCCTTCATCTCTACACCTTCAGCAGTGGACTTCTTCCATGAGAGCAGGAGGGAGACTAGAGGAACTTTTGTCTTTCTACGTATCGGCCATCACGCTCTGAGGTAGGACAATAAAGAGCCAGGAACCAAGTAACTGCATTTCTGGCTCTGACAGGGTAGGACAAACACTGGAGGACTGAAGACAGAGTTGGAAAGAGTGTGATCAGTTTGTGAGTTGCCTCTAGTCTGACTAGTGCTTTGGCCTATCTATCCCACACTGGGTATAAATTAACTGTCCATGATTCCAGAGGAATAGAGTTAGAAATAAAAGGGGGGGGAAAGGTTTCACCTAGGTAATTCTATGTCTTTCTTCACCATAGGACCTGATTTACCAGATTTTCTGATGTCCTATTCTGCTTGTCTCTTCATGCACCACCTTACATTGGCTAGAGATTGCCATATACCAGGGTAGCCCTCCAGGGGCACTCTCTGCTGGTGGAGTTGATGCTGCCGCTTCCTGTGCAAGCTCTGACACCTGCTGTCTCTTCCTACACCAAGGCAGTGATGCTTGATAAATATGTTAGAAAGTGGCCGTGCCTTGGAGGAGAAGGCAGAGGAGGAAGCATGGCAAAACAAGGTTCCACTAGGCCCAATTCTATCCTGGCAGATGGTCTTCTACTAGTGAGAGAAACCAAAGCAACACCTCTGGAGCTTTAAGTTACACTGGTTTGGATAGACAGAGCAGAATCAAGGATCTGGGATCAGCTCCCCATCAGCCCACCTTCTCCACTGCTCTCCAGTTTAGCACACTAGGTTTAATAGGACTATAGGATCACAAGGGACTGGGACCACTGATATAAAAATAATCTGACTAGAACCCATAGCAAGTGTAGCCTTGATGTTTGAACTGTGCCTACCTTGTCTTCCCCCAGTCTGGTTAGCCACTCCTCCTGCATACATGGTCATTTCTGATGAGCTGTGACAATGGGAATTGCTTCTACCATACCACAGCCCTTGTTAGCTTTCCATGGCCTTCCCCTCAACACCCACCTGCTGATGGACCTAATGACGGATCAGAATAGTGCGTGTGGGAGGAAAGGTTTTGCTGGTTTTTCTTTTCTTTCCTCTTTTTCCTTTGTGGGTTTGCTTACATGCCCTGGAAAAGGCTTTGGTTTAAAAAGAGTGATGCAACATTCCTTTCTCACACAGGGCTATTCCTTCAGATACTTTTTACCAGGCATAGTGCTTGCTTCCATTTGTGACAGACTCCTATGGCACCATTCACCACATGCAGTCGTAAGAGTGGTCAGGCTCTAACCCAACCCCAAGGTCAGGGGAAGAGAACTTTCAAGAACGTTTGTAACGAAATTATGTGCAAAGCTAAGAACAGAAGATAACAGTTTCTTTCTCCCAGTCAGTCTTAAAAGAAAAACAGGCAAGGTAACTGTTAAAAAAATACTTCTGCTTTAAAAGCACCTTTCAACAAACTCCCCTCCACCACACCCCGCACACACAGAGTTACTTTTGCCTGCTCTTTTTCCTCTTGAAAGGTAGATCTTGTCAACCTCTTGCTCTCAGCTCCTTGACTGTAGGAAAAAAATGGTGTAAAGATGCCATATCCTGCTTTGGCAGACCTGTGTCTCTTTATTCATATCCACTGAAACTAGTTGAAAACAGAATTTCTGTTCTGTGGGAAATTCCAATATTTTGACATTTGTTTTCATTACGAATCAGAACAAAAGGGCCTGCAAATGAAAGTTCCACCCCCCCGCCACCCCCCAAATGGAGCTATCACAATGTTTCGGTGCTAAAACATAATATACTAGAAGGATACTGTGACAGAGCTGGTCCTTGGAGTCAGATGCCCAACCTACCTGTAAGAGGCTCTGTGAAGGAAATGAGCCAACCCAGGTCCACCTGGGTACAGTTAACTGCCTAAGTAGCTGGTAGGCAGTTAATGAAGTCGAGACCACATGGACCTAATAAAAGGCTTCGGAGAATTCAGTTGAAAGAAGTCTCCTGAAGAGAATGGAAGCTCCAGAGATGAAAAGCTCCTGGGAGGTCTGAGAGACCCTGAGCACACAAGGGGAAGATCTGCAGAGCTCTCCAGGCAGCGGAAACACCTGAGGCCATAGCAGAAGGAGCTGCTGCTGGAACCTAAAGACTTTCATTTGGGGACTTTTAAAGGTTTATCAGGCTCTGAGGTAAAAGCCTTTAAACCCTTGTACAAGCACTCCTTTCAGAAGGTGTTATTAAAGGAAGATATGCTGCTGTAAAATCGGGTGTTTTGGCTTCTCCTTGACCAGGCCGCTTAATGAAGAGAGCACAAGGTAATTTAAGAGACGGAAGCAGGCCACAGCAAAGACACGCTTCAACATAAGGCGGGGCTCAGGAGGCAACTGCTCCTTCTACGCCTAGGTACTGCGCTGCTTTTGGAGGCAAAGAACAATGCATGCAGCAGGACTCCTTTCATTCCTCCATTTCCCCTCAGAAGCACCCTGTAGGTCAGCCTCCCGGCAACCCCCCAACCTCTGGTGGTAGGAGCTGTGTGCACTCCCCTTCCCCGCTCTTCTCCTCTCCCTCCCAATGCCTTCCCCATGCCAGGGATCTGTACCCTCTCATTCCCTCCCTTCCCCTCTGCCGGATTCCTCTGCTCTCCTCCAACTCATGCCTGGGGTTCTATGTGCCCCCCCATATCACCTTCTCCCCCCATCGCTTTCTCTTCTCTCCCTCTAGGAGATAAATGATCAGGGTGTCAACATTTTAAACTCTAAGGGGATGGACAGAGCTGAGATAGGGTGGGCGGGGTAGGAGTATTGTGTTTATAGCTCCCATCACTTGGTTCTCTGATCTATAAACAATTACAGACATGCAAACAAATACCATCAAGTTGAGCGCAGGACCTTGTTTTTCTTGGCCAAAAACATTAAAAATCAACATTGAAGTTGAAATGAAATCAAAATGAGAGAGCTGAAATGGTGTATTTAGACTCTTCCCATGAAAAATTTAATTGCAATGGACACATTTCCTTGGAACATTTCTATTTAGACATAACTGCATTTTTGGACCAACTTTAATATCTTCAGACTAGGCCCTAGTCTACACTACAGAGTTAGGCTGATGCAAGGCATCTCATGTCAACTTAACTGTAAGTGTCTATGCTAGAATTTTGCTCTCCCAATGTAACTCGCACACTACACTGACTTAACTCCACCCTCACAAGAGGCGTCGGTCAATGTAGTTAGGTCAATGCATTGTCTGTGTCGACACTGCGCTGCTTACATTGCCTGTTGCTGGCTTTCAGAAGCCATCCCACAATGCCCCACACTGACCATTCAATTGCTGCAAGTGTTCCTGATGAAGATATGTGTTGCCGCCACAAGGAACAAAAGATATACATTGCTTGTGTATATTTAATTACTGTGGCGGCTGTATGCTGTTATAAAGTAAGTCAACTTAATTTTGTAATGTAGACATGCCCCTAGAGGGTGAGATAAAAAGGAGACTTTACTATTTTAAATCTGGTTATTTCTGCAAATACTGTCCTGGCTCATGCATCAGCTGCAGAAAAATTCTAATCACAGGGTGATATATTCTGCCCTCAGTCATCTCTCTGCAACCGATTGGAGCACTTTTCATTGATTCTTATTGAACACAGTCATTTATTCTCACTACATCCTAGGTCTCAGTGACATTTGTTTTCACTCTGAGTCACAGTTTGATTTTGGGTGAGAAATAGAATGTTTTCTGCTGGAAATCTGCAGTTCTGCTTAGCACCGGCACCAATGGAATGGCAAAGCCACAATATCAATTTTTCAGAACTTGATGTGCATAAAAAAATATCATGTTTAATGACTTTATTCACAACACCTACGTGTTTTGTTCCTGTTACTTTTTACAATTCTCAAGCTCTGTCAAGCTACTTCACTTTTTTAAAGGAGAAAGCAAAAGGGGGATAGAGCTGGCTAATTATTGGCTTTAAAACCATAGTTGAAAGCCAACTATAAAAACAGCACCATGAGGTCTCGTCTTTTGTGCCTCAATGACTCCATTCTAAAGCTTGTTCAGTCCACATGCTAAGGACATTTTTTTTCTGATTTTTCAACCATGCAAACTCATTTTGCCATATAAAACCTAACTTGTGTTTTTTTGAACTTACCCATAAGCAGGAAGCGATTCTGCAAAGTTCATTCTCCTTAGAGGACATGAATATCATCCTGAAATTATGCCCCTGGGTTACACTTGTGCAACTGTCAGTGGCCTGCAATCTTTCACTTCTGATGGTGCTCATGCAACCAAGTGATCAGTGTGCATTAAGGCACAAGTCTCTACTCCCAATCCATAGATCATGTAGATCTGGTACAATCCCCGCTACTTGGGTCTTTGGCTTGTGCTGTAGAGGCTCTCATTTGCAGCTCCAGAGGTCCCCAGTTCAATCTCAGGTGTGAGCCTTGATGGATGCCATCACATAAGTGGTGATTCATCTGGGATTTAAACTGCTGTGGGCTGCAGGTGCTTACAATGAGTTATGCGTTCCCTTCTAAGTCTAGTGCACAGAAGAAGTGTCTGTTACGGCCCCCACTGATACGACAGTGAACACTGGGGATTGAGTAAGGATCTTCAGAACTAACAGTATGAGTTACAGCAGACCCATGTCCTCTACAGACTTGTGCACAGAAAAGAATGACCACCACGCACCGACCACTGTGTTACTCTTATGCCAGAAAGAACTAAGTTTGACTTTGAGATCCTAGGGTAAGTTTTCATGGCAAGTAGTTAAAAAATAGTGTTAAGGAATTTTATGCTGCCATTTCTAAGAAGTCACCTTTAAAGCTAAAGCCTCCCTTTAAAGTCACAAAACCATTAATTCTCCCTTATCCCTCCATGTGTGCCTGATCCACTAAGATTTCCACAGGAATTTGGATCAGGCCCTTAAATAAGTATGAGAGAGAGAGCAAGAACGACTAAGATAAAAAGATCAAAACATGCAGATGTGACATACTGAGGCATTAAGCAACCTGGTATTTATTACGTACATCTACTTTCAAGCAAAGTGACGTTGGCCTTACCATTTAAGATTTCAGACAGGTGCTAGGAAAACTTCCAGCAGCAAGCATTTTATTTCTTGCCCAGAATCTGATAGTGACTCACCAAGTTATGGAGAAAAGTGAGAAGAAATTCTTTGAAATTTCAACAAACTCAGGCTGAAGAACCCAGCAACCAAGAGCCGAGCTCAGGGACTAAGGTCAGAACTCAGTTCCAAAGAAAGCGCTGCCAACCTTTCCAAACTCTTCTGGCTGGGGCTTATCAGGCAGTCTCACTTCAGGGCCACAAGTTCCAAGGCACCGTCTTAGTCCAAAACAAAACAGGTGTGAAACCAGTTTAACACACACCACACCAAACCACCACCACACACACAACCCCACAGCCCTTCACCATTAGACGTATAAAAGCAGTGCAAAATAAAGTCCCCCAGTAAATGGGAACAGTTTCATTCTTGCCCATAGGCATCTCTTCCTGGTCTCAGGGCTGACTCCACTACCCTCTCTGGCCCTACTAGTACGTCTCGCTCTCAGGTTCAAAAAGCAGCTGGCCCAAATGGATTTGCTGCTTTCACCTGCCAGCCTCTTTACTGTCTCCTGTCTGGTCCTGGATTCTTTAGAAAAAGGAGGGGTTTTAGGATCTATTTCTTCCTGGGTGACCCCTATCCACAGGCCCCTCCTCCCCCTCCCCCGACAGTCAAACAAGCAATAAATCCCTTTGCAGGGGGTCATGATTTTTTTATATGAGATCAAGTCAGCCTGGGTTTTGCAGTACAATACAATATAAAATATTTGGAGTCAGAATTAAATATAGTCTTTGCCCTTGGGCAGTTCTGAACCTAGTCTGTATTTTCACAATGAGGTTTGGTGGTTTCTGCTCATTTGCCAGGTTCACATCAATTCTCTGCTTCACAGGTGCTGTGAGTAGGACAGAGACCTGAGCTTTGACACAGCCATGGAATTCAGGGTGAAGGAGAATGAATTCCACCATCTAAAATGTGGTTACAACAACAAGAGGTCCACAAAAGTGGAGCAAGAAATGGTAACTGCAGAGCCTGGTACAGCCTTGACTCCATTAGAAGCTACAGTGCAACATTAAGAATGACTCTGTCCCCCTTTGCTCCCGCGAAGCACCCTTGCATGGAACCCCTCTTCTTGGGCTGCGAGCTCAGACTAGCAGTTGGAATAAGAGGGTCAAATAAGGAACAGTAATGCAACTATCTTTCCACTACTGACAATTCAGCAGCTTACATTTTTCATGGTCCACACAGCTGTACTCCGGGCATCTTTCTCTGACAGGCTCCAGAGGGATAGCCATGTTAGTGTGAATACAGCAAAAACAAGAAGAGTCCTGTAGCACTTTAAAGACTAAGATTTAATTTTTGCAGGCATAAGCTTTCGTGGGCTGCAACCACTTTGTCAGATGTACACACACATACACACACTTCTATTCCTTGCATCTGACAAAGTAGGTTGCAGCCCACAAAAGCTTATGCCTGCAGAAATTAAATTTGTTAGTCTTTAAAGTGCTACAGGACTCTTGTTGTTTTCACTGACAGGGTTGCTAAACGTTTCCCACCCAGCCACCAATTTCCTTACGTTTAACTAAAAAAAGAATGTGTTATAGCTAAATCTATTTTAAAAAGTGTATTTCAAAATACAAGGGTTTGGAAAAAAAGAGATTAACAAATTAAACATAAGAGAGCCATAAAAAAATCCATGTTGTATGGTTTAATATTAAAACTAAAATGTTAAATCCACTGAACACTCCAGCGGCACATGAGGCACCACAGTGGTACTTAAGCTAAAAATGAAAGTGTAGAGGAACCAAAAATAAATCCTCCTGATCTCAGCAACCATTTCCCATCTACTTCCGAGAACTAAATTTTCAGAACCCTTCCAGGAGATACAAGCAAAAGGTCACAGCCAGCAACCTTGTCTGATGCAAGTTAACTTTACTCATGTGAGTAGTCCCTTTGTCAGTGGGACTACACATTAAAAAGGAAAAATTAGATATGCGAGTACCCTCAGATCTAAAACACTATAAGCCTTTGTTGCTTGAGGTGAAGAATCAGATCCATTGACTTCAAGGTGGGAGCAGACTCAAGCCTGTTGTGTAGTTCACCCACTAAACAGGAGACAAAAGACACTTGGCCAACATAATATATAGGAGATCAGACACATTTTTCCAGCGTTCCCAATTTAACTCAATTTAGTGAGAGGAGAATTGGGCCAAATGGTTTTTGCTTATTGCAAGTGCTATCTTAGAGCCCACTCTTCCTCCATTGGCATGCAATGTTGAAACTTCTGATTCGAGCTGTGAGGGATCAGGGCCTAATGCTATCCACTGAAAAGAAAGTTACTAGAGTAATATATATTTCAGGTTACCATGCTCGAATCACTTAGTTCTACAAACGGAACGGGTTACTCAAAAACTATGGTTTAGGAATCAGATGTGTTATTATGGGCCAGTGAGTAGCATTTGCTTTCAGGCCTCTCACTCAAGAACAATGCAGCCAACAGATAAGGAGTCCTTTCTGATGCCATTGTCACACTAATTACCTACGTGAGACTACCCTAAGTAAAGTAGTGAATATCTGAAGTTGAATGTTAAGTAGCAGATTTTCCCCAACCAGAGGAGAAGGGAGAGAAGGGATGAGTCCCCAGAATGAAAGAGGATTTCTCAGCATCATGTGCTGTTCTCTGGAATGTAAAGAAGGAGATTTTTGTGTACACTGACAATGTCTCTATTATGACTCTTGTCAAGCATGAAGAAAGTGGCGTTATGGAAGGGAAATCTTGCAGCCAGAGAGTTGCTGGGTAAGTCTGTCTTGTGTCAACACAGAAAGAAGATATGGGAGGCTCAGTTGCAGCTTGAATTCATTTCACCTCTCCCTTTCTGGCACAGCTCTTCAGCTGGACCCAGAGAAGATCTTTAAGGCTATCAGATACCTGAATCAGAAGGAGCTGGCTTTTCTCCATTGCTACTGGCAGTGCAGAAACAGTAGAGCTGAGTGGAAGAAGGTGATTGCAGTGTTATTTAAAAAAAAATTCTTGTTGCCTATTAGTGTCTTGCAGCTCACACTAATTGAAGAACTAACATATGCTATCCAGGCTGATAGAGCCAAGGAACCAAAGTAAATAATTGCCGTGTCAACAGAGATGATCTCTTTCCCTAGAAATGCATAAAGAGCTCTGTTGCCTCTGCTTGTTTTCTGTCTAACTTTTTTTAAAGTGCTCTTGCATACTGCTACATCTTGCACTCTTTGCAAATACCATAAAGCACAGCAAAAAAAAAAAAAAAAAGTCCCATTTCTCCGAACAGATGTTTTTCATATTCGTTCAGGCAGCGTGTGCACAATTTTAAAAAAATGAATTTTCTGGCTATAGAATCTGATATGGTATCATATCCCCTCAATCTTCAAGGTAGATGCAAATTGGAGGTGATCACCACAAAAGGCTAGCCACAGGTTAGATAAAGGAAGAAAGAAAACAGGTCAGAAATTGGATTATGGTTCTTGTACAAATGAATGGCTACTGCATTTCACCCAATAAGTTACTCTTGATCCACCAACCAACCACTCACTCATCCCTGGTAGCAGTATCCCATGTAACTAATTGAATTGAAGTATATGGAAAATGAATGCATCATGTGTAGGTCCTGGATACCTGTATTTGTGGTGGTGTTGACATTGCAGAGGGCTAGTACATTCGCTCTGTGGCCATGTTTCTGTTTATAGAAACAGACTCCATTTGAGAAAGGACTACGGCGCGGGCACATGTGCAGTTTATAGTTACTTGTGTGCTAACATAAATCAAGCACAAAGTCATCTTGGTGACAGAATGTCAGACTTACGTTTGAGTGAGTCCACATCAGAACGACGGCTCCAAAGCATTCATTGAAGAAGAGTTCACTTACACTGAAACAAAGATCAGGGAGTCTGTTTAGCTTTTCCCTTAGCTTGTTAGCATTAGATTCCCCAACTTTCTCTCCTCTTTCAGGGTCAAAACTCAATACAGCAAGGGGAAGTGAAACAGAAAAAACAAGGTGAAAGACTGATTATAGCTAAGACATTCAAAGGCACAGACTCCCTCTTTCAGTCAGACTTCAAGGGGTAGGGACTTTTATACTGTAAGACATGAAGACAAAGTGATAAAATAAGATGACATTTGCTAAACATCTTCAAACACTGCCATTAATGTTTAAAATGAAATTTAACTGGTTGTAGTATGTCCAATTCATTTGAATTCTAAACTTTTTAGCCCATAAAAAGAGGGCAGAGAAAGGGGTAGTAATTATGTTGCAACGTGGCTCAGTTTTTGGCATCATAAAATAAAAGTTTATGAAGAGAAGATATATGCAGCGCAAACCACAAAACTGTTTGTTCTCTGTTCTCTTTGTTCAGCCAAAATGAGATGTGCAATTCTTCTATCTGCTAAACATCTCCCTTACTAGCAGTGTCAAAAGAACTGCCACCATGTTGTATCCTTTCTGTAAGTACCCTCTTTACTCGGGAAGGGAAGAATTGCATTGTGGTATTAGACAACATTTCAGTGCGGAGTCAAACCAAACTTGGGGGGAGGGGAGGAAACCACGACATATGAGAATTAGGGCCGGATCTAGTATCTGTGAAAAATCAGGAAGTCAAATCCTGTTGACTTCAATAGGGTTAGATTGAGCCCTTATTTAACAATCAGCCAATGAATCATGGGTCAAAAGGCTCATCCTGGTGCAGGTACAAGAAGGGAAATATTGAGGGGCGCTTGCTAGCTTGGATATTTTGCTTATCTGACATTTGTACTACCCAAGTCCGTGAGCACAATATCATCTTATCCTTGGTGGGGCCAATCCTTAAACCGGAATTCTGGACATCCTTGTCTATTTATGATTGAATACTTGTGTGAGTAATATGAGTAAGCTCTTTGAGTCTTTTAAACAGCATATCTGAGTGTTCCACTGCACTTTTTAAAGCAGGGGGAAATTAGAATATCGGTATTGCAAAGCATGGTACCCGCAAGTCATTCTGTCCAGGATTTTCAAAGGAGTCCAAATACTATTGAAATTAAACAATAGTTGGGTTCTTAAGTCTCTTTGGCTCCTTTGAAACGTCCAGCCTCTCCCTTTTACTCTCTGGATAGCATGATGAACTTGCAGCGAGAGATGAAGCAGCATCTATACTTATTGATTGTATTTATTTAAAAGCATTTCTGTAGAGCTCGTCACTATGATACATCCACTATATAAGGAGAGAACTTGAGAATCCAGTAATAGGAGTCACACTCCAGGGACTAGTGAGAAGGTCACACAAGAGAGTGTGACAGCCAAGAACTGAGAGTAGAAGAGTGAAGAAATGACTAACCTCTCCTGGCTAATGGGCTTTGATCCGGGCAATTTATGTGATTAATCCTGTATGCTGTTAGCCAAGCAAGAATGTCTGCAGCAAACAACAGAGCCCATTCCTAAGTGAGTAAATCTATTTCTTCTACCTCTCTCATTTTGAGGCTTCTAAAAATTAAGGTTGAGAACTTGATGCCACAGCTTTAAAAATGTGTGTGTGTGTACCTCTGTGTGTGTGTGTGAGAGAGAGAACACGTGACCCATATAGTTCATCACAGTCAGAAGTGCACCAGTGGCCTTTTCTACAGCTAACTCAGTGGCACTGCTATATTCAGCAACACTGGCCAGCTCTGGAAGAATTTGAGGGAGCAGCATGCAGTTTCTTCTTTTTCTGCATTCAGATTGTGTGTGTGTTCATTTCTGAGCTCTGCAAGAGCCTGAGGGGTGACTGCAAATCAAGAAAGAAAATGTTTTGATGAAAGAATCAATCATATGGTCAAACTATTTGGGTTTGGCACATGCTCCTCCCCGCCACCACGAGAGTGTTGATTTCATTACAAGCAGTTTACAGGAGACAAGCCCTGAAGTTCAGTCATAGTGTATGCACAAAGAGCTAGAATAACTGCTCAAGCCAAACAACAAATAGTTCCAAAACCACCATAGCTCATCTGAACTCAGGCAGTTGTGCTGCTGTGTACCACCAGGACCTCTTGTTCGTATCGGAAGAGAAATCAGTCTTATGAAAGAGACGTTTAAAGAGTGGGCCTAAAACCTGAGGTAAGAGAAGGAACATGTGAAGATCAGATATTCTAGATTTAGGAAGGGCCTTTTCTCCTCAGGCAAGAAAAATGGAAGTAGTTCTGCCAACTACGTGAGAAAAGAGAGGTTCTGAAAGAAAATGCTTCCTATAACAAACAGCCATATTTAATCAGGTAACACATTGGGAGTCAAATGAGTTTCAGAGGGGCAGAGAAACAGGACTAGAGTAGAGGTTGGACTAAAATTGCTATAAACTTTGGGAGAGGAAATGCAGGAGTGTCTTGTTTGGCCTCTTGTCCTTAAGATGATTTTGCAGCTTTCAGGCATTCTTCAGCTGCAAGGAGAACAATGGTCGATTTTGTAGGAACATAGGGATTGCCATACTGGAACAGACCCTGGGGTCCACCTAGTTCAGCCTCAGGTCTCACAACAGCAGCCAACAGCACCAGATGCTGCGTAGGAAGGTGGAAGAAATGCTGCAGCAGGCAGTTATGGACCAACCTGCCCACAAGGAAAGCTTCCTCCATACCCCAGTAATCAGAGACCTGAAGCATGAGGGTTCATATCCTTTCAAAAACTCAGTGATTTCCTTTTTTTCTATACATCCTTACTGTTGCAACTCTGGGTGTTCTTGTCCACTCTCTGTATGTCCCCTCTCTATGAATCCTGCTAAATCCTTGGCCTTAGGGTCACTTGTGACTCTGAACCCTTTTGAAAACCTGCCCCCATCTGCAGGTGCTGTGACCTTCTAAACATTCTGGCGTTCGTGTCAATGCCCTGCAATCGTTATAAAGTCAAGTCGCTACAGATCCGCATTTGAGGAGTAATCTGTAAAGGAGAGAATCACACACGATGATACAGAGGATTTCATGCTGGGTATGATTTTGTGCCATAAAAGTCAAATATTCTGAGGAGTAGTCATTTAAAAATAAATTTTAGCCAGGTTTTTCACACAGCTGTCCTTTATTTCCTTGCAACCATAGACAGTCACCCCAGTTAAAGGGGGAAAAGGGATGATTCACAAGAGCAGAGCTAATGACTTACAGCTAGGTTAAACAACAACTGAAAGGGAGACATAACAATTACTTGAAGAGGGTAAATGCCAAGGATAGGAAAGAATTATTTTGCTCAGTAAAAAGGAACTACAAGTGAGATGAAATTGTTAAATGGAAACCAGGCTGAATATAAAGAAAAACTTCCTGAGAACAAGATCGAGGGGCCTGTGGTATATCTCACAACAATGAAAGCATCATAACTTGGCACATTTAGAACTAGAGTAGACAAAACACTAGCAGATATACAACAGGGAACAATTCTACAGTGTAGGGGAGAAGGGTTCGACAGTCAGAGAGTCCAGATCTGATGTTCTAAAAGTAACAGCTCCATTTCTGTCACAAAGCAGAGGCTATTTGAGAAACTAAAGTGCACTACTTGATAAGTTTGGAATAATATTTTGAAGTGGGACTGCAGCTGCTTTTCTTCTAGTTTTTGTGGTAACAGTAATTAACATACGTATTTCACCACCAGGGGTTTCACTTTGATTGTTTAAAAGTAAAAAGGTAACAATTGATATTGTGGAGGTAATAGTGACATAACCACTCATAGCTAAAAGAGCGGACTTTCCGCCAAATCAAAATGTATTAACTACACTTGAAAGCAAGCCATGTGCATTCAGTAGGTGAAATTCACCCCGTCTAGCAAGGGAGCATGAAAACTATGCTGTTACTTCCTTCCCACTTAAGCCATTAAAACAGAGCTCAAATTGGAATTAGGTATTCCATAGGTTTGTTCTGGTCCTCTGAGACAGGGTTCAAACTCCCCTCAAGAGTGCAGACACAATTTGTCTTGTAGACACAATTTGTCTTCCTATTTATTCTCTCTCATTTATATAGCACCAGGTACATGCATGGCATTTTACAAAGCCAATCTAGACAGATTCCCTGGGAAGATCTTAAAAACTAAGATTGGAGGAAATGAACACAGGAAGGAAATGCAGGAGAGGTAAGAGGACATGCACAATGGTCTCTGATTGTATCAAGAGGAAGGGAAAAAAGGTTTCAGCTCAGGTAACAAGGAATGGATTGCTACAGAAATTACTGGCTTAAGCTGACCGAGGCACCCTTCAGTTCACACCTGAAAAGGCTGGCAGCATACCTTCTACTAGAAAAACAAGGGCTTAAACAGCTTTACCAGAGCAGAGCGAAACAGCTGTGGGCAGAAAAAAAGTGGCCTTAAGACATCTTCCTATTTCCCACTGTCTCAAGACTTGTGTCTTCCTTGACCTCTTTGGGGATGTTTGTCCACACAGGGACAGCTATTATTCTGTGGTCTTGCACAAGGGTAGGTAGGAAGGTTCCTTATGCCCTCCTATAAAGCTGCACAAGGGCCAGGGACAATTACAGATTTCCTCCTCCCTGTCGCCAACAGAATGAGAATGAAGAACTGGAGAGGACCACACAGGCTAAGGTGGGGAAGGACTGAATGGAAGACCGGATGCTTAAGTCACCATTCCTCCTGCCCCTACATTCACATTTCCACAGCATGCAAAGAGAAGGACGGAGTCTCTGCCTTGGATGTGAAGGGTGAGATCAGGTCATGAAAAGTCTGTTTGTTTAAAAAAAAACAATCAACAAACTTTGCTGAAACAAATGAAGCAATGTGGCACCATAGTACATCACCTCTTGGAGGCTAAGAAGGAGCTGGAATGTCCTGGAACAAATTTCAATTAACTGCCATAGAGATTCCAGGAACGTGTCTAGTCATGGAGTTGGAAGTAGTGCAGATTTAAGGGGCTGGTGACAAGAGAAGCCAATGAACCTGTCTTCATCTCCCCCCGTTTAATTTGTCTCCCTCTCTAATTTGGGTGGAAGGGACAGACAGACAGACAATGACATTGTGGGAAAGGCCCTAGAGTGGGACTCTTGAGAGCTGGAGTTCAGTTCCTGATTCAGCCACAGACTTGGTGTGTGCGCTCTTCAGAAAGTCAGCCGGGGGAACTTTTCAAAGGCACGAAGAGGAGCGAGGTGCCTGGCTCCCCTTTCTATCTGTGCCCAATTTCCATAATGGGGATAATGCTTCTTTTCTTCCACCCTTTTTCAATCCTGTCTATTTAGACATGAAGCAATTTATAGGCAGAATCATCTCTAGCTATGTGTGTACAACACCTAGCACAATGGGGCCCAAATCTTGTGCTATCATAATACAAGTCATAGTATGTTAGAGAGTGAGTACAAGGGTTTGCAGTACCGCTCAGTATTTGCATTGGAACTAGAGGTTACAGTGGTAGTTAGTGCTTACTAAGCCTGTAGCAGCATAACTTCTGCAAATTTATTCATAACAAGATGCAGCCTGTTTCATGTTATGGATTTTTTTTTGGCTTTGGAGGGCTAATCTCTCTCTTCTGTGTTTAAAGGAAGGAACATTTTTCCACTTGACTGCCAACTTATTTGGGGCTTTTGCTCCTTCAGGCATTTCTTTTGGACAAAGGGCTACAAACGGTCACCTGAATGAGGCCCTAGAGATTGCAAGTCTTGACTGTCCCCAAGAAGTGAGGGAGATGCATGAGGTCTTTTACATATATGCTTCATTAGCTTCATGGTGCACTGAGGCACATCACAGTAAAAAGCAAGTTTAATCAACAAAAGGAAAAGCAGCACCTGGGAATCTTTACTTTTGTTCTGAATCCTTTTCTAGAGGTTTATGACGTTCAACAAAGTTGCTGAAACATGCCTGCCATATTTTTGTCATTTTAAATGCCAAAACTCAGAAGTCTCACTTAATGTTGATTGCGACCACAGTGTCTGCTTATGTACAAGCCCTTGGGCATCTTAAATAACTTTACTATACATAGAGAATGCTGTTCATTTTTCTTTTACAGTTTTTGCCTGTGCAGAAAGAGCTATAATGTCTCAAGAACATAAATAAATGTTCAGAACCAAATAAGATCATAGCTGGAATTTACCTGAGTCTTGGATCATATTTCAGCGGTGGTGAAAGGCAAAGGAAAAGCTTATTTCTTCATTTAACTCAAAAGGGCTGCAACTGGAGTGTCACATACTTGCTAGACATATTGATGTAACCCACTGGTGACAGCGTGTTACAGATCCACTGCTGTGCTTAAGCCATGCAGGAAATTAGTCTGTCTCAGGGCCACATGGAGAGCTTTGGTTCAAGGTGTGGTAGCTTACGTTTTTAACTGTGGATGTCTCTGGTTCATTCCCTGGTGTGCTGGCCAAGATGGCGGCACTCACACAAACATTTTGGGGAGACTAGAAACTCAGGGCCTGAGCCAAATCAAAATCTTTCCATTTACTTCAGTGAGCTTTTGTTTTATATAGTTCACCTGTCCCCCAAGAGAAGGGCTGAACAAATAATTCACATTGATTATTTGAGGAATTTGGCCTTTTCATTTTGCAGAATATCCATGAGTAGATCATAGCTTCCGCTAAAATTAATTAATTTTTCAAAAGGATTTGATGTATTTTGGGGGATTAGAAAAGAAGTCTCAAAACTGATCCCAAGCAGTTCACAGGGTTCAACTATTCAAGCTTGGGTGTTTGGTTATAACTGGCCACGTAAGTCACATAGTAATCTTTCTGTTCCCGAATTGGAGAAGTGCACAAGCATTTATGATTTGTGTGTGCATGAGTTTCTTAAAATTCAGTTTCTGCAAATACTCATGCATGCAACTTTGTAACTTCCTTTCTGCAATACTCGTTTGCAGATTGCCTGCATCCCTTTTTGTGTGGGCTATGGTGGAAGCAAGTTTATTTAAACATTCAATCAAGTAGTAAAGGAAGCTTGACAGTTTTCACCCAGCTACAATAAATGACAGAGGATCCAATCCTCTAGTCCTTAAGCAGAGCCACCACTGATTGCGAGTTAATCTGAATCAGGCTCACAGGATCAGGTTCAGAGAAGCAGGATTTGTATTTATCATCTTGATGTGTCTGTGAACGGAGATTAGGTATTACGCACAAGTCCGGGATGGATAAAATGGTTCAGATAAACGAAGAACCCTCTTCCAGGCATTGGCCATTTTTAATAACAAATATGAGGGGTCTTTTGAAGTTTTTTATTCCTTTCTTTGATGTTTGGGGTTTGCTGAGTGGGACCTGAACAGTAAGTGCTGAAATATCAAGAGAACAGTGGGTCTCAAAGCCCTTCCAAGCCCGTTTAGTAGACTTGCCTCACTCACAGTGGGGTAGGAACCAAACCCGACCCCCTGAAGTTCTTCCATCACAAACCAAAAAGACAGTACATGGTCATTCAACCGCGCATGTCATCGGGGCGAGCGTAAGCCACAGGAAGATACTTATTCTGCTGCTTGCGTAAGGGCCGTCAGCCTGGCCATGCCGCAGACTCATTGCTGCACCAGAGCAGCTGCAGCTCCATTCCCTCAAAGGGCAGTTTCTCTCACACCAAATGCGACCCTGACTTGGCTTCCCCCAGCACAGCTTTGGTGGGGGAGGAAGACTGCCTCTTTTCCAGGTGCCCCTACTGCATCGTCAGGCATGGCTAAGCCCAACCCAGCTTTTGAAGGGGATAAGGGAGTTCTTCCCCTTTAAAGGACCTAGCGCCGCAGCAGCATGGCTCCAGGCATCCCATACCAAAAATTTAGGACTTGGGGGAGATAATGAGGAAATACCTGGATTTCCTTTCAACTGCTGAAAGGACAGCAGGGGAGTAGCAGATAATGACACAGCACCCCCTGCTAAAATAAGCCAGTCCGGCTGAGCCCTAGAAAATCAGTTGTCATGTGCCAGTGAGTGGTTTCAGAACTGCAAAATTAGAGGGGAATGTTCAGAACCAGATTAATGGGCCACTGTGTACTGGTCACATAGGAGATGTTTCCTCCTTTCCCCCCGGCCCCTGCAAGAAAAAGGGAAATCGCTCACTCGACAAGATCACAGGCTTACCCATGTCTTATTGTAGATCATGTTTAAGCCTCTGAAAGGGCTAAAGGGGACCTGAAAGATAAATATATTATGCAGCTGTGTAGGTACCAGATTTTACAAACTTCACCTATACAGGGTGAATCATAATCTGCACCTTGCGTCATTGACTAAATAGGTCTTTCGAAAGTCTACCCACTGTGGATGGGCTGCCAGCTCTCAAAACATAAGAAAATTGCCTTTCTGCCTACAGACTGCTTAGTAGTAGGCATCAAGAAATGTTTTCCCCCTAGAATATAATGTGATTTCAATAATTGGATTCAAACAAACAACCTGATGTTTGTGGGTTTGTCGTCTCTCTCAAAAGGTCAAAGGTTCTGACCGAATCAAATCCTTATGTATTATGAAAGATTTGCTTTTAACCGTAAATGTGTCATTTGTTGCTACTGCCTATAGCATCATCTATCCTGATTCACTTATGCCTCACATCCAGTTTTTAATTATACCTTCATATGGAAAGCCTTGAAGATTTATCTAAATGACATTTGCTTTTGTGCGTTTCAACTGCCAGTTGCCTGTGTGAAGGAAATCTCTCTATTTTGTAGTTACTGAGGGGGAAAAGCAGGCAGAGAGGTAGTCTGTGTATTAGCAGAGATCTCTGAAGAAAGCAAATCATCATCTTCTGTTTAATGCAAAAATAATGAAAAACAAAAATCTAACCTACATGCTTTTGTTTTACACAAGAAAGACAGGATTTTAATAGTCTCTAACCAAGAAAGAAAATTTCCATTCAAATGGAACCATGGAGTAGGTAGCCACATTATAATATTTCAGAGTTCAGTGATTAAATTTAATACTGTGCCAAGCAGCAATTAGCTGATGAAGAGCGCTCCAAAAAAAAAAAAAAAAAAGGAATAAAACTGGCAACAAGGAAGGAGCTTCATTATAATGATGGGCCTCCAGCAGGGTTTGGAATCTGGTGGATGCTACAATAGTTGTGGCAAATGAAAAAAAAAAGTGAATTTTTATTTGCTTTTGCAAGGAAACTCGGTGGGGTCTTGAGCACAAGATCGACGGGACACAATAATACTTAAACATTTAGTGTTTCAGTGCCCTCTCTTGGGATCAACGAGGCACACTGAACACAACTGGCTTGCCCAGAGCCACAGAGGTGGTCAGTGCCAAAGTAGGTTTGCAACATGGAAGTTCCTGATTCCCTGTTCCATGCTCAGTCCATTAGACCATGCATCCAAGATCCCAGGACAATACAAGGATACCTCTACACAAGAATAAGAGATCCACGGCAGAGCCACAGCTGGCCTGTGTCAGCTGACTCAGGCTCACAGGACTAAAAATTGCTGTGTAGACATAGGGGCTCCAGTCCGAGCATCTACAATCAGCTGATCCAGGCCAGCCATGGGCTTTTTTTAATCCCTATGTAGATATACCCTACAAGGCATAATAATCCACGGCTTGATCCTACAAAGGCTCAACCGGAGGAACTCTCACTGAAATCAATGGGAATTCAATACATAGAGAGACTACAGAATTTGTCCATGAATGACCTCTGCGCTTATACTTTAAAGATCGTGAAGCACTTTGAGATCCACTGATGAAAAGTGCTGTGTCAGAGACAGATATTACTACTACTCTCAACAGATTAAATGGTATCCGGAACCCATTTTGTGTTCCAAACCCACTTTGTACCAAACCCACTTTGCTATGGTATCAATCACCCCCCCACAAGTAAATTAGATAATCCTCCCATCTTTATACCCAAAGAGCTGTAGAGTCAGCTGCAAAAGCAGTTACACCATAAGGAGCTTCCAAAACACGGACCCACACCTCTCAGAAGCATGCTGCATTCATTGTGCTTCCACGAAAGAGGTTATATTGAAGTGGTCATCAAGGGGTTAACGGAGCGATTCAAAGTATTGTAGGCTGGCACCAATGTCCGTCCTTTCCCTTACTTCGTGTTTAGGGAGCGCGACTTTCCCCCGTCCACTCTGTTGTGATACAGTTAAATAAAGCACAAGTTCTTCGCCTGCACTCTTGTGAGTAGACATTCTTAGTGCAATGAGCAGTCTCTCTCTAAAAAAAAAAAAAGATAGTTCACCATTGTCCATACACAGAAGATGCAGGAGACGGAGAGGGCAAATGCTTAAGTTAGCTATGGCCCATTATGGATGCCTTCCTTCCCGCCCATATAGCAGGCACGCAAAAGAGATATGCAGTTAGCAGCTGTGTATCAATGCTGAACACACAGTTGAACCAGATCTCTTTCAGCAAGTATCTGTTGGGGCTTTGTTTAGGAGGGGAAGGACGTTCCACGCTGTTATTTTACAGAAATAAAAGCTACCCATCCACTATGACAGGTGACTTACAAAGGTGATCCACTGGATCACCTAGATGGGTTGGCCCAGAACATAACGATTGACCGTGGACCTTTGCTGCTCAGAACATCGACGGGCAGAGACCCGGACTTCTTATCGATGCACAGAGTGTCATGCACAACAACAACAAATAAATTGTCAGTGTCTGTATAGCACAAGTTGAGGCCCTTGTGTACATAAAGCTGTTTTAAGCAACTTTCTTCTGCTCCCTCTGGTTCCTGTCTTCATTCTACTTCCAGAATGCAATGCAGACAAGGGACGTTCTACTATTTTTATTTCAAGGCATTTTAAAAGGTATCCAGCCTATCGTGGGCCAGAATCTGTTCTCAGCTATACCAGTGAAAAAGTGGTGTTGCACCATGTATATACTCTGGCATGAAAGGGGAGCACAACCTAGCCTGTGTTTCCAGCTCTGAATATCCAGAGCCATATTCTCTGCTGCTGCAAACTGATGCAGTCCAATTGATTCTGATCCACTTGCATCTATTTACACAAGCAGAGAATTTGGAGCAAAATTAATAGCAATCATAATGCTGTAGTTGACAGAGTTAACCTGTTTACTGATGTCTGGGACTGCTCACTAGAAATTCTATGCTCAACTGCTAATTAACAGAGGATTAGGACTTGATTGCCTGATCTTATTAAGGGGTATTATGTGTGGATCTTTTTGTATGGTGTTGCTTTGCTCAGGTGATTGCAGTTGCCAGGATCAACCAAACATAAGAAAAACAAATCTCGGTTTCTCTATCTTAAAGTTTCATACCTGTTCAGATATAACGGCATCTACAATCACTGAGGACTCTTGGTTCCTGTTGATATTATTTGGAGTTTGTGTGACTCAGCTCCCCAGAAGAATCCAGTGTGAGTGCTTTTAGAAAATGGATTTCATTGCCAAGTGGTGGCAATTGGTAATTCCAAGATACTTTCTCAATGTAGTTTGAATGCCAAGAAGTGGAACAGCTGATAGGAAGAGCAACAGCTTAGAATGATTTTGCAACAGCAGCAGCACCAAAGAGGCAGAATATTTTATATTTAGTTATACTGGGCTGGACCAGCTTGGCAAACAGTCCCTCTGCCTGCTCAAAGGCGGGTAAGGTATTTACTGTCTAACAACTCCCTACTGCAAATGGGTCAGGTAATTCAAACAACTCCCTCAAGCCGCCCTTGGAGGAGTCTGGTAGAAATCTAGTCTGTAAATAAACACTTCTCTTTGCACAAATTGCACATCCTTTGTCATGTGATATCTCAGTCATTTCCTGGTACTGCCACTCCAACAAATACTTCATTTTAGCTCCTTCTGATTATAACATAGGCAACTTCCCCACTGATGCTGCTGTTGCTGCATTTTCCAGTGTCAGTGTTTTATTGGAAACTGGAAAAATATCTACAGAGAAAACCAGTCAAGCTCTTGAATGACACCAAGGGTTCTTTTTCCCCCTTCCTTTGTTACTGCACACTAGGCAATCACCCAATGTGTCAGTTTTGTTTGTTCATCTCCAGAGCCAACCTTTCAAAATCCAGCCTGCACATATGATCAGCATTAAGACAGAAATTCAGCAATATGGAGCAGCCTGCTGCTTGGGTTGAGCTGCCAGTGTGGAGTGTGATTTTCCTTAATCTGAGCCCTGGATTCATTATTTTAGAGGATTGTGACATGAAGATCATGTCGGTACCCCATAATTCAAAGTGTCTGTCTCCAAATAAAGGGTCTGTGGGAGTTTTGTCTGAGCTTGCAGTGAGCATAAACTGTTCTCAGGATTTGACTTCCTTTGTAATATTCAGTAGTTAAGAGAATGTCAATTTGTGATGGTAGAATACAGGACAACCCATGAAAAATATATAGTGGTTTGGAGAAATGCTGAACCTTCACAGATTGAAGTTCACTGATGGTCAACATCTCTCAGAAGAGGAAGCCTTCCCTAATGAAGTCAATGGAAAGACTCGTCAGCTCTGGATCAGGCCCTTGGCCTGATATCTATTGCAAAAGAGATGTTATGAAAATTGTTAAGACAATTTTTTTTTTAAATTATCTTCCTAATAATGATTATCCTGCTTCACTGATCAGCTGGGCTCTTCACTCAGGAACAACAACATTTGCCACTGTTATTACTTCCCCAGATCTACACTGACAGAGAGGAATTGGAAAATGCAGAACACTTCGCCTACCTTGGCAACCATCTCTCTCAGAGGGCAAACATAGACCTTGAGATTCAGCACAGAATCTGCTGTGCCAGCCTTGCTTTTGGCAGACTGTCTCACCTCAACAACCATGACATCAGAACAGACGCTATAAAGCTTATAAAGTGGTGGTAATCCCAACTGTCCTCTGTGGCTGTGAGACGTGGGTGACCTACAGAAGACATCTGAAAAACCTAGAACGCCAGCACCTGCACTTCTCTGGTAGATCCTCAACATAAAGTGGGAGGATTGCTGCACTAATATTAGTGTCCTCACAGAGGCCAACATCTTCAGTATTGAGGGTCTGCTTATCCAGCAGCAGCTGAGGTGGAGCAGGGACATGTCTGACACGTGCTTACCAAAACAATTGCTGTACGCCCAACTCACCAAAGGAGAAAGGAAATGGGGAGGTCAAAACAAACACTTCAAAAGACACCCTCAAGACAAACATCAAGAGATGTAGCATTGACACCACACACTGGGAGACAGTAGCCAAAAACAGGGCTAACTGGCAAAGACTTGTCAGAGAAGGAACAACAACTTTTGAGGAAAATCACCTTGCCCTGTCACTGAAAAACCACCAGAAAAGAAAAGAAAGGATAGACAACTGTCATGCATCAATCATGGACCTACCTGGCCTTCTAACACTGCCTACAATGTCTGCCAATCAGTCTGCGGCTCAAGGATCAGACTCCTCAGTTAGTCACCAAGGACCCATATCAAATAAAACCCGTGAAAGAGATCATCCTCAACTCAAGGGATCGTCAACAACTTCCCAGCATTAAAAAATTCCTTTAAATTAAAAAGGAAACAAACGCCAGTATTTTTGCTAAGTGTAGTTGAATATTAATACTGTGGTCATGTGACATGTAAACTAAACTACTTTATTCCATATCTTAAAATTATTCCCATCCTTTCCAACCCATGAGACAGAGCAGGACTGGAGAACATGGGTACAAGGTTAGCTGAAGGCAGGGACCAGGGAGAGTTAAGTTGTAGAGGCATACAGGGAAATTAGTGTTGCACCAGGATATGAAAAGATGGAGAGGTGGGGGAATGAAATTGATTAGAACATGGTTTGTTTGGGTTTTTTTGGTGGTGGTGGTGGGGGGGTGTCTACATTGCTCTTCTATGGCAATTCCCACCTCAACCTTCCTCCACCCCCATAGAAGATGCCTCTGCAAGGAAATGCTGTAGATCCTAGAGCACTGGTTGTGAGACTGCAGATCAGGGCATGAAGTGGAGGGGAGGTTGTCCATAAGATGTTCTCTGTCATCTAAGTGGTCCACATCAGAACCTCGGATATGGGGGCATTGGAATGGTTATCAGACAACTCTCAGGTTACCAACAGGCTTGTTTAAAAAATCGATTCAAATCGCTCAGGAAAAACAGGCTTGAAAAAAAGAACATCAGTACAGAAGAGTGTTAGGTACTCAGTTTAGTACTGCTCTCTCTGTTTAGCTCAGGTTTTGTTTTTCCACATGCAGAAACATATGTATAAACTTAGAGTATTACACAATGCCTTGCTAAAATCACCCAAATGGCCATTACAACCACATCCAAGATCAACAAGTTCTTTTTCCCTACAAGCAGCCCTGTGTGTTTAGTAAGCATTTGCTCTGGATTTTACCATTTATCAATCCACTAACAGGTGTTCTGGAGTTGAACATGAGCTATTTTAGGGTAACCTGCTTTATAAATTCTAAAGCTGGCAAGCAATGTTAAATAAGTAGCTAGTTACCAGCTGTCGGTAAACTTTGTTCAGACAAAACAAACACACTCTGTTTAGTTTATTAGTTTCTCTCTTTATGCTTTGGTAGAACAAATTTTAAGGAAGAGAATGGGGCCTGCAAAACTATACATTTTAATTATGTGATATTATACAGGGATTGTCCTTAAACTCTTTCTATTTTTTCTTTGGATAACTAAATGGTGTGCATTACTCCCATACTTTTATAGGGAATAGCGCTATATTGCCAGTGGTATATTGCCAATTGGGAGGGCACATTCTTTCTCTTGAAAAAAAATCCATAGGGAGAAAAAGGGGAAAATCTTGCTTATTTAAATGCCAGGATTTTGTAAGCCATATAAACCCCATTCATGAACCCATCCCATGTCATATTTTTCCAGTCTCTTTCCAGGAACAGTGAAGTGTGTTGTACAAATTGTGACATGTTGGACAAGAAAGGGACCCCATTATGCAACTGTATTCCTTACATATGGGGCCTTACACATTCACCTGCTCAAACCTAAAAACAAATGCCCAAATCTGGCTGGTCCAGTATCATCCCGAGAAGGCTTCCTTTGACTTAAGGAATTTGGTTTAAACAGGAGTCCTAGAGTCCAAAAATTGAAGAGGCTGTTTCTGTGCATCACTATTACTAAGGTTCTTAAATATAACTATCTACCTCAGAGAGCTGGAGAATGTGGGATGGGCAGTCAGGGCCCAAATGACCAATTCAGCCAGGGAAGTTGAGTAGAGAAGAGGAAGCTTCCTTTCAGTGACCTGTTTTGGGGGTAAACAGAAGTGGATGGGCCCTTCATTAGAAAAATTGGTTTCAGCCATATCTGCTTGTTACAGATAGCACTTCCCTCTGTGCAGACATGAATGCCAGTGTTAATGGCCAAGTTGAACCTTTCCAAGAGATACCTATGGCGGGGCTGGAGAGGCCAGGAAACGGTGCAGGGGAAATCCCATTCCTGCTCCCCACAAAAGGTAAGATAAGTCCCTCTGTGCTATAGAGGGTATTGGGGAGGAAGAGGAAGGGGAGCTGTAAAAAATATAAGCTGTCACTAAGTTTCAGAGCCTTTCCTGTTCCTCCTTGCGAGATCAGGGACTCCATAGGGAAACATGGGATCTGCATCTGTCCCAATCAGCAGTCCGTGTGGCGGGATTACAACCTAGAGTAAGGTGGGGTGAGTTGTGCCTCTGTTTTAGACAGCAGACAACTTGGGATCTCTATTTTGAGGTTCTTACGTGTTATTGCTCTGAATTCTAAGAAATAAAGCCGCATAATGTTGCACCCTTCCAGCAAGAGCATTTATGTTTTTACAAACAACTTCCGTGAGTAGGCAGTGAAACGTAACATGCCACTCCTCCCATCCCTCCCTGCTGTCATTGGTTAGGCACCCCACAATTCTGCAAAACAGCCTTCTCGAAAAGGTGGTGCAAGCCCAGAATCTAAGCTAGTGTTATTTCAGGTAGCAGAAGCTTAGGTGAGACTGTTTGCTACATAGGGAAAGGAACAATGTCTAAATATACAGCTTGTTCCTTTAGCACCTTATTGGAGAATGGTGGAGGGGTTCCTGCTGGCTGCAGAGGAAAAGCAGCCAATCAAAAATGCCCAAAGAACTTGCTCTACTCACAAACGCAACTGGGATGATCTGACCCTGGGTTTAGAAAGTCAGGCTATGTCTACACTAGAGACCTTACAGCGGCTGTGCTGTAAGATCTGCAAATGTAGCTGCCTTATGCTGATGGGAGAGAGAGAGAGAGAGAGAGCCCTCCCGTCAGCACAATTAAACCGTCCCCAGTGAGTGGCAGTAGCTACGTCAATGGGAGAGCCTCTCCTGCTGACATAGCGCTGTTCACAGAGGCGCTTGTCAGCGAAACTTACGTTGTCAGGAACGTTTCTTCACACCTCCGACCGACAAAAGTATTAGTGTTGATATAGCCTCAGTTTATCTTTAAGATGGCACCTAAGCTCAGGATGCGCTACCTAGTCCGCATTTTGGCCAAGAAATCTTACCCTCAACAAATACATATGAACCTCCGTGGTCTCTTGGTTACAGTCATGTCCATTTGCAGAGATGCCTTAATATCTAATCACAACTGAAACAGATTCCTGCTTAAGTGCAAAGTTTCCAGGCAATGATGGAATTATGTTCTTATACGGACTGCAAAATTGTAGTAAATGCCATCTCTTCCATAATTTTGACATCTCCATAAGAATGTAAGTGTGATCTCTTCAGTGTTTTCTCCTTCCTCTATGCTAATGATGAAACATTAGCACTAAGTAATATTTAATTACGCCTACTGATATTTAAGGGACATATGAATACCTGAATAATGGAAACAAGAACAAGATGTTCAACAGGCACTTTCTGGCTGTGAAGTAAGATAGGCTATATTGCAAGGGACCTGTGAAACTTGTTAATAGTACTCAAGTTGTTAAAATAAATGTAACGGAAGAGTAGTGTCACCATGGAATCTCTGTACAGTCAGTGTCAGCCCTCACAATAGCATAAGGAAGAAACTGAGTCATACCAGGGGGATCCAGCAGAGCTCAAGAAACAAGTTGTTAATGAAGTCCTTGAGGTAGCAGCTAGTCAAATGGGGCACACCACCACATAGTCAAGAAAAAGACATACAATACCCTCCTGTGTGAGGCACAGTGTTAAAAAATGGGATATGAAACTTTGCCGGTGAAACACCTCTGATATGCACAGTGGGCTAGCGGTTAGAGTTAGATGAGCACAGGAGATTGTAACTCACATAACGCAGAGTCTGGATATACCTGCTAGGCAGATGCATAAGGTCAACAGGGGCAGAGACTTGCTCTTTAAAGACCTCGGTGAGTATCAGTTGTGCAATGTGTTATCAGCATGGGTCACTTCAGTTTAGGGTCATGACTGATGAGGGAGGCAAAACTTGTTTTGTAGAAGCCAAGGGGTGTGTCTATCTAAGCCCTGCCGCACAAGATTTGTTCAACAAATCCTTGAAGTTACTGTTGTTGCTCAGGTGTAATTGAGATGAGGATCTGACCTGCTAACTTTAAACTTTTACCATTTATAATCTACAAAGATACAATATGCTGTATTCATTCAGTGGTCACAACAGCAACACAGAATTGGTTTTCTGGTTCCCCAAACCCTTGAAACAGAAGAACCTGGTAATTTCTCAAACCATAGAAAACTTAACACTTTTTTTCAGTTCCCCAAAATAGTTTCTGCCCCACTGTGGATCAGATGTTACTTACAGTAGACTTTAAGAAAGGGAGGCGCTTAAGGCTGAAGCAGAGTTACCATTTTCCCCTAACTTAAAAAACAAAAGTTTCACTGGAGCTGACATTACTAGTTCAGTGTTTCATTACTATAAGCTCTAGTTATGTATGTTGTGGTAACACCTATGAGCCCCTGCACCACCAGGGCCCTGTTGTACTAGTCACTGTACAAAGAGACACAGAATAAAGAGACAGTTCCTGCCCTAAAGAGCTTACAATCAAAGTAAACTAAACAATAACTACAGTGTTTTGCATGACTACTCCAGTCAACCATTATAGCGAGTGGGTTTTTTCTGTTTTGTTGGTTGGTTTTGGTTTTGTTTTAAAAATGGGTAACTCTCAGGAAAGCAGAGACTCAGGAACAGGTCTTCAGCTGGTAAAAGTCAGCATGCTCTGCTGAAGACAATGTTGCTATGCTCATTTATCCTGCCCTCACTTTCCAGACAGGCTAACGTCTGTCTCAGGCTATGTCTACACTATGGCAGCTATTGCTCTAAACTGACGGGACAGAGCTCTCTCATTGGCGTAATAACTCCTGCCTCCGTGAGAGGCAGTAGTGATGTCAGTGGGAGAAGCTCTCCCGCCAACATCGGGCTGGAGGGTGTGTGAATTATTCACACCCCTGTGTGATGCAAGTTATACCAAAGTAATTTGTAGAGTAGACATAGCCTCAGGGATCCTGGTCCAAAGCCCTATGCTTAAGGCCCAAGTAGGCACTGCAAACGGGGGTGAGGGAAGGAGCTATGCTCTTCCTTACCACAGGATGCCTGCTGAGGGGCTCCACTGGCACACACAGCTACTGCTGCTCCATCTATATTGCTACCCAAGTCCAGTTTGCTTTCAGAGCTCCTCTCCACCAAGATAATTGGAGGGAAAGACATGCCCCAATGATAAGAACGTAGTATAGTCCTATACATCAAACAGAGCAGCAAAGGGCTGTGAACCTAATCCCCAAATTAAGTACCTGTCTTTTTAGATACTTTCAGTATAGACATTTGCACGTGCACACACACAGAATGTACTAGTTAATGCATTGTTCTATTTTAATTAGTCACTGATTATTATTGTTTGGCTTCTTCTGCTGCTCTCACTTTAACTTCTGGTAATAATATTTAAGCAATTAAAAAGAATAACCTTTCACTGCCAGGGATATTTAACAGTTTGGTTCAATCATCAGCTGATTGCCAACGAGGCTACAGCGTATGGATTGAGGACATACTTAGAACACCTTTTAAGACCATTTCAGAGAGGCCTGTAAACATCTAAGCAGAATCTGAAAAGAGTGGAGAGACTGAGGTTTGTAAGTGATTCCTCTTTTCCACAGTAGGTGGATCACTGTGCGGTAGGGAACTAATCTGCTAATTTTAGGGAATGTTTCCAATCAATCATTCTACCCACTTTTGCTCTGCTTGGTGGCGTTTCAGAAACTGAAACTAACTTGACTTCAGCATTAAGTAACTGAATAGGAACTAACATGGGGCTTACCATAGCTAGGCTGTGCAGCAGTGGAGAAACACACTGAACTAAAAATACATTAATTATTCTGCATAGTTCCCTACCAGTGCATGCCATTTCTTCATTTGATTATTAGGAGACATTAAATATAAGGCCCCCAATGCTGGTGATTAGCAAGAAAGTTGTCTTCCTGGAAAATGTGCACAAATGTTCAAACACTGTGTTCTGCATAGCACAATAATGAAATATAAAAGAGTTTGGCACTCATAAAATGAAGCTCTACTTCAAAATTTGTCCTTCCCACCACTGGTAAAAAGGCCTATGTTTTATCTCTAGGATGCTCCAACACCTGTTTTTGCCCAGTGAAGCTATTCACATTTCTTAATTGCACACACCTAAAGTTGTAATAATATTAATCTGATGGGAAATTTAATCAGAGGAATTAGATGGTGATTTAGTGATGACTAGGTTTGGAAGTATTAGATTTTAATCAAACGTCAATTTCACTGTACACACAAGCTGACTAAAAAAAATATATATATATTCCCATTGCCCATCTGTAAATTTCTATTGTCAGGGTATGAAAAATGCCGCTTGAGAACATATTAGAGTTTGATTCAAGGCTAAAATTTTGACATGATGTTGACAGTTTATGTTTTAAAAGTTATAAGGCTTTAACTTTTGGAATCGCAATGTCTACTGTAATTTAAAAAAATTACTAGCTGATCCCAAATTTCCCACAACTGAAAATTTAAACTGATAAAAATAAAATAAAACACCAATATTACCATCAAAATTTTTCAAAAAATTGAATTATAACCCTAGTCATTATTACTTTTCATACTAATAAAATGAAAATAATAGTTAAAACATAGATGAACGTATAAGTACAATACAATGTTGCAAATAAAGAGGTATCTTATGCATGGAGCAGCTGTAGAATCTGATCCAAAGGAACAAGATAGAATTCAATACCAAATTTAATATTCTGTGGGTCAAAACTTCTTGTCCTTACTCATTTATTACTTACATGAGGCTGATGAAAATAGTGTGTAAGGACTGACGAAATGCTATGGGGCTTCTCTATGTTTGAGCTATATCCAATATACACATGGGTAACTCCACTGAAAGCAATGAAGACAAACATACGAGTAAGTGAAATCAGACTCGATCCCTTGGTAAGAGCCTCAGAATTTGGCCTTATGTTACTCTTTTAATAATAATTTTTAATGAGCACTAACCAAATTAATATAAATTGAAATGGGATTTCCAATTGCCTGGCAAAAACTAGACAGTTCATTTATTGACATTATGAAATATCCAAACAAGACTTTTTATTATTACCAAACAAAATACAACAGCTGGAAAAATAAACCTCAAGTTGTCCTTGAGAGTCAGGTTACAGACCCATTAAATGAAATGGTGGAAAACAAACTGAAACAGTTCAGGTTTAGAATCCCCTGAAAACGGGACGTGCAGGCCGTAATTGTTGAGTTCACTGTGGCTGTTTGGTTTGGTGGATGAACAGAGATAAGGAGTCAGAAGGCAGGGAAGGGGCCTCACAAAAGCAAAGCTGGGTTATAAAAAAAAACAAAAAACAAAACAAAAAAAACTTGTCAGTCCAACAAACTGTGGGAAAAACATATTGTTGGCAAAGCGCAAGAGGCACAAAGCCCTGCTAAGCTGTGTTTGCTGAACTTCAGAGGAAAACAGGAGCACAGATGTTAATATTAACATAAGGGGCTCCCCAGCTTGGGAAAAAAAAATATAGTGGATGTCCAGAAAAGTGACTCCTCTCATTGTAAGTCTTTCCAGTTCTATTTAAAGATGGCAAAGGAGCCAACGGGAGAAGCTGGGTTTTCCAGCTCTGCATAAACACTACAAGATAAGGGTGGTACCAGGTGTCAGCTAGCCCTGCAAAGTCACTGAAATGTCAAGGATTGTTTTTCTTTTACTCCCTCTCGCTTTCCTCTGACTGGGAACTGCCAGTGTTTATTTAAAAGATCTCCCTCGTATTTGGCAAGAATGCCCGCAGAGCAGACGGTAATGGGTTATTATTTGTAGCTGGAAGTCTGCCAAGAGGTGATAAGGAGGGCCTGCTTACCCAAAGGCCCAAGCCTTACCAGGAACAGTGGGAGTCAGAGATTGAATTGTCATGCCAGCCTGTTGCTATAGTCAGTCAGATGGGGACTCTAAAATGAGGTCCCTCCAATCTATATTTGATCCGACCCATCTAAACATACATCTCTCCCCCCCCACTTTCCTACTGACCATAATGAAAGACTAATCCATTTGCAAGATCCAGGCCCAATTCTCCTCTCTTACAGTCATGTAAGCTAATCATCCAAAGCCTAATGAAATCAATGTGAGTGTTTCTAGTGGCTTTGGATCAAGCCCAAGTTAGGAGAACCTTAATTGAAGTCAATAGAATTACAGGAGGATGAAACCAGTGCAGGCCAGAGGCAAATGAGGTTCACTGTGTATCAGTTTGCCTTTGAAGGAACACAAACAGTGGAACAGAGATAAAAACAGTATATCAATTTTCCATCAATGTCATCTAGGAAGGGCATTTCTTATCCTTTGTTTAGCTAGATACAGGACTGAAATGGTTAATGTCAGAATCTCTTGAGGAGACTGGGCTAAAGGAATGTAATGTCTTATGTCAGATCTATTTAGATTAACATTGTTTACTATTAATCGTCTCTGCAAAGCCCTTTCTTTCCCAACCAAAAAATACCCAGCAAACCTTACTAGCCTCTCCCTACTCTATTCTGGGCACAGGAGGGAGAAACCTTTTCTTTGCTCATCAGACTGCATTCCTTGTAATTAAGAGCTAAAACACAGCAGCAGTTACTGCTGTGATTGAAAGCCTTAAAAGTTAAGTGGAATTTACTAAGTAGTAATTTTATCTGTTTAGAGTTGGCAAAAAAAGAAACTCTGATCACTGGAGAGGCTGGTTTGTCATTAATGAAACTGAAATAAATAGACCTGCTTCTCTTACCTCTCAATAACAGATGTAAAAAAATGTTATCTTTTTAAAGGAACAAAAAGGTATTGGGGGCAGCCTGGTTAGGGTAATTAAGGAATTAACCAATACCTTTTCCTTTTTCAGTTTTTTTCTTGTGACCCTAGATATGCCTGAAACAAAGCCACAGGTTCACAGATGTTTAAGTTTGGGGAGAATTCACAGATCCAGTTCCAACAGGTGGCCTCTACTACCTCCCTTGTGGGCTGAATCAAAAATCTGGATCAGAGCACTCTGACCTGGAGGTGGGTAATTCAGAGCCAAATTCAAACTTTGTGACTCAAAGGCTAATTTTTTCCTAAAGAAGTTCATCACCTAGCTAATAATCCCATTTTCCTACTACCCATTCTTGTTTCACAGTGCTTTTGCTTAACTTCCTCTTCAAGTAGAGCCATGCTTAAAAGACTTGCGAAGTGACTCTGTAAAACAAAATGAAAACAAACATCTGGAGTTCCACAGCCAGTATCTAGATGTGTGTATGAAAAGTGTTGAGTTTACAAGTCGAGAGAGGATTTTTCCTAAAACTAACTGTAAACCTGGGATCTGAAAGTCAGCCTGGATTGTCTCTCTGCCTTTTGTATTCATCAGTATTACAAAGCCATAAGTATTGCCCTGATAGCTAAGATGCAACAGTTTCCATAGTGAGGTGGATTTTGAACCATTCTGCCCCCAACTTTCTGGGGGGGAAAAACCCTCCTTTTCACCTGAAATACTTCATGTCTAGTCTCTTGTTAAGGAAGATTTATTTTCAGACATTTGAGGTTAAGCAGACAAGGTATTTTTGAGTTTGGATAAGAAACAAACAGTGGGTTTGCCACTTTTTGAAAATGTCTCATTGTTTTAGGCCAATGCCTAACAGACTTACAAGTTTGAGGTATGTTTTCTACACTGGTCCTCAATGAGAAGAGCCATTGTGTATGAAGTTTGGGATTACTGAGACTGAATGAGCATTGCTTGGCTGTTAAGGGTCAAACTGCTAAATTCTTGGACCTATTTTAACTTGGGTTTGAAGTCTCACAGCCATTAAGAGCAACACAGAGAGCATTCAGAGCCTCCAACTCTTAGGCAATCATAGCAATGGTTTACTAGGATTTCTGTATCTAGCCTGAGAAAGTAATAGTTATAATGCATGGGGTTTACAATCTCTGGTGGAACAGGCAGAAGAGTTTTTAAGTCCTGGGAGAGAAAGAGAGAAGGAAAAAAAAAACAAAAACAAAAAACCAACTATGGCTCAGGGCAGAGGAAAGCTGCAGTGGAAGGGAGAACAAACTATGTCTTGTAACACCAACTTATTATTGTTCTTTCATCCATATAGTATCTAGTCTGCAGTAAGGCAGTGTTTTGAGGCAGCAGTTTTGTTACTGTAAGTTGCCAGTCCACTTAAATGATATCTTGCTTTTCACAGCTTACTCCTAACACTAAGAGTGGGTGCATTAAGGAAGGACTAATGGAGGCCATGCCATAATCAACATCCAATAAAGTGCTATTCCTCACCCATGCAGGTACCCTCTTCTTTCTCTTACTGAATTATGACATCTGATCCACTCTGCAAGATATTTCTCCTAGAATCTTTCCTCAGTTGTTTTTCCAAGAGGTGTCTTTCTGCCCACATGTGTATCCTCCTCCTCCTCTTTGCTGCTGTTTTTTATTCCTGAGCAACAGATTGCAGCACTGTTGTCCTTTTGATCTAATGAGAAAGACTCCCACAAGAATGACGTGCATGTGGCTTTTTCCTTACTGTTTGGCAATGGAGCCTATTGGCAGGTCTTTCTATCTGGATCAGACTTCTCCTTTATGATCCTGGCCTTTATTGCGACTGTGCTGCTTAGTTTTTTAGCCTGGCTTTGCTCCAAGTCAGTAGCATTTCCCTTTTTGCTCCTTTCTGCAACCTTTGTGGTCCCCATCCAGTATATTCTCCCCTCCCTCCTGTTGGTTGCTGCTCTTCTCCAAGGGTAAGTTCTCATCCACAGAACTACAGTAGAATCAATCACCATCCTACACATAGTACCCAGGATATGGAAGTGACACATTTGCTCATTGTTTGACCACAGCAAAGGGTTTTTTGAAGTCAGTCGCACAACTCCAGTTGACTTCAGTGGAAGTCAGGTCCACAGGCTTTGCCAAAACTGAAAAGGCTAATTGTACATTAAATCTGGTATCCTGTCTCTGAAAGCAGCTGATGTTTAAAAGAAACATCCCTCTGATGCATCAAATTCTGCAAGGGCAGAAGATTTCGTCCATGCCTAGCTAGTGAAATCAACTTACACTCTGTCGCATGAGGACTTTAAGGATAGACCTTAAAACTGAGGTCCTAATCAACATAAGCACAGATGATCGTTTGATTGCAAGGCAATCTAAGATTAATTCTATTTCTACAGCATCTTTTGCCTGAGGATGTCAAAACACTGCATTAAGCCACAAACTAATTAACTTAGCCTGCCGACCCTCCTGTGAGATATAGGTGCATTTTAATTGCCATGTTACAGATGGGGCAAAGAGGCACAGAGAAGATTAGGGGACTTGCACAAAAAGATGCACAGAATATTAGAGGGAGAGTTGGAGATAAAATCCAGATTTTGTAGCTCCCAATCCTGTGTCACCTTCCCTCCCTAAATTCACTTGGAGCCTCAACTATTCTTCTGAGCCTTTGCGCCTTGGCTCTACGCAGGCAGTAGCACTATGCAGCAGCAGGACAGCCTGTCACTGACTCAGAGGAAGCAAAACATGCCTCTCCTTGTCAATAAGACCTGTGTATATTGAGGGGAAGCTCCCATGTCCACTGCCATGTCCACATCGCGCTGCTTCTTCCTTTAAGAAGAGACTTTTTGGACACTTCCGAATGTATTTTCTGCTCTTCTTCCTTCCAGCCCTTGCACACTGCATGGTCTTTCCTTCCTGCCTTATTGCTGCTTTCTCATCAATCCCACTTCTCTTTCACTGTGTCCTATCATCCCACCACAAAAGGGCTCCTCGGCTCAGTCGCTGGCTCTGCCCATGACTCACCGTGCAACCTTGCACACACCACTACTCCTTCCCGTACTTCAATTTAAAACGTCAGCTACCCAGCTCACAGGAGCATTGAAACATTTACTATGATTGGGGCTAGATTGCGGCTCAGTCCCCAAATACAAGGGCTGGCCAAGGCAGTCGAGCTAACTTGTCCAGAAGAAAGGGAGAGGGTGAGGCGATAACTGCTCCAGACAGCACAATTGGGATGTGCGTGCTGTACTGTGTGTAGCGTGGGCCATTGTTGCTCATGTTTCCTCTGCTCCAACTCCCTCTAACTTTGGTACAATGCCTCTTGCAGCTCCCACCTTGCATGCTGTGGTGGTGAAAATGCCTCTGCTGGCAGTAGCTGAAGACCACCCTGACACCTTCGTTCTTGTAACACTCAGGGTTTATCGACACTGCAACTGGGTGGTGATTCCCAGCACAGAGAGACTTTCACGAGTGCTGCTCGAGCTAGCATGCTAATAAAAGCAGTATGGACATTGCACCATGGCTCGGGCTAGCCACTCAAGCTCAGAGCCAGGTGGGCTTACACTTGGGTGGCTCGGCTGTGCCACTGCCCAGGCAGCAGTGTTCATATGGCTATGAGCTAGTGCGCATCGTCCACCAGCTCTGAGAATCACGCCGCCCAACTGCAGTGTAGACACACATCAAAGGTGCTACGGAAGGACAAGTATTGCAAGGAGTATGTCCTCTTTCCCATCCTGAGTGGTTTCTGAATCTCTGGGCCCATCTCTTCCTCAGTTACATTCACAGCAAAGCTGGACTGCAAGCTTCTACTGAAAAAAAATACATCATCACAGAGAGACCCAATATGTATTAAAGTTGCTCTTATGCACCTCATTAAATGGAAAGAACATGAAATAAAGTTCCTACACCTCAGTTAGGCCAAATAAGGGATTTCATTTGTCCATCTATTTAGTCTGCTTTCCCAGGAAAGAAAATCTATTCCTGCCATACAAAAAAAAATGGGGCGCAAGAGAGAGGGACTTAATAAATCTTTCAATTTATTACCAGGAGGCTGGATTGGCAGGCCTTGCTGATGTAGCTAGCTTAAGCTCCATCCAGCCTGGTTATCCCCAGCTGCAGGAACAACAGAGCACTTGAAAGGTAATATTTTTGCTATTAGTGAAGAAAGGAAAAAATGTGATCTTTGCTGTCGCTCTGGGAATAATTTTTCCAGAGCTACATAGTATAAGCCTGAGTGAGTACTGCTGTTTTTGGCAACCGTCCTCCTGCTTAGCTCACATCAATAATTTTAATGCTTTATTTGTGGTTTGAGTTATAAGCAATGGTGAAAGCCCAGAAAAGGGGGAAAAGGGCACAATTTGCTAAATAATCTAGAGTACATGACATTCATAAAAACACACTAAAGTTTACAGAAATTTTAGGCCATACATGCTCATAAAGCTGAGCTATGAAGCACTTATTTTACATATTCAAACATCACTGAACAACTTGTCATGTGGTTTTAACTGGATCTTTAAGAGTTCAATGTTGAAGACAGACTGCCGTTCATTCTCAGATGCCTGAGTGTTGCACCGTATCTCATGTGTCTTGTCATTTCATTAGAATAGAGGATCAATTTTTGCTTCTGCAATGTATTGGTAGCATTCTTTCAGAGTTTTATTACAGTAGTATTGAGGAGCCGTAGTCATAGGTCATGCTCCCACTGTTCTAGGTGCTGCACAAGCACACAGCGAAAGAGATACCCCATGCCCCAAAGAGCTTACGAATTACTAACGGCTATTCGCCTACAGTTAACACTGTTCATGTTCTCTCTTTCCCCTTTGTACTTTTAGAGTCATATTTTGTTCTTGTGACATGAATGAAGACCTAAAGCTGATCTAAAAATGATGTCTTCCACCCCCCATTACAAGAACTTCATCCTCCTGTGACACTGCAAAAATTTTTCATTTTGTCAAAAACCCGATTTTTCCACTGAAAAGGTTTACAGGGAAGTTTTTTGACCATCCCTACAGAAAACCCCCTTAATGTAGAACGGAGACTAAAATTTGGCTCCTAATGGCCCCAGTCCCGCCAAACACTTGAAGTTAAGCACACACTTAAGTATGAGTAGTCAATTGAAGTCAATGAGACTTGGGTAGATTGGGGCCAATATTATTAGGAATGGAATTCATTGGGACCAGTCCTGCCCTTACTGAAGTCAAACAGAGCTTCCACCAGTTTGCATGGACAGAAAACCAGGCCTGTTGACATGCTGCAACAGGTAAACATCATCAGTGAAAACTGCACATAGGTATCACGCCGGGACCAGCAGAGACAAACTGGGGAAAGTGCTAAATGAGCAGCTCAACCCCTAGGGGAAAGAGCAACTTTCACTGCTCTGCAGCAACCCCATCTGGCTTCTTCCAGAAGCAGCATGGGCAAGTTCTGGTGGGAGGGGGAATGCTGTAGCCCTCTTCAGACACACACAAGTAAAAAGGGTGCGTCCCAGCATCCTCTCCGCTCAACACGTACGCACACGCTAGCTGCATACTGGTTAAGTGACTTCAGTGAATTAAAAAAAAAATGCTTTGAGAAAGCAAACCAGCTGTTTACAACCCAGCGTACTGGCTGTAATTAAAAGATGTGGACTTGATCACTGGGGCACTGGTTTAAATACAAATTCAGTGGGTGGAATTCAGTCATGCCGGTGTCAGCAATCAGAGTTGCAGAGTCCTTCGTTAACGGTGGACCTATGAGAACTGGGGGAGGAGGGGAAAGTGCTTGGCAGGCCTACGTCCTTGTTTTAAAACACAAAAATTGCAGCAAGTTGACCAGTCAGGTGAGTCGAGAGAAAGCTCGGAAAAGTCAAGGCAGCAAGAAAGCACAGGCTATGCTGCAATTATAATAATAATAAATGGTTTTAATTGGGCATGTGTGACTGTTTATTGGGCAAGTTATGAGCCAATATGATCTTAAACTGAAGAGGGAGTGGAGCTTTTAAGGAGCCTGGCTTCCAACACAAGAGGGATCTTAGCATGTACTGCTGCACTGGGTGTATTTTTAAATTGGCAGAGCTGCCTAGGCTGTTCAGAGAGGTTTAGACAGGCACCCTGTAGAAGGGTGGACTCACCGCTGGCACATCTCCTCATTGCCAGACCTGGTGTAGCAGCTTGTGTGTCTAGAGCCCCCTGCCGACAGCTGTGGTGGTCTGCCTCTTTACATGACTCAGCCCTCTGGCCAGGTCCCAGTTTAGTTATACCCCTTCCAGGGTAACAGGAACTTTAACAAATAATTCCAAGACCATGGGTGAGGTCTCCAGGCCCTGTTTCTGGGCCCAGAAGTCCTTACACCCTTCTCCCCTTACATCTGGGGGCTTTTTGCCACTTTCCCAGTGGCAGGTACAGGAACCCAGGCCCACCATCTACACAGGGTTTTAATACAGGGACCACAGGAAGAGAAGCCACAGTCCGCTCCATCAGACACCTCGCCCCTGTTCTCCTTCCTATTCTTAGCCTTTCCGCAGGCCTTTTCCTCAGCCCCTTCCTGGAGTCTTTGGAACCGTTAGCACCTCCCAGGGCTTCTTTCCAGAGACCCAGTTCTTGCTTGTGTCAGCATCAGCCACAGGAGCTTCCTCCAGTCCTGTGTCTTCCAGGCATCTCCACTTTCTAGTGCCCAGAGAGTGACTGCCGAGTTCTTCCCTCTCTCCCTGCAGCTCCTCCCCCACGCAGCTCCAGTCCAAATACCACTTCGACTTTACTGTCACCGCCTCCAGCTTCCTCTCAGCTCAGGACAACCTGCCTCTGGCCTCAGGTGTCTCTCTGCATTTATCCAAAAAGAGGAAACAGCCAGCTACTATTCTCATGGATCTCCTGCCTGGCCTGTCTCCACTACTCTGTGCTCCCTCCTTTGTGAAGGCTCAGCTCCTTCCTACCTGGGTTTGATCACCAATTATTCCTAACACCCCTTTAGGTGCCCAATTGAGCTCAAGTTCCTCTTACCCATGGTTTATGTATCCCATCACACACCCTTTTTAGCATTTCTATAAAAACGTAGCATATTTTAATTGACAAATTTAATGTTGCTGTGCAACCTTCCAGCCAGAACCGGTGTCTAATCATGTTTACTGCATCATTACACTGAAAAATAATACCCTGTGTGGGATAGCAGAAGTGCCTTAGAGAGAATATTGTTTAACATCCATAGCTGATTGACCACTGAGTTACTGCAGCGTAACCCCATGAAAATGAGCGACTTTACAATAGCATAAAGCTGGAGTAACATAGTGGTGAATCCAGCCTCAAACCAATTAGGGATGGTGAGGTGACATATAGCCTCGGTCACGGAAGGGTGGGATTTTGAGAGAACAAAAGAGGTGCCTTCTATAAAAGGGAAAAGTAGCTTGTTATGCACTTCTTTGCGAGAGGACACATGGTAGGATTTGATATGCAGACAATCTTTAGCTGGGAGAGAAATTTTATTCTGCCATGTCCTATTTTCAGTTACCTTTAACAGACTTTACTAGGGTCTGGACAGCAAAGCTTTTAGGACTATTCCAAAAGCCAGGGGATCTCCCAACTTTTCTGTAATTTGAAATAATTTAAAGATGGTTGAAATTAAAAAAAGAAAATTCAAAATTGAACAATTCTTGACTATATATTACCTAGTTTAAAAAAAAAAATCTACCTGCGGGTACAGAGGTTGGGTAAGGAGATGTTCACCGGGTAAAAATAATGAAGAAAAGTTCAACTGGAATTTTTAAAAAGTAAGTAAATCATCATCAACCCACCCTATGGGTTTTACCCTACCTCCTAGTTAAGTTAGTTTAATTAGCTAACATTTCATTGCTTAAGGATCCTTGTGCAAAAGATACTACCTGGAGTGAATGCATATTATAAAGGCCACCTCAGTGAGTAACTTCAGTGATTCAACCCATTTTTACTCGTAGTTCTACTTAGTCTGACATCATGGTGAGACTCAGAAGGTTTCTGGGGATCAGAATCACTGTTTTATCTGCAGTCTCCTCATCTGTTAGAGCTTTCAATGAACTATTCCAGCAGCTTTCTGGCATTTCAATAGTTAAACCATCATGACTTTGGTCTGCAGGTGAAAGCAAGGGAGCAGACCCACACACACACACACACACACACACTTAGAAATACACCTCCTGCTGTGTTTGTCACTTTTCTTCCTCTCACCCACAACTGCATAGACAGATGGGAAGCCTCAGGTAAAAAATACCTGGCAGAGTTAAAAAAAATCCCTCCCCACTGCTATTAAAATAGATGGCTCATGTTATCATAGTAAGATAAAAATAGCTTTTGGCCAAGTTTTCAGGGTTTCCTTTTCATCTCTGCATTGATCGTGTTGGGCGCAAGGTGAAATCATTTGACAAATTGCCAGTGTAAATCTATGGGGAAATAGAGATTTAAAAAAAAAGAAAAAAACCAAAACACTCACCTTTATGCTTTAAATTTGGGACATTCCTGAAATCTCATACCTGTCATTTAGACTGGGGAACGAAGTGCTGAAGTAATTAATTTTTTTTTTAAATGTCAACACAACTCTGTTTATAAAGCGGAGAGGAGAGTTTCACCTTTTTATGTCTTAGTAGGAGTACACAAGAGCTACACAAAGCATTCATTCAATGAACAGGAGTGGTCTGATTGACAGAAGCACTTTCCAAAATATTCTTGTCTGGAATTTTGGTGGAAGGTGTTACATAGCTCCAAATATTTGTTGCTTTGTGCCCATGGTAACAACGGCACAGTGGTTTAATAATGAAACAACATCGATACTCAATGTTTGAGAAAGCTCTATGAATTGAAGTTCAAGTTAAAGATTTATTTTTTCCATTTGAGTTTCTCCCACCTGGCTTCCCCCCACCCCCAAGTTACACTGTTAGAAGTCTTTTAAGTACTGAAGGGAGAATATTAAAGCCATCTCATTCGCCTCAGAAAGCCTCACTAAAAAGTAATATGAAGTAGCTATGCACTGAATTAAATGTGTTATAAAGTATTTGAGAGCCCTAATAGTGTTCCAAAGTACATTCTTAATATCTGTAATTGTTCAGCAACCCTTCTCTTTATTACAAGAAGTTTACTGTAATCAAGTAGAAAGGCGCCATAGTCTAGAAGTTGGAGCACAGAACTGGAGTTAGGAGAGACAAAAATCTAATCTCAGGCTGGGTCTACACGGACGGTGGCAAATTCGCTGCCGTCCGTTCAATGTCTCTGGGTCAACTGAGTGTAGACCCGCTCAGTCGATCCAGCAATCGACATAGGAAAACCACCCCAGTAAGTGGCACAGCACAGTGTGGACGGCGCGCAGAGCAGACACAGTGAAGTTGATGGGAGATACGCAAGTTACGTAAATCACTTGCGTATCTCCCGTCAACTGCCGCCGAATCTGGAAGGTAAGTGTAGATCGGGCCTTAGTTGCAACAATGATTCAATGTGTAGGAAAGGTATCATAATCTAGGAGGTTGGAGCACAGGACTGGAGTCAAGAGATAGAAATTCTAATTTTAGTTGCAATGATGATTCAATGTGTAACCTTAAGCAAATTACTTTGTCTCTCTATGCCTTAGTTTACCCATGCAGAAAACTGGGGGTGGGGGTGGGGGGGGAAGAGGGAACTATACTCACCTCGCTGGAAAGTCTTGAGATTTGGGTGCTTTTGAAAACATTACCTAAAGTGCTGTAGGAGCCTATGTCCCATTTTCAAAAGTACCATAAGTGCTTCTGAAAATTTTACCCATAATCTATTACAGTTAGGAAATATTTTTGAGACCCTTGCATTGGAAGTGCCTGGGGAGATTTTCAAGGACAAAAAGGACACCCAATATCTATTGGCTTTCAATGGGATTTGAACATCTAGCTTCCCTTTATCCTTCTCAAAGTCATAGCCAGAGTAGCCACTGTGCCAGAACTGAACCCAATAGGGTCTAAGATGACGCTCAGCTCCAGTCAATAATCAGACCATTAAAAAAATCAATAGCAACTGATAGCGGTTTTGTAAGCAAACACACTGTCTGGACCAGGAGTGTCAAACGTGGTCCATGGGCCAGATCTGGCTCCCAGGACCCTTTCACCAGCCCATAGGTCCTTCTGCAAGATTCAGAACAATCCATGCTGCAAGCCCCAACTTGCAGCTAGTGCAAAGAAGCTACAAGAGGCTTGAGTGGGCAGAGTTGAGAGGGAGTTCATGCTTGATGAGTCTTAAATCTATGCCTATTCTCCCCTTCAGTTCCCAGCTCCAGGGCTCCCCTGCTTCCCTCTTGTCCCCGCTGAAGCCACTGAGCCCTGGACTCTGTGAGCATCTGCTTCTCTCTGCCTCCTTTTGTTTCCACCCAGGTTCAAGGAAGTGACTTCTCTATTCTCCCTGTTCCCTTCCCATTTCTGCCTCCCCCAGAGAGCAGAATCTGCAGGGAGAATCCCCACAGGCAAGGATGGAGACACGAGAAGGGAGGGAGTGAAAGAATCCTAGATGGGAATCTCCCACCCCATGGTAGTGGGGGGGAGGGGGAGGCCTTAAAAGGGGTCAAGGGCTAGAGAAAAAAGAGAAAATTCACAGAGTGGTTAAGAGAGTACTCATGGAGAGGAAGGAGCAGAGCAGTAAATTAATGGATGGAGAAAAGGAGGCTTCATAAATGCATTTACATTTTTAGAAAAAAAAAATCTTGGACTCTAAATTAAATCCTTAGCTTTCTGAAATACTCTTTCTGCAATCAGGCAGGATAGCAAATTTTGCCTATTGCTCAGGAGCATTTTACTCTCCACCCACAAACTAATCAAAAATGGTAATTTGGCTCTCACCAAAGAGTATCTCTGCTGGCAGCTGCATAAGTCACAAATCCTCTGGCAAGAATGCAATGATCCCATAGGCTTAAAGCAGGGATTAGCCACAAAATGTGAGCATCTTTAACTAGACCTGGACCTTGTATGTCCTTTGCGTTGAATCTTGAATAGCTGATCCTTGCATACTTTGTGTTATCTGTGTGTAATGATCCTTTCCCTAGTTATCTGTTCAGCATCTGATCACAATACAGAAAACCCAGGAAGATATCCACATTTCTTGAATTTAAATACTTACCTGGGCGTGGTGATGCAGGGCCTAGTCGAGCTCCCACTGCAGTCAATGGAGAGGCTCCTATGGACTCCAGTGGGAGTTGTGTCAGGCCCACAGAACTCAATATAGTATGTGTGCAAGAGCCTAGGATTAAAGTCCATTGTGTAGTCCAATGCTCCAGAACTACCCAACACATCATCTGCAGCTTTCAGTAGTCAGAGGGGGCTGGTCTTTAGCTCTCAGCCATGAGGAAGGCTGGGGGACAGCTTTTCCTGGTAGTATGGGTCAAACTTCCATGCCATTTGATTTGGAGGCAGCCAAATAAAGGCAGGTGCAGGTGCAAGCTCATCAGAAAACCTCCATGCAAAGAACAGGAAAGCACAATGGGTGTAAGTGAGGTTAAGTACACTACACTGGCAGGCGAGGCGTGCCCGATATTTGGCACTCTGGGCACGGAAGTTTGCCAGTGCAGACTAGAGACACATCAGTGACTGGTGTTTTATAAAGTCCAGGTCAAGCCAGGGTATCGGGCTGCTGTCCGATACATTAGTATCTATAGGATGCCATGAGAACAAAGCAGGAAAATGATGGCTGTTTTGGGAGCGGGAGACAGGGCCTGGGGACAGTGTGGGGGTTGCCAAGCAAAGCATCTGGGCACTGCAGGCATCTGCCTCTTCCCACTCTCTATCTGTGACTGGGGAATATAGCATGAAACACAGGACTGATGGGTTTAATACACAGTGGCACACACAGACACCAGCGAGGAATGGTGGGACACAGCAGTCTCCAGCACAACCCTTTATACTCAAGGTCATCCTTGGAGTAACTTCTCTGGCTCAGTGGGTCAGCTGCACATACTGCTACCATGGCATTCAATGTCACCAGGGTGCCCGTTCTACAAGACTGTGCTTATTCTCCACCCAGGGCCTTTAGTGACATTACAATACACCTGCTCAAATAAAACCCAATCTCTGCTTCTGACAGCCGACTACTGCTGGGTTTTTTTCTTTTTTCAATTCCTTATATTTTCTCTTGTGTTACCAACGATTAGACCAAAGAGGAAGATAAGGTAGACACACACACAGGGATACTACTTCCACAGTGTATTTTGCATGCCACAAGTTTTGTTTAATTAAGATTTGCTTATTGAAAGGCGAAGATTAAAGATCTACCTCCAAAGAGACACTGTTGCCCCCCCCCGCTTATGAAATCCATATTTACATACATGGGGTGATTTGCCCTCTTCACTAAGGTGTGTAACTCTCGTTACGAGTAAATAACACAGCAAAGCAGCATGACACAGGGGAAGGAATGATCAGGGTAAGAATGGCTTTTACAGTTTTTCAGGGTTTTCACATTCCTGGGGAAGCTTTACCCTCCAGGCCACACAGCGCTACTCCAACATCCTGCTCTTCATACATGCAATTAGAGTAGAATATTGGAGTCAAGATCCATTGAGTGCACATTTTTAACAACCGCAGCAAACAGGTAATGGTATTCTAGGGGTACGTCTATACTGACGGCAGCAAAGTCGCCGCCGTCAGATCGAGCTATCTCAATCGATTGAGCGGATCTTCACTGACTGCTCAATCGATCCAGAAGTCAACGCTGATAAACCATCCCCTCAAGTGGTGTAGCGCTGAGTCGACAGGAACGTGGTTCCCATCGGCACAGTGCAGTGAAGACACTGCACAGAAGGGAAGCACAGCAGTCTATGGGAGTTATACAAGCTACTCAGCGTGGCTTGCATAACTTCTGTCGACTGCCGCCGAATTGCCAGGTAAGTGTAGACCAGGGCTAGATCAGGATGAGTCTTACTCCAAAATTTCTGGGAATAATGTAGACCTATTATTCAGATTCAAGTTATAGCCCTGAAAACGTGGCATTTTAACATACTGCTTAGAAGCAGAACATCTTTAGCTGTGAAGACAAAAAACACGCAAATGGAATGGCAGCCAATGACAAAGATCCTTTCTAAACGAAACTAAGAGACTTGCAAGAGGCTTCATATACAGGCTTAGTGGTTAGAGCAGATAGCTGGGAGTCATGTTCCATCAGACTTACTCAAGATCACACATTAACCTTTCTGTCCTTCAGGGGAGATGAAAATAATGCAGAACAGCAAGACATGCATGCAGTGGTGCCCACAGCTTTACGCATGGATGTATCATTGCCAGAATTGAGAAGGAACAGCGCTGTCTGCCCCACTGCCCATCTGTCATGAGGGGCTGCATGGCCAAGCCTAAGTGGCTCCTCCTAGCCACTGCTGAGGACCAGCTCTTGCATCAGGGCTTTGCCTCAGAGGCCTGCCTGGCCTCACCCCACTTCCAGCAGCCAGTGTCTCCTCTCAGGGATGGGAAGAGACATTGCACCAGGGCAGGCCAGACTGGAAGGTGGGGGCTGAGCATGGCACAAACTCAATAGGCAAGGAGATGGAGCCAGCAGCTGCAGCTGGGATGGCTCCACAGGGATTGATCCTGTGAAAAAATTTCTGGGGTTTCCGCTCCATATATGGGAGGGCAACACATCAAGAGACTGACAGGATAAGAAGTGCATTTGAAGTTTTTCATAGATGTCAAACTCACATGGAAGCTCTGCCCTCAGATCCACATTGCAAGATCTCTGCTCCCGTTCCTCCATTTCTCAGACAGTTTTTGTAATAAATAAATACTAAATAATAATCTTACCTTCCCTCCCCCCCATGGAGTATTGTGAAGCTCCAAAAATGGGTTGCTTTGAGATCCTCAGATAAAAGTTACTATTCAAATGCAAAGCACGACAGATTTCTAGTGGTTTCTGATATCCTGAAAACATGTTATTCTTATTATGTGGCTGGCAGAGAAAGGAAGTGTTAAATCTTGGACTGATATCAATTTGGCTGAAAATATCAGCTAGAGACATCCTCTTTGATTATTTATTCCACTTCCCCATGTCTAGGTAGCCTCAGAGGAGCAGTAACCATGACGATCAGTGTGAAAACACCTGATAGCAGGTTACTGCACAAGATTTGTTCTACTCTGACTGAAAACATACAGGAGTTTGTCCCCCATTTTCTGATGAACAAATTCCTGGCACAAGCAAGTCTCTGTTCATTATAAAAAGGGCCTCATATTAAGCCACCACTTCTGCACTGAAACATTTAAAGGGGAGGAGCAGAAGGAGGCAGAAAATAGGTGAGAACAATATGCTTTCAGATTCTTCTATTATTTCCTCAGAGGTCCTCCAGGTGAGAACTCTCTGGTGACTATTCAAGTCAAGTTAATAGTGTATATTATAAGCCCTGCACAAGAGGCCTGTTACCAATTGTAGGCTCGGTGCTCTTGAAGACTTCAAGGCCTCTCCTCAAATTCTTTAAGCATTTTTCTGATTTGAGAAATGCAGTCAGCTATAGTGTCGGCTGGACCTGGAGCTCGACTATACTGGTGTACCTGGGGGTAGCTCCATTTAAGTCAATGGCATCGCTCCAGGGGCCAACCAATGTTAGCAAGATCAGAATCGGATCCTGGGTATCTTCAAAAAGCTACAAACTCCCCAGCAGGCATTTCGAGATAAATTGTTTGTGTACCTAGGACTAGAACGGAAACCTTTGGGGTCTATTGTTCACAGACGTGCTTGAAGATTTACATGTAAAGTATGGTTATAAAGCATAAAGGAATGGTATATGAGTTTAAATGCTGATAGACTTGGGAACGAGCAACAATTATTTGTATTGTTGTTGCACCTGGAAGCCCCAGTCACAGACCAGGGCCCCATTGTGCTAGGCCCTGTACAAACATGGAAGAAAAAAAAAAGAAAGACAGTCCCTAAGAAAGCAGTAAGCAAAGTGAGACACTCACTAGTATTACTCTGATTACCATAACTATCCTTTTTAAAAGATTAACCAACATGAAGAAGTTGTTTATTAATAGGTATATAAGCGTGACATGAGTAAGCATCAGTCTCACAAACAGAGCAGGATCAGGGTTTAAAGGTGCAATACCTTACCTCCCGTTACTTCACGGCAATGGCATAACACTGAATGCTTGAGCGCAGGGCTGCCTGCTTCTACTGAGAAAGACCCGTGACAGAGAATCGAAGGTGAAACCCCAGCGAAGTCAATAAGGCTGCACCAGCATAATTGAAGGGAGAATTTGAGCCATATTCTTCTGCCTTTAAGTGGTAAAATTCAGTCTGTTCACAACACATTACTGGCACACGGTCAGTAGGCTTGCTTGATGACAAGTATGTAAAAACAACACTTGCTACTACTACCCTAATTAGCTTAGATTAAACAGACAGAGTCCAGATAATGAGTTTTTAAAGGACCTCTAGAAACAAGACATTGTGTGCAAATACAAATCAGATATTTTATTCTCAGGCAAAGTAGAAGCAAATGAGATTCTGAGGCATAGTCCCAGGCTATTAGTTATTTATGGCACAGGGCACATGCCCAAAGGTTTTTGCCTGCTCAAACCTTTTTAAGATACTCTTATTTTTCAAAGAGTAATACAGCTTGATTAAGACAGTGGCTAGTTACAGGGAGACATCATTTCTAAGACAAAGAAAACAAAAACGAGTGCCCATCCAACACTTGTGTCAAGCCATATGGGAGCAGATAAGAGTGAGAGCCTGGTTCTGTTGAAGTCAGTGGTTAGACTCCCATTGATTTCAATGCAACCAGAATTTCCCACTGTGAATCTTGTTGTATCATAAGGACTATAACTTTCTCCTGGCTAGCTTCACTGCCCCACACCTTCCTCCACTTTAGTTTAATTCATCCAAAATACTACTGCTGAAACCAAACACATCACCATCACCCCTGATGGATTCCATCCACTGGCTTCCTGTCCCTTATTGCCCCATATTCAAGCTCCTTATCATCTGAGACCCAATATTATCCTGCCCTTTGCGCATCTCATACTCCCCTCTCACATTCAGTCTGCACTGCAAATGCTTTATGTTGGGCCTTCTCCCACAGCCTTCCTCCTATCTAGATTTAAATCTATATAATTTAATTATGTGCCCTGCCCCCCATTACCATAATACCTGAGCACCTCAGCCTTCAGTGTATTTATCCTTGTGACACTCCTGTGAGTTAGGTAAGTGCTATTATCCTCACTTTACAGATGGGGAACAGACAGAGAGAGACTTACGTGGCTTGTAAAAGGTCACACAGGAAGTCTGTGAAGGAGCAAGGAACCGAAGTTGGGTCTCCCAAATCCCAGGCTAGTGCCCGAGTCACTGGACGCCTCATTAAGCCTGCCCACACCATATATTTCTACAAGGTCTCCTATCCAGTACTAAACAGGCCTGATCCTGCTTAGCTTCCTAGAGCAGATATGATCATGGTAGTAGGGTACGAAGCTCACCATCTAAAGCAACTTCCACTTCTTTCTTCTCATTGCTTAGTGAGTCCCCACATCGTCATGGCTGTCTCAGCAGACTTGCTCCACGTTGGCCTCCATGCAAATTACCCCAGGGTCTGATCCAAAACTAACTGAAGTCAACAAGATTCTTCTGACTGACTTCATTCAGCTTTGGATCAGGCCCTCAGATTGTAAACTCTTAGGAACAGATGAAGCTCCAAAGAAATTTATGGCCTTCTATAAATGTTTTGTAATACATGTTTTCCTAAAACCTTCTGGTGTTTATATTTCCATTACCTAAGTTTACGGAAACTACCTGTTTGATTAGAACACACCTGAGTGCTAAGTGGAAGCATGCAGTAATTTTGAAGGCAAACCTTCCATTTTAAATGCATTCTACTTTTTAGACATTATCTTTTTTAAAGGAAATCCTATGATCTTTAAAATAAGTTCTCAGTCTGTAAGCATGTTTAATTTATAACAATACCAGGTATGCCCAGAGTTACAATGAATTTTGTATTATGTAGCATCAATCACCATACTTACCAAATGATGTAAATAAACTTGCTATAGTTCGTTTGATATTTGCATATATAGTACAAGTAACTTAATATTTACTACTTAACAAATATGTTTATTATTTCCAAACAGGATCTTTGATTTACATCTATTGTACATAATACAGCAATGCCTTTCATCTCTACAAACTTTATATGCACGCACCAGAATCACTTCACTAGTTACCAATGCAGCCACCTCTAGATAGAACTTCGTAGCTGATGAACAGCCCACAATAACATTATGCAAATGTATAGGGAAGGCAGTGAAGAGTATCATATCCAGTTAATTCTACAAATACGTAGGCTGACTTTAATACCCAAATTGTCATCTACCACTATTTTGGGGCCAATATCCGTATCCTTGCCAAAAGGGCCAGGAGCTCTTTAATGATCTAATGAACATAATGATCTCTTCTGCCCTTGAAATCTATGACAACTCATGGCAAGGCCCTGTTTTGGAGAGAACTAAGAGAGGGCCCCCTCTAGCAGGACAGCACTAGCACCATGCTTCTGCATTTGTCCAGTACTGGCATAGGGGGAAAAAGCGTGGCTTACTGAATCCCTCGCATCACTTCCTGCTGCTCCCTGGGTTGTGTTTGGCAGCCTCTCTTTGACTAGTGGCCAGGCCCACCCCTGCTTTTGAGATCTGCAGAGAGCACACCCTGAGGTGGCGTGGCCACCAATGATCAGACACCAGGACCTTCCTGACATGCAGCTTGCTTGTGTTTTAGTTTTCTTTTGGAGGTATGGAGCTAACATCTATGAACGCTCTTCCTAAGCAGCTCCTTCTAACAGTTTATAATCAGTGCAAAACCATAAAAGATCCATTTCCATTCAGACTATGGAAGGGCCTGCTATCTCCCCTTAACAGTCCAGTCCGTAGCACCCTGCTACCACCATTAGGAACTTCTGATGCCCCCCTCCCCAGGAGGTTAGATTCTGCTCTTGGTTACCTGATGTAACAGAGATCAGCATGTGGTTCTGAGACTCATCTCTGCATAGTTCACAGCCTCTAGTAAAGTAGGCAACAGCATTTCGCAATTGCGACTCTCCTTCCAGCTCCTGGCCTGAACCCTACAACTGCTACCAGCCAGGTTCCTTGGGCTGGCGTACATTACTGTTTTCTTCACCAAGTGGAGACATGGAAGATCACCTCCCAGTGCTTTTTGACTAAAGACAGTGTAGAGATATCTTTAAAATGTGAATGCAAGTCTGCAGTGTGCTAAATAATGAAGTTCATACAAGTGACATCAACTCCATTAGGTCAGGATCAAGGGCAAGCAGGTTGTGCCAAAGAAGACCACGTAGAGAAATCATAGATGGACAGGCAATCTCAATTAAGTTGTCCTCCCTTCCCATTCGCCTCTGAATTACTTCTGTAAAACCCCTTAATCATCCAAACTTAATTAGCCTCACAGTTTTTGAAGCTTCCTTTTCAAAGGAGGAAAGAAAGAGAAATTAGTCTGGAGTATTAGATTTATATTAAAAATCACTTAGCATCTATGGTGGAGAGAACTTTACAAAGACAGATCAGGACTGTGATAAAGCTTCTCTTTATCCTACTGATGTCTGACCAGATTAGGCATTAAGTCTATGCATTTCTACCCAGACAGGATTTCAGTAATACATGTTTCTTTTATATCTTAAACCAAATATTTGTTTTGCCAGGAGTGACTATCACACTACTACCCTTTGGAGCTATTTGTCAACCCTTAAGATTTCCACATGTCCTTTCCAAACTGATTCGTTAAGCAGCATTCTTTTTCATTGTTCCTGGGAATCAAAACAAGAACACGGTGTTAAAGAATTCCTACCAAAGAGAACATTAGTGGCAAAGCAGATAGTAAGATAAGACAATAGAAGGAAGCAGTTAAAAGATTCCCTTTCATCTCAGTGATGTGGCTTCATCGTGCAGACCGAACTTGCACATTTTCATTCAAAGGGAATGTAGTTCAAGGATTGCAATGACGCTCATAAATTATTCAAGCTCCTATTTGTTTTGGTCTCCACTGGTAAAGAGGCCAGCATCAAGGTATTTCTCAACACATTTTGTTCACTGTTTCTCTACTGCAACCCAGTGAAAGCTTGGATGCCACATCTGTGTCAGTCTGAAGTGCATTTTCTTCCAGGAAGTACATGCACACACAGGGCCTCTTCAAACCATGCTGCCAAACTTGCAACCGTAGGGGATCAAGAGCACAAAGGCCCCATATGTTATGGTTATTATCCGTAGTAGCACTCCTGCACTGAGATGCCCTGTGGAGATTATTGTGCTAGGTGCTGTACAGACACATAGTAAAAGATAGAGGCTTACAATTTAGACAAGGCTGAGAGAAACTCTCTCATCTTCATGGGAAAGTCTTCATGTACTCAAGCACTGGTTTAAATAGTTTTTTAGTTAAACCAGTGCAGATCACTGTGAAGATACACTTTCCTTTGGTTGAAAAATGGCTTATTTCAGTTTAACATAAACTGATTCTGAATTGATTTAAAGTTGAAACTGTAATAAGCATGATTTGAATACCTAGGGATTTGCACTGGCTAACATCACACTTTTGGTTAAGACAGCACAACTTTCTCACACAGACAAACCCTTATGGATAGGGAATTGTGGCACAGAGAGATTAAGTGGCTTGCACGAGATTAAACAGAAAGTCCGTGGCAGAGCCAGGAACCCAACTCAGAGATCTGAATCCAGTGCATTAACCACAAAACTCACCCCCCATTAGCATTCTTGCTGTTCACACTCCAGTTGTCTTGTGGCATTGAACAAAAAGCTGCTTCAGGACCATCAAAAATTCTACACGGAATCAAGAGGTCTCCTTTGGCTGGGGTATGATGGCATGTTCCCATGCTTCCTGTTTAAGAGGAAACTTCCACCTCATCATTTTGGGCATTAATTATTCCACCCAGCACCTAAAGCCACACACACCCTTTAGGGGCAAGAGGAAAGAACAGCTCACGCAGTGGGAGGTACAAGAAAATGACCCCCAGCAACGCAGTCCATGTCTGCAAGACCCAATATTCAGGAAGCATTTGCTTGAACAGACCTTGCAGGTTTGTTATTGTGAAGTAGCTTGTGTGTCCTTAGCTCCCTTCTTTTCTTGCGTGCTTTGATCAACAGTGAAACACGTATTCATGTTGATACGTGCATTATATTTCGATGTCACAGTTAACACACCATTGACACACATGGGGCACATCATATCCCGGACTTGAGGCAGACATCACTTCATCAGCCAGGATTGCTTCAAAATTTGAAGGTTATTTTTGCAATTAAGAGGAACTTGATTTTCAAGGGAAAGTTTAGCCTCAGAAGCACAAGGTGATACCCTCAAACCAAGCAAAAATAACAGTTTGCCAAGCTATTGTAAACCAGTCAAATTGGCCTCTTACTGTTAGTTCTGAAGTGATCACTGTGATACTGGTAGACCAGGTGTCAGCTCATGCCAAGGCCCCTAGGCCACACTGAACATTAACAAATGCACAGCTGGAAACCAGAATGGCTCACCTGTGCGTTAGCACCGTTAAAATAGGTATGACAGAGCTGTATTTAGTGTTTGGCATTTATGAAACGCTTGTGAGTTGCTGCATACAGTAATCTCACTTATAGTGTCTACACCATGTACTATCAGGTCATATTTAAATACATAAGAGCATACAAATGGTCGTACTGGGTCAGACCAATGGTCTATCTAGTCCAGTATCTGGTCTTCCGACAGTAGCCAATGCCAGGTGCTTCAGAGGGAACAAACAGAACAGGTAATCATCAAGGGATCCATCCCCTGTCGCCCATTCCCAGCTTTTGGCAAACGGAGGTTAGGATGCTTCAGTTTTGCATCCCTGCCTATCCTGGCTAATAGCCATTGATGGACCTATCCACCATGGACTTATCTAGTTCTTTTTTGAAGAAAAAAAGCAAAGTGTTCTTTGTAATTGGAAACCCCCTGGATCAGGAGAGAAGCATTACTAAATATGAAGTACTGACTTACCACAATAGGTGTTATCTCCTGCCCAGTAACAGAAGGCCTATGGACACCAGACAAACCATTAAGGAACATCAGTGGACAAAAGACTTCATTGATTGCTTCCCCCCTTCCCCAACACCCATGAAGAGGAGATGTGCACAAACCCTCATTCCATCACAGATTGAACTCTGGGGGAAGGGAATAAAAATCCCTGACCAGAAGAATCTGTATCATGCTGCTTGGAATTTGGAGAGAGCGATATATCTAAGCATAGGTAAGGAATCCCAAGCGGTTTAGCTTGGGTCAGTCCTAAAGGACACGGAGAGTTTGCATTTTACAGCAGCTTCTCTTACCTTTTGAAACCCTGCTTTAACCTTGTAAATAACTCATTTCTTTTTCCTAGTTAATAAACCTTTAGTTAGTTTAATACAGCATTGGCTACAGGTGTGGTCTTTGGTGAAACACCTACTGTACAATCAACCTGGGGTAAGTGACTGGTCCTTTGGGACTGGGAGTAATCTGAACATTTTGATTTTTGGCATACGGGACCTTCTATCACAAAGGCAGTCTTGCCTGGGTGACAAGGTAGACTGAAGTACGCAACGGGACTACCTGTGATTCCATGTTACGGCTGTTATAGAGGCTGAGGCATTCACACACAATTCTAGCTTAGTGAAATCCAACCCTAGAATACACAGACAGTTCAGGGTTGGTGCCCTGGTTTGTAACTATCTGCCCTGAGGTTAGCACCCACATTCTTGAATCACTTCAGACAGCTTGACAACCATGGGACTGTTTTATCAAACAGTTTCCTCAGCACTGGGTTCATAGAACTTAAAGCCTAGTCTTACAGTCTTCAGACAAACTTACTTCTGCTAAAATACTCACTTTTGTACACCATGAACAACAGTAAATATTGGCACGGAATGATTATTCAGAATACACCATTTTAATACACCTCTGGGGCAGAGGGCAACAGCCAAGCAGGGTGGGAAACATTTCAGCCACAACTCCAGTACAAACCTCTTACATTCACCAAGAATGCCACAGGCCCTTTACTAACTATGTATCTGACACTAATTCACAGAGCACCAAGTGTTTTACAAAAGCAGCTGAGAACCACTGTCCCTTTTATGTAAATAGGGAAACTAAGCTAGACAGAAGTTAGGTGACTTACCCAAGATCAAGCAGTGGCTCAGAAACAGAGCTGTGTGCAGAACCGCTGCCATTCAACTCCCAGTCAAGAATTCTAGCCTATGGAATATGCTACTACCTTCTTTTAACACTGGTTCAGAACACCACAACCTGAGTCTTTAAGGTTTCTGTTGGAAGACCCATACCAAGTAAATGGAGGAGCCCTAGTTTCTCTCACTCTCTTAGAATCAGTGGTTCTAAGAAATTTAGATATTTCACAGACTTGATATTCCAATCACCCTTAGAGCTAGAATCTGATCTGTGACCCAGGAAAAATCATCTGCTGGTCACAGGTGAAAGGTATTTGATAATGACGTCTGTCCCACTCCTTCAGCTATTCCCTTGAAGTAATAATTAGCAACAATTTTCGCCTGCCATAGTCACTGGTCAATCTGAGGCAGGAAGTCTTTCTTGCTGTTCTCCTCAGAAGTGAAAGGAATGCAGCCCATGCCATGTGTATCAGGATGGAGAAAACAAAGTGGGGACATTGTGCAATGTCACAGGCTTGTCTCATACTTGCCATCCACACTTACAGATAAACCTAATGACTGTGTTAGTTGTGCTTGGTCACCCAACTGAGAAGCAGGGATTTTATTTCATTTCATTTGCAGCGCTGATTTTAGAGGACCCATAGCAACAGAATGAAGAAGAGAAGGATCAGTTTAGAGCTTGTCAACCTTTAAAGTCCCTTTAAGTGGACTACACTCTGCTATAAATTTTTGCACAAAACTCCTGTTGACTTCAGTGGGGGTTCTCAGTACAGAATGATGGCAGGATGTGGTCTAAGAGCTCTCTCTTAGAATAGGGTTTTCTGTTGAGATCAATGGACATTGGTCCTAATTTAATTGCCAAAGCTTGATTCCCAGCTATGAAAAGACACAGTGTTTTCCTGTAGCCTGCAGTGGGAAGTATGTATTTGCCAAATTTAATTCTGGAAAAGCAAAGATTTATTTTTAATGCTGAAGGACACCAAAAATGTCTGAAATGAATCAAGAAAGATAGTATCTTCAATTTGTGCATCTCAAAAACCCCTCCATTAATACTTCTTTGGAAAAATGTGGAAAGCCCTAATGCACCCAGATTTAAAATTTAGAGGGAAAAAAATGTCCTCATCTGAAATCCATTATGAAGTGATCACTTTCCAGGCATGGTGCTGAGTCCCCATTGGATGCTTAACACCCAAATTCTGTTGTCCTTCCTCCTGGAGCTCATTGAAGCCTAGAGTTTCTTTGTAGGCACTGAAGGTTGAAAATGTTGCCCTTAGTGTTTTGTTCTTGATGCTGATTCAGCATTGATTGTGATCTTTGAACTTGTGAACCTGCAGTTACTTTAAAGTGTTCTAAGATAAAAATAACCTACCAGTGAAATCAGCATTTCAGAGGTTAATCACAGAATTTTCTAAAGAGGAACTGAGTTTGTTTTCTGACTTATTTTTCTGGAAAATGTTAAAACAATAAAAATAAGAAGCGGCACCCTACAAGTCTGTAAAGGAGCAAATTTCCTGCCTGCAGTGGCTCTGATAAATTTCAATCAGAATTGTGGGGGGACCCTTTCCTGGAAAGCCAGACAGGATAGAATTGATTTGAGACCATCTTCATCACCAGAACAGCTGGTATTGGCTAATCATCAGAAAACAGAGCCACAAACCTACAGGAAATGGACAAAAGAGAGAAAGTCTGAATCAAACTTTCAGGCTCCACATGTGTAAAAGAAAAAAAAAGAAAGAAAGAAAGAAAACACACACACTCCCCTTCCTGCAGCCGGACAAATGCCAGAGGAAGTACCAGTGCCCTGAGTAATAAAAGAGACTGAAAACACTGTGGCCTATTGTGCCAGCAGCAGCCAGCACCCGTTTATCAGCGGGGAACTGCCTGACATAGCTATTGCCGGACGGTCTGTACAGCTCAGCATGAATCATGGGGGCAAAGGATTCCTTCGGTCTTGGAGGAATTCGTAGAACACCCGGGGCTACTGACCTCTTTTTTTTTTTTTTTTTTTTAATATCCTTGACGTTTAGAAAGCAGCAGTTTCCTTCCTGGTGTGTTTTGTGGGCGGGCAACAGGCAGATGACTATCCACCGATTGCATGGTGCCTATGTGAGGGAGGGCACGAATACAGTGTTAGGGAGAGAGGTGTCAGACTGAAAGCCCTTGGTGGCAGAGCAAATTTTCCCCTGCTGCCCTGCCAAAGGGACTGATTCATCACTGCCCTCCAATGCCTTTGTGCCAGCTAGATTCATGCAAACGAGCCACAAAGCAGGCTCAAATTCCCTAGGGGATGGCCCCAGAGCATGGGGACTCTATGCCCAGGCACATAGCCAGCTGTCTGCCATCCTGTAGGAAGCCCCAATGCAGGGGTGTTGCAGGGGAGGGGTGGAGTCAGAAAGCAAGCATGGCTCTGATGTTCTTACATCCCTGTAAAGCCCCATGGAGGCCACTACATTAGGAGTCCAAGTGATGGCAGCCCTAGTCAGAATGGGGAATGGAAATCCTTGCACCCAGTGCTTAATTTGTAATGAAAGAGTTGCTGGGGCTCAAGCAATTTTTTTTACTTTCATAACTGATGCGGCAACCCCAGAGGTGCCGGGTGGTCAGCCCTGGCAAGCCCTGGCACAAATTAAGCACTGCTTGCACCAGCCCAGGAGTGCGTCTGGCCCCATGTGTCTAAATCCAGACCTAGCGAGATCACTTGAATAGGGGGCAAGACTAGAGGAGAGTTTAGTTTCATTCCTCTATTCAGACCTTGGTCTTTCTGAAGAATGTGACAAGTGCTCCAGACCAGCCATTTATAATAGGAAGGGCTTATCTGACAACAACTTCAGTAAGCATCTGAAAGCCAAGCCCCTGGCTTCCAGTCTCCCATGCAGAGCAGAAGCAGCGTGGGGATGGCTGGAGACAAAACGGGCTCTCAAACTCAAGCTGCGTTAAGAGTTCTGAACCTGAATGAGAGTCTTACCACATCCCCTATGATTTATACACCAGGGAAGGAACACGTTTTGTGTAGTGTTTTTCAAAACAGCTCTCTCCCGAAGTGCTTTAGAGCGCTACAACTATAAAGAGAAAGAGATTAAAAGTGTAGCCAAGGGAAAAGGAATTTGTAATGAGCTAGGGCCTGATCCAATGCCATTGAAATCAATGAGAGTCTTTCCATTGACGTCTTTGGTTTGGATCAGATTCATAAAGAATGTCTCCCTTGCAGCTGGGAGTACGCTTCCCAGTGTGGGCAGACAGACGTGCACTAGCTCTGCTAAAGCTAGTGCTCTAAAAATAGCTGTGTGGGCAGGGGTAGCACGGACAGTACTACAAACCTGCTTGGGCCCCCTGAGTATGTACTCAGGTTGCTAGCCCGAGCCTCCACCTGTGCTACTCCCCAGCTACACTGCTGTTTTTAGCTTGCTAGCTTGAGCAGAGCTAGTCTGTCTACCCATGCTCCCATCTGCAGTGTGCCCATAGTCAATCTCCCGCTGCTCCAAACAATAGGAGCGGCAGAAAAGAAGCTTCTCACATGAAGGTTGGCAGGATTATGTGTCAGGGTAGGAGACATGAAGTTGGTCTAAGAGTGGCAGAAGCAATAGAAGGGACAACGTCTGTGAAGTTTGCATCAGCAAGTCCATGGAGTGCTTTAAAAACAGGAATCTCAGAATCATAGAAAAATAGAGCTGGAAGGAACCTTGGGCCCCTATTCCAGTCCCATGCTCCGAGGCAGGACCTAGACTATCTCTGACAGACATTTATCTAATGGTAACCTCTTCTTTAGAGCCTCTAAGAAGGATTTCACAACCTCCCTTGGAAGCCTAGTCCAAAGCTTAACTATCCTTATAGTTAGAAAGCTTTTCTGAATATCTGACCTAAATCTCCATTGCTCTGGATTAAATTGACTACTTCTTGTCCTACCGTCGGTGGGCATGGAGAACAGTTGATCACTGTTTACAACTGCCCGTAACATAATGGAGACTGTTATCAGGTTCCCCCTCACCCTTCATGTCTCAAGACTAAACATGTCACAAAAAAAAAATTAAACCTTTCTTCACAGGTCAGGTTTTCTAAACCTTTTATCGTTTTTGTAACTCTCCCCTGAACTCTCTGATTTGTCCATGTCTTTTCAAAGGGTGGCACCCAGAACTGGATATAGTACTTCTGTTGAGCCTCACCAGTGATGAATAGAGTGTGCCAATTACCTCCCATGTCTTATATATGACACTCCTGTTAATAACCCCCAAAGGATATTAGCCTTTTTCGCAACTGCATCACATTGTTGGCTCATATTCAATTTGTGATCCACTGTAACCCCCTGATCCTTTTCAGCAGTACTACAGCCTAGCCAGCTATTCCTCATTTTGATTTTGTCCATCCTAAGTGAAGTACTTTGCACTTGTCTTTATTGAATTTCTTTTTGTTCATTTCAGACCAGCTCTCTGATTCGTCAAAGTCATTTTGAATTCTAATCCTGTCCTTGAAAGGATTTGCTACCCCTCCCACCTTGGTGTCATCCTTTGTAAGCATACTCTCAACTCCATTATAAAATTGGTGGATGACACCAAGCTGGGAGAAACTGTAAGCACTTTGAAGGACTGGATTAGAAGTCAAAATGACATTGACAAAGGGAAGTAAGTTTTGGATCAGATCCTGGGGTTGGTGATAAAGATGATGCAGGCCTGCATCTCTGAATGATGAGAATGCAGCCTGCAGTGTTCAGGAGACTGGCACACACCTAGGAGGCTATGGAGAAGGGAATCACAATAATGAAAGTGAGAGGAGATGAAAGCAAGAATGACAGGTTTAGTAGAAGCAATGCCGAAGCAGTGACCCACACAAGCAGTGTAGGCTCTCTTGAAATCAATGGAGTTCACACAGGCAGTGTTGTGGGGAATGCAATAGGCAGATTTGCAGACAAGGGAGATGTGGGAGGATGAAGAAGGAATTCAGGGTTAAAGATGGCACCAACTTTAAAAGCAGTGGAAACAAACTAGAGAGCTGATTTGATAAGTGGAGGGGGTAAGGAAGCTGGGTCGGGCTTGAAGATGTTCCGTTTGCCCAAGAAAACAAATTGTTTGGGATTATACGCACCCCGCCAGCGTTTAAGGACAATGCACAACATAAATCGCACATACAATATCTCATTAAAAACAACTAGAAAAAGAAAAGATTTCATTCTCACTTTAAAAATATGAAAGGGTAAATTCTCTTCTCCAATACATGCATGCAGCGCCTCGGGGGCAAAATTTGGCTCCAGGGGAGTAAGGAGTACAAAGCTCAAAGAAGAAGGCATTCCACCAGCGTGGCTTCAGCTGTGAAAAAGTCTTATACAGGGAAACTGCACAGAGCAATTTCTGGGCCAGATCTTCGCCTGCTATAATTTACATCAGCTGAGGTTCTGGCCCTGGACCGTTACAATAGAAATACTGACACCCCCTACTGATAGAAGTGCAGCTGGCCACTGAAGAAATCATACATTGGGCTAGAATGCCCTCTTCCTACAGTGATCTTGGCATTGCTCAGGCTTTGGTAGCATCACCTAATATTCTGAGACTGCTGGGAGAGGCAGTCAGTTCATTTTTCTCACCACTCACCCAATGAAACTTTTCCCAACTTTGTACTATCACAGCAAGCAAGTCCAGCAACAGCAGTGGGTTAACATACTCTGTCTGGGATGTCTGAAACAAGAAGTACTATTATGAAGTCCCACATTTGATTATGATCCTCCCTTGCTGCTTGCCTATTGAGTTGTGAATACTGATAAACTTCCTGGTCTGGTTCATGCAAGCTTGATAAGCTATGGCTTCTGTTTCAAGTGACTGTGTGTCAGCTGTGGGCAGGGGAGAGTATTTGGGGAATTGCTCACTGCTAACAGAAAGATAGTTTGCAAATGACTGGTACATTCCCAAAGAAATGTGTCTCCAGTGGCTATACAGTTTACATTGCTTCATTGTACTGCTTCGACAGGTGTTTCATTTCCACCGGCTCGTTTAGATTTTGGTGGCATGAGATTGTACCACATCCTTTTGGGGAGGTTACATTTCATTCTTCCTGCCCAGATTCTCCTATAATATTGGTTGATCAGGTATCCATCAGTCACTCATCAATAAGAAGAAGAAACCGAAAGGGTTGATTCAAATGCAAAGAGCTAAACAAATCAAAGTAAAAACTTCCCTTTGCCTTCATATTTCTGCTGCCTCTGAAAAATCAGGACGGAGAGTTATCTCAATAGATTTGTAATTGTATAATAACATTGTGTAAACAATTCTTATCCTGTGTCTGTGGTTTCTAAGTAGAATACTCATATCCTCAAAAGTATCATTTAACTTTAGCTCCATATCCTAAAATGATTCAGCCTTTGAAAAGAAGAAGTTTTGGTCCAAGTTCATCAGACGTTTCAAAACTTCCCACAAGAGTACTGGAATCTGCAACAAAACCACAACATAGTAGCTTTACATGCTACTCCTCCAGCATCTAAGACCTAGTGCTGCCAATGGACCACCACTTCAAACCGTGACATTGCTGACTGGCTTAACAGTTTGTCTCAGATATCACATGGCAAGTTCTGAAGCTTCAGATGTGTAGTGGCATCTGCTCCTGGTAGGAAAAGAAAGAAAGAAAAAAAAAAAAACCCAGAGAAATAAAGGAACATAAAGTTCTAATTGTCTGAAAAACAGAAACATCTGTTGGAGTCAGGATCAGTTGATTAGTGGCGTCCCTTTCCAGGGCATGGCTTTAGTGGATCAGCTCTTCTGAGTACTCCACTTGTCAGTGCAGTCATGGGAAATTTTAAAAAGGGTTAAACTGACCAGGCAGAAGAAGCATGCCAGCCCTCTTTTCCCTATGAATTCGCTGGCTAAATCATTTGTAGTTTATAGTTAATATAAAAATTAAATATAGGTTTTGTAGAGATTTTTGTGTTTAGGCAGATAGTTTAGTCCACCCAATTGTGCAATTCTAACCTGATTTGATCATGGCAGATATGGTCTAAATATATAGGATTAAAGGTGTGCACGCCTTATGGAACGAGATGTTCCTGGCGGATAAACAGGCAAGCTGTCCTAGATCCCTAAGAGAAAGGCACTTCCTGAGGGATTCTCATTATGCCCTGGCTTTAACCCTTTGATTCAACTTGAGTAGAAGCCTCCACTTCCTCTCCTTTACATGAGGACAGGCGTAGGATCCCAGGCAAGTGATATCAGATCAAACTCCTCTGCTCTGACTGAACCAGCTCCATCTGGGCCCAGGACTTGGAAATCAAAACATTCCTCCCTTAGCATCTCCTCCCACCCTCCCCAATTCCATTTGTGACTCCCTTAATAAAATACCCTTGCCCTTTACCTATCTTTATTTGTTCTTTTCTCTTCTTTTACTAGTTGGACTGGGCAGGGGAGGGAATCATCTGAAGCAAGACTGGCCTCCTGTTCTTCCATGGAGGCGGAGAAAGCTGTGAGCTCTGTCTCTAGGCTCTTGCTGTCTGGAAGAAGGGCAACTGCAAATACTCAGATTGTACTACCAACCTCCTGCTTCATGGCCAAGGTAATGAGTTACTAGCTGGGGAATAAGGGCTAAGAAGAAATATATTCTTGGTGAGGCACAATGTCATCAGAAACCTCGGGGACTCAGACACCAGGATTCCTCGTGCCATGGTTTAGGAGTCAGGAGACATTGAAATGATCTGATCACCAGCCAGCGAGCTTCGGTAGAGATCTGTGCCTCCTCTTGACCAGAGATGGAGGAAGGCACCACTGCACAGTCGGGAAGAAATGCTAGAGTGGGGACAAGTCTCCATCATTCATCCCAACAGCAGCTGCTCTCATGTCGCTTGGCCTCCTCTCAAGTGGTGTTTACAATGATTGAGCTACTAGTGTAGATGGGACAAAGCCATTTCTAATGCTGTTACAAGAAACACTGTAGAGGCCTGCTTGAACTGCATTTTTTATACTATATGAGGTGGGTTGAGGGGAAACCAGTGGTGACAACTGTGGTCAGCAACAGATCATTTGCCTACTATAGATGGGGCATTAGAAAAACATAGGAAGACTTTGTCGAGGTGACTAGTGTGTTCTTATGAGCAAGCAGAGCTTTTTCTGGCCGACTCCATAATCTCTTCCTGGTTTTCTGCTGAATGGGTACATCAGCCATTAGGGGTACAAGAAAGAGGACTGTTCCCAACAGTGTAACCACTGAATTCCCTTGCTGTGATGCACACACACTTTGAATAAATTCTACGCGTATCTCCCACCTACAGCATAAGGTGCTGCTCTTTAAAAGAGAGCCCTGGCCTCAGGTAGCATGCATTGCTTTCTGAACTTTCTGACACTTCAATCACAGAATCTCCCAACTGCTTTACCACTGGTTTTCTTCTTACTATCATTGCCAGATTGAGGCCCAACCCCCACGGTAGCACAAGCAAGTAAGGGTGGCTGTTTCTCCCTTGTTCCAGATACCCAGATCACGGATAGCTGCTTGGCATTTGTGGGATTGCTCATCTCCTATCCCCAGGCAAGTGTGTGAGGAGCCATAGGAAATACAACTGAACTGGGTATAGGCCCGGAACAGGCTGCTTCCCCCACAAACCAGGGAAACCAGCAGACAGATCTCTCAGAGTCGTCATCTCCCATTTGGGGCGCTCCGAGGGCAACCTTATAGCATGCTGCCCCTTGCTCGGCGCAAAACCCGGACACAGCCCACTCTTAATGTTTTTGTTACAGTTACTATAAGTGACTTTGAGCTTGTTGGGAACATTTTGTAGGAAACTGACCATGTTTAATAAGTATTTTCCCCTCTCTCATAAAATATATTATTGCCCTGAAGCCTGGTCATGCTTTTTTAGTACTTGACCATACTTCCAAACTTTTTACACCACCAACATGGAACATGGAAGTGAAGAGGGAAAAACACAAGAAAATAGAGAACAAGTCTCAAACCCATGAGTCTCAAACCTATGTTGTGGAAGGTAAAGCATTTCATTGTAAGTAAACTTTTAGGCCAAGACTTTTAAAAATAATTGGTGATTTTAAATTCCTCAGAAGAGACTTAGTTCGGCATGTTGTTTTTTTTAAAGTGGGTACTTAGCACTTGGCCTGGATCCTGCAAGGTGCTGCGTACTCTGTCCCTTATTTAGTTAAAGCACCTTTGAGTTCAGTGGGATGCTTGTAGGGTTAAAGTTAAGCACGTGCTTAAGTACTTTGCTAGACCAGAAACAGAGGCCCAGATCCTCAGAGGAATCTAGGCTCCTAGCTTCCACTGATCTGGACCAGAGTGTTCAGCGCCTCCCTGGATCAAGCCCTTTCTAAAGATCAGACCCTTTTAAGGTGACTAAATTTGGACACGCAAAAACTGAGGCACTAATAATCACTAGTTGCTTACGTAAATTTTGACCTTAACGTTTATTATCCATTTCTGCTAATAGTCCTTATAGGATAACTCTCTTCAGGGCTAGACAGGATGTTTTATGTTCAAAATGAGGGACTTTCACCTAATGAAACAACTGCTGTAGATGAATATTCTCTGTAGGTTACTAGAACTCAACCAATAATAAATATGTTTCCCCAGTATTAATTCTATCAGTTCCAATTCCCCACTTACTGTGTAAAAACCCCTCACAAAACAAAAATACTACAGTGACTGTTTGTTGATTCCAGGTTCTATAATTACATATTTGGTAATAGTTTTGCCTTGTGTAGTTTAATTAATAGCATGGACACCTGGAGCACAGGATAAGTGCTCTTTTATGTTACTTATTTAAATCCAAATAAATAAACTATTTTTTCCACTTTCAAAACTTTTTAGTTTTATATAACTCAAGACCAGATATGCACCAGAGCCAGTCCCAAGAGGCAGGCAAGTGATTAGGTAAATGCTTTCTAGCCTTTTATAGTGACACTTTCCATAGAAATCCCATTTACAAATAAATGCTTCAAAGACTACGTGTTTGATGTGCATATGCATTGTTTTCACAACACTAGCCTATTAAACTGATCTGTTTTAGAGTCTACCTTATCATGGGTTATCACAAAAAAGGTAGTTGAATCTGTTTGCCCCTTAAATGGTAAGGAACAGATTTCAATACCTTTATTTGCCTTGTTCCACAACTGGTCTCCTTGAAATCAAATGGAGGTGGTGATAGGAAAACACTCAGAGAATTAATATGGGGGAGGGGAGCTAGTGAGGGCTTGTGTTAGATGGTGGAATTTTCAAAAGCTCTTAAGTGACTTAAGGACTACAACTTCTCCTCTGGGACTTGTGTTCTTAAGTCACTTTAGCCTTATTTACATGCAAAAGTTATATTGCTTTAAATACCAGCATAATTAAAGCAGTAAAATCCCCTTGTGTGGATGCTGTCATACCAGTAAAAATGTCATTATACCAGGATAGCTTATTCCAGAAAGGGAAGGGAAATAAGTTATACCAGCATAAGTAATCTTATACTGGTATAACTGTGTCTTTACTAGGGGTTGTACCAAACCCTTACTGACACAGTTACACTGATATAAAAACTACGTGCAGGCTAAACCATAGGCGCTTTTGAAAATCCCACCCAGAGCTGTCAAGTTTAGCGTTAGGGAAATCAGTGGAACTACTTGTAGGGTAAGACAGTGCTGAGCTTGAGTTAGGGCATCAAAATCTGGCCATAACAAAAATATGGGTGGGTGTGAAAAAGGCGAGTTAATATTCAGATACTGGGATTTCTTCAAAAATGCTGAAGAACGATTAGTATCTAAAATATTTCTTGAATTTATATGAGATCCTTTGAGCTGAGAGGCATCAAGGTGCTTTTCAAATTAAAGCCTCTGATCCTGGCAGCTGCTTTACCTGGTGCACCTTAGAGTGACCAGACGTCCCGATTTTACAGGGACAGTCCTGATATTCGGGGCTCTGTCTTATATGGGTGTCTATTACCACTAACCCCCTGTCCCAATTTTTCACTCTTGCTCTCTGGTCACCATAGTGCACCTCTGTGCAGGGTGGGTCCTATGGGGATCTGCGCTGGTGAAGGAAATAGCCAGCATGAAGCAGCTTGCAGGATCAGACCGTGAACCTTCACTTATTCACTGATTGCCTGATCACTACAGTAGAAGATAGCCAAAATCATCCATATAAATTGATTGACTTCCTTGGAAAGTGACAGTAAGATTCAGAAATATTGCTTTTCGTTAGTAAATGAGTGACCTTAGAGGTTGTACTCTCTGTGGAATTCTACTCCAGGAGATTAGGGAGCTCAGGAACTGCCTTTTTAGGCAGGAGGCTCAACAGAGCTGTGTAACTACAACGTACAACTGTGAGCCCTGGAAGTGGCTCTCTAGCCTTATAAGGAGAAAGACAGGTATTTCCTCATGACCATATTTGGTACTGCAGGAAAACATACTATCAAGGTAAACTAACACCTCCACAACGAACGTCAGCAGGATCACATCCCACAGTTTCAAAGGGGACAATGTTGCACAATACCAATACTAACGCACTTAGCATCCCGCACCTCTGGAGAAGCTCAAGGCGCTATTATGTTATTGTGCAATGTTTTTTAATTAGATCTTACACCACCTTTATGAAGTTTAATACGTTAAAAGAACATTTTCGAATGTGAGAAAGCAGATGGTTTGTGGGTGAATAGTATATAATTTTAATGCTACATTTTAAGGCACTCAAGCCAAAATTTTCAAGAGTGGGTGCTGAATGTCAGGCATCTTAAACTATATTTAGCCACCTAAGTGGCCAGATTTCCAGAGACACTGAGCAACTGCAGTTTCCATTGAGTTCAACAGGAACTGCAAGATCCTCAGAAAATCAGGAAAATCTTGTCCTAACTGCCTTAAAATTAGAGCTGGATAAAAGAAATAGTTATATTTTGTGACAAAAATGTTTCTGTTTATTCACATTTTTCATTAAATTTTTAGTGAAATATTTCAAAATTAAATATTTTTACATATTTTCAAAACACTTCAGCTCCAATCCACTTTGGTACTTAGGTCCCTAAACCCTAGATTCAGGCACCTAATCTTGGGCTTAGGCAGCTAGAGTCCCAGTTTTAAGCTCTGCTGTGATCCACACGACTTCTGTTGAACCCTGTAGATGGCTAAGTTTCCCTCTCTGGGCCCAGGCACTGCTGCCTTACTCCAGGCATCCAGATGCTTAAGTCCCACGGAGAAGACAGGCATTCAGCTGCCTAAATCATATATGGGGCCCAATCTGACAGGCGTGCTCGCAGACTGCCCACCAGCTCAGATGACATTTAAAATCTGACAGCAGGTGGTGGCTTGTAGCTTTTAGCCCAGTGGTTAGCGCACTTGTCTGGGGTGTGGCAGACCCAATTCAAATTCCCCCCTCTCTGCTAGGGTGGGAGAAAGGACTTGAACACATGGTCTCCCACCTTTCAGAAGGATGCTCTAAGTACTGAGCTATAGGATATGCTGAAGTGGGGGTCCCTCAGTTTCTCCTGTTGAAGCTGTTCCACTGGATAAATAACAAACCAGTGACTGTAGGAGGCAAACTGGGTCCTGGATCTCCTCAGGGGTGCCCTTACCACCAGGTTTCATAGGGATTTTCTCTCTCTCTCACCCAATGACTATTTCTCCTCAAATATTTATCCACACTGGAACAGTCTTTGGGCCAGAGAGAATGTAAATTACTCTGTAGTCTGGTCGTTAGGGCATCCCTGTGGGAGACCAAGGCGTCCTCTCCTCTAATCACTCTTTCATCACGAGAACAGCTTAGTGGTTAAAGCACTCTACTGAGTGGTGTGAGACACCCCAGTTTACATGCTTTTGCTTCCTCTAGCAGAGGGGGGAATTAAACTTGGGTCTCCCATGTTCCAGGCAAGTGTTCTTAGCACTGGAATAAAAGTCGGCAGGTGGGCACAACCACCACCTCCTCCTCCAGCTGGTTTGCCTGGAGCAAGAAAGGCATCTAACTAATGCCCTCAAGAAATGCCACCTCACTCCAGGCAGCAGGTTCCCTCTTGTGTATTGCTATGCAGAGCGGTGCCTCCCTGCAGCCGAGAAGTAAGTGCCTGGCTCCATGAGAGGGGCAGGGCTTAGAACACAACTCTGTCCACAGTCTCTCCAGTTGGCTAGTTTAGGCAGCTCTCTGTCTAACACGCTGGCTTTTGCGTACTGCATTCTTAGGTGCCTGTCTCTTCTATTCATTGGATAGGGAGCCCAGGCTTCTAAGGCAGGCTTTGTGGATCAGTAACATTCTGTCACATTGAGAATTTGATACTCAGGACTCCACCCTTGCAGTTCCCATTGAGCTCACTAGAAATTGTGGGCACTCTGCTTCTGTTTAGATTTAGGATCCTATAGACCATAACAATTTTACTGTGAGTCACAAGAATAAAAGGATTAAGAGAAAGAGAATGACTTGCTGCCTATTACAACTCAACACCTGACTGGTGGGAGGAAAGATGAAGTAAGCAGGAAGAGAGTCAATTAAATACAAATCATTCATATTGTATTCATGTTTTTATTATTTAAATATGTACACTATGCTGGCCTTAACTATAGGCATATTACCAAATATTACAAACAATATACCCTAAAACAAAAAACAGGGCACTCATATATAGCAACATCCTTCGATTTTAAATTTCTTGCTACTTACCACCAATCCATTTTTCCATTCCCATGATCCCTTTCAATCCTAATCTGTCAGTCATGCTCTAACATCCCTTCAATCATGTCATTCATCAGTCACACTCCAATGTCCCAGGAATAGCCTGGGAAAACAGGTGGCTCTCACAGCATATCCTGAAGATCATCAAATCCAGGTGGTGGAAGAGCAAGAAGGGAAGTGTGGTAAGCCAAAGACCCCTCACTGAGAATGCTTTGCCATCAGTTCCTTCCTGTTTGTAGCCAGAAAGCCCTCTTAGATTAAGTACTTCAGATGACAGCACCACAGTGGTACTAGAAAGTGCCTCAAATTGCTGGAACCAAACTATTAAGGGCCTTAAAACGTCAAAACCAATACATAACAAAGAAATAATGCATAACCATATGTAAACTCACTGTAACACCTAACTGTCCAACAGGGCTATAGACCTTTATCTTGCATATTGGATGGCCTTTCTATTACTGTTTATATAAGAAAAAAAATGTCTAGCATTGAGAATTCTCTTCACATTGGAAATTAAACCTAAAAATTATTTACAAGGCAGGGCAGCCTGGGAAACAATGAAGGTGAAAAGGCTATACAGGAGAAACAGAGGCTGCATGCATTGCCCACAGTGGGCTGCTAACAGGGAAAGGTAACTGAGTTCAGTGGGGAGATGCAAATGAAAAGCCAAGCTATCTTCATGCTGTTTTTCTTTCACTTTCAGTTAGATCCCTTAGGTGCAAAATGTGTGTTTCATGTTTGTTGCTGTGCATGCAAGCACTAGCTGAACTTGGAAAAGAAGAGAAAGAAGGAATCTAATGGGACAGGGTAAGAGTTTTATTAGCTTGCATTTCCTTAAGATGAGTGCCTTACTCACAAGGGTGAAAGGCACAAATGATTTAGGTAGCCTATACCAAACAACTGTCTAGAACATCCTTGTATTGCACCGTTACTGAGTCTCCATGTGCTAAATATATTTGAGGATCTGTTCCCATCTGCTACCAGAACTCTAAAAATCTACTGGTGCTATACCCTGCTCTCCCTCCACCACCAGTCATTCTCCCTTAGAATCTTGATATCAACTGTGCGCAGGCCTCCTAGAGAGGTAAGCACTGTAGCTGTGAAGCTAAGGTCGTATCTGAAAAATGTAAAGGCCTCTTGCAAGAGCAAGATTCCTGGCTAATGCTCGTACACAGCACTGCACATCCCTGGTAGAATGCAGGGATAGGTGCTACTTCCTTGAAACTCCCTACAGTTTTGGGAAAAGGTATAGTATTTGAAAAGATGTTATTTAAAACATATTAGTTAACCTGTTAAACATGACTTAGCAGTTTGTGTAGCTTCTTACAAGTGATATTAAAAAATGACATAGCCGGTGGTGGCAAAGGTGGATTAGCCATAATGAACTAACACATTCTTAAACATAGCTATCCTTGTTCACATTAAGGGCAAAAATCATGTTTAACATCCTTTTATAACAGCATGCACTTTCCCAATGTAGACAAGGCCTGAAACAGCAAAAGCTTATCATCTAAAACAATATTACAAATTAAAGGACCAATATTGTGAGCTATCAGGATTATAAATAAATGCCTCCTCTCATTGGAAATCGAGGGGATTCCGATACCCATGGGATAAATTTCCCCTACTTAGCTCTGAAGGGTCACAAGACATTGGGCCTCAAACTTGTCACTAATTCAGGAATGAAAGTTACCCATTTTGTGCCTCAAATCAGAATGATTTGGGAGAGAATTCAACATTTGGAGAAAGAAAAACATTTTTGACTTTTTTTTTTAAAGCTTCTCAAGGGTTTGGAATGCTAGCAGCAGTCCTGGTGGAAATAGATTAGAGACAGAGTGTAGGCAAGGTGGTCAAAGGTACATGGTAAGTGCAATTTATCAGATGGATAGCACCACCACGTATGTGGTACGATTATATGTCTTATCTTCATGGCCCTACAACCAAAATAAACCACACAGAAGTCTTGGAGTCTGCGATTGTGTTGTCTTAAGTGCATACGCCTTGAGGTGGTGACCTAGAACACACCCCACATCTTTAACTTTATGTAAGGCAGTATCAAAGCAAATGTAAGCTGTATTTTTCCTCTTGGAACTCACACTGAGACCCTTCGATGTCTCACTCCTAATTGTTTCTTATTATCGTACTTGAGGTTTTCCCTGAGATGGTCTAACTTGTATACAAGGTCTTTAACACAGAGACTGTTTAACAAAACATGGAAACACTACACCAAAGGATACCTGATACAAATGAAACTAAAAGGGGAATTCAGATGAGTACCTTCTGCCAAGGTTGGAATTTTGGCCAGGATACAAGAGTTAACAACCCAAGACTTGTGGAAAAAAATTCTAATGCAGATATTGAAAATGAAAGTGTTTCTTCTAGCTGAGCTTTTTTGAAAAATCTGACCACTTATTTAGGTATCTTGGATGCTTTAGGAAATTTGATTGTCTCTTTATGCATTCATGTAGAGTGAAATCCTGGCACTATTTAAGTTAATAACAGTTTTGCCATTGACTTCAATAGAGCCAATATGTCACCTCTCATATGGAGACATCACTTTCTGTGATAGAAAATTTTAATTGTATCTGACTAATTTATTCAATTTTTTATTTTAACATTTTAGAAACAATTATTCATGTTTACCTTTCAAAGGTGTATATATCCATTCTCTGGATGTTCCTATTACTCAAATCCTTGATTACATAGAGGCAGGTTAATAAAGGATGTGATTTTTGTAAATGTTATATAAGAAATTAATGTATAGGCTACAGTTCTGGGCTTTTTCAGGTCCACTGTCAATAAAGGCCCAGATCCATAAAAGTATTTAGGCTTCAAACTAAAGTTGGAGCCTTAATACTTTTGTGGATCTGGGCCAAATTGCCTAAATTTTGAGTACATACTACATCTAAACCTGTGTAACTGGAACACCCAAGAACATGCTAATAGGAAACCACAAACAGCTGCCCTATATTTGGGCAGCGTTTGGTGTCATTCAGTTCTACAGTTAATGTACATCTATTAATTAAGCTTTACCAAGCCAGCTGATACTCCTTTCTGTTGTTCTCAGCCGTGGACTCCCAGACACTGTGCAAGGAGGAAGTGGGAACTCCCATAAGAATTGGAAACACCCTCCTTTGCCTTGGAAGAAACCCTCCTAAGAAAGTGCTTATTGAACTTGAGACAGTGTGTATAAAAATAACACCAGAGGAAGAGCAAATATATACACCCAATAGAGGGAGGGCCGCAGCAGAGTAATCAAAGATATTACAAAACAAATATTAAATGTTATTTTTAATGTGCAGGTTGCTAAAATAAGTTTCAGAACAGCTCACACTGAGGAAAAAAGTTAAACTTTAATGATGTTTTGGCTGGTTTTATATCACTTCAGAAATACACTTTATTTTTACTTGCATAATAATTACTTTTAGAAGCGTCTTGCTTTTTGCTAGAGCCCCATCTAACATGACAAAAAGCACTATGCATGGGCACATTTCACCATAAGGCTCATTTTCAGATGGGACACTTCACTTCAAAGATGTTTTACCAATGCATGTTCACTCATATCAGTGTATCCTGATTAGGGGAAAGCTGAAGTAACACAAAATCAGAGCTGCCCTGAAGATATGTTATTTCTATATCATATCTATGTTACATCTACCTATAGTTCCATTGGCTTTTCCTCTCTAGTCTCCCCCCAACTGCCAACTTTAACCCTTTGATGATTGCTGATAGACATATCCTCTGTCGTTTAGCTGTTTGGTGGGAGCCTGGAAAGTGTCAGCATTCTAAGGGGAGCTGGTATTGTTTTTCAGAATTTCTTGAAGTTAAACACTTCCCAGACCCGTGTATTATTCTACCAAAGCCTGTATCAAATTCAAGCGTACAGCCATGTTTACAGTACGTGCAGTGGTTCAGATAGGCTGAGCTGTTGCAATCCTGCCCAGCAGGACAGAACTTTATGGCTGGCCCTCTGCTTTTCAGGCTTTACATCAACTCAGTGGCACCCTATTAGTGCAAAGTGAAACACAGCAGCTTTATTTACACAACACAGTCTTGAGAAGGGCCTTTGTACGAATGAAATGCTGACAGATTTGCTGCTGCCTGCAGTAAAGGTGTGTAAGAAGCAACTTCAAAACGCATATGAAAGAAAAGTATTGAAATTCACTCAATGGGGTGTCCACTGGCAGAGTAATTCTCTTGGGGCCAGATCTTCTGTTAAGGGAAACTGGAGTAGCACCATTGACATCAATGGAGCTTCAGTGACTGCCATTAAACTATGCTCATTTCCACCGAGGATCTGCCCTTTGGCTTGTTAAAACATTATTAATTATTATTATTATATGCTTTTGGGTGGCATTCAGAAGCTGACAAGAGGAACAAAGCTCCATTGTACAAATATATGGGAAACTTGGCCTCTGCCCTGAGGACCTTACACTTGAGTAGCTGTGTTTCACAGGGCATCTTGTGGTTAAGGCCTGGGCGTAGGCATTGTGATTATTGAATCCTTTTACCAGTTGCCAACAGTTGCTGTCTCTGTGACCTTGGTCAGGATTCAGCTTCTTGCTGTGTCAGTTTCCCCACCTGTGAACTTGAGATAATACTTACCTACCTCACAAAGATTTTTTTAGGAGAAATTCATTAACATTGGCAATGCACCTTGAGATCCTTTCACAGAAGATGTTATACAAGTACAAAGGATTACTGTTCTGCGACACAAGTTAATACAAATAAAAATGCTCAAAATAATAAAGTTGCCCAAGGCAGTGGGAAGGTTTCTAAGAATAACATTGCAAGAAGTGACAGGGCACAGCCCTCCACTCCTGTCTCCTCATATAAATGGCCCTGACACCTCCACTCCATAACCACGACTATGTACTTTGTGTTTCATCAACCACCACTCTCTCACAGTCCCATGCATCATTTACAATGTCATACAATCATAAAAAAGAAAAGAGATTGAGATTTGCCTTTGCCCTTCCTTCCTGTGTGCCACTTCTATCTTGCAGTTAACAGGCTAATTAGCTCCTCAGCTCTCCCCAGCACAGGCTGATCTAGTTAGTCATTCCTTCCTCAATTAAGCTTTCTTGGGGGGAACTAATTAGATTTACAGTGACCAGGGTTCTGGTTCAGCTGCTGGCTCTCAGCACTCTGTCACAAGAAGCAATCACAGAATCATAGAAATGTAGGACTGGAATAGACCACAAGAAGTCATCTAGTTCAGCCCCTACACTGAGGCAGAACCACATATTACTAGACCATCCCTATGTCTAACCTGTTAAAAATTTCCAATAATGAGAATTCCAATGAAGACCCAGAAATTGTAAATGAGACAGTTCTGAGATCCAACACGTGCTGTATTCAGTTCCGTGTAAGTGCCCAAAAAAGCACTGCAAGACTGCAGGACAAATAAACACATTATGACACCCTGCAATCTAATGGGGCTAGAAACAAAGGCTTTATACCACTGAGAAGCCACCTATGACATTTCTCTAGTGGTATAAAGCAGTGGTTCTCAAGCTTTTTAATAATGTGGGACCCCCTTCCTCCAGTGTGAATTTCAGACCTTCCTTTTGGTAATTGGAGTAAAATATTTAGGCATTTTTATTCCAATAATACCTACCTTTTATATAGACCTTTTCATTCATGGAGCTCAAAGTGCTTTATAAATGAAGTCAGTATCACTAGCTCCATTTCACAGATGGGAAAACTGAGGCACAGAGCTGGGATGTGATTTGACCAAGGGCACCACTAGGTCAGTAGCAGGACTGAGATTAGAACCCAGGGCTCCTGAGTCCCTGTCTCATACTCTAGTCTCAAGTCTACTCACCTACCTCTCTGTGGTGAGTACTTACTTTTAGACAGGTAATGAATAAAGTACTTTATTCATTACCATCACTTTGGTATGGGTAGATAGATGAGCAGATTTTTGCCTGGCCATCTGAACTTTCATGGCTGTTTTGAAAGGTTAGATATAGGCCCGGTCTACACTTACCTTTGCAATTCGGTGGCAGTCAACAGGAGATATGCAAGTGACGTAAATCACTTGCGTATCTCCCATTGACTTTGCAGCATCTTCTCTGCACAACGTCCACACTGCGCTGCGTTGAAGGAAACAGTGTTCCCTTCGACACAGTGCTACGCCACTTACTGGAGTGGTTTTCCTGCGTCACTTGCTGGATCGACTGAGCGGGTCTACACAGACCCAGAGCAATCCAGAACAATCGATCTGACAGCGGTGAATTTGCCTCCGTCAGTGTAGACCCAGCCATAGATATACCTCTTCACATTCCCCTCACTGCTACAGTGATAGATGCTCTACAAATCAATACAATAAATAAAAAAAAAGATTATTAGCAGCAGCAGCAGCAGCTGTGGCTGAATTTGGTGCTTCCACTGATATGACCCTGAATCTTTGACCTAGATGTCTACCTTAAGCACCTGGCAACAAACAGCAAACATCCACACCCTGAACATTTATGTCTGAGCTCTCTGACTTGCCAACTACACACCTTTTCCTATACTGCAATGGTTCTGGAGAAGGGACAAACATTAGCCTGACACGTGCCCAAACGGAACAAAGCTAGGTCATGTCATTAGCTGTTACCACATGGATGTTTACACTCTCTCATATGGCGTAGCTGGGTCTATGACCAACTTATGGGTGGCTGAACTGAAGTCTCAGCAGATGTGCACATTGCAGATGGTACCCAGATCTCTGAATACTGTGCAGCCTTTTTCACAAAATCTCTTTCCGGTTATGCTCCTTAAAATAAAGAACAGCTGAATTTCAAACAGCAGCTATCACAGCCTTGGGTTTGTGCACTGTTAGCTTTGTCCTTTTATTCTAAAGTATACTTGATCTCATCCTAAAAAATGTATTTTTAATATATTTTGTACATTCCCAAAGGATTGGGTAAACAAAGGATCCTCTCAAACTGACTAGGGTATCTGCCAAATACACTGTTAGTCATTTGTGATGCACTTCTTCTAGCATCTAGGTGAACTAGCCGCTCCTCCCTTACCCACGATTTTGTACCTGCTGTACAATCAATAAGATCCCAATTCTCTACGTATTCTCTGTCCCTGCATCTTCTCTGAAATATCCACTCCATGCCCTCCTCTTTCTTAGCCATTCAGTAACCTCTACCTCTCCTGCAAACTGACCTCAGAATAAAATTATTTTGCCACTAAGACTGAAATTTTTCATATGTATTGCATGGGCAGCCACCTTGTAAGGCTCCCTATAGAGCTCTCTGCCAATTTGCCCCATCTCCAGGTGCAATCTAAAAGGCTTACTACCTCTGCTCAGGGGCCCATCTATTGATGGCCAACAACAGTGCCAGCTGTCAGCAAGGGTTCCGTGGGGTGGACACCAATACTTTAAAAGCTAGACTGATGCCACCAACCAATTTCACACAGTACACTTTACAACTGTTAGATGGTAATGAATAATGATTTCAGTAACATTCACCTGGATCCAAATTTGAACCCATAACCTGACAAAAGGCTTCAAAATGCATTACGAATTCCCAAAGCTGCTCAGTCCTTTACCCTCATGCACTTCTAGTCTCACACAGATTCACTTCCTTTCCTGTACTATCTACAGACTTTCCTCTTTGCCAGGAGCCCTGCTGTTCCGACAGCTGCTGATATAGTGTGAGGTTTCAGCTTTGATAGGAAGCCAGGTTGTTTATTAATTAAAAATACAAGCATTCCAGAGCCTTTCTGGAGTCATCATCAAGTGCTTTGAAAAGCAAAGTTATCTTATCAAGGGCTCTAAATTGTTAACCCTCGTTAACCTGAAGATAAATAAAATAGTTTGTTGTCATAATTTATGGACATTGAAACACACTTTTATGAAAATGTTAACAAGCCAGACCTTGAAATACAACGGCAATTTTGAACCTTGGTGCTCCACAATGGAAATGGAATTCAATCAAGCCTGAATGAAGTTTTCAGAGTTGTTCTTTTTCCTGAAGCCTGTTAAATATCTGCCAAGGCCTTGTATTCATCTGCTCCTCGCCTCCTACCCCCCTTCGTATATTTCTATTTGTATGTTATAAATAAGACTTTTTTTTCATGCTGTCTGCCCACCATGCTGGAAACAGCCTTCTGTTTCCCATATGTCACATATCCTCCCACTCCTCTTTAGATCTCACCTTTAAACCTGTTTCTTTCTCTGGACTCCCATTGCTGATCAACTGCTACTCTGCCAGCCTTATTTTTTTTTGTAGTACACCTACCCCCAACTGTAAGCTCTATAGGACATGGACTTTGTCCAGCTGTGTGTTTCATGGAGTATCACGCACACCACTGGTGCTATAGAAATAATAAACAAAACATGGACTAAAGCCATGATACTCAGATCTGGAATATCCTAAATGTTTGGGGGAGTTAAGATCCAGGATTTTGGCTCACATCCATCTCTAATAATTAATTAGTTCACTTTCATTAAGCCAGTATATCATGAAGGGATATTGTGCAATAACTACAGCTAGCTGAATAAACTGAATGACAAAAAATATTCCCCAACATACATTTGGTGATTATTCAATTATCTATAGAGCTAGATGGGAATGGGAAAAAATATTAGTGAATGTTATGTAACAGTGGATGGGGAAAATCATCAACTGTTTCTGAGTAATATTTGATCAACTCTAGAGATAACCATGACAATCCTCTTCTTCTAATTTTGTTAAATATATATATATTACAGGCTCCAAATACTTGGAAAAAATACCCTGAAATGTAAATTATTAAATAAACATTGTTTTCGATGGTTCTTCCTGTACTTATGCACTCCTCCTCGGTACAGTCTATGTCTCTTGGCTTACCATGATTGGTGCCCAGTGTTGTTGTCCTGACCCAGGGGTAACCCAACACGTATTGTAAAGTCTCCCAACTTTGCCCCTCCTCCATCATTCACAGCTTTGTCTTTTCACCCATTCATTTTCCTCCATTCCATCAATATATAATTTGGAGGAAATTCAGTGATAAATTCAAATGATTGGGGGGCAGGCTAAAGGTATTAATAGGATTAAAAGGTATAAACACATACAGCTTCGCTAAGTGATGACTAATAGGGATGAAGGAGAAAGACATGATAACCTTTTACAAGTATTTGCAGAGTTGCAGATGTATTGGTCCCAGGATATTAGAGAGACAAGGTGGGTGAGAGACAAGCTTTCGAGCTTACATTGAGTTCTTCTTCTGTCTCACTAAGAGAGATTGTCTCTCACCCAGTGGCATACAAGCGTCTCCAGCACCCAGGGGCCAAGGCTACATTTGCACCACCCCTAAGCCTCATGCCCTCTCCCATTCCCACACAGGGCAAGGGGGCATCTGTCCCCACCTTTCCTGCTGCAGTCCCACAGCCCAGTGCTGGCCTGGATGGGGCAGCCTCAGACCCTTCTGCCCTCAGCCTGGGGGAGGCGCCAGGTCAACCCTTCACAATGCATGGGGGGAGGCACTGAGAGGCACTCCTCAGAGCCTCCTACGTCCCCCGCCTCCTGCATGTCATGACGGGCCCGGCCAGCAGTCCCCTGAAGGCTTGGCCACCCCACCCCACCTTTCCGTAGGCCACTGCTCTCAGCAACACAAGTTGATCCAATAAGAGATTACCTCACACATCTTGTCTCTCTAATCTACAAATCTTTGTAATTCTGATAAGTCACAGTTTTATAGCCCCTTTTCAAATGCAAAGCCCATGAATAGCATTCTGTCCTGTTTATAGACCTGACTGCAGCTACCAACCTGAGTCCCTCACCCCTTAAGTTGAGGTACAACTTGAGACGATCCAGTGTTTCCCAATCTTACTCTTCCTAACCGAGGGTAGTGGAGAACAAGGCCTCAAGGTGAAAAATACGAGGCAAGAAAAAAAATGAATGTATTCTCAAAACACCTATAGTAATGTGGAAAGAGGTGAGAAATAGATACACTTTGTAACATGCCCAAAATAAGAAACTTATATTCAAGTAGGTATTTTCTTTCCACAAGTATTGTTTCCCTTGCAACTGGTGTTGAAACTATTTATGCCTTTTCAAATGGCCTACAGAATAAACCCAAAATTCAGGTGATGGCTGGCAATTATTGGCACATAGTATTTCAACTGAATTCTAAACATTAAAACCTATGCTTTATATTTAAGTTTTCAAAGTGCCCAACTTTGAAGTATAGCCAAAAAAGCAAGTGCTCACTGTAAGAGTGAAAACACAATAACCAACCCATTTATTTCTTGAGACCAAATATAATTCACATGGATGCTGCGTATCTGAGAAATGTTAATTTGTTCCAGAAAAGGCCATTTAATTATTCAGATCATCTGATCGCTTCACACAGCCCTGTACTGACTGGTTAGAGAATTCTGTAACTCAACATCTATATTGACATTGGTCAAAGCATCTACCTGTCACAGGAATGGAAATAGTTAATTGCCAGTCCCTACCCACAAGTAAGTTTAGTCAGGCATGTAAATGATTACCATCTACAAATGGCTCCGTGTTTTTTCATCTCACTACAGGAATATTAACTTTAGGATATTAGGAAGAGGGTGGGTGGGCGGAGGGAAGACCTAGCATAATAGTTGATTCAGGGATCTATTCACCTAAAATTCCCAGCTCCAAGGCTGTTGACCGTGAGCATCAGTGGGGCCTAATTTTGATTCAGGTTGTCTGAAGGTATGTCTACCATGCAGAACACAGCATGTCTCACAGCCCAGGTAGACAGACATGTGCAAGCTCCACTCAAGCTAGAGCATTAAAGTAAGTGTGGATGTTGTGGCACAGACAGAGGGTTGGGCTAGCCATCCGAGAATGGACCCACAGGGACAGGTGGACTTCTATTTGAGTGGCTAACCTGTGCCACCCTCTATGCTACCACTTTCACACTGTTATTTTTAGGACACTAGCTTGAGTGGAGCTAGTGTGTGTCTGTCTACCCAGGCTGGGAGGTACAGTCCCAGATGCAATGCAGACAGTCCCTGACTTCTATGATACTAAACGAATGTCAGTTGGTTAGCTAGGTGCTAAGACAACCCTCCAATGAGCAGATAGCCACCTCTCATTTCAGATAAATAATATACAGGCTTGGTTAATGAGCAGGAAGAAACAAACAGAACAAACAAAAATGGTTTCAAAGCTGTCCAAGTATACTCAGTATTTTATGACCAGCTTGACTTCATGTTGCTAAACTGGCCAAATAGGTTCAAACTGAATATCAGATAACATAATCAGTGTTTGATGGGTGTCCGCCCTAACAATATGCCTTGGTAGCAGCTTGTTCCCAGCAAAACTGGAATGACCTACTTTGACCCTCTCCGGTTCTGAAGCTCTCCACCTTTGCAACAGGAAGGAAGCTTACCTGGCAGTGAAGTGGGTGGAAAAAAAAAAGAGAGGAAAAAACCCTATACAACAGCATACTAGCGACCCACTCTAACAGTCACTAAAGACAATGGAAAACTCAAACTGGATCAGACCCTCATGGAGCAGTAACCAGTTTTTCAGTTCAGAAAGATAAAAGTTAGCTAAATAGAATTCTGAATGGTACATTGACCATATTCTTGCATTACATGTTAACTTGGCTTTGTAATGTTAGGAGCAACATTGAGTTAGATAGATAAAATAGTGCTCCTGGACAAATTAAAAAAAGTTGCAATCTCAATTAACGCTATCAAAATTTAGAGTTTATCTACATGGGAAATTGACTGTAATAGCTATTGTGCAATAGCTCCCCCCCTGTAGAAACTCTTATTCCAGAGTAAAACTTCCTTTAACCCAAACCCTTACAGGGTTAATTAATTTCAATGGGAATTAGGCACCTAAATGCCTTTGAGGACCTGGGCCTTACTCCTGTTTAGTTTAATAATGGATTAAGCTAATGCAGAAAAGGCACTCGTATTCCAGAATAAAAGTGTCCGCAGAGGGAATTATTCCAGAATAGCTACAGTACTTTAAATTCACACTTTCCCTTTTTCCAGAATTTCCCACCGTAGACAAGCCTTTAAAGAACTTGGTAATTTCACATTGACACAAGAGAACATATAGATGGCTCGAAAGGGTAGTGAGTACAATTAAAGATTTGTCATTGTTGAATAGACAAATGCATCTTTAAGGAATGTAATTTTATTTGTATCATCTTAAGTATATTTTGATGATGTAGGGAGTGGTTAAATAATGTCACACAATGAATGATGTCTATTTTACATGCAATGACATTACTGATTTTTTAAAAACCATTTAACAGTTGTTCTAGTTGTGTGCTACACAGAATTTAAGTTTTGTGGAACACAGGCTTATCTAGCTTACAGGTGGCACTACGCAGAGAATCTTCATACAGTAGGCAATATGTTCAGGAGTGAATTTAAAATTTCACACTATTTCAAAACTATTACTCCAGATACTACAAAGACTGCACGTGTTTTTTGTATAATACCAGTTAGGTACCAAGAGCAGCAGTACTGGCTCTTTTGCAAATGACTATACTGCTCAAATTCAGATGGAGGGCATCAGTAAAAAGTTTCAAGCTGAGAGAGTCAGGGATTATTTAGAAAAATAGTGAGATATGTTTCCTTCTGCTTTGGATTTGTATTTTTTGTTTAAAACCCCCATTTGGAAACGAAAGGCGTTCTGGTGTATAGCGCAAAATACCACTGGAGTACTTCGCTTTGTAAAGCACCTGTTCAAATCCACGCATGCTTTCAGTTTTGCACATAATGAGAGGCGAGTCCACGCGATGAACCGAATTCTCTTCCGGAGTAAACTGGCGAAGTTCCAGGGAGCGGTGCCGGTTTACACGGGCAGACAAGGCGGCCATGTACCCTTTATAACGGCTGGGCCTGCCACAATAGGCTCTGTTCGTGCCCTCCGCTTCCTGCCCCGCGCTCAAGCGCTGCTGCGTCCCCCTCCGAGGCGGCTGCAGCTCGGCGCCGAACCGACCCACGGCGGGGGCTGTCCTTCCTGCGGCCGCCGGACCCGGGCTCCCCGCCACAAGCGGGGGGAGCAGTATCAAAGGCCGAGCACACCCCGCCCTCGCGCTCCGTGTGAACGCCGGGACGCTGCGCCCCGGTTCTCCTCAGACAGCTGCCGCGCGGGGGCACGCGGGCACGGCCCGGCACCCCCGGGGTGGGGGGGTAACACGGGACGGCGGGGGGGCTCCGGCTGGCGGACGGACGGAGGGAGCGCTGAGCCCACAGCATCTCCCCGGGCGCCGCCCCCCCGCGAGGCTCTCAACCGCCGCCTAGCAACGGGTCTCGTCCCCGCCGCCCCCCTTCGGAACGCGGCCCCGGGGGCGGGGGGCAGGGGCCGGGCGCGCGCCCCACCTCTCCCGGCCCACTTGCCCGGGCACAGCTCCGGAGTCGGCAGCCGCCGCGGGAGGAATCACGTGCGGCTCAGGGTCAGGCGGCCACCGCCCCCCTCCCAGCTGTCCTCCGCGGGCCCGGACGGGACGGAAGGCAGACGGAACCGCTGCCGTCGGAGCGCCGCCGACGGTGCCACCTTAAGGACCGTACCACCGCAGAAGGGGAGGGGGGACGCTCAGAACGTAGCATACAATCGAACCCCAGCTTCCAGCCCGATTCACCACGTCCCCCGCCAACAGATTTAATGGGGAAGACTGAAGCAGCAGGACCGTCTAAAACCCTCTCAGCCATCCGGGGTCCTAAGCAGCATCTTTCAGGGGGTCCTGTCCCTACCCCTCTCCGCCCCGCCCCTTGGTGCCTGCCGAGTAAGGAGGCCCCAGCCCAGCCAACCCCACCAGAGCGCTTCAGCGGGTAACCAGATATTCAAAAACAAGACGTCAGCCCACAATGCCCTGCGCGGAGAACAAGCATTACCTCATCCCACAGTGCCCCGCGAGCGAGCTGAGAAGCTTCTAGGGGTGGGGTGACCATGGAGACCGGCTCGTTTGCAACAGGCCGGGCCAGCGGCCCGCCCTCCTCCCCCCCGCCCGCCGGAGCTGCTGCCGCAGCCAATGGGAAGGCCCCGGGGTGACATCATGGGCTATTTTGGGTGGGTTACTGCGCCCTGATAAGTGTGGGGCCGCACGCCGAGAAAGGGCTCAGACTAGTGTGCGCGGCGCGAGCGCAGACGGAGCCGGGCCCGAGCGAGCGCTGACTGCGCGGGCTGCTTAGCGCCAGCGGCGCGTCTCGGCCGCGCTGCGCGTGACGGCGGGGAGCGGGACGCCGACGAGTGCCGGGGTGAACGCCGAAGTACGCCAACGAGCCCTTGCCTGAGGCGGGCCGGGAACGGACCCGGGACCACGGCCGCGCCGGGCCGGGGAGCGCTCAGGCCAGCCCGTGCCGGCTCCCGGCGGCGAGACGAGCGCCTGGCTCGGGGACGGCTGCTGACCCCGCCGGCGGCCGGGAGAGGAACGCGCCGCTGGGCCGAGGCAGCGGCTGCGCCGGGCGTGGATTTCTGCCCGCCTGAGCCTCGCCGCGGGGCCACAGCACGGCGCCCCCGAGCGCGGCACTCGGCCGCTGACGCTGCGGCTGCTGCGGCTGGTGGGGAGCCAGCGGCGGGCCCGGGCCCTGTGGCCGCAGACCGGACCGAAAAGTAACTTGGCTGCAGCCCTAGCGCCCGCGGGGCTCCAGGGCCTTTCCGCCGCGGGAAGAGGGGCCGCGGCGGCCGAAGCGGAGGCCCGCTCCCTTTCGACCGGACTGGAGCAGCGACGGGCCAGCCGGGTTCCTGCTCCTCGCCGCTGGAGGGACGGCGTCGGGGACCGAGTTCTATGACTGCAAAGATGGAACCTACATTCTACGATGATGCCCTGAACGCTACCTTCGCACAGCCGGAAAGTGGGGGCTATGGATACAACAACCCTAAAGTCCTGAAGCAGACCATGACTCTCAATCTGGCTGACCCTTCAAGTAACCTCAAGCCCCACCTGAGGAACAAGAATGCTGATCTTCTGACCTCCCCGGACGTTGGTCTTCTCAAGCTGGCCTCTCCTGAACTGGAAAGGCTCATCATCCAGTCCAGCAACGGCTTGATCACCACCACTCCCACCCCAACGCAGTTTCTCTGTCCCAAAAATGTTACTGATGAGCAAGAGGGGTTTGCTGAAGGCTTCGTGAGGGCGCTGGCAGAGCTACACAACCAGAATACGATGCCCAGTGTTACATCTGCTGCCCAACCTGTTAGCAGTGGCATGACACCTGTTTCTTCTATGGCTGGCAACAATGGGTTCAACACCAATTTGCACAGTGAGCCTCCAGTGTATGCCAATCTCAGCAACTTCAACCCCAGTGCACTCAGCACAGCACCTAACTACAATGCAAACAACATGGGCTTTCCACCTCAGCATCACATTAACCCTCAGATGCCAGTGCAGCATCCCAGGCTGCAAGCTTTGAAGGAAGAGCCCCAGACTGTACCTGAAATGCCAGGGGAGACTCCTCCACTGTCCCCCATTGATATGGAGTCACAGGAGAGGATCAAGGCTGAGAGGAAGCGCATGAGAAACAGAATTGCAGCCTCCAAATGCAGGAAAAGGAAGTTGGAAAGGATTGCCAGATTGGAAGAAAAAGTGAAAACTTTGAAAGCCCAGAACTCAGAACTGGCATCCACTGCCAACATGCTCAGAGAACAGGTTGCACAGCTTAAGCAGAAGGTCATGAACCATGTCAACAGTGGATGCCAGCTCATGCTAACACAACAGTTGCAAACATTTTGAAGAGACTGACTTGGGGGGAAAAAAAACTGATGTTGCAGTAAAGCAACAGAAAAAACAACCCCTTAAGTGGCAGATACATAAAGCTAATGGTAAAGGCTGAGAGGCATTGAGTCCTGCCTGCACCCACAAAGCACATGTGTGGAAAGACTGGTGAGCCTTCAGTTGAGTTAGTGGCAAAGCAGCCAGCAGCACCACTCTGAGAAGTGCTGTCCCTGCTCAGATGATGCATCAGATCTTTGTTTAATATTGACCAAGACCTGCATGGACCTAACATTCGATGATCATTCAGTATTAAAAGGTTAAACTGCAATAGAGACTGTAGGTTGCTTTACGTAATACTCTTAAAGAAAACAAATGGGAGGGAGGTTTGTGGGAGGCTGATTAAAAACTGAGCTATACTGCCTGCCTTCAAGTAAACTGTGTATGTACATTTTTTTTATTTTATGAAAACTAATGTCAATAAACTACTTCATGACTTTGTAAATTATTTTAATGTTGTTTGTGTTCTGTCCAGTAATGTTTGTAAATGAGAAGGTTTATTGAGCACTCTGAATTTACCATTTGTAATAAAGTATATAATTTTTTTATGTTGGTTTCTGGAAAGAGTCTAGAAAGGTTCTATTATATTTAAGAAAAATATAATAGTATTAAAATGCATTCTCTTCCCCCCCTTCTTTTGCCAGTACCTAAGTCAGGGCTCTAACATATACACTGAACTCTTAAGTGGTAGAGACTGTGTTTAAACTCACCCTGTAACAAGAAGATGTGTCCTGGAGAATGTGTCAGAAGTAGACAGATAAACCACACCCTGTAACATAAACAGAAGTAGTTTTATGCATCCTGTTTTATTTATGGTTTTAATTCAGATTGGATTGCCTACCATAATCCAGTAGCACAACCTAGACAGTAGCTTTAAAAGTTAAGCAGTTTGGGGGAGTCTGATATTGCATCGAACTGTGCTGTAATAGTCTAAACTATAACTGTCTGTTAGATACTTATTAAAATATCACCAACATATTTCAAGTAGGAGACTTCACAAAAGACGTATCCTTCATATGGATGCCTTCATTACTCTCTAATTATTCCTAGATAAGGTGATCTTTGTTCATGAATATGTGTTGTCACAATAAAACCATTCTGTAATCCCGTTCCATATCTTGAATTCCTTTCCCTTTTAGACATTTCTGCTGACAATGTATTTACCATTATGAACTGTGGAAAGTTAGCTGGAGATTGAAAATTAGGATTTAAATACAATGGGAAATTGACAATTTACTTTTCAGTTTACATTTAAAAAATGAAAGTATGAAAATACTTTTGATAATAGAATGAGAACAAGCAGTAGCTCAGAAAATTTACTTGCCTCCTGAAATAAATCCATGTTTGTGGTAAATATTAATATAATTTGACTTCAGGATTTTTAACTTAGTGGCTCTGTGTCCAATTAAACTGTCTGGTATTTACAGTGCATTTAGAACATTTATATAAGCCATATATCAGCGAGAACAGATGCCATGAAAAGAGGCAGAAAGTTTAATTCACTAGTTACACATGTTATAGTTCTGGTAACAAACAGTTAAAGAAGACAACTTTCAGGCTGGCTACTCTAAAAAAATAAATTAGGTATAATACCAGTAAGTGAGTACAACACTAGATAAGGTGATAGTCTTGCTTAACATCATCTCAGACTACAACTACATAATACATAGCGGTATTAAGTGGTAAAGAAACTCTGAGGTGAACTTTTTGCAACTACTTGAGCTCAGGATATGTTTCTCTGTATAGCACACATTTTTCCTTTGAAAGAAGTAGCCTTTGCCCATGTTAGATCCTTATGTGATTGATTGTTTCACGTTATAATACTACAGTAATTTTTTCCCTCATTATACATGGGGTGGTAGCTGGGGTTATCTTTAGTTTCTATTTGCTACTATCAGATAAAATTGTAGAAACATTTACCAAACAAAGGGTTACTGGGAGAATGCTGTAGTTTGCCAAGAGTACATTTTGCTGATGTCAGCAACCCGGAAGGTAAGTTGATTTTGACCATATGTAGGAATAGAAAGCAGAAGGATAATACACAGCATTGGTGGGTGTGACTTTACTGGGACTTAACAAGTGTCAACTAGCAAAATAAGCAGGGCAAGAAGATTAATTACCTGCAGAGGTACAGGTTTAACTCTTGACAGTGTCATGCTATGGGAGAGATCATACTAATGAGGCTTTTACTTAACCATGTAAGTTTTTTTCCTTGACAAATATTGCCAAAATTCTATTTTAATTAGATAACTGCATGGCACACTGCCCCACCCATTCCTTATAATATACACTTACAGTAGATAGATGGTGTGTTACATCTCATAAATGGCATTTTATAACACAGCAAAGTGTTTGATTAGCAGTAGCAAAACCAGTGGCTGGGGTCGGATGGTTGTTCACTAGCTTCTGTGAAATGAGTTGCTTGTCTCAGTCCAGTTCACAACACACAGGTGTCCACATCACAAAATCTATTATCACAATTGGCATAAGAGACCCAGATCCCCAAAGGTATTTAGACTCCTAGTTTCCATTGATTTCCACAAATCTTTTGAGGACCTGGGCCTAACTGCAATCCTGGTAAGCAGTCTCACAAGGGGTGCCAAAGGCTAGAATAGGTGATGGACAATGTAATCTCTCTTCCCCTGGTGCCTTGAAGTCAGTGTTGGGACACCAAGGGACTACAGGCAGGGCAAGCTTACACTGCCTCTGCATGCCGTTCTGTTTTGAGAAGAGTCTCCAGTACTGCCAATCATTACATGGATTCACTGAATTTTAATATAATCATGCTTTCTCAGATACGGTCACTCAGTGATCACTAGGCACAAGTAAAAGGGAAGACTTGAAGAAAAAAATGAAAAGTTTGAATATTTGCTTAAATGTTGATTACATATCATCTAAGCATATCACGTCTTGCTCATAAGAGATACTCTGTTCTGAGGTTTAGAGAGTAACTCTTTTGGTTATCCCAGCTGTACTTGCAAGGGAATATTTTGCAAACAACAGCATTGTGGCCATGTATTTGGCTTGGCTGTGAGCATCGTCAGCAGATTCAGGAAGTGAAGTCAGAAAAAAGGCAGGGTTTCAAAGAGAGCAGGCTACATAGAAATGCCCAGGCAGTTAGCATTTTAATCAGAACAATATGTTTGTGTTACAGAAATATTGATTAGAGTTTGAGTGACTCTATAGTAAAAAAAACAAACACACCATCCCTCCCCCACACATACACACATGCTCGGATGTGGGTAGAAAAAGTGAGCCACAACAGGTCTTTGATCAGGATTATTCACTAAAAAATTTTCAGCCCAAAGGCTAACTGCTTGCCACTCTAAAAAGGAAAACTAGTCAGTATCTATTTTATTCTGCCTTGTAATCAGTAATAGTAACTCACAGATTCCTCCATGCTTGAATCTCCACTCTTTATGTGTGAGTAGGTTTAAAAAATGCTGACCTCAAATCACAGCACCATTAAGCCATCCTGACACCTATCAGAGGTACAATGGCTAGTAGGTGCCTCAGTCACCTTTTCCATTTGGTAGAGAAAGCAGTCATGAAATAAAAACAAGCCCCCTCCAATTCTGTGAGGAAAGAGGATAGGATCTGTTATACAGTGTGTGCAAGGGAAGGATCTATTATGACTACTTTCTGAGGAAAAACAATAGGGTTTTTTATGGTGTTCATCATTATAGTATCTGAGCACCACAACTGCATTAATGAATTTATCTTCCCAACAAACCTGCAATGTAGGGAATCCTTTTTATCCCAATTATTGCTGGGCAGAGACAGCACAGAGAGATTAGGGGACTTGCCCTAGTTTACACAGAAAGTCTGTGGCAAAGGTTAGAGGAGAACCCAAATTAGTAAATTCTAGTGCAGTGTCTCAGCTACAATTTTTCCCCAAAGCTAGATATGATAGCTTTTTCCCATAATTGAAAACTAGAACAGTTGCAGCAGTCTCCAAAGTTGTCTATGAATGGTTACAAACATAAGGAATAAACAAAAATCCAGCGTAACGAGGCAATTTTTAAAAAACCAAACATATACACCAACATACTACAATGTAGAATCTACTTTAAAGTCTATCACAGAAATATTAATGTGCTTCCCCTCCCTGTCATCTCCCTGCATAGGAAAAGTCTTTTAAAATGCAGGCATTTGTGTAAGAGACCAGGGCATATGCAGTCTGTCCTAGAAGTCACAGCTAGACTAGGGTCTAAAAGACAAGGACAGGCATAAGGCAGTAATGAGCAAGCAGGGATCAGAGCAATCACTAGAGCCAGGATTGATGGCAAGATTCAGTCTGGGGTCAAAGACTGGAAATCAGAAGGTAAGCCAAGGCAAAGACTAGAATCACAGCAGGCCAAAGTGCCTGTGTGACTGCCCAAACAACTTCCTGGTTCACTGTGACAGGTTGTACCAACCCTGCTCTGATGAAATGAGAGTTAAGGTGCTGCTATGGACGCAGGGAAGGCATACCCCCTCACCTCTGCTGGGCATGAGCCCAATGGAGGAAGCATTCAAACAGGAGCAGCTCAGTCTGGGTGGATGAAGCAGAGAAACTGCCAGGGCTCCAAGCAGCCAGGACCTAGCCTTACACCCAATTCAATGGCAGGGACCAAGGGTGATCACTGATGTGTCACTGTCAGTAGAGGAAGATGCTCTGGAGATGGACATAAGAGGATGTCAAGCAGGATGTGAAGGCAGATGGAGGAACAGAAGGGATTTGGAGTAAAAGTGCCAATCCATAATCATGTGTATGTACTATTGCTTTGAAGGGTCCTGGTTGGAATCCAGTGGAGCAGTGTGGGCCTGGGTTGCCCTGCCCCTGCCCACCTGACTGTAACTGCTAGGCAAGGTGACTTTGGACTCCCACCACTGGATGGCATAGATGGGATATTGCCAGTAGATGGTACTGCTGGCCTCAGACACACAAACACCCCCTGACATCCACTCTCCAGGGTTAAATATTGGTCAGGGGCCAAATTACAAGGCTGTTGGCACTCTGGGTCCTTTGGGTGTTACTTCCTGCAGTGCCTAATCTCCACAGTGGTCCTTGGATGTAGCTCTGCATGACTTCCTAGTGGTGATGTGGAACCATCAGCTGTTTCAGGTACTACAAACCCATGTTCTAATTCCACAGCTCCCTACAAGATCAGGTAAAAATCTGACCACAGTTCAATCTCCTGAACTTGGATCAACATTTGATGTTCAAGTTGAACACATGAGGATGGTAGTAGGAACACAGAGCATCCCTTTGCAACACATGGCTTCCTTGTGTTCAACAACCCACCCAAGACTTCGTGATATCCCAGCTCTACTCATGCCTGTCGTAGAAACGAACATTATACAGTCCTCATTACAAACAAACCTCATGCTTCGGACAAAGAAAATTAGTAGTGAGTAATCATGTAATTAATGGTAAAAGCCTACAAAGACACGAGCAGTTTTAAAGCGGTTTTGCACAGCAGGTCCTTTTCTTGATTTTGAAGATCATTGCTTGTAATATATTTCAGTGAAGAAACAATAGTCTCAGTTCGGAAGGTCAGACTAGATGTACCTATTTTTTCTGCCTTAGCTGTGACACAGCAATAGTGGCTACTTAGGAAAGAAGGGAAAAGCCTAATTCAGAAACGGTGAGTAAAGGGGGATGTCACAACCTGCTTTGGAGTCTAGAGGCAAAGTCTAGAGGCAAAGCTATGAGCTAGCAGGTTCCTGTACTGATGTAGTCCATACCTATATGAAGTACCTGGGAATTAACTTCATGGACAAAACTGAAGTGGAAGGAAAACTAATATTTCTTTCCTTAAGCTTCCTATACAAATTGTATTTTGAGCCCTGTATGCTTCACATACTACTTAGCACAGCTAAATGATACAGCACACAAGAACTGCTCCTACCTGAAATTTCTCCAGGTTGTCAAGACTCACCATGCTTTTCCTTTTCATCGGGTATACTGTTAGGTCTGGGTTTTGAAATGCTTAGACACTAGGGAAGATATAACGACCTAGAGAGATGAGAGACAATTCCAGCAGATGGCGCTAAAAAACAGATGCCGTCATTGACAGTGCAGGTTTTAAAAGAAAATAAATGTCTCTGAAAACAGATTTTGCTCAGGTCACGTGTTAGTCAGGAAAGAACAGGGTCTATCTACAGGAGGGACCACATATCAGGAGCCTACGAGCACTCTTTCCAGGAAATGAATGGGGTTGGTACAAATATACAAATATTTTAAAAAAGAAAAAGCTGACTTGTGATTCTGTCTGCTGCAGCTGCTGGTTTCAGAAAAATCTTGCAGAGATTTCAAAGGGCATTACATTTCCATGCATTCAAAAGAGCTGGGTGAATAATTCAAAGAACACACACAAATTTAGGACATATTAAGAGATTAATAATATTCTGAACGGAAACAAGAGTCCTATATTGGCCAAGTTCAACAAGCTATTTACAGAGCCCTGTTTGAAACATGGGAGAACTCGGGAGGATTTCATGTACCTGAAAGACTGCTGAGTGGATTTTGTTTCAATTGTGTCTTAAATTGACATTTTAAAACTACTATGTTTGAAAGGAGTCATCTAGATGCCCTTGATCACAAGTGGGGCCTGGCAGCTTTGTCAAGAACCAAAGTATTTTGACCCAACCCTTTTTAGTTCTGATTCCTGATATTTCCAGATTCTAACTATTGTACATCTTCCTCAGCCTCCTACATTTACTCTGATGAATCATGAGCAGAAAGCTGGTGTACAAAAACATGAAGAAAAATCCACAAGCTGCCTGCTTAAATCTCCTTGTAATAATGTATTAAACATAATAATAATTAATAAAATGAGTTATTATTAATAAACACTTTGGTAGCACCTACAGGACCCCATCAAGACTTGGTGCCTATCACTTCAGGTTAATCAACAAGTGCCTGAATTAACTGAAATTGCTGATGAGGGTGGGGAAGGAGAGAAACTCTTAAAGCAAAATATCTTGTTTTTTATATTTGCTTCCTTCTCCCTATCCCACAGATTGTCTGTCCTCTCTGCTTTCTGTCAGAACAGATAAAGTATCTCTAAATATGTTTTCTAATATTTATCAAACTATATTCTTCATCTAAGACTGCATAAAAGCTATGCAAAGCTATCACTGTAAGACAGTAGATTATAAAGAACGGCCACAATACAAGAGTTCATAGCTAGTCTGTAATAGCAAAGTCAGTAATAAGCGATAGCCAATAAACAGAGCATTAGATTTTCAATCAATACATATTTCCCAGAGAAAAGAAAATAGCTGAGTTTGGTGGACTTTTGTCAGTTCTCCCCTCCCTGACACAGAGATTGGAGGAAGCTTCTCTTGATTATATTTCCTTCAATCTACACCCTCCTTTCCTAAATCAGAGAAGGAGGTAGCAACTCTATATCCAGGTTCTCACTACATCAGCTTTTAGGGCTGTGTCCTGTGAAAAAACTCAGGCCTTCCTCTATATGAAAATCTCTGGGAGTTGATGAGACAGTTCAAATGATTCTATCTGCTACGCTAAAGAATTTGGGGTTTCTCTAATAACGTGTTGCCTGATTTCTAGGAGTTTAGTCATTCAAATGGGGTTACGCTCGCCAATTGATCTAATCAGAAGATAATGAGGTTCTAGTCCCGGAATCTACTCGTGGCAGGAAGAAGAAAAGACAAAAATTCAAGAGCAGGGAGAAGGAAGCAAATAAAATAAAATAAAGGCCTTGTTTTCACAAGAAAGCTACACAAGTTAAATCAGTTTAAAAAAATAACTTTAAATACTTAATTTTAACTGATTAAAGCTGCTGTATGGACATTACTATTTTACATTCAGAATGGCTTACGTCAATTTAACATAAACCTGATCCAATCGACTTCAGCTAAACTGAAAAAAAATCACTCTGAAAATGAAATGATGTCCCACACAGGGGTATGTACCAGTTTAAATTCACACCTTAGATTAAACCTGTGCAACTTTCCCGTGTAGAGACCTACAAAACAGCGGTCTGATTGCTCAAAGATACAGAACACCTTCAACTCCCATTAAATTCAGTGGAATTGTGGGTACTAAGTCCATGTTAACAGAGGCTGTTTTATTTGGATGACAACTTTAGGCACCTACCTTGAAAGTACATCTTGCAAGAGAGGGTCTTATTATTTAAAATCTGCCACATGAAAATCCCTGTGCATTCATATCAGTTTTGAACTTCCTTCCAGAATATACCAGCAATCAGAAAATTAGCTTCAAGAGCTTACTTTGGTGTCCTCTGTTTAGTGTGCTTTCATTCCTATGTGCAGATTTGCACAGATGTGTTTCATCCAACCATTCCACTCCTTGGTTCTGAAGCACTTCCTTTGTGCCTGCCAGTCTAATAAAATGTATGTAAGATCAAAAGGCCCGGGCACATCATATGCCTCTATGTCTGTGATGTGTGTTTAAAAAGGTGCAGCAGAAACAGCCTCTGGCACATGAAGCATAAAATACAATTTATAAATGGTTTCTTAAATTTTCATACCAAAGTACAAAAGGTGATTTGTCTAGATTTTGTAAATTAAGTGTAGATTAGAATGTTGAACTCCCATGAACTCAAATATCACTACGTTAAGCCTAAAAACACCATAGTGAATTGAAGGCTATGTTTTCACTGATGGCGGAAAATTTGCCACCGTCAGATCGACTGAGTGGTCAGTGAAGACTCGCCCAGTCGATCCAGAAATTGATATATTCACACTACCTCCTCAAGTGGCGCAGCGCATTGAAGATGGAGTGCAGAACAGAACCACAGAAGTCGACGGGAGTTACGCAAGTTTTTTGTGTAGTTTGAGTAACTCTGGTCGACTGCCATCAAATCTTCAAAGTAAGTGTAGGCAGGGCCGAAGTCTGATCCAAAGAGTATTGATTTCAGTGGGCTTTGAATCAGGCTCTAGATTGCTTAGGGCACAAATCTAAAGAAACGATCAGGCTCTTAATGCATACGAATGGTAGATTATAATACTCCAGCTAACTTCAATAGTTTCTCGACCAAAGGATGTTGATTCAGAACTCTGTCTGTAATGAAACTGAAACAACAGGAACTGACCTCCTTTAAGGGACTTAAGTCTAGTGACAACAAAATCCTGTTTGTCCTGGTGTTTCATTTCCCAGCACCAATACTGAACTGATCATCTAGAATCAGGAACTAAAGCAACCAGCCAAGCTCAACCAGATATTTCTGTCAGTCTATTGTGCTGTAGTTCTCATTAAACACCTGAATGAGTCGGTAGAGTCCAATAGAGTAATTGTATTTGAAATCCAGTTTAAAAACTTTTCACAGAGGTACTTGCTTGGATTCATCTTGATCCTCTTTAGCCATCAACCTCCTCTTTGCCAAGTTCTTGAAACAAAATAGTGTAATTTCTTGTTGAGAGGAGATACCAGAGTCACAGCAACACATGGGACTGCTTTTAATGTTTCTGTTACTTTTTATTTCTCCTATAGCTATTAGCAGGCTGGCAACATTTGGTATTTTGGTTGGATGAAGTGTTCACATAAATAGTAATTTTTTTCTTACTAACAGGACTGGTTATTTTTCAGATCAATCTGACGTGTACTATAACAGGTCTAAATAGTTCAAGAAAGGTAAGCACATTTGAACTTACCCTTTTTGTGTGTTTTTACAAAACTGCACTCACAATCCCTTTGCACACTAGCAACACCAACACTTAAGCATTACCTGATTACTATGTACTAGGGTGGAGTGGCCAAATTTATTGACACCTTCCCTCCAAAGACACCCCTCCCCACTGGGTAGAACCCTCTAGCCCATCAGCCTGCTGCAGGGCAGAAGCTCTGGGTTCCCCACCCCAGCCTGGTAGGCAGAGAACTTCACACTCTAGGTTTCCTTTCCTTCATTAAGACTCAGACTTTAATTTGAGCCATCTGTAACATACTAATTCAACCTGTGTGGGTTTTTTCCCCAATGAAAATGAAAACTAGAAATTGATTTAAGCTATTGGATGCTTCCTTTCAACTCATGAAACAGAAAATGCAAAAGCTGCTTTACCCACATAATGGGATGACTCTATGTAACAAAGCCAGCACATCTTTCATTCAAATCATTCCCTTGCAATAACTGTAACTACATTTCTAGACAAAGTTATTGTTTCATCTTTTTTAGCTTTCCACTTTGCGAATAGTACCATCTTACTGAATTCTACAGGATAAATAATTCTGACCTCTTAACACCTTAGCTCTCTTAACGTCATGGAAAGGATGTATTATAGAAACCATTAGGATGAGACCCTCATTCAGCAAAGCAATTAAGCACACACTTAACTTTAGGCACATGAGAAATCGCACAGAAATCCATGGGACAACTCACATGCATAAAGTTAAGCATGTGCTTAATTGCTTTGCTGGATTGGGTGTGATGAGTCATCTAAAGTAATTACCTGAAAGGCCTATGTTAGGTCCAAGGCCCAACCAGGTGATCCTAAAACAGGTATATAATCTCGTAATGGAAACAGCTACTCTAGGCTGCTCCTGTTAGCTTGTTAGGAAAATTTCTAGCTGCCTGATAATTCTGACAGATTACTCCATCCTGTACTTGCTCCTGCTCTAGTCTTAGCTGGCCCCTTGAAATTGGGATTCTCCAATACCAGAGTAAAAAGAGGTATTATTTTTCCCCCATGGGGATTTGGTGACATGAGAGGGGGCAGGTGAATAGCCTTGGAAACTGAGATACTTTACTTATCCACTGAAGTAGTACAGAACAGGCAGAACTAGTGCCTCTTTGCTCCCCCCACTATTGTGTCTTGCCTCTTCTTTGAAGTGACTGTCTGTAGGAGTGAGAACAGGTCCTACTTCCTGGCTCATTCAATCTTTGGTCTCTCTGTTGAGACTGTCCAGAGGGGTGCCAATGTGGTATTAGTAGCGGTAATGACGCAGACATCTTAGAGCAAACATTAAGTCATTTTGTGCTGAGCGATATTAGGCAAAATAAATATTTTAATGTGAAGAGTAGCTTCAGTTTATAAAGGAGATTCTATGATGATGTCCTAACATTAACCCACATGCTATTCCAGGGATTTTTTTCTGACTTCTGCTGTTTCACATGAGAAACTTTTAAGATGCTGCCTGTGATGGGGTGCGCTCACAGCTGAGGAGCACCTCATGTCAGCTGGGTGTGAGCCTGCACTCTTTCCTTTTTTTATTTCCAGTGTCCCCTGTTGGCAGCTGCCTTCATCAGACAGGTTTTCAGTGGCTTAGCTCTCTGGCTGAGTCATGTGGTCTAAAGACACATGAAGGAATCCTTCCAGGATAACAGTTCAACAAACAGTTGGCCCTCTCCAGGGTCTTCAGCCCCATCTGAGCCTTTTTAAATTCTAGCCCCTTTCTTGGGCTCCAAAACAAATCTGGTCCCCTTCTCAGGACTTTTGCCTCTCTACTAATGGGGGGGGGCCCAGGCTAGCCCACTACTCCAGGTCCCAACTCAGCCATCCTACAAATAGCAGCCACATGCTGTTTTCTTTACTAGTTGCTATTGCTCCACTCCCTGGGTTGCTTCCCTCTCTGTCCCACCACCTTCTTGGGCTCTTCACCTGTTCCCTATGTAAGTAGGGTTTCTCGCAGGCTTCCTCGCCTGGAGAGCTTATAACAATCTCTGCCCCTCCTGCAGTCAGGGTTCTCTCTCCCATGCCTATGTGCCTGGAAAACTGCACAGTCCTATCCTTCCTTGAGCAGGTTTTCTCCTCAGTTTCATTACCTGGGGCATCTCCGCCTTTTTCACCCTTCTAGTCCCAGCCAGTAACCGCCCTACTCAAAAAGCCCAGTCCCTCCTTTTAAGTGAGTCTGCTGAGTTCTGACTGGCTGCTTCCCTGCAGCCTTTCTAGGCAGGCCTGGAGGACCCACTTCCACATCAACTCTCCGAGGAGACAGGGTGTGGTAGGATTGCAGGGCCTCCAGTAGGGGCCCTCAAAAGACCTGGTCCACCCCATGACACTTCCTTCTCGGAACCTGATTTTCTTCCTTTCTTTCTAGAGTTAATGGTATGTGGCATCTATGTGCATTCTTGTATTATGTAAATACAGAGAGCCTTAAAAATTAGCATAGATACATTTTCCATACAATTTTGATCACAAGAAAATGGAGAGTACTGAGCAGAAAGAAAATTCTGATACAAGCATACCAATGCATCTAAGGGGTTAACAAGTACGTGGAATATTTAATTGTGATTAAATATTTTCCTGAAAATGCCTTCTACGGCCTGGCATGATCATGGGAAAGGTCTAAACTTAAGCATTGGCCATTCATGCAGGATTTCCTATGACTAATGGTAGTAATATTCAAAACTTTTAATTTAAACTGTGGGTGTTATTGATAGATAGGATTACCATTTAAGTTTTCTCATTTGAAAATGAGTACAAACTATTCAGATTTAAAAACTCATTTGATAGCCATGATATAAAAGCTTAAAAAAAGTAATAGCTTAACCATCTAAGTAGTGTATATTGGTAATACCTGCCAGATTTTTTACACAACTCTTCCATATTTGGATGGGATTCACAGGAAGCTTGTACAGGAAGGCCTTTTCCTTTCTTAATTATGAAGGTTTTGTTGGATGGAAACTATGCCAGCATGGGGGGGAGGGAGAGACAACATTCTTACTGGCACTGGGAATATGTGCAGAACTGAGAGGCATATGTATATATAATATTAACTGAGTCTGTTGTGAAAAAACATACCTGGAGTTCTATATTTAAATGGTAAACTCCAATTTAGTTGTTAGCAAAACAGAATGTAATAGCAGGCAGATCTAAGATGATGCATGTGATAAGGAACACTTTATACTTTAGGATTAGAAAGGCTTAAAAACCAAAAACAAACAGGCAAAAGCTCACTGATGTAAAACAGTATGTCTGATAAGTGCAAATCTCGAAGATTGAATCTGTCAAGATGCACCTAATATTTCCGTACCCCATCTCTGACACTGGTAAGACTATACATACCCTGTAGGGAGTTTAATCTAACTTCTGCTGCAAGATCTCTGCATTCTTTGGCAGCTTCAAATTAAAATGTTGAGGTTTTATTGAGTCAATCATGAAAATGAATAAAACAGTCTCTATGATATCGCCCCTCATTATTTAATTTTATATTAAACCTAGGAGGGTGAAGGTAATATTGATATTCAACTAAAGAAACACAGAGGAAGAGATGCGCCCTATCAAGGTTGAAGGCCTAGTAGTTCAAGAAGGAACTCGTTTTCTTGCTTCTCTAATCCCTTTAGTTTTGGCAGCTGAATCCCACTATAAGAAAAGCATATTACAGTTGAACTCCTTTCTACTTAATTTGGAACCCCTAAAAATTCCTGATGGGCATATTCGCATAGGGTATACTGATATGCTATAGGCTTGGAGACCAAGGGCTTTATTCATCAGTGGGCAGAGGGATGCCAGCAGCAGGAAATCCACCTAGATGGAAGGTGGGATGGCACAAAGTTCCTATCAATAAGCATCACCCCATCTGTTAGAAGTCCACAAAATAACGAAGAACAGAATTTGATCCTGTGGGTGTCTTGTATGTGTTATATAGAAGACTGGAATGGCTACATGAGGAAGAGAAACAAACTTTCTGAAATAGGGCAATAGGATATCAGGACTGTTAAGCAGACCTGGGTTGGGAGCAGCTGGGATTTTGGAGGAAAAGTCAGAAAACCTTGGAAAGGTTAAAGAGAGGACTCCAAAGGATGTGAGACCATAATGTGCAAGGGGAGCAGTGAGAACCAGCACAAGGGCAGGTTGAGGCTATTGGGAGCATTAAAAAGGAAGACGAAGAGTGCTGGGAAGAGCTGTTGCAAAGACTGTCGCTGCCAGGCAAGGTTGCTTGTGGCTACAAGACGCTCAGGAATGGAAGAAAAATGGAGTGTGTGAATTCCAGGTTTGACAGTGTCTTCAGAATTCAGTAACAGGGTGAAAAGTTCATGCGTGCATTAACAAACAAAGAGCTGAATCCTCAGCAGGGGTAAATGAGCATAGCTCTGCTGAAGTTCATGAAGCAATGCCAACTGTGACCAACTGGGGATCAGGGCCAAAGGATTCAGAGCAAGAAAACTTATTTTTTAATTGTAAGGTGAATTTACTGCTGATGAAACGTGCCAGATTAACAGCTCTGGAGACTGAAGTCCCTCCTTTGTCCACAGAGCAGGTACAGCATGGACAGCGGTTGTGCAAAGGGTTGCTCTGGGAAGAGACACATCTAAGGGGTAGGAAAGAAGTGCAGACTTCTTGCCAATTTAGGTTCCAATGCAACAAAGCACTCAAGCACATATGTAATATGTAGCCCCTCTGACTACCACAGGACTACCTGCATGCTAAATTACACATGCGCTCAAGTGATCTGCAGGTTCAGACCATAGTCTTCCACCTTTAGGCTGAAACTGATAACAAAGGAGCTAATTATGGTGGTATGCTTTATTATGTGGCCCTCCAATTCATTTCATATCGCTATTTATTGGTAGGGAAATGAATTTATTAAAACCACAGAAGTAGATAACTGGAAGGTAAATGTGTAAGTTTCACTTATGACTAAAATGGATACCCACAGCTTTGCTCATAAGAGATCTTTTGTTTTGAAATGATGCTCATAAGATTTAAAGCATGGCATAAGATATACAAATAGATGTAGGTTTATCAATATAATGTACGCTGCACCTCAAATGTGTAGTGTAATCAGTGGGGGATTTTAATCTCTATTTTTACATAGGTCTGGTTTTCAGAACAATGACCTGCACAACATACTATCTTACATAGACACAGGGGGGAGTCCTACAAATACTCAACTCCTTAAACATGTTCTGAATTGACTGAGGCTGCATTCTTTTTATTATATAATTCCCAGGAGTACCACCTCTGGGAGCCAGTATTTTGTGCAATGTCACAGAATCATTCAGCACAGTGATATAATTCCCACAAATTACCACTTTCCTGGCTGATGCTTCAAGAAGCGAGAGCAGTCAAGATAGTAGCAACAACTGATAATCGCCAAAGGGGTAGGTTTCCAAACACTCGTATGTTCCCAGCTATTCAATGCACCCCTCTCTCCTTGATAAAGAAGCTACATACACATTTCTCCCCAACCAGATTACTACCACTTCCCATCAGTCCCACCCACTCCCCCAAACCCACAACTGTCTTTTCTACAATATTGCAAGCGCATTCTCTCTCAGTCCTTTGAGTGTCAGTCAACTCCACTGAAAAGCTGGTTAAATGCCTGTAAGAGTGGGCTCTGAGAAGAGTGGGGGTGGGATGGAGGAATCGGAAATGAAAGTTGTTGACTTAGATGAGTGCACACATGGATTACAAAGAGATGGAAACTGAGCAGGCAGCTGGGTCTTGCTTTCCCCTTGCTGCATGAATCACTATTTGAAGGGAAACTGGAGTAGGAAGGCAAAATGGCTTGGGAACAAACAGAGCTGCTGGAGTGTCACAGGTGCAGATGAACAGAGAAGAATGTTTTGGTATGTGCCAATGAAAGCAAACACTATGATTCTAGAGGATTTAGTGTCTCAGGGAGGCCATCCAATCCACCAAAGGTATTTTTCACCGAGTCAAACAGAGCTAAAGGAATGGCTGCAGCCATGATTTGGTAACATTCTCAAGCACATGTTTAAATTTAAGCATATGCATAAGTCCATCAGCAGAAAAGCGTAAGCACATGCTTAACTTTAAGAATGTGCTGAAGTCCCACTGAAGTCCCTGGGAATAAAATATGTGTATTGATTCCCATGGAATTAAAGCATCTTCTTAAAGTTAAGCATATGCTTAAGTGTTTTGCTGAATTAGTGCCTTTCTGAGGTCCAAGGAGCCAGACAGTCTCTTCAGGGGAGATGCATGAACAGCCAGGGGAGCAACATAGAAATAATAAGGTTAGTCAAAGTCAGAGGACTTAACCAGAAAGAAAGAGGAAGCAGCCTGGAGTGAGAGAGGGACCAACATGTGAAAGAACAAATTCTCTATGTCATGGACAAGTGCTCTGGTGTTGAAGCAATTTTTTAAATGGAATGAAATCTACTAACTGCATGTTCAGGTTATAAATAGTATTAATGGACTTAAAAAAAGAGACAAACTATTTTGTGGAAATGAGTTTTCTAACATTGCTACGGTTCAGTTTTGTTGAAATTCAGTTTTGTTGTATAACATAGAGGCAGGGGGCTGGAGGTGGGGGCAGGAGGATGGACACCTAACCTAAATGGATGAGAGAGACGGTGAAATGAAACAAATAATAATTATTTTTCTCCAGAAAAAGGAAAGAAAAAATATTATGATTTTAAAAGACCCAGAATTATAGTAATAAAGTATTAAACCAACTCCCAAGGGAATCTGAATTATGTATGCAGCCAGAATGTGTTATAGATATGAAACATATAGAATGGTTTAAGAGATTTTATGTTGATGGACATTTGCATATAAAGAAACTATTAATCGAAGATAAGTGGAACACTTTTAAATATGATATCCATTTATCTTCTTTAAGAAATGGAATCTAGATCAAAATATAGGTCAAGCTAGAACTACAGTTGCTAATGTTGGCCAGTCTCCCTGATTGAATTTCCTTGCTTCTGCATACTGGAGTACAGCTGTGTACCAATGATATTATATTAGCCAGTGATATAAGTTAAGAGTTAAAAAACTAATGCCTGAGTTATCCTGACCAGAGGACTACAATTGTGCAGAGTTCAATTGTTAATAATATAATAACTACTCTCCAAAAAACACCTGTTCAATTAAGATAATGAGTAACAAATTAAGAATCTACAATATGTATTAGCAATCAGTCAGGGCTCAGAGGGAAGGAAAGAACTTTGGACTTTTTATAAAGGTAAACAGCTAGAGACATGACATGAAGCTGGAATATTAGGAACTATCCATAAAACCTGTAGGGGCCTGAAGAGGGGAGGGATTGACAGACATAGCAAGGAAAATGAATTGTCTTTTTATGAGGCCGAAGGGGGTATAGTCACCATTTTTAGAGCTACAGGAGAACAATTACGTAAGTCAGTCAGTTTCATTTGCTCCTTTCACCCCACTAATATGATTAGCTAGTGAGGAACAGCTGATTCTGTCTTTAATGTCTATTCACCCAACTATGTAACTGAAGAATCTTTCTGCCTTGATGGTGTTACTGGAACCTAAGACATGCTGCCATTATAATTGAAGAGTCAGTGACTTTTTTTTGGACTAATTATGAAACCATATTTCTTACAAGAATGAATAATGATGTTGTGGTTATCTACATTTAGTTCAGAAAGTCTTGCAACTGTATTTCTTCAGCTTCTGAAAAGAAAACCCAGCTGTGGAACTAATAAAAAATGCTTTCAAATTCTTCTGACAGAATAAATAAAACTCTCATGCAATTTACTGTAAATGGATTCCCTCCAGAAAGAGGCAAAATCAGAGGGTGGTGCTGGGAGGGGGAGAAGGGAGCAACTTGAGGTAGTTCTACCGTATTGGCAGGGATTTGTTTAGGTAAATGCCTACACTGCTTCCAATGTTTGACATCTAACTTAATAAATAATAGTAATTAAAACTGGTTTACAATGTGACAAAATACTGTTTCCTTTTCAAGTCACATTAGATTGGTTTAAATAAATTGGTAAAAATAGCTATGGGCATTTTGTACGCACAAAGGATCAAATTCTGTTCACAAACTGGGGTAAAACCAGAGCAACTCCATTCATTTTGATGGAATTGTTCTAGATTTACAGAGCAGAATGTGACCAAGTCTTTTGTGCAAGTTGTCTAGCACCATTTTGCTCCTCTTCTTGGCACGAGCACTGATAGAAAGATCAGCCTTAAGAACTCAAGAAATCCCAGAAAGTACGTGGCCTTCCACAGGTAAAACTAGGAACTCTTATAAAATATTTCCTTCGGTAAGGTTTCGCTGACAAAGTGTATATTCCTGACTCAAAACCACAAGAGTTTATTTGATTTTAAATGGAAAGAAAATCTGCTCCTTTTCAAAAAATTGGTTCCCTCTCCATTAGGTTTCGCTGATTCTTGAAGCTGCCTCCGCATTTAGTAAAGTCTTTTGCATCATTTAAATGTTATGCTAATAAATCAACTGCAAACATTTTGCTGTAACTGCTTTATGTTAAAATTTGCCTATAAGGATACATTTAGACTGGAAAAGCAATTAACATCTTAGTTCTGATCTAACCACAAAGTTGCAGTGGTTTAACTAAAAGTGTGATTTGAATCCTGATTTGTATCTTTTAGCTTTTATTCAGAAATGTACAGGTGCAAGCGGAACCAATTTAGCCAGTCTGAAATTAGTATTAGTGTCCACATATGCACTAGTTTAACGAAATCATTTTTTAAACCAATTTAAGTTAAAGCAGTGCAGCTTGTGGGTGTACCTAAGTCCTTAGTAAATAAATATGAAAAACAAATTATAAGCAGTAGGCAGTGCCAGAAATCCCTGCTGGGATTGGATCTATTTCTGCTGATGAGGTCGCTGCAGTGGTAAAATGCCTTTGCAGCAGTAAAGCTGCAGGGATGGACGAGATTTGATGATGATGATGATGAATTTAATGTGCCTTTTCAATGTTGCATGGAAGGTGGGTGCAATACCTTGGGTTTGGCAAACCGTGTGGTGGTCCCAATCTTTCAGAAAGGAAAGAAGGTGTGTTCCAGAGGGTGTGTTCCAGCTACAGGGGGATTACACTACTCAGCCTCCCGGGCAAAGCCTACGCCAAGATGTTGGAGAAAAGGGAATGCCCATTAGTTGAGCCTCGAATTCAGGAGGAATAATGCGGTTCTATTCCAGCTGTGGAACAACGGACCAGCTCGTTGCTTTCTCATAGATATTCGAGGGGTCATGGGAGTTTGCTAACCTGGTCTCACTTTGTTTTGTAGACCTGGAGAAGGCTTATGACTGTGTTCCTTGAGACGTCCTGTGGGAAGTGCTGCAGGAGTATGAGGTGCTGAGGCCACTACTGCATGCTATCCGGTCCCTCTATTCCCAGAGTGAGAGCTGTCTGCATTCTTGGCATTAAGTCGAGTTCATTCAAGGCAGGCTTGGACTCTGCCAAGGGTGCGTCATGTCCCCACTCCTGTTCGTGAGCATCATGGACAGGATATCAAGGTGCAGCCATGTTGGGGAGTGTATCTGGTACAGGGACTGGGAGGTGGCATCTCTCTGCAGGTGATGTTGTCCTTTTTGCTCCTTCAGACTGTGATCTGTGATGTGCAATCGAATGCTTCACTGCCAAGTGTGAAGTGACTGGGACAAGAAAGAGCACCTCCAAATTAATGGTCATGGTTCTCTCCCGGAAGAAAGTGGGGCGTTTTCTCCAGGTGAAGGGGGAGCAGCTGCCCTTAGTGGAAGAGTTTAAGTATTATGGGGTCTTGTTCACTAGTGATGGTAAGCAGGAGCATGAAATTGACTGGCGGATTAGTGCAGCAGCAGCAGTGATGCAGGTGCTATACTGATCTGTGGTGGTGAAGCGGGAGCTAAGTTTTCTGACAAAGCTCTCAGTTTACAGATCAATCTATGCCCCTATCCTCACTTATGGTCGTGAACTTTGGGTAATAACCAAAAGTATGAGATTGCAGGTACAAGCGGCAGAAATGAGGTTTCTCCACAGGGTGGCTGAGCTGACTCTCCAAGGTAGGGTGAGGGGCTCAGCTATATGGGAGAGCCTCAGAGTAGAGCCACTACTTCTCCAGATCAAGAGGAGTCAGTTGAGGTAGTTTAGGCAGTTGATAAGGATTCCCCCTGGTAAGAGGACAACCTAAGGCCACCCAGGATACCCTGAAGGGATTATATCTCCCGATTGGCCTGGGAACTCCTGGGAATCCCCCAGGAGGAGCTGCAACTTGTTGCAGAAGAAAGAGAGGTCTGGTCCTCCCTACTCTCCATGCTGCTGCCATGACCCTCACCCGGAAAGGTGGCATAAAAACAACAAAGATGCATAAAGTAACTGAAAATAATCATCATCAAATAGGATCCCCAGTTTTTGGTGATTTATTTTCTGAAATGTTTTATATTATGCAAATCATTAATCAATTTCATTTTTGACCATTATGAATAATTTTAAAGCTTTTAAAAAGCATTTTAGAACAAGTTTTCATTCAAGTTACAATTTTTAAAATATAAAGACTGCTGCCTGATTAACTCAGGGCTGCAAAACTCAGGTAGATAGCTTTTTTTTTTTTAATTTATTATTTCGCTTCTCAACAAAACATTTGGTGACACAATCCAGCAGAAAACTTCAAAAGAGAATTTCAAAACATAGTAAAATCTGTTATTTATAGTCCTGACTTTTTAAGAAACAGAACTGTGAAAATAGTTTCATGGTAGTTTGATGTTTCTTAATCAGTTCAAATTGGAAATTTAAATGATAATATATTGTTTTTCAAATACATATTTATTTAGTATTCTACTGATATTTAACCTGTAATATGTATTTCAGGCCTTGGTCCTGCATTGTGATCTGTGCAGACAGACTGTTGTATCTTCAGTGGAACTCTACATGGGAACAGTAGTCTGTCTGTGAGGAACCCTGTGCCAGATCACAGCCTTAAAGAGTTAATTTGGGACACAACCCGTTTTTTCATTATATGTACATGCAGTGGCTAGTGCAATGGGGCCCTAATCCCCATTTATTTATAATTAAATAAATAGTTGGTTAGGATTAGGATAATATCATTAGCTATTTAAACAAGAACAAATAGAACAAAAGTACACCAGTTGTAACATTATTATTTATCATTACCACTGAAGAGTGTGCATGCATTTCATAGAATGAAGAGAGAGAAACTGTCCCTGCTGCAATGAGCTTGCAATATACAGCCCCAATCGTGCACCAGGATTTGCTAGTCCACACCCCTACCACACAGCAGTCTACATAGCAGGTCTGGGATATCAGATCCAGTTGCAGGAACAGGACCCACATAAGAGATAACACAGCAAGAATAACCAACAGGAGGGAGTTTGATGAAGAAAAACAAGGACTCCAGCAATAACCATGCCAGTTCAGACCTTTCATTGATTTTGGGTCAGGCTGGTGCTGTGTATGTTCGTGATGCCACAATAGCACTCAGAGCACCAGTGATTCAACTGGTGATTCACTACTTATTCAAATGCCAGCTGATGGGTGGTTTTCTGAATATCAGGTCCCACACCTCTGGAATTCTTTCGTTGTGGAGATATGATTAAGCACGACACTGGGCCCTGCAAAACATCCCTCTTTGGCCTGGTTTTCCCAGTTGAGTACATTATGATTTCCTACTTGAGTCAAAAAACCAGTAAGCAAAAGGGGAGCATGGTCTTTCTTACTGAGTAGTGAATAGTTCCTCTTCTGATACTACAGTGAAGCCAAAAAAATTCTAATCATAATTAACACTTCTAACACTGAGGCTGTGCTTTTTTATATCTAGACATATACAGTACAATCTCAACTACCCAAATCCTAGTTATCCAAAGTTATGTCCCTGACTTTTGCTTATGAATTGATTCCCTTGATTTCCAAACATATTCCATGTCCCTCATGATGTTCTGAAAACAGGGTGGGTGCTGCATCTATTATATACTGGTTATTCTATAAAAAGATATGTTGTTAATAAGCAGTTGGCATTTGTTTTGCTTACTTGAAATTAACACACACATTGGGAAACATTAATAACACAATTTCACTCACTGTTGATATTTTTAGATTTGGTATTTCCATCAGTTTTATCAGGAAAATACCCTAGAGAATGTCAGAAGGTTTTGGAAGTCATTTGCTTACATTACATTTAGTTTTAACAGAAGACAGTAACCACATCTGGAGGCTCTGGGCCTGGGATGATTAGAAACCGTGCCAGGTTCTTCCCACTAAGCATGATCTCTAGAGAAACAGTGTCCTCTGCTGGTTACTTCCAAGTGAAACAGTATTTGCAATAATGTTAATTTTAACATGTTGCAATGTGTAGATTTGTTTGCTTTCATTAAAAAAATTAAAAAAAATAAAATTAAATGTTTTATGAGGCCATTATATATTCTCCCTAGATAATGGGCTCTAGTGTTTGCTGAAGAAATAAAACTTCATCTTTGAAAAGTCAGAAAACAATAATACTTCAAAGCACAACTTCCAAGCACTGAACAAACATTAAATAATTACTTATAACCATGCCTGTGAGATAGATAAAAACTCTGTTTTCCTATAACAGATGTGGTAAATGAGGCACAGAGATTAAGTGGTTTACCAAATTGTTACAAATTAGTAGCAGAGCTGAGATTAGAATTCAGAAGTTAGTGGCTCCAGGAACAGCTATACTTGATTAAACAAACAAGATGGCTTAATGCAGTGATAAGAAGCACTGAAAAGGGAAATTAATTTAGGTCAGGCTACAAATACAGCCCTTCGCAGTTCATGGAGTCACCTCCCCTTTTTAGGGCCTGCTCATTAAGTTCTAAAGGTTGACCCAACCATCAACAATGTAGTGTCCACATCCTACATCCATATGTTACAGATACTTCACAGCCATGTCTCTGCTAGGGAAATGTTGCAAAAATTTCACACTGCAGCTAACACCAATGGTGCTAGATCCATGGGGAGCCATAATGTATGTGGGTTGCTCACATTTTAAGTGTTATGTTATCTAACCCACGGCATATAATTAATTGATATGCTGCTTAACATAAAGCCAGCAACCCATTTTGACTGCTATTGCCAATGAGGGATTGTCCTCACTGGTATGGTCCTACAGAAGCTCATAGAGTTAAAGCTTACCTGCAAAGGTCTTTTTTAAAATAGGGCTTGTGCCTTTTATTTTATATTTATTCATTATATAAGGCAGATCAGAAAGATTGACTCCCCCTTCTACCGGCTTCTTATTTTTTCTTCGCTATATTAGAAATATCCCTTAATATTCACAGTTTGAAGTTTAATTACTGTATTTATAACAAATCAGAAGAGTATCACCACATTGCTCAAACTACGAAAGATTTTTGTAATTTCTCTCTGTGGGTTTTTTTTCATGGGTTCCAAGCACTGCTTAATTTGTGCCAGAGCTGAGCCCGGGCACCTCTAGCATTTGGCAATTGATAGCCCCAGCACCTCTGGGCTTCCATGTCAGTTATGGAAGTAAAAAAATTGATTGAGCCCCAGCACCTCTTGCATTACAAAGTAAGCACTGGTTCCAAGTAATTTTGTAATAATATTTTATAACTGTAATACTTGGTATTTGCCCCACTCTTTCCCCATCTGTGGATCTCAAAAGGCTTTACAAATGTGTGTAAGTATGAGTGCCCTGTTTTACAGATGGAATACCTAAGGCACAGTTCAGCAAGGTTGAAATCAATGGGACTATTCATATGCTTAAAATGAAGCACCTTGCTAAATCGGGTCTAGAGGTTAAGTAATTTGCAGATTACAAAGGGAGTCATTGGTAGATTTGGGAGCAGAATTGAGGTCACCTGAATCCTAGGCCTGTGATTAGTTCACCAGAGCACAGGCATCCCTATTATGTGGTAACACAATGATTAACTAAATGGTACAGGTTTTACTATCTGTGATGTCTGAGGGTTTTATTGAGTTCTGAAACTGGCTACTATACCTGCTGAACAGCTGCCTGGCTTGTTATCAAAATATATATTTAAACAAACCTTTACCTTTTAATGCATATTTCTTCCATAAACCATTTTCCTGCTAAAATAACCTTTACAAACTTAATTATGAAAATTAAAAGTCACAGAATTAAAAATTAGCAAAAGTCAGGTCAGTGGATAGGTCATCAGACTGAGAGACATAGACTGAAATCCTGCTTTCAATGAAGTCAATAGTAAGATGCCCATTGGCTTTAATAGAGTCAGGATTTCGTCCTAAAATTCTGTTTCCATCTCTGCCTCTGACCTAGTGTGTGATTTTGGGCATGTCATATCATTTCATCTCTCAGCCTCAGTTTCCCACCCTTTAAAATTGGGATCACGATACCCGTCTTCCTCTGTAAAGTAGTTAGAAATCTATGGATAAAAAGTATTAAATAAGAGCTAAATTCAATGGAACTACTCCTTAAACTTAAGTTACTCCTTAAGGGTTTTCAAGTTTGGGGCCTTATTTACTTTTACTGTAAACATAACACAATGAATCACACCTTGGTCCTCCACTGCTTGTCAAACACATTGCTAGAAAATTGTCTGTTGAATAGTCATTAATTGTGGCTTCAATTAAGGTAGTGCTAAGAAGTCTATATCAGGATGGGAGACAGAAAGTAATCTAGCGTTTCCCCTCCCTGTAAAATCAGACAAATCAATTTAGTGTCCTGAATTAGAATCAGGCTTTCAGGATGCCAAAGCGCAGAAGTCTAAGGAACTGCTGAAGCCAGCACTACATATGGACCCAAATTTATTGATGAATAAAATCCTAAGAAATAAGTTGGAAAGAGTTCAAGTTTAGTCATGAGTTAAATATAAGGTTACATTAAATGTGGCATCATTATGTAATAAATGTAAAATATTTTAAATGTTTTACAGTCTTGAAATTATAAAAAAGTTTTGAAATGGCTGTATTTTTTAAGCCCTTACTTTTTTCTTTAGTGTTTTGTTATTATTTGAATTCTTGTATGTTCTGGGATTTTCCCCTATGTAACTATCAGTGTGTACAATTTTCTCTAACGTCACACAAAGACTAAGGTAATTGTAGCAACAGTAACTATGCTGCTGACTTTCTTTTGTCACATTTGATAAATCAGTCACATTACCGCCTACAAAAAGCAAACAAAAAAGTTTTTACTCCAAGAGATACCTGGTAAACAAAGATCTGCAGCTTAACTACCAACTGCAGAAAAGCAGTTTGTCCTCAATTTTATCAGCTAACTTTTGTAAAATAGCCATATTGGACAGAATACATTTATTATTTTGATTTGTGTTTTGTTTTGTTATGTTACTCAACTCACTTGTTGCTAAGGAATAGCAAAAAGGATCAGAGAACTTCTATCAAAGATGGAAAATTAAAGGTGAGGAGTTTTGTGTTACTTTCCCAGTATTCTTCAGTGATTTCTAATTGAACAACAGTTGTTCATACACCAGTTCTTTATGAAAGAATCTGTGAAATAATGTGATCCTGCTCTGCTGTTCCACTGTCAAGCCCAACTTCAACTGATAGTTTAATCCATTTGTTGAGAAGTTATTCATATTATCATGTATTCAAACAGTTTGTTTACAAATCCATATGCCATAGAAGTCCTAAGGACAAAAAAGGAAGAACTGGTAGAAGGCATAAACAATCCCGATCATCTCCTTAACTGGCTGGTAGACAATGGTATTTTTACACCAGAGAAAAAAATGGTTATGTCCTACTACAGAACGCGAATAGCAAAGAACTCCCGGGTTTTGGATATCCTGGTTTCCCAAGGTGAGCGAGCTTGCAGGCTGTTTTTTAATCCATGTCTAAAACAAGTGGAGCCAAATCTGTATAAAAGAGTGAAAAAATACGTCTGCGATGTGAATGGTATTGCAGATGCTAGAAGACAATTGGTAGGATATTTACTTGAAAAGGACAAGGAATGGACTGAAACAACCAGTGACCAGCACCAAGAGAAGAAAGATATTTCTAAACAGATTTTATCAAAGCAAGAAAGAGCAACTAAAAAGAAAATTAAACAAACTCCAAATTTACCAGTAGCAAAACCTAAGAAAGACTATTCTAATACTGTTAGTATCTTTGATGCAGCTGCTAAAGGTGATCTTTCTGATCTAGAGAAAGTATTGAAGGAGAATGATGTTAATGCAGTGAACTCCTCAAATGAAACACTTCTGCATATTGCAGCTGCTAATGGACATGTTGCAATAATTGAATATTTAATTAACAAAGGTGCTAAACTAGATGTAAAGGATAAAAAAGGGAGAACGCCACTGCACAGGGCTGCTGAAAAAGGCCAGGATGATGCAGTAAAAGTGCTTCTCCAAGATGGTGCCTACATATACAGTTTGGATAAAGAAGCCAAGACCCCACTTCATTTGGCTGCTCAGAACTACCACACTCACATACTGAAAATGATCCTGAAAGAAGAAGCAAGACGCTACAAGAACCAGCAAAACTTCTTGCACATGGCAGTTCTCAAAGATGAGAGCAGACTGTCACAAATGCTTTTAAAGAATGGTGCCCTAGTTGATGCAAAGGATGAAAAGGGACAGACTGCTTTGGGTTATGCCACTTCCCAGGGATTTGAGAAGACTGTAAAGGTGTTGCTAGAAGCGGGAGCCAGTATTGACTTCAACATAATTGATATAGCCTTCAATAATAACAACCAATCCATATTTAGGTTACTGTTGGAATATTCTAAAGGATTGTCCCCTGACACGATGGTGTCAGCTCTTTTTAAAGCTGTACGGAAGAACCTGCATGGCATTGTAGCAGCTTTAATTGATAGAGGCACAGATATAAATGCCCACAATGAAATGGAGTACACACCTTTACTCATGGCATGCGAAATGGGCAAAACAGAGACTGCAGAAGTTCTCATTTTAAAAGGAGCTAGTTTGGAGGAGAAGATGCCCAACTCAAACACGGTTTTACACTTGGCAGTTCAAGCTGGGGCAGTCTCCATCACAAATCTGCTTCTTCACAAAGGGATGAATGCTAACATCACAAACCAGGGAGATCAAACCCCACTCCATGTTGCTGCATTTCATAATCAGGGAGCAATAGTTGACATTTTAACCAATGCTGGGGCCAAAATTAATTCTGTCACTAAGGAATTAGTCACTCCCTTGCATGTCGCAAGCCAAAGGGGTAATTTTGATGTTGCTCAACAGCTGCTGTGCCACAAAGCCAATGTTAATTTAAAGGATAAGCAGTCAAAGACACCCTTGCATCTTGCTGCTGAAAAGGGAGATCATACAATGGTGGAGCTGCTTCTTAGTTTTAATGCTGATCCCAATGCAATGGACAAGGAGAAAAAGACCCCACTTCACATTGCAGCTATAGGAGGTCATCTCAATACAACTAAAGTTCTGTTAGCCCAGAAGGCCAGATTTGGAGTAAAAGACATGGATGGCTGCACACCAATGCATTATGCGACCATCAAAGGCAATGCAGAGATAGTAAAAATCCTTTTGACGGCAGGGAAGAATAAAAATATTGATGATAAAGACATTTGGAGAAAGACTCCACTGCATCTTGCAGCAGAACATGGACACAGTGACTTGATAAATTTATTGTTGAGCTACGGGTCAGCCATTAATGCTTTTGACAACAACAAGGATACCCCCTTGCATTGTGCTTGCAAGGCTGGTCATTTTAATGCTGTAAACTCACTTGTCAGCTGGTCTCAGGGAGAGAAAGCAAACCTACAAGCCACTAATAGCCTCAAAAAGACTCCACTGCAAGTAGCAGAATTTAGCACAACTAACAACCAAGCTCACATTGTAACTCTTTTGAAAAAGAAAATGTTAATAAGATGAATTTGTGATGAGGAATACATTTTAAAAAAACATTTAAGTGAAAAATTATGATTTCACACCACCTGGATAAATAGGATACTACTTCTTTAGTTCAGACTTTAAAATCATATCTACATGGGCATTGTTGATCAATATAAGGATAGCTAAGAATGATGCTGGGACAAGCTAATGATCAGGGTGGTAAATACATACATATATAAAGTCTTTTGTTGATCTACAACGTATTGCCAACTCTCTTGATTTTATTAAGAATCTCAAGATATTTGGTGTCTTTCTGAGAGACCCAACTTTACGAGTCAAGTAACCATGAAAGAATCTCTTATTTTAAAAAATAAGTAAGTTTCTAGACATTGTGGTCGCAAAGTAAAGCTTGAAAATGTGAACATTAAAGACTCAAAGATCAGAACAAAAATAAGAATCCTAGATTATTATTTTTTTTTAAATCTCATGACTTTTAAGTTGATCTTTCAAGATTTTCTGGAGCCTGACTCAAGATTTCGGAATGGTTGGGGTTGGCGAATAATAGTTGGGGCTAGTCAAAAAGTTTTAAATATTCAAATACAATATTTGAAATATTCAAATACAGTATATTTAAGTTTAATTAAAAAGTTACTGTTTGGTTAAAAATCATCTTATGTTTATTATACAAATTTCCTTTCCTATGTTACAAATAACTAAGATTATAAAAATGAATTTTCATTCTACTTGTCACTATCTATGCCATTTGTTTACTTTTTGCATTTCTCAACATGAACAATGAAAACACACTAGTCAGTTTCACAGTTGTTTGTAATGAGTTTCTTTCAGGCTCATATGTTCTAGCACAAAGCTGCAATGTTTAGACTGCATACACTGCAGTGCAATGTTCATTAGTTTTAGTGTTTCCAGAGAAATTTTCTTTAAATTGGACACATATTTATTGGTTGGTAGTAGTGTACAAAAATTTTAATAGAACCAAATCTGAGGTTATATTTTACCTGATAATGATTCTTACCCTTGCTATGTTTTGCCATCCCCATTATTATGGCTGATGATCTAATTGTGAAGCTGAAAATCAGATCTGGAAAACCAAGGGCATCTGAAAAAAACAATTCATCCAGGGTTCAAAATTCAAATAATCAGAGGAAAGAGGCTTCATGCAGCCAGTACTCCCTAAATTAAAACAAAAAGCTTCTCACAGCCTCGCTTCCAATGAAAATGAAAGGGCTCCTTGTGCCAGGGTTTTATTTCAAGACAACAAGGGCATTTCATAGACAAGGTTCAAGTCTCATCCCAGAGTGAGTGGAGTCTTTGATCATCCCAAAGCATAAGACTCCTTAGAGTTCACTCTCCTTGGGATTAATTCACTCTAGCTGAGCCAACCCACGTTGCCCTCTTGGCTGGGCTCACTGGCAATCCCAACAATGAGGGCAAACAACTGGAGTGGTTTTTCATTTTCAATTCAGAGAAGATAATGTTAAACATCTTCACTGGTCAGGAACTCCGATTGTATTATAAGCTGATTTCTACACAAATCCAAAGATGAACCTAATGGAATGGAGCACATTTTAACCAAGTATTATCTATTTCATTTATTTATTTAAATTTACAAAAACACTAGGAAATGCACCTGTCCATATGCTTATTTTTTTGTAGGCTACACTGATATAGCTGCACAGATGGAAACCCCTGCTGTAGATGTGCTGCACAAGCGCTGCTGTGGCTTACCACACTAAGGGCATGCTCAGGAGTTAACTATGTCAGCATGACTGGACAAGAATTCCTGACCTCCAATTCTGTTTCAAATGTCCTCTGTGCCCTTCACCATTCACCTGTGTGGCAAGTACACTACTGACTTGCATCATTCATTATTGAACCAGTTAAAACACAAACAATTCAGCAATCTACACTAGTCATGCTGAATCAGAACCTTTGCCTCATACCCACATTAGCAGTGTCTTAAACTGTTTCAATTACAGTGCCCTTGGGTGCCTGTCCCTTAGTACTGGGCACACAACAAAAAAGCACCTCTGGATTCTGGGAGATTTCCAAATACCTTATGTGTACTATGGGATAGTGATAGGAAGGCCAGGGTTCTGCCTACACTGGAAAAAATCACAACACTGTATTGCGGAATCCACTAATGTAGATAACTGATGCAGGAAGCTGTATTGATATAACCTCTATTTGACATTGTTGCACTATTATTCATTGTTTAAATTGCAGTGGTGCCCAGAAGCCTGTCACAAACCAGGACCCCATTGTGTGTGGCCCTGTACAATGCCTATGTTAGGAGTTGGCACTCTTCGAACTGCATCAGTATGAAATGCCTTAGAACCGACCAGTTCCTAAACCCGCCAGAAACCTCATGTACATCGACCCGCTCCAAGTGGAGCAGAAAGGGGAACCGCACTGCCTGCTCTGCAGACACCGTAACACTTCTACCCTTTAGTTAGCAAGGCACAGCAGAGGTAAGGGGAACATCCACAGGGTGCCCAGCTGTCCCCATTTTATAGGGACAGACCCCATAGTCAGGGCTTTTTTCTTATATAGGAGCCTATTGCCCCCCTCGCCCTAATTTTTCACACTTGCTCTCTGGTCACCCTAAGCAGCAGGCTGGTGAATTGGGAGGAGACCTATTTTGGTCCTAACATCTGGGAATGAACATTTGCGAGGGGGAGAGATTGTTGGGGGAGGGGCGGGAATTCAGTACACTCGCGCTCCTGCAACTCCTTCTGCCCCTTCCCTGCCCCCACCCCCTTGGTATCTGCCCCCACAACCCCTCCCCTGGTGCCCCTCTGCCCCCCCCGCCTCGCCCCTCCCTCAGGATCTGCCCCCCCCGCCTTCCCCTCCCCTCCCTCGGGATCTGCCCCCTCTTCTCTCCCTCCTCTAGTATTTGCCCCTCTGCCCCCTCTCTTCCCCCTCCCCGTGGGATTTGCCCTCCGCCCCGCCCCGCAGGCGGCACACACCAACTGACACTGGCGCTGACACACGCGCCTGACAACGGCAGCGTCGGGTCGGTCGCGGCTTCAACCGTTGTCCTGCGCATGCTCACCCTTTCGCGCCTGCTCAGTGGTACGGGGGGGCGGGGCCCGAACGGCGGGCGGCTCTGACGCTGTCTCTCTGCACGGCCGCGGAGCCATGGCGGCGGCGGCGGAGGAGGCGGATGTGGACGTCGAAGGGGATGCGGCGGCGGCCGCGGCGGCGGCTGGCGGGTGAGACCCCGCCCCTGCGAGAGCCCAGCCCCTCAGTCACCCCCCGCGGGGGAGCCCCCCCCCGCCGTTCCCGGCCTGGCCCCTGTGGGGAAACCCTCGCAGCGGGACCCCGCGGCGGGGGGGGACCCCGGCGGCGGCTGCAGGCCCCGCGCTCGGAGGCGGCCTGGCTGGACGGCGGGCGGGCGAAAGGGTCTCGCGGTGGGAAGCGGCCTCTCCCCTGGGGCGGCAAGGCCAGAGCATCCTGCCGAGGAGCAGCCCCTCAGGCGGGGCGGGAGGTGCCATAGCAACGCCACGGCCTGCCCCAGGCGTGCGAAAAGCCTGAGCGAGCCAGGCCTCAATGCCCCCCTGCCCCCACGGCTGTGGGTTTGGCAGTCCCGGTTCTGAAAAACAGGAACCAGTCGTGGGCCAGTGTCCTTGGCTGGCTGCTTTCGGAGCCTTTAGGGGGCAGGTGGGCCCTGCTTCCTCTGCAACCAGGAGAGCTGGAAATGTGCCCTTTTAGTTTAAATGGTGCCCGAGAATCTCGTGGAAGCACCTGACTCCAGAAGCTGGGGCTTTATGAAGAATGGCGCAAGGCTCGAGCTTCAGCCAAACTGAATGCGACCTGCGCTTTTGTAACTCTGCTTCGCTCGTCTCACCGTCTGTGTTTTATACCTCTTAAGTTTTCTCTTGTTCCTGTGAATTTGCTTCTGCAGCTATACAGAGCTCTCCAAAGTAACTGTGGCATGAAGAGTATGTCTACACTATGGGAACTACACCAGCATGGCTATTGTGGCATAGTCCTATAGTACAGAGACAACTTACACCATCAGAAGTTTTTCTGTCGGGGAGCACCATCTCCTCGAATAAAGTTAGCTATGTCGACAGAAGCCCTGCTCTGTCAACATAGCTGCATCGCCACTTGAGTTTTGTTGGTATAGGTGCCTCAGTTGGGTGTGTTTTTCACCCCTTTGATTAACATAACTATACCAATACAACTTTTCAGTGTAGACCAAGCCATAGTGTGTGTGACAGGTGCTCTATAAAATAAAACTTTTGTAGAAGGAGCCCATCTGTTACATGTGTAACGTAGGGGGTGTATGGCGTACGTTGTCCATCTTGGTGGTTCTCAAATTTTCTAGTGCCTAAAATCACATTTTTTTGTATATTTCCTGAAAAAATTTTGTCCTGGGTTAAATGTATTTTATGTAGGAAGAGGAATTTTTTTTTTAGTATGTACCAATGAGGGCCTATAATTAGAGCTGTGTCCAGTCTAAGAAACAGATGTATGATCTGCAATGGGGTACCTGGAACTGGTGGGGAAAAAAGTGTTCAGTCTTGTTTAGCAGTTAAACCTTCAGCACCACTGAAGGTCTTCAGCACCACTTCATGGAGGAACATGGCTAATAACTTTTCAGGGAAGCATGAGTTTCCTAGTAATTAGATGAAGTTGAACTAAGGAAATCTTATGCTGCATGTCAGGGAATGTTTTCCAGTTTGTATGGTAATTTCCCTAGAACTAATAGTTGCCTCACTGAGGGCAGGTCTAGACTAGTGGTTCTCAACCTTTCCAGATTACTGTATCCCCTTCAGAAGTCTGATTTGTCTTGCGTACCTGTTTCACCTCACTTAAAAACTACTTGCTTACAAAATCAGACATAACAAGACACAAAAGTGTCAAAGCGCACTGTTACTGAAAAATTGCTTACTTTCTCATTTTGTCTGTAAGAATTTTTAGTTAGTACTGACCTCTGGTACTTTTTATGTAGTCTGTTGTAAAACTAGGCAAATATTTAGATGAGTTGATGTACCCCCTGAAAGACCTCTGCGTAACCCCAGGTGTATGAGTACCCCTGGTTGAAAACCATTGGTCTAGACTACAAGCTTACATTGATATAACTGCATCGCTCAGGGGTGTGAAAAATCCATACCTTTGAGTGACACGTTATTACCGACTTAACCCCAGGTGTAGACAGTGCTGTGTCCCATAGATGTAGCTACCACCTCTTCCAGAGGTGAATTAACAACACCGACGGGAGAAGTGTAGTAACGTTTTCACTAAAGTGCTACAGCGGTGCAGGTGCACTGCTGCTACTTCTTACATGTAGACCTACCTTGAGATAAGATTAGAATGGACAGAGCAATGAGAAATATAATAATCTGCAGTGACAGGATGTTGGGATAAATGAGCTAATAGTTTTTCTCCATGTCTTAATTTCAGTGATTCTGTGACATTTAAAAAATGCTTTACTCGTTACTTTTTATGATTATGGTACAAGGCAAGTCAAGACACTTCAGCATTTTGCTTTCCCTTTATTGAAAGGATTAAACACAGAATACTTTCAGAATATTTGTCCCTTTCTAAAGGGAAATATAAAAGCATTTAATAATACATACTTTCCAAACGGTTCTCTTTGGAATTATCCATATTCTCCCAATTACAGTAATATTTCTTGCGCTAATTTACTTAGCATATGTATACAGCATACTAAAACAGGAGCTACTAAAAACATAGGACTTATTTCTGAAATTTTTAAAATATGAATCCATGAGGTATCACAGTGAACAGCTGTACTCTAACTATCAGTACATGCGAAGGTTATCAGCCTTTGGGTTTTTGGGTTTTGTTTTTTTTTCTTTTTAATTAAAAGCGATATTTGATTTTCCTTAAGTAATACATTTTTCTAAAATAGCACCTTTCCTCCAGGGATCTTGGATCTTTGCCAGGGTAGTTGTTATTCCTGTTTTACAGATGGGGAAATTGAGGCTCAGAGAGGTTAAATGAAGATCACACAAGAAGGCAGTGAGAGCTGAAAATAGAACTTCTGTTTTCTGTCTACTCCTGTGCTTCTGTTATGTATTTATAGTTCACAGCTTTGCTCCCACTTTGTCTTTTCATCTCTTGGAAGAAAATTTAACTTTTCAATACAATAGAAATTGATTTTGCTGCTACTTTATGCACAGTTCTGCAGCATGAAAGGAGAGACAGTACTGTTAGTAAGAGCCCTAACAGTTTTAAAATTAAAGAAAAGGTTAGGTCTCTCTCTGTGAGGGGGTCATTTACACTTTGCCTAATGGAAATCTTATGAAAGGCTAGCCCTACATAATATTTCTGCAAAATATAAGTGACCACTTTTACTTTTAGAATCTGCTTTTGTGTCATTCTTATGTTAATGAATATAAGTAACACTATAGGAGTCGAGATTTTATGTCAATTTTGACAAGATTACCTGTTTTCTGTTAAAGTGCTAAAGATATGAACTTTCAGATCTTTTTCCTTCTTTAAATGATTGGAACTTTTATTACAGAGACTACGAAAATATAGCTTCTGGCTTATTGCAAGATCACTATCTTGATTCAACTTGGAAAACGGATAATAGCCTCGTAAGTAATTTACAGGCAATAAAGGCTTTTGGTGTGTTTTGTCTCTTTGTTTGAAATGAATGGTACATCTTTCACAGCAATTTTCAAAACTTTTTATTTCTTCCTCAACCACTTGAGAACATAATTTAATGTTTTTATCTTTTCTTGAAAAAAAAAAAACAAGCTGTGATTGGTTTTGCTTTAGAGGAAGTATTGGATATTTGTGTGTTTAAAAAAAAAATAATAGAAAAATATGTCTCTCACTTCCAGCCATGGACATTGGATAGCAACATTAGTGAAGAGAACAGGGCCGTCATTGAGAAAATGTTGCTGGAAGAAGAGTATCCTTTTACCAAATTGCTTATATTTCTTTTCCTTTCCTAGAGCAAAATAAAATCCTCTTTTTCAACAGGAAGTAGATACACAGTGGTTTCCTTTTAAAAAGATTGGTGTTTACTGAACTTGACTGAAGCACTGCAGTCCAGTAATCAGAGTATGGAAGTATGAGACAGAGTATGAGACAGCACACCTGAGTTCAACCTCTTTCTTAACCACTCTACAACTTTCAGCTTCTTCTGGCTTTGGCAAGTCTCTCAGGGTATGTCTGCATTCCAATAAAAGGGTTTCAGAGCCTGGGTCAATTGACCCAGCCTCATGGAGCACAAGTTGTGGGAATAAAAATAGCAGTGTATATGTTCCAACTCGGGCTAAAGCCCACTCTCTAAGACCTTTCCTCCTCACAGGTTTCAGAGCCCAGGCTCCAGCCCAGGTGGGAGCCTTCTGCACTGCTATTTTTAGCCCCTCAGCTTGAGCTCCTTGAGCCTGAGTCAACTGACCTAGGCTCTGCAACTCGGTACCACAGGTTTTTCTTTGCAGTGTAGACAAACACTTAGCCTTTTTGTGCCTGTTTCCCGTCTTTAAAATGAGTTTAGTAGTAGTAGCTCATATGGACGTCATGAGGATTATTAACGCATATAAAGCACGTTTCATTTATGAGATGACAGAGTATATAACTTCAAAGTATTTCAAGAGAATTTTCATATATACTGTATTGCTCGGTATCATAACAGTTCTGCGGAACGGGATCTGAGGGTCATAGTGGATTACAAGCTAAATATCAGTCAACAGTATCACACTGTTGCCAAAAAAGCAAACATTCTGTGATGTATTGGCAGGAGTATTGGAAGCAAACACGAGAAGTAATTCTTTCATTGTGCTCTGTGCTGATCAGGCCTCAACTGAAGTACTGTATCCAGTTCTGGGTACCACATTTGAGGAAAGATGTGGACAAATCTGAGAAAGTCCAAAGAAAAACAACAAAAATGATTAAAGGCCTAGAAAACATGACCTAAAAGAGGAGGGAGAAAAATTGTTCTCGTTAACCTCTGAAGCTAGGACAAGAAGCAATGGGCTTAAACTGAAGCTAGGGCAGTTCAGTTTGGACATTAGGAAAAAAACTGTCAGGGTAGTTAAGCACTGGAATAAATTGTCAAGAGGGTGTAGAATATCTGTCACTGGAGATTTTTAAGAGCAGGTTTGACAGACACCTGCAGGATGGTCTAGATAATGCTTGGTGCTGCCTTGTGTGCAGGGACTGGACTAGAAGACCTCTCAAGGTCCCTTCCAATCCTATAATTCTATGATAACATTTATAAAGTTCAGGTGTCCAAAACTTCATGAGTTTCCCGATTTTTTTTCTCTTACCAATCACTTATCTTTGTTGTCAAACAATATCCATTCACCTCAAGAGCTCTTTTAACACCACTTCTGAGAAACACTTCATGCTTCTTGACAATATGAGAGCTCCTAATGTTGCTGAAATACTTAATACCAGTTAGCTGGTTAGGTGATCATATTAACAAATTTGAGTTATCTTTGCTTTCCTGTCTTTTTTCCTTTGAAGTAAAATACTTTACAGAAGAGCAACAAACTATCAGTACAGAATGTTTTTACCAAGGGAATAAATTATTTAGACTTGAATTGCAAAAAGGCTGAGGTGTTTGACATTAAGAAGAAAATGATCCTGTTACTTTGTCCAAGTCATAAGGGAAAACAGGCTGTGGAGAAAGCAGAATGGCTAGTTTATGAGAAATAAGTGAGTGTGGTTTACAAAGTCAAAGTCACTTTCTCTTTTGTTTAACATTTTAAACCAGTGGCAATGTTGTCAGAATTTTTACATGTATATAGTTCTATTCAGTGTATCCAAAAATTCCTTAGTAAAGGTTGCAGGTATTATTTATCTAATAAATCACTTCCAGAAAAAATATGGCTTGATCAAAAGGAAGGTGACAGAAAATCCGTGAAAAGGTAAAACTGCTCCTGGGGTGGGGAGGAAGAAATGATGAAATATTAGAAATTTTGGGCAGGAATGAGATTTTCTTTAAATTGTATATATTTGCTTAGATGATCAGCAGTCACTGTCATTAATTTTTATTTGTATTTTGTTTTATATTTTACAGTCCACATAAGAAAACAGGAAAAGTCATGTATGTACTTTTTGAATAATTGCGTTGTGGTTTTAAGTGTTCTTTCTCATTTATGTTAAATTACAGAATGCTATCATGAAAGGTTAGTTGTAGCTCCCATTAACCTTTAGTCTTGTTTCTTTGGTTGTATAGAATTGCTAAAGGGACATTGTCAACCTGACAGGTGGTGCCATTTGACTGCTAAATGGCCTATATTAAATTAACTTGATTTCTTCAGGTCACATGTCCTTCACAAACAAACAATTACAGTTGACTTTGTTGCCTGTAGTTTCCTTGTTGCTTGTCCCTTCCTTCTTTCCCCTCACTCCTCCACCCTGACAGTGCCAAACCGTCTGCAAAATTAGTTGTGGATGCGTGCTGTGCTACCTTGAATTAGCTTCTGTAATACAAAAACCTGGCAAAATTAGTTCTCTCATTACAAGTATAAAAGTTTAAAACAAACCCCCTAAACTTCCATTGAAGAAGTATAATAATCCACACTTCAGAAATCGCTGTAAATGGTTTTAGTTTGGAGATCTGCATTCATTAAAAAGGCACTTGCATTTTCTTACTCTTTTAGGGTTCGCTCACCTACAAAATCAGCTAACTGCTCAGTAAAGTGGACAATAGAAGAAAAAGAGCTATTTGAACAAGGACTGGTAAATGTATTTTTCAGTATTTAATTTTCTGGAAAAACAAACAAACAAATACCCCCTCACTAGCTCATTTAAAAAAATACATGCAATATTAACCCTTTTTCATAAAAATGAATGATGTTTTCATTGCAAAATAATTGCACTGCAGTAAGTTGCTAATTTTTCATTTTTAACATGTTAAAAATAATTTCAGATTGCTGATAATGGCATGGTAAATCAGGTACACTTAGGCCCTGGTCATGCAGTCAATCTCCACCGAAGTCAGCACAGCTTGGTTTGTGCAAAAGGGTCTGCCTGCCCAGATACAGTTGCAGGATTGGGGCCTTAGACTGTCCCAGTGGCTTACTGTTTTGTCCATTGCAGTGCTACAATAGCAGTGCTGTAGTTTAAAAGGAAGTGTCAAACATGAAGGGGTGCAGGCACCTTGAAATCTATTAAACTGAAAAAAAAAATTCAGACACTAATATACTCTCTTTGGAGCTTTTTTTATATGTTGGTAAAGAGTACAGCACAGTGTGACCCCAACTTGGCTGTTGCCTCTAAACATAAGTATAACATATGTAATAAATACACTGACCCCTGAATGGCCCTGCTAATTTTTGTGACTTCCAATCGGATTTTCTAAAAATATTTTTTCTCACCTATTGTATGAAAAACTGCAGCAAACAGACATAGGCCCTTGATCCTGTAAGGAGATCCTCATGTGTGAATCCCTGGACCTGCAGTCTCATTGGCTTTAGCAAGGCTTTCCTAGCTCATTGCTTGAAAATAGCGGGCTTTGCTGTTCTTTGGAAGGTATATCTAATCTGACGTTTAAAACAAAACAATTTGGCTTAATTCCTACTTGAATAGATGATTTCCAGTTGTGTTCTAATTTTTCGGCTTGGAGTGTCATTACAATGATTATGTCTAAGCTTGTGTATATATATAATATTATAGAAGGAGGAGTAACAGCAACTAAAGTAAAGTCTGCGGTAACATGTCTGTTCTAATTCCATGTTTGAGTTGTTCATAACTTTAGCAAACTTCAGCCTGGCAGGCGAAAGCTTTTCAGCCCAGATTTCTTCAGAAGGTTAATATTGTCTTGAAAGTATGAGCAAAAACAATTAATTCATTTTTCATTTTAGACCATTTAAAAAATACATTACATTACAAATACATTTAAAAAATTCTAAGTCTTGTAACTTTTAAACATCTCTTCAGCTGAGATAGTGGGGCATAGAAAGTTGTATTTTGTCAAGCTAATAACCCTTTGCAAGTAGTGCCTTTGAATGTCACAATGGACATTGTTTTTTAATGGGCCTACTTCGACTTTGAAAATAACATTGCTATAGAATATTAAAAGTAATACTGTATTGGAAGGATGGTAGGTATTTTGCTTGTCTATGTGGTGACTAAAGACTTCAGACCTACAAAGGTGCATGGGTCCTCTGAGGAGGAACTTCTTGCATGATTGGGGACCTAGCTTCATAGTAAGCATTCATATTTAAGGTGAACCACTACAGCCTTCCTTATTAGATTCTGTCATCTGATATAACACCTCGGTCTGGCACAGATGTGTGTGTCAATTTGCATTTAGATACTATGAAAGAATTTGGCATGGGCAGAATTTGGCCTGCAATATATCTCTCTATTACAGGTGGTAATGTTGAAAAGGAAAGAACTGAGTTTGACTTTTAGAACCCAGGGTAAGTGTGTAGGACTGGCAGTTAGGAAGCAATCTTTTCACTTTAAACGAAGCATATTTGATATGGGGTCACAATAAATATTGATTCCCATAATGCAATTTTTAACCACTTTAGATTAGAACTATATTTTAAAGTTTAACAAAACCTTAATCTTGAGGTTACGTTAGGATTGCCTTTTGTGCATAATTACTTTTAAGACCCCAATAGTACAGAAACTTATACATGTTTTTAACTTTATGTACTGTGAATAGTTTCATTGACTTCGGTGAGACTACTAACAGTGCATATAATTAAGCATGTGCATAAATCTTTGAGAGATCAGGGCCTGTGTTTGGTCTTTTTCTCGTTCAGAGTGTATGTGCTGTTGGTTATTTACTTTTTATATACAATGTAGTTAAGAAATGGCATGAGGAGGTTATGTGTACAAGTATGGACTTATTTTGAAAGAGTGGGATCAGAGTCCAAAGGGGCTTATTTAAATTTAGTAGTACTTTAATTTAATGAGACTTCTATAATATATAGAAAATTCAGTATTTAACTCTTAAAAAGGAAAGAGTCTATTTGCAGCAACATATTATATGCTGTGAGCTCCTCTCTGGGTCAACTTTTAACTTAAGCAACTTAGATGTAGATTTACCTCGTGGTTCAGACTTTGAGTAAGTTGGGCCCTTTTGTGTGCAAGAATGGAATGCACAATGGTACAGTATTACACAAATGCATGACCCAGTCCTGCAAACACTTAATTAGCTTCAATGGAACTTCTCAAAGTACTATTATGTTTTTTAGTGCTTTCAGGATCAGGCCATTGAAGAGGCTCCATATGAAGGGGCAGTGAATTAGTAGTAGTATTGCTTAAACAGAATTTCTGGCTGTCCAGTGCCTAGGCAGTAGGATTTTTTTTTTTTTTGGCAAGGATTGAATAATAGTTTTTATTTGTAATAAATAATTGCTTTTGTAAAACTTTCTCCTTGCATAAAGCATGGTACCTAGATGTAGAAGAGGCTGATTGATTTTAATTTCTTTTGTTACACTAGGCTAAATTTGGCCGAAGATGGACAAAAATTGCCAAGTTGGTTGGAAGTCGCACTGTTCTACAAGTAAAGAGCTACGCCAGGCAATATTTTAAGAACAAGGTAAACATGAAATGTCATTTTTGGTTAGTAAGAAAGGCAGTAGGGTAAGTATGCTTCTCTCGTATATTTTGAATCCAAATACGCATTTGAGACATTATCGTTGCAATATTTTCATTCTGTGAACTTGAATTTAAAAGAAAATATTAAGTGTGCCTATGTACTGATTTTTAAATCTGAAATTTGACCTGGTCTGGAATTATTCTAATCTTGTTAGGAATTTTAAATCCCCTAACAAGCAATAATAAACAATATGGTTTGTTTTATTGGACACCCATATATTTGGGATACATTAATAGACTGAAAACAGATTTGTCTCTGACTACTCAGAAGTTGCAGCTGTCCAATGTAACTTCAGTTCTGTCAGTTGACTTCTTCAGGGACCTTTATTTAATAACAGGTGTGTATGCTTTAGGGACCAATAGATACTTACATTATAATCTCCTTTGGACTGGTCTTATTTTGAACATAAAGTTTCATGCACATCTGTAATGCTAAATAAGTTCCTTAAAGTCTGCATTTTTTCAACATTTTATTTTTTAAAATAAAAATCAGGAAGAAAATCTAAAGATGTTTTCCTTAATGCATAGTTTCTTATAAGTAAAAAGAGTTGAGAATCTAAATTAACTGACTAATGCTAGATGTTCACATTTCAGAGACACAGAGACAGAGACTGTTTGTGTGTGTAAAGATATATAAAATAATGAAATATAGGACTGTCCTTTGAAGGAGAACATAATGAAAACTGAACACAGGACCCAATTTAAAAAAGACAAACATTGTAAATTAACACATAAAACTTAATAGTCCATGTAGACTGAACCAAATTGATTCCATCATTGATTTTAGTAGTGTTATTTTAAATCTAAACTTCATTGCTGGGGAAAGCTTATTTTTTTTTATTGTAATCCATTTATACTTTAAGGTAAAAACTGATGACACTGAAAAAGAGCAACAAAGTCAGTATAGCAGTAGTAGTCTTCCTGATGACGCTGAAGGAGAGAAGGTGGTGGCATGGACACCTGCAATCCTGAGGGGCCGTGCAGACCCCAACCTGAATGCAGTGAAAATTGAAAAGCTGTCTGATGATGAAGAAGTAGACATCACGGATGAAATGGATGAGCTGCTTTCTCATGCACCCCCACTGGAACCAGGCATGTCTAAATTATCTGATATTCCGAAGAGTCCAATTCAAGAAACCAGAGGAAAAGAACACACTTTTTGTTCTGGATATAATTCTGTCATTCCCCGATTTGCAGAAGGCAGCTTTCAAAAGGCTGAGCCATGCAAGGTGGAAACACTGGAGTTTCCAGACATTGCAGCCACATGTTCTGAGATACAGAGCATGAATGGTGATGAATCTGTGAAATCTGATTATCTGCATTTTAACGAATTTATAGAGAAAAGTGAGCAAGACCAAAAAGGCACTTTTGATGGCACCAAGCAATTAGCTGATCAAGAACTTCATGAAGAACAGAAAGACTTAGTTAATAATGACATGCTTTTCCATCCTTCCTGCCAACTGGATGAAGAAAATCAAGAAGAAGCAGAGGAGCTTAAGCCACCCGATCAAGAAGTAGAAATTGATAGAAATATCATTCTGGGAGAAGAAAAGCAAGCTATTCCAGAATTTTTTGAGGGACGTCAGGCCAAAACACCAGAGCGCTATCTGAAGATTAGAAATTACATTTTGGATCAGTGGTAAGATACATTGATTTCATTTTATAAAATATGTGAATACTGCCGGGAGTGTGCTGTTTTGCTGCAGTTAGAACAAACATGGTATTGAAGGCCTATCTCAGAATGCTGCCAAAATTCTAATATTTTAACTGTTTTCACAAGATTGGAAACTAACAGTATTAAGTATGGGCCGGAGATCCCTCCCCTCTTCCATTTTTTTCTTAAATACAAAGGAACATTTTACAGTTCAACAATTAAAACATTTTGGAGCAATATGAAAATGGGTGTCCATCTTCAGAACACTTGGCTACACTTAATTCTGGAGTTCTTTCTCCAATTTTGTCAATCCAGTGTATTACACCAAATGGAAGAGAAAATAGAGTAATGCTGGTTAGTGTACTACTTTACAATTATCATCACACAGTAATGGTATATAGATGGGATGCATATCAGAATATATTCATGGGTCTGGCATACATCTTGAATATTCTGGGTCCTGTCCTTCGGACCTTAGGTAAAATTCCCACTGAAGTTATTCTCTAGTGATGTCTGTAATACATGTCCATTCTTCAGTCTAGGATGGGTAGGAGACTGAAAGACTGAATTTATAGATTGTCAGCTACTAAGAGTAGCCTATGTTAGAGCAAAAAGTGATAATCAAAACCGTTTTTAAAAGGGGTCCTTCTCAACATGGTGCAGTGTTTAGAGAGTTGTATATTTTACGGTCTGTCTCCATGGAACCGTTTTTAGGAACCCATTTTGTACTGTGACAGGCTAATTTGCCATACAATTTATCCTCTGATAGCTTTGTTTTCTGAATTGAACTCTATTCACTTATTAAAATGTTCCTGTATTCTCTCAGCTCTAGTTTAATTGCCTTATAAACTGATAACCTATTCACTAGTCCTTGAGTAGCTGTAAGCGCCCATATTTCTAAGGAAAATTTTGATGGACTTCAATTTCAGTAATCCTTTTTAAAAAGCAGTAAATGTACATGATGGATAAAAAACAGGATTATCACACGTTAACATACAAATGGTTTGCACAGGTTACTTAAAATTGTTTAATACAATATAACGTGATACAGAGTGAGCAGAAGTATTTTATTGTAACAAGATCATTTCATTTCAATGACTTGCTGATTCCTTGCACCGGTCATTTCCAGGACTGTATTTTATGCTGTATGTGGATATATTTTTCTCTCTGCACATATTTGAATATATCTGCATAGCCTCAAACACCATCATAAATTTTCACACTTCTATGAATCTTATCTCTGTATGAATAACTATTCCATGTATGGTTTTGCATAGAATGTACTTTAGGTCAGGACAGCCACTGAAATGGTACAATGTTATTTCATGAGTAGCATTTTTATTGAATGAATAAAAGCTTGTTTACCACTTGCATTTTAGGTTTGAGTGGTACACATGTTTAGTCAGAATCTCCCAATATTTCCTGTAGAAAGAAATATATGAATATTACAAGGAAATCCAAATGGCTTCACAGAAAAGTTAAAACCGACTATTTTATTTTTTTTATTTGTACTAATCCATTTTCTTTTTGCTTGAAAATGTTCTATATTTTATTTTAGGGAGCGATGTAAACCTAAATATCTAAATAAGACTTCAGTACGTCCAGGCCTTAAGAACTGTGGTGATGTTAACTGTATTGGACGGATACACACATACCTGGAGTTAATAGGAGCAATTAACTTTGGCTGTGGTAAAAAGAAAATTTTAATTTGCATCCATTCATATTAATCTGTGTTTTCAAAAGAATTTTTTATGTTGAATTCACTGCTGAGTACCTTCTACATTCAGTCAGAGCAAAATTATCTATGTGGGTAATCTTCATTCCAGCTTCCTTTTTCTCTTAAGTCTCTAGTCACTCTTATTTCATGTAAACTGTTTGGGGCAGAGACTTTCTATATGTTTGTATAGTAGTTTGTATAGGAGTTCGCATAATAGTGCCCCAACCAGTTTGGCCTCCAGCCCCTCTCATCATGTAAATCCTAATGGACTCTTTATATGATTATGTATTATTAGGTATAAAGGTTGCAGAACCTAGCTCTAAGATTATAGACCTTCTGTAAGAAAATAAATTGTGCTTTTGTTTTGCTTTAAATTACCAAACTGTGGGATTTTCAAGTATGGATTCTGATTATTGATTGCAGTTTCTCATAAAATGGGAGAAGTATAACTTATTGAAAGATAACTGTTTAACCTGTTTCTTTAGCTAACCTGGGATAGATTGCATGAACTATTTCTGTCTTGTGAGTGAATGTAAATAATTCTCACAGCCCCTCCTCATGTCCTGCAGTCTCTACTGTGCTCTGTTCCCCCTCTCTCTGTTGGTTGCTGGCAGAACAAAGATTGACAACCAGCCAAGGCAGTCTCTTTGTGAATAACCCAAGTTCTCTGCCTCCACCCTGGGCAGATGGCAAACATGGGGGTCTCCTCTTTGTAGCAAAGCCTTCATCATTGAACTACCTCAAACGTCTGAATTTGACTAATTGGAGTCTCCTAGAACTGTGGGTTTTTGAGCAAGGTTTGCCTCAGCCCCTGACTGGGGCCTCACTTCCAAGACCTCTAACTTGTCAAGAGGCTTCAGAAATGTACCCGGTTATGGCAGACCTCTGCTTCGGACAAATGGGTGTTACAGACAGTTGTACAGGGTTATACCATCGAACTTACCAGTTCCCCAGAGATAAATTCATAGTCTCCCGCAGATCAAACAACCTGACCAAATACCAAAAAGTAAAAGCCTTCTTGGCGTAAGGGCTATATAGCTGGTACCAACAAGACAGAAATTTTGTGGGGTGTACTTGGTATTCTTAGTGGGGACAGGAGTCATCTTAGATCTCAAATCCTTCAGCAAATCCACCAAGTCTCTGAAGCTCTGACTGAAAACTCTGAAGTGTAGCATCATAACTCTGTTACCCCAGAATTTAATGATTTCAGTAGGCCTCAAGGAGGCCTAACTTCATGTGATTGTCAAGGAGAGTCACTGAAAATTTCTGCTGTTCTGTTACAATGGGAAGCATTTTCAATATAGGGCTCCCCCATTTGTACTAGCAACTGGCCCATGAATCTTCATAAAGATACTGGTGGTCTTGCATTCTCAGAGAAAGGGGGATATATGTTTATTCCTATTTAGGACAAGTACTTGATAAGGAAACTATCATATCACCTTTCAGCATCTGAAGGAAATTGTAACCTGCTTACAGAATAATGGGTTTCTGATGAACATGCACAAGAATCTTCTTGAACCAGCTCAGCGATTCTGCTTTTAGGAGTGATCGTAGACACCATTTCAGAGGAGACACAAAAAAGACCCTCTCTTTACTTAAGAAAGTATCATCTGGTCATCAGTCATCCTTAAAAGACCTTGACACAACTCCTCAGTGTGCTAGCTTTATGTGTGCACACTCTACAACAGACCTAATTTCATCTAAGGATAGTCCAACATTTTTCTTACCATAGGAAGAAATTGCACCCAATGTGGAACAGAGCATCACTGTTCCAAAGTGAATCACTTCCTCCCTCAAGTGATTAACTCAATCCTTTAAAATTCCAACAGCGCATCTGATATCCAAACTGGTGAAATTGATGATCACCATCACTATAAATTTTCATGCATGGGGAGCACACCTCAGCAGAAGACTGGCTCAGGGGACTTGATTCAGATTGCAGAAGAGGAGCTAGAGCTCAAGATCATCAGACTAGCTCTACTTTCAAAAGCCCGTCCACCAGCATCTTATATCTCACAGATGACACCACAACCAAAATTACATACATCAGACACCAAGGGGGGAACGAAATCATCATCTTCCACAAGAAGTGATACATATGTTGACTTTGTCAGAGCATCATCTCTCTTCATAAGCTATTCACATAAAGGCTTAGCAGGAAGGAGTGGAGCTTGAATTCTTCTGTTTCAGATATAGAAAAAGTTCAGAGTTCCAGTCACAGATTTCTTTGCCTCAAAGGAAGGCATCAATATTCTTCTTTGAGTGCATGCTCGTGTTGATTCCAAGTAGGTGCATGCATGCTGCGTACACAGTTGCTGGAAGGTTTTTCTTCTAGCGGTATCTATAGGTTCAGCTCCAGAGTCCCTAGGAGTTGTGCCTTCATGGCGCTCTGTCTAGGGCCTTGCCGACCCCCTGCCTCTTCAGTGCCTTTTTACCACCAGTAATGATCACTGGAACATTGATATTCTCTTGCTCTGCAAATGACTTCCTAGTGGTTATTTGAAACTGATACTTGTAATTAATTAAATAGTTTGTTACTTTATAGTTACATAGAACCCCACTTTTTGAAGTTACCTCCCCTTTCCCGAGGCCAGTGCTTGCCTCGTTCCCTCAGCCTGTGCTGGGCTTGCAAAAAGAGCGTGCCCAGGAGCGATCCCCATACCACTTGTCTAACGTGTTTTGGAGAGACCCATCAAAGGCATCACTTATAAGATATTCAGGCGATTCTACCCAAGGATAAAGGAGGAGAGGAGTCAGAGATTGAAGTTTATTCTAATGGAGGCTGCTCTCTGATTTTACTCGGTGCTGAGCCCAGCCAATCCAATACCTAGTACATCAGCTTTGGTGTGGCACACACAAGCATCCATAAGAGACGGTGCAGAGGAAGGGCTCTGTGTTTAGAGACCCTCAACATCATTATGGATCACCGGCACCGAGCGAAATGGCACCACTTGCAATCCCCTGTACCACATAAGAAGCAGATTAAAAGAGATAGGGTGCTTGTTGACACCCAGAACAACAGGATGTAAGGGCTGAAGTGGGGTGCGACCCGTGCCAGGCCAATCAAGTGCTGTAACCTCAAGCATGGTGTCGTTGACTGCAGCCCTAGGAAGAGATCTGTTGAGTCTGGTGCATTTGGACTCTGCTCAGGGAGAGCTGAGGAGGATTTGCAGCTCCTCTTCACGGCAGAAACTTTTGAATCATCTCAGGAGCTGATAGCAGAGCACTGCTGTGTCCTCCCATGCGTGAGCTTGCTCTGGACCCCAGACCACCAGTGCTGAAAAAGGACCTGGTGCTCTCCACAGGAGACCTGTCTATGATGCTGTGATCACCATCTCCCTGGCACTGCTCTCCAGCACCATTGGGAACTGCACTGCCCTGGTTCCCATGAAGCAAGTTTTCAGTCTCCAACTCTGAAGCAGAGTTCTACTCTAGAATAAGCCAGCACCAGTCAGAGAGGCGGCACCAGAGGTTCGAGGCTGGTCAGCCTTTCCCTATGGCTTGGTTGTTGCAGTGGCAAATGCCAGCTCAGTAGCCATTCTGGACCCTATGAGCATTCCACCAGGCTCAGGGATTGCACTCTGGACAGTCACTATCACTTGCTTCTGGGAGCAGACATCACCCTCCTCAGTCAGGTGATGTGCTACTGCATAGCACTGGATCTGGCACGGAATATGATGCCAAATCCAGCACTAAGCATGATGTCGAACCTGGCATCAAGTTTGAGGAACCAGTTCTGCAGACCCTCTAGGGGCAGAAGGCCAAGAGATTGCCCCACTCAGAATGTCATCGTCTTCGTCCCCAGATGAAGTGGTAGTGTGGTCCTCAGCAGCACCAATTGCGGATGATAGCAGGGCTCATTAGGAGCTCTTGAGGAGGGTGGCATAGAATCTGGAGCTCCAGATTGAGGAAGTCTCTGAGAACGCAGACCCTATGGTGGACATTCTAGCCCTTGTGGGCCCATCTGAGGTAGCACTGCTATTAATCAAGACTATTCATGACACAACAAAATCACTGTGGCAAACTCCTGTTTCTTTGCTGCCCACAGTGACAAGAAAATACTTTTTATTCCCCAAGAACCACAAATACCAGTATTATCATCCCCCGCCAGGGTCATTCATAGTTGCAGCGGCCAATGAGCATGAGAAGCAAGGTCAGCAAGGCCCCACGTCAAATGCAAAGGATGCTAAAATATTGGATATCTTCTGTAAAAAGGTGTATTCTGCTGGGCGGCTCCAACTCTATATCACAGATAGTTTTGAGTAGATAAAATTTTAATTTGTGGGGGCCTATGTCAGAGTTCTCAGAGTCTATGCCATTGGACTCCAGGGCAGAATTTACAGCCCTAATAGAGGAAAGGAAGGTGGTTGCAAACACCTCACTTCAGGCAGTACTGGACATGGCGGATGCCACAGCTTGCACCATATCATCGGTTGTAGCATGTGTCTGACTTCATGGCTACAAGCCTCAGGCCTCCTGCATGAGGTCCAGCAGACAGTCCAGGACCTCTCCTTTTGAGGGTCTGGTGCTGTTCCCTGAGCAGAGGGACTAAAAATTGCACAGCCTCAAGGATTCGGGCTACTTTACAGTCCTTCACACTCCGGCACCATAGAAGAAGCACTTCAAACCTCAACCCCTACCTTTGTTCTACCAATCCCAATCCAGGTAGGAGTATAACCATAAGTGGGGCAGGAACTACAGGTGGAGACCCTCTTAGCCTTCTACCAGTCAAGGTCCCGGAACGGCAAGGCAATCCTCCAGTTCCAGACAGAACTTTTGAGGGTGTGCCCCACGGCAGTGTACCAATTCAGGACTCAAATCCTTCACCCCTATATTTTTCAGACTGGTTATCCCACTTCTACCATGCGTGGGCCCAGATCATGTTGGATTGCTGGGTGCTATGCATGTTAGAACTGGGATACTCCCTTCAATTCAGTTCCCTTCCACTCTCCCTGTCCCTCTTCAGGGACCCGTCTCATGAACAACTTCTAAAGCAAGAGTGGAGATGCTCCTAAGGGTAGAACAATGAAGGAAGTTCCTCAGGAGTTAAGGGGCAAGGGATTATACTCCCACTACTTTCTAATCCCGAAAGCCAAAAGCAATCTCAGACCCATCCTGGATCTATGATACCTCAATGGTCTCTTTGGATGTGTACTTTCATGTGTTGATCATTCCAAGTCAATATGACCCACTACCAGTTCACAGTACTTCCATTCGGCTTTTCTGCGGCCCCTTGAATGTTTACCAAGTGCATGGTGATTGTCATCGCATTCCTGAGGAAGCAGAAAGTACAAATTTATCTGTATCTTGATGCCTGGTTGGTCAAGGGTCACACCAAGGTGCAGGTGGAAGTAGACATAAAAGTGATAAGGTCAACCTTTGACAAGCTGAGTCTCAACATTCAGAAGTCAACCTTGACTCCCACTCAGAGGATGGAGTTCATAGGGCTAGTGCTAGACTCAAACCAGGCCAGAGCTTTTCTTTTCAAATCTCAGTTCTGGACTTCGTTTAATCATACATGAGTTAAAATGGTACCCCACCACCACGGCCCAAAACTGCCCGAAGCTGCTGGGGCACTTAGCAGCATGCACATACGTTGTTCAGCAAACCAGACTATGTCTCAGACCACTCCAGAAGTGGCTACCTCAGGGTATCATCCGTCCCCAGATCACATAGACAGGGTAGTCTTGCTTCTCTTAGAAACTCTTTACTCGTGGCTCAGCCCACCATCAGGAGTCCCCCCTTCTCCATATCTTACCCCTCACTGTTCCTGGGCATTGATGCCTCAGCGATGAGATAGAGAGCTCACTTTATGGGGCTCAGGACCCAAGGCATCTGGTCCAAGGCAGAGCTCTCATTTCACATCAGTGTAAGGGAACTGAGGGCGATACGCTTGGCCTGTTAGACCTTCCGTGCCCGTCTGGAAGGCAGATGTGTATCAGTCATGATGGACAATACAACAGTGATGTTCTGTATGAACAGACAGGATGCAGCATGGTCCTCTCTCCTGTGCCTGGAGCCCTCAGTCTGTGGGACTTCTTCATAGCCCATTGGATACATCTTGAGGCATCCTACCTTCCTGGGTCTCAGAATGAGTTGGCAGACTACCTCAGTAGGTTTTTCTCCAACCATGAGTGATCTCTCTGCCCAGATGTGGTGAGCAACATCTTCCAGCATTGGGGGGGGGTTCCCCACATAGACTCGTTTGTGATGAAACGCAACAGGAAGTGCACACAGTTCTGCTCCTTCCAGAATAGCAGTCCGTAATCAATTGCAGATGCATTTCTCCTCCCATGGACAGGCCATCTGTTCTATGCGTTTCTGTCTATCCTGCTCGTTCCTGCTGAAGGTTGGGAAGGAACGATTCTCTGTAGTTCTGGTAGCCCTAGCCTGGCTGCGCCATCAATGGTACACCGCGCCCTTCAATCTCTCAGTGGAAACTCCTGTCAGTCTCCTTCTGGTACTGGACTTGATCACTCAGGACCACAGTTGCCCTCATTACACCAGTCTTGAGTTTCTCTACTTTATGGCATGGAAGCTCCATGGCTGAATCCTCTGGAACCAGAGTGCTCAGAACTGGTCAGAGAGGTTCTCCCTGGCAGTAGAAAACCTTCCATCCAGCTTTCCTTCCAAAGGTAGTGTTAGAATTCTGCTCAAACCACAATATATTCCTTCCGGTCTTCTACCCAAAGTCATTTGCTAATAGCCGAGAGCAGAGGCTGCATACTCTGGATGGACTTTGGCTTTGTATATCAAGAGGAGTAAACCCTTTAGAAAATCAACACAGCTCTTCATAGCAATAGCAGACAGGATGAAGGGCCTTCCAGTATTATCAAAAAGAATCTCTTCATGGATCACATCTTGTATCGGAACATGTTATGACTTTGCAAAGATACCAGCCCCAGTGCTGACAGCCCAGTCCACCAGGGTACAGGCATCTTCAGCAGCATTCCTTGCTTAGCTCCCGATCCAAGACATTTGTAGAGCTGTGACATAGTCATCTATTCACACTTTGGTGGCACGCTGTGCTATTACACAATACACCAGGGATGATGTTGCATTTGGTAGAGCAATACTGCAAACCGCAAGTTAATGAACTCAGACCCCTTCTCCTATGGATCCACCTGGGAGTCATCTACTTGGAATTGACATGAGCAAGCACTTGAAGATGAAAAAATTATTATTAACCTTCTGTAACTTTTGTTCTTCGAGATGTTGCTTATGTCTATTCTGAGACCTACCTGCCCACCCCTCTGTCGGAGTCAGCCAGCAAGAAAGAAGTGAAGAAGTAGGGGGTTGATGGCCCAATATACAGCACATGAAGGCGTGACTCCAGGGGGCTCAAGAGCCAACCCTGTGGATATCACTAGGAGAAAAACCTTCTGACAACTGTGCAGGTGGCGCACGCGCACACCTATTCGGAATGGACATGATCAACACATCTCGAAGAACAAGAGTTGTGTAAGATTACTAACCATCTTTTCTGTCTCAGTGGTGGCCATAAGGCTTACTTAACGACTTTCCCCATGTACCTTTACTGGCAAGGATGGTAAATATCCTAAAGGAATGGGTCACTGTCCTCTTGATTGACCCATACTGGCCCCATAACTAGTATTTTTCAGCTTTGGAAGTTGTCATTCTAGTGTTATCCACAGGTGGTGGTCATCGCCCCTTTCTGTGTGTCAATTTTTGTTCTACTTCCAACCATCAGTGGAGAGGAAATGCGTCACTCTACAGACTGCTGGACATGGAGGGTCTTAGAAAGAAAATTCACAAATAAGAAGAAAGTTTTCCTCTCTCAAAGTTGATATGCTACTGAGTGAAAACCAGATGACTATACTATTGCCTGATCATAGAGTAAGATCTCCTAACTGAGATTTGTATTCAATATGGTATTTTTGTTTACTCGTGTTAGTGAAGAATAATGTGTGTTCTCCATTTCCTTAGAACAGGCTGTGTATAACAGACCACAACCAGCTGATAAAACACGATCCAAAGAAGGCAAAGACACCATAGAAGCATACCAGCTTGCTCAGCGTTTGCAGTCCATGGTGAGATGAAAATAAAAAACTGTATATGTCAGTGATAGGGCCTCTTCAATTTTCATTTTCCACACAAGTCATCTCTCTGAATTTCTTCTGAACCCATTCAGCATCGATCACTTTCCTGAGTGTTCTTTGATTCAAGTGTCTGCTTTAACACTGGTGTTACTCTTTTGACAAGCATGTTCTAATTACTATTCTATTGCACAGTTGGTTTCCACTCCAGCTTGCTCAGTCTTATCTGCCTGGAGCGAGAAAACCCAGCATAATTTGCAAATCTGCATTTTGTGAGAAAGCATTGGAGTATTCTGGCAGCGTGTAGTGAGGCTGCCTGCATTTTAATGTGTGCATTTAGCAAATTTCTGGAGTGACTTATTTAGAGCTCAGCACTTATGACCAAGCATATATGGGACTTTATAACTAATGTAATGCTTCATTTAAAAAATAAGGTTTGCAGGATAGGCATATAACAAGTGTATGTAATATTACATTTTTATTTTGCTGTAAATCCATTGGTGCCAGTAAACTAAATCAACCCCCCAAAGGGAGCAACAGAAAATAAAATCCATATACGAAATAAAAATGTTATCATGAAGAAAGCATGAACATACCCAATATTGTTTGCATCACAATTTGCAATTGTTTACCAGTATACTTAGGCTTGGCAGTATTTGATTTAAATCGATAGATGTCAGTAAATGTTGATTTCATCTGACACACTGAAATTGAAGGAAAAAAATCTGTTAGTAACAGTTGGTACAAGTGCAGCTTTCCCCTCTGCACCTTGTGCCTGCAGGAATTGGGTGGCATTGGCCCTGTGGCAGCATAGAGAGCCTTCTGCAGCCATGCTGTTATGGGAATAAGTGAGTGGGCCTTGACAGCGAAGCTGCAGAAGGCTTCTTGCACAGTTGCAGGGCTGGTGGTGTTTGATCTCTGCAGGTGCAAGGTGCAGAGAAGGCTGCAGTCCTGCTCTGGGACAGGCATTCAGCAGCAGGATGGTCTCCCGAGTCCCTGCTGCTGGCAGGTCATCCACATAAAATCAATTCTACTCCCTATCTCCCAATTTCCTACAACTGTAAAGATAAAAGCTGTTAAAAAAATAAGAAAATTTAAAAATAAAAATCAATATTAATTGTTGAAGTTGCACAATAAAAATTGAAATCTGCCAAACCTATGAATACTAAACCATGCTCCCTCTACTAGTTGGTTTCCATGGATCTTCACTCATGTACTTACTATAAATCTTAAGAAAAACATTTGCAGATTTATTTCTAGACAGGTTGCCAACTGATGAGTATGAACCAAAATAAAGAGTTCTATGTTATGCAGTGGGACTTATGAGGCACTGACCATTTTAATGTCATTTTATGGCTGATTAAATTCTGCAAATGTCAGTGCTTTGATGTCCATGGATTGATGATGTTTGATTAGTGTTTTATCTGCTTGCTACAGCGTACAAGAAGACGGCGGGTGCGAGACCCCTGGGGAAACTGGTGTGATGCCAAGGATTTGGAAGGACAGACGTTTGAGGTAACTCTTCTATTTTTAAACTATTCTGGTAGAAATGATTCTTGCTAACCATTTATCAGTAGAAAAAATGACTATATAACAAGCACTAAAATCACATCTGTTCTTTTGGAAACTATGATTTGAAAATAATGCTGGAGTAACTGTTAGGCAATTGTGCTAATATTGTGGTGAGTGTACTCTGTGTATGCAAAGTGTTCATGTCACAAACATGTACAGTCATACTATAAAGCATACACTGTCGTAGCATGTCCATAATGTTTGTTTCTTTAATTTGCAGATTCTATCAGTCTTGTTCTCATTCAGTGAAAAGTTGCTCTTCATTTCAAATCTTATAAACCTTTTGTGTATTAAAAAAAATTAGCTTTAATGGAACATTGAAATATCAAGCATTTATAAATCTGGAAAAGCAGAGTCAACTTCATCTGTGCTCCTTTGTGCTTACATTTTAAAATTTGGTCTCTCTCTATCACAGATTTGTCAACCATAAGGATAGGAGTTTCTGTTTAAAAATATCTAAAAGTTTCAGCTTGCTGATTTTAAACATTCTGCATAACAAACAAAACTGATTTGATGCTTGCCTTGTTTTATAGATCTTATAGTGACTTCAAAAATAAGCCAACCTGAAGACTATGTACTGCATTGCACAGTTTCCTTACATCATATACTGAGTTTAATATGTTGCACAAGAAAGAGAGAGATGATAGATGTGCGGCTGACCAGTTCTCATCTTTACCCTGGGTTTTTAGCTGTAAAACAGTGGGGCCTTTTGTAGGTTCAGTGTGTGGTTATCGTGGGGGGAAAATGGAGCATTTGTGATATACCTAGGAAACACTTTTAGTGGACTAGGTGTTGGCCTAGCAGTCAGGACACCTGGGTTTCAATCCTGATTCTTACACTTTTTACTGTGGCCTTCTTAAGGCTTGTCAGTAGCCAAGACTCTAAGATTTTCCAGAGTTTAGAAGTGCTTGCAAGTTTAATTGACACTGAAATAGTTTGCGGTGCCACCCACATTCAAAGTCATTTTAGATTAAACAGAAAAATGTCTACCGTGCATGCACACTCCTAGTGGTCTAAACCTTAGAACAAGCAGAGAATTTTAACAGATAATCCTACTCTTCCAGTATAGGGAAAAATGTGTGACATTAATAACATCAAAATTACTGAACTACTTTCTTTGAAACTCAATTTGTTTATTAGACCTAATCGAAATCTAGAGAACATATGCAATTTAAATAAAATCCACTTTCATGATTTGATTGAAGCAGGCATGGGATCTAATAATGAAAATGTCTGGCTTTGGCTGCTACATCTACCATTTTCTGCAAAGAATTATTTTTGGATTGAAACCATGTCGAAAATTTCGGCACCAGAAAGGAAGTATTTTGAGAAAGTTTTGCTCAACTGATTATTAAGGTGTACTTAAGTCTTACCTGTCAATTGTATGCATATGTGAGATGTGGATGCCATTACTTAAACTCTGGTTGTTCGATCAAGCCTTGAGGGATGATAGGAAGAATCTCTTCCATCTTTTTGCAAAAACAGATCTGTGCACTGATGGCTCTGTTGCTATTTTCACATTGCCTGGTATATTCTTGCTGTTTCAGTGTATGAGTGATCCAGTGACAAAAGCTGCTGGCATGGCCTGGTGCAAATTAGTGCCCAGAATCTAAGTATTTTGAAGTAGCCTGGCAATCATTACCAGTTGGCTACTTAAGATGGAAATTTGTTTTTCAGCATCTCTCTGCTGAGGAACTAGCAAGAAGAAGAGAGGAGGAGAAACTTAAACCTGCAAAATCTTCTAAAGGATCACGACAAATAAAAAGGTTTTTCTTCTTGTGTATTGTCTGCTCTACAATATCTCTTTTGGAAATAAAGATAATAATTGGCTTGCATAGGTTCAAACCTAAATGTTGCGAATTATTACTATGTAGACATAATGTGCATTTTGCAGTCTAGATTTTTTAAAAGTCTGACATCACAATTGTAAATTACAAAACGTTTAAATTCATGGGTGTAAATTGCAAGATTCCTGTCATCAGGGAAGAGTCACTGTGGTAGGGTGGAGGGAGCAATGAGCAACTCCAGCAAAGGAGATGTTGGGAGAAATGTGATTGATTTAAAGACTTATTTTTTTGTTGATTGTCCTTTATCTTTAGAGAAATTTTCTTTCATTTTATAGTTCCTTTGATCCCTTTCAGCTGATACCTTGCTGTTTCTTCACTGAAGAAAAACAAGTAGGTACCTATTAATGAAAAATCAAATGCATTCCTTTATTTGCTTACAGTATGTCTCTGATACTCATTATTGTTTGTGTCATTTCAGGAACCATTTCAGGTGAAAGTGGCTTCAGAAGCACTTTTAATAATGGACTTGGTAAGGATTAAGCATTGTTTTAGCATGGACTGAGGTATATATTTTGGTGTTTCTCCATTTTCCTCAATTAGTTTCCTTCCCATTCAGAGCTAAAAGCAAGAATCTACTACGGGGGAAAACTCAAACTGCTGCATGTCTTTGGGGTTGTCTCTATATATTTTACTGTAGTAATAACCATGGTTCATGCACACTGTCTACCAGCATGAATGACTGTTAGTGTCAATTCTTGTTCCAAATGAAGTCAATGGAGAATTGTCACTGACTTAAATAAGAGCAGTATCAGATTCAGACTCCGTTCCATTTCTCCCAGGGTATCCATCTTCTGTGATAGCTGTTGTTCCAAAAGAAACATCTCTTCAGGGTGCATGTTGCCCCTGAAGAATCCATTGGGACCATTGCTTTATTTGCCTAGCAATCCAGAAGATGTTCTCTTTATAGTAACAAAGCATGCTAGGCTATGCCAAAGTCTTCTCAGTTGTGACACAGGGATCCTGGTGTTAAATGGTGACAGTTCTTTCAACTAACAGCTCCTCATTCGTACTTAATACTTAGATGGGGGGGCAAAGATCATCTTTATTCATTCGCTTTAAATTGAAACATACAATATTTCAGAATCTTTATTCTCAGTTTTCCTTCTAAACCTCACTGTGAGAGAACTGGATTGCAACCTGTGAAAACAGTGTTTCATAATGTAAATCCAAGATTAGTAACAATTATGAAAATTGATATTTTAACAAATATTTTAAGTAATGTGTTTGTTATATATCTTTAGCATGCTCATGTTTCCATGGCAGAAGTAATAGGCCTGTTAGGAGGAAGATACTCTGAAGCTGATCGAATTGTTGAAGTAAGTTTGGGGGTGGGAGTGTTTCAATTTTTATTCTGCATTTTACTGAAAGTATTGGTTAAACTCCTTGTGTTGAACATCTATACAAGAGTTAGTGTCCTACAGATTATTGAATTAGTTTTTTTTATTCTTAAAAAGTTAAAATTTGGAAAGTTAATTATTGTAATCTTGAAATTACGAAATTTAAGATCTTGTAAAAATATCTGGCTGTCATATCTTTTCTACCCTTGCATAAAGGAATTTAGTATTTAACATTGATTTGTGATTGGTTTAAATGTTTTCACTCAGTGTTTCCATTTATCCATATGGGGATGTTATTTACAGATTTGTGCAGCAGAACCATGCAATAGCCTCAGTACAGGACTACAGTGTGAGATGGATCCAGTATCTCAAACTCAGGCCTCAGAAACCTTGGCTGCTAGAGGGTACAGTGTTATCGGGTGGTACCACTCTCACCCTGCATTTGACCCCAACCCATCTATACGAGACATTGACACTCAAGCTAAATACCAGGTGCTCTTTGTATGTTAAAAAAATCAACTTCTGATATTTATAATTTAATATGCTTAATGCAATAATGGTTCTGATTTGCACAATTGAAAATCATTTTGCTTGTAAATTGATTTTTAGCTTTTCAGAGCATTACAGTGATTAGATTAGCACTTGTTTAATTGAATTTGAGGAAAGAAACGATGATAAATATAATATGCTGCATTTACATTAATGAGGTTGCTTGTTTTCCGGATTTTTAAGGATTTACTAATGGCTCTACATTCTAATTTTTTAATAGAAAAGGTTGTTGGGAGAAGAGTTTGTATTGCATTTAGAAAACATATTAATTACCAATTTTATTTTTTTCTTCATTTAGAGTTATTTCTCCAGAGGTGGGGCAATGTTCATTGGAATGATCATAAGTCCTTATAACCGAAATAACCCTCTACCATATTCCCAGTTTACTTGTCTGGTTATTAGCGATGAGATTAGTTCTGATGGCTCGTACCGTAAGTATCTGAGCTAATTATTTTTACTCCATTCCTCTTGATCTTTCAGGAATTTAGATGAAAAATTTACTTTCTTAACACTTGAACAAGGGTTTGAAGAATTCTCTCATCTCTGAAGTTGGGGAGCTTTCCCTGGCAAATGGAGGGGCTTAAAGCCATCAGTTTCTGCATAATCTAGCTTTCGCATTAAAAAAAAATTAAGATTTTGTGACCTCATTAGTATAAAGAAATACTTCCAAGTATACACAGATTTAGTTTTGTCTTCATGACTTTGCATACCAGACATGTATCGTTTCCGCTGTTGCTCGTAGCTTTCCCAAATAGTAGCCCAGTGAAGTTATCAAGACTGGTCAGTCACTGTTGGTATTCAGAACTCTGGACAGCAGTGAAATTGTTACAAATTGTGTCATTTTCACTCTGCTGCTTCAGAAAGCTATGAGCAGACATAGGCATGGAGGGAAGGAGGACCCCCTAACAGAGGCCTGGAGAGAGGGGTGGAGAAGCAAAGAACCTACCTTCACTGCAACTAGGAGACTGATGAAAGGGTAGAATAACAGTAAGGAAGCTGTTTTTTAGTAGTTGGGAGTTTGGGGTGCAGAAGGGGTTCACACTTATCATCACTACCAGCCAGAGGTAATATGAAAAGATGTAGTCCCAAACAGATTCCAGGATTGATACCTTGGCATGAATCCGAGCTCTCTTCCCCTTTCCAGCAGTACAAAATGGGCTACTTATCAAGATATTGCTCATAGACCTTCCAGGTTTTCTCCATTCCACCTAATCTCAGGTATCTGCTCCAGCTGGTAGATTTATTCCTTTGGCTAGTAAGTAATCAATTTACCAATTCTTGTCTTGGATATTTTGATAACTAATAAATAGTACGTAACGGCAAAATATTGATGGAAAAACATACTGACAACTCACAGAGGACTCTGAATCCTGTTCCATGTAGCCACCTTTGTTAGCATTTCATTTATTCTTTTCTCATGTTATGTATTTCCCACCACCCTTTTTTAAAAAGGATTACTAGAGATACTTTGTATAAAAATTACAAAGACCTGAAGAATTCATCTGTTTCCTGTGTTTACTCCCTTGCTGATCTCAGACAAAGTCACAGGATAACAGTCCATTAGTAGAATTATTTTTTCCTATTCCACAGTTCATAAATGGTGGCCCCTAACTCAGTCTTTGCCTGCAAACATCAGGGACTCTAATCTTTCAGTGTTGAGGAGAATAGATAGTTCACCTTATCTGATAATTCCCTCATTATGTTTTATAATGGCATGTAGTGAGGAAGAGACACCAGTCACTTGGAAATTTGCTTCCCAACACTATGGACAGAATGTAAATGACCTTTTTATGGTTCTCCTTGATTACCATACCCGCAGTGTCACATAGAGTAACCCTGGTCCATTCATGTTGACTTTCCTATGACTCAGAGCTAAAGGGCCACTGAATGATGCCTGGCCTTAGTCATTGTCCTCTTTTGTTACATAGATTATGGGGATGACTTGTTTATGTGAGGTGTATATGAGGCAGATGCATTTTTCTTAAAAGTAAACTTCTAGCCTTTTTTAACTCAAACTTATATCTGGAATATTAACTATGGGGCCACATTCCCAGTCAGTGCAGACAGAAACATAATTCATACACAGGTCTTAAAAAACAAATCTGTTTTTATGCAGTAGCTCCTGTTAATTAAATAAATTACAAAATTAGATATGTAATATGTTTTTTAAAGTCTTTTATGATGCTTCAGTGATTCCTTAAGGGTTTGTGAGGCACTCTTAATAACTGCATTACTCATTGTTCTGTTTTTCATATTTAGCTCTGGTGCAGATATATTCTATTGTGGCAAAAAATATTTGAGTTCTTAGGAAATGGACAGGAATGGGAGTTTCAATCAATCATAAATATTTTAGTGGGTGAACAGTCTTGCTCTTGAAAGTCCATTTTGAACTGACTGAACAGTTTTCACATCTGAAATGTTTTCACATAGTAAATAGTAGCTCTTGCCTTTTCCTTTCCTTTGAGGTTTTGAATGAAAACTGAAGTTCTTGCTTTAGAAATTTAATTTTCCCTTCCTCTCTCAACCTCTTTCCCTCCTCCCTCCTCCCACCCCCATTTAGGATAACAGTCATCACACCTCAAAGGAGAATACATATTATTCATATGGTTTAATTGCATAGAACACTGAGACACTAACAAAGAGATGAGAAATGTGACCTTAAAAATATAAGAAAATTATAAAACGTTAAGGTTTTTTTACTATTCTCTTGCAGAGTTATTTTGTTTTGAAAGTTTAGCCCGAAACAGAAATGTTATAATTTAATGAAAAAAACTGAAGTTTTTCTACCAAACTTAAACTTGGAGCCTAAACTAGCTGACAGTGTTACTTTAACCTGCTTAGATTTGGTAAATAATAGGTTTGCAAGTTATTGTTGCTGCAACAGACATAAGTAAAGTCCAAACAGTTGCAAAGAAGGAAGGAAATTGCCTCCATCTTTGAAGAGGTGTGGCACTTATAAGGGAGCCAATGAGTAATCCATGTTTTAATGATTTACAGGCCTGCCTTACAAGTTTGAAGTACATCAGATGTTGGAAGAACCTCAGTGGGAATTAGTGTTTGAAAAAACAAGATGGATAATTGAAAAATACAGGCTTTCTCATTGGTGTGTGTGATTGCTTGCAATATACTTGTCTTTAAGATAAGCCAATTTACAATTTTTGTGTATTTATTATTTGTATTTCAATAGAGAACAGATTTGTTCTTTTCATCCAAATCAAGACTTTTTATATTTCTTCCCATAGCAGTGTCCCCATGGATAAAATCTTTCATAGAGATTCTGACCTGACCTGTTTGCAAAAAGTAAGCATTTTCATTTTTTAAATGTAACATATTTTGGAGTAATCTGAAACATCTAAAATCTCAGCCATGAAAATCAGTTTTAGGCTAGTTGCAATAAATAACTTATGTTGTTGCTCATCACTTTATCATAACCCAACCTTATTTTCATAGTTATGTTTCCAAACTCTCTGCTAACTTTATTTTTGGAGTTGAGGCCAATGATTAAGGCAATATTTCAGGATTTAACCTTAGTTAAAAGGAAAAAGAGCAAATTGTTGCTTCTTCTCTGCTTATTTGACTGCTATTAATGTCAACAAGATTTGTGTGTGTTGACAGAATTATTCTCTTAAGTCTTTTATTCTATCTTTAAAGTGGTATTGCACCATATTTGTAATGCATAAGTAAGAATTTTAATTTTCCAATCAGTTTAGTCATTTTTATGAAGTTGTAAATAACTGAAGCTGCAACATTAATTGTACAAACGACAGAAAATTTGCTCAAAGCAAAAGACATGTAAACACACAATAATTACTTTCATTTATTTTTTTCTCAACATGATTTTGTTCATAAACCTAAAACTGAACTGGCAGATATTTTTTAGTTTATCTAGTGTATGAGTTGTGTTAAAAAATTCTGTACATATATTATCTGTAGAATAATATAACTCCTGTGTTGCAAAGAAGATTTTTCCAAGCCTGTATTTCGTAGCTAATTATTGAACACAAGATGATCGCCAGCTAAGGTCAGGAATATTGGTTCCCTTAAGCACAATTGATCGAGTAGTGATTGGCTTTCCTCTGAAGCAGTTGGTGTAGGGAATTGGCAGAATCAAGGCCCCAGATGAAAGGATCACTGATCTGTTTCATTATATTGAACACTTTCTGCAAACCTGCCAAACAAATCAAGGTTTGCTCTTACAGTATTTATCAGCTAGAAAGACTAAATAGTTTCTTTAGTTTTTTCTGCTAAAACTTCTATGTTGAGCCATTATTATGGGTTTCTGAATTTAATAATATTTTTCTTTTGAACTAGCTCTTGGAATGTATGAGGAAGACTCTTGGCAAGGTAACGAACTGCTTCATTGCTGAAGAATTCTTGACTCAGATAGAAAACTTATTCCTTTCCAGCTACAAAAGTGAAAAGCAGAATAATGCAGCTGAAGAAAATAAGAACATGTGTCCAAATGAATTGCCAATGTGATGGCTTTTTCAAAGATGAAATTACAGTTGTATGGACTACTATCCCTTGTTTCTCTTTCAGTTATTGTCTCAGTTGGCAATAGTGACATAATCCAGTATCTCAATAGAGTCACTGTTCTAAAAGACATTTAGAAGACCTCTAACAAATGTTGCCTGATTACATGTGAAATTTTAAATTTTTACATTCTGAAAAATGATCAGATAGTATCACAAATTTTGGATTATCATCTGGTCAGCAGCCTGCCATTGGGAAGGACAAGTTTAAATACAGAACACTGTTTCTTTGCTAAAAGAGAGTCCCTCCTCTGAATCTTTCAAACTGGAATTTTGCTCCTCTCTGTGCTGAGATATACATTGTATTGAGAGTTAGATGTGTACATCAGAGGGAAGTTTTGTGCATTGTGTAGTCTAAATTTGCATAATTCCACAGATGAGACATGTACCACTCTATCACTGAAAAGATGATAGTTTAGCTGACACTAATTTTCCTGGTGTCTACCCTAAACCTTTACTTGGCTCAATTTAATCCATTCTGTTATTCCTTTCTGAGCTCCTACAGACAAGTTTTTTTTCTGGCATACTCTTCCCCATCTTCTGTAATATTTGGAAGTAAGGCTTAGCAGGTCATAATGATTTGTCACTTCTTGTTGCCACTGTTTCCAGTGGAAACAATAACTCCTGGTTAATGCAGGTTGCACACTTTCCTATCTTCCATATTATAAGGAGATATTGCTATCTTGTTCTGTCAGATAATCGTGATTTGCCATTTTCAGTTGCCATAGTTTCCAGTGGAAACTAGTTGCTGGTTATCACAGGTTACTGCCATATGGCAAAATCTAGCTCTCTCTTGTGGCAGCCAGAACAAAGTTTGTATCAACTGCATAGCAGAAAAGAAAATGAATTACACATGTTATATTCAGTTTCCTTCTCTTTACAATAGCAATTGAACAAGTAACTACACTATTCATATCAGCTTCTGCTATAATCTCATACAATTACATACTCACATAAATGAGTGCCAGGTAAGTAAGTTGATTTGTAGTTGTATCTCAAGAGAAATACAGTTATAAGAAATCATGACTTCCAAACATTTTATCAGCTGCATCAGTGTATATACATTTTTGTAGAAGACGGTGATAAATTTCTTCCTGAATCATGAGCATACAGTGCATACTCTCCATATACAGTAAGTAGTAAGTGTATCTTGGCTGAAATGTCTCAGGTGTTTGAAAACATGGAGCAACCAAGAACTCGGGTTATCCCTGTGTGTTTGTGGAATCTAGTCACTCATAAAACGTAAATTTTAATTTTATATCTGACCCTATATATCAAAAATACAATTTAAAATATTTCAGATTTACTTCTTCATCTTGCTCTAGGCACTTAGATAAAAGCTATGTTAACAATTAAAAATAAGGATTGCAAAACTTTAATATTGTGGAATCACATCCTGAGTAGACACCTGTTTCTAAGAAGATAAAACCAGCTGTTACTGTGCTTTCTGAAAAAGAGTTCAATCCCTTTTAATTTCAACCTAGAAGATGTAGAACTTAATTTTAGAAAAAACATGGACATTCATAACTAGAGACTTTCTAGGCTGTATTCAAGACCTGTTGTCTTAATAATATTAGAGAACCTTCTGCACAATGTAAATCTGCAGATAAGTCTTTAGATTCTAGCGTGAGATGTATAGTCCTCCAGTTTAAAATAAGTGCAATCCTTTTATTTTTGCGCGCGCGTGCATACACACACACACACACACCCCGCCTCCCCAATCTGTGGACCTTTAATCTCCTCTAGATTGCATGTAATGTGAAATTCCATCTCTCTCTTCTTTCCTAAATGAAAGTATTGCATGACTATCAGTATTTCTAGCTGTAGACTGCACGTCTTGCTCACAAAACAGAATTCCCATCTCTCTAAGTTTAAATTTTGGCGTTTTCATAATCAAGTATTGTGTTGCAGTTTACAGTGATTTTTATACGTTGCTCTATAGAAAAGTCACATTGTATATATCTGTACTAAAATATGTTGTAAATAGTTGTTTGTAGAAAAAAAAATAATTTGTTAATACTCTTGACCCTCAAGTATAACTGAAGTATACAGTAGATGTAGTGTCTTTGTTCTGGATGTTGTTTCCAGTCATTAAAAAAAAAAAAATTGGATGAAGCAGTATTGCTAAAACAATGGAAACTAAGTTTGCTGGCCACTCTGTCCCCTTTTAATGATTAAAGTGAGTGAAAACATGAAAAATGCTGTATAATTGATTTTAAATTGTCGTAATAACTAAGAGAAGTTTTGGGTACTTTAAATTGTGGAATTTGAGTCCCTCTGGTGTGCACGTCAACACTCTGATCCTGCAGTCCCATTCTCATGAGTTGACCCTTGTGTCTACCCAGAGACCTCTGTGACTCAGTCTACAAGTAGAATTAGGATCGATGTTTGCTCAGTATACTAGTAGGAAAAAAATTGTTTTAACTGCCAGTGCTGCAGACTTAAACCCTGGATCTAAAATCCAATCTGTTCTTTCTGGTTCATGCATCATAGCCAGTAGTAAATGTATTTTGTTTCACCAGCAGAAATTGGTCCATGTTAAAAGATATTACTTTACCCATCTTCTCTCTGTCGTATCCTGGGACCAACGTGGCTACAACAGCACTGCAAACAAGTAATAAATGTGGCCTTTGTGGTAATAGTTAACAGTTCTGTTGACAGTATGTGAGCCAGAAAAGAACCCAGCTCACTCTTCCTTAGTGTTGTAACAGCTATGTAGTGCTAATGAGCTTTTAAAAAATAGTATAAACTTATCTTTATCACTATAGTAGCAAATATGACTCTGAACACATGTAGGGGATTATTTTTTTACTAAGAAATCACTGTTTTTACCAAGACATTTTTCTGACCAGTCATCCTTTTAGTATGTCTGCTAGGTTGTACTATTCAATCTCTTATAACATCATATTTTGCTGAGATAACAACTTGCTCAGAAGAGAGAAGAAAATAGTAAGCGGCACCTTAGAAGACTCAATTTAAATTGAAATATGCAACAGCTAAACCCAAGTTGACCTAGGTACTTTAAATTGAATCTCTCTTGATGCTATGATCAGCTGAGCTCATTGCAATATTATGAAGCACATTTCCTTTGGGAAATGAAAGTGACATGTTCTCTTTGTTCCTTGTAAGTGTTGTAACTCCCATGAATCCTAAGAATGCACTGAGTGCATATATGTATATGTATATTTGCTGACTAAGTTGTTTTAAGTTTTAAAGTTCCAATTGTTTGCAGTGCTTATTCACAGGGATTTATGCCATGTACTTCATTTGTACATCAATATTTTCAAAAACCACAAGATAAAGTTAATTTTCTAGAAAACTTTAAATTGCCCATGATAAATTATATTTGTTTACTTATTGCTCAGACATTCAGTGTTCCTGTTAGCTATTTTTAGAAGTCTTTCTCTGAAAGATTGTGTATCCAGTAATTCTACAGTAATATAGTAATCCTATATTATGTGTTTTGTAACAGTTCTCTTGAAATAATTTTAAGAATTGGATTTTAAGCACCAATTAGCACTGAAAATGAATTGATAAACACCAGTAGGGGGAGCTCTGTTACACGAATATATTTAACTAAATGTCACAAATATAGCATCTCCCATCTGAGGATCTCAGTGTTTTGGAGGGTTAGTTATTGCCTGATTGTTCCTTGTTTCCACCAATCCCTTCCCAAAAAATCCTTCAAGTATTTTTGTAGTACATTAAAAACTGTTGATTCCCCTTCATGTACAAACACACCCGCGTGCACGCGCGCACACACAGTTCTAACATGGTATCACCCTGATTGCTTTGTTTGGATGGTGTATCAATTTCACCCACCTTCCACTTACTTTTTGATTTTTAGAATATAAGCTAATTGGGGCATGGGCTGTTTTTTGTACAGCACCTAGTACAGTGGGACCCTAATTCTGATTGGGGCTTATTATGGGTGCTACTGCAAAGTAAATAATTCCAGTAATGGAAGGGTTCCTATTTTATAGATGGTACTGAGACAACAGGGACTTGCCTAAGGTTTAAGAAGTCTATCTTTGGTACATATTTGACCTCATCACCATAGTATCTGAGCACTTTGCAATCTTAACACCCCTGTGAGGTAAGGAAGTGCTATTATCTCCAATTAACAGATGGGAGCTGAGGAACAGAGAGGCTAAGTGACTTGCTCAAGGTCACATAAGAAGTCTGTGGTAAAGCAAGTGATTGAATTCTAATCTCTCAAGTCCTAGACTAATGACCAAACCACTGGACCATCCTTCCTCAAGTCTGTAATAGAGGCAGGAACAGAACCCTGTTCTCATGACTCTCCCAGTCCTGTCTGGTAATTCATTAAATTAAATTGAGGTGATCTGAAATACGAGCATGGTCCTGAGTAGAGTAGTGTCTATCTACAAGAAATTATTAACTGGTTATTAGTTTGTGTAGACTGTAGTTTGGAGTAGGTTTGCGTCTTTCGTTCACTCTTTCCATTCTTTTGACTTAGTCTTCTTTGGAAAGTTATCCTGTAATCCCTTAGGGCAGGTATGATTGTGGTGATATAGATACATTTCTATACAATCCTGGCATAAATAACTTGTTTATGTTGTATCATTGAAGATATTAAAAAGACAAGATTTTATTCCTCATGTATAAACTTTGCCATCCACTCCAGTGAAGTCTGAAAGTAGTAGTCAAATCGTCCTTCACCATTCAAATGGTTTTAATTATTGCTCAAATAGGAATTTAAATGCAAACTCAGACACCATTTCCTTCTCAAATTTGGCTCCAAATGTATTTCCATTCACAGTGGGAGCCAGGTTAGTTTGCTGTGCTAACTGGGAACTAGATCAGGGAAGGAGGTACTGAGCTATACGAACATCATGTTGTGGAGGGGGTAAGAGATGAGGACAGAAGGAAAGCAGCACTGGGAAGGGGCAAAGCATACCACAAAAAAGAGTGTTGAGGCGATGCACCAGTGGGCCGGGAAAGGGAAACATACTGGGATGTTGCTCATTGCCAAGTAAGTCAGGAAAGGAAATACATTAACAGGCTGTTTTCATATATTTCCATGGACTCAGCACTATGGCAGTAGCTGGTTGGGAACATCACAGTGAACATCGATATCCTGTTGTATGTTTAGTGGCCTAGATTAAAATATACTGATAATGTATATTGGAAGTGGCTTGCTGTTTAATATAGACCTTAGGCTGGGTCTACACTGACGGTGGCAAATTCGTCACTGTCAGATTGATTGCTCTGGATCAACTGAGCGGTCTGTGTAGACCCGCTCAGTCGATCCAGCAAGTGACCCAGGAAAACCACCCCGGTAAGTGGCGTAGTGCTGCGTTGAAGGGAGTGCTGTTACCTTCAACACAGCACAGTGTGGACGGCGTGCAGCGGAGACGCCACAAAGTTGACGAGATACGCAAGTGATTTACGTCACTTGCATATCTCCCATCGACTGCCGCCAAATCCCGAAGGTAAGTGTAGACCAGGCCTTAGTATCCTATGTTTGAGATATAGAAGCATGCAAAGAAAGTGTTTCCATGGAAGCAGAGAACACTGTAGAAATAATGCTGTGCACATTTCTTACAAGTTTTTTTTTTCTTTGATTCTTTTAGTACCAGGGCTTATTCTAGCAAGGGTTCAAAAGCGGAAATTTGGATGGTTTTATGACATAGAAAAAGCACCTCAGATACTGATTTTATTTTTAAGATAAAAATCTTAAGATAGTTGTTCTGTCCTCAGTTCTATACCCACTTACATACAGCAAAACTCAATAAATTTTGTGCAGTGGTTGTCTTATTTTGGGATGTTGTGTAAATCTGTCAAGAAAGTTAAAAATAGAATTCTCTCCTTCCCCAGACTGCCTTGCATTTCAAGGAGTTTGGTTTATATGTCCAGCACTAATCATTGCTTCTGTCCCATACTGTTACAGGAGTAAAATATTTCTGCACTCCTGGTCCCATCTATCGATGGGGGAGGCAAGGAATGTAATTTTCAATAAAAGAAATGAGAAAGACACTAGAGATCTTCCCACAGGAAGGGGGCTGGGCTATTAGTAGTTCCACTACAGCTTTACTCCTCCAGTATCTGCCATCTTTTCCAGTTAGCTACAGCTTTCCTTTATATATGACCTTGTCCAAACCACTTAACTTCTGTGTGCTTCAGTTTTTTTGCCTGTAAAATAGGGATAAGAATACCTACCAATAAAACCTGGCATAAGGTTAAGTCCCTTAATGTTTGTAAAGCACTTTGGGTGTGTCAGCACAACGACTAGACGCCCACGGTTGGCCCATGTCAGCCAACTCAGGCTTGTAGGGCTGTTTCATTGCTATGTAGACTTCTGGGGATGAGCTGGAGCCCAATCTCAGATCTTTCGACCTCCCCCTGGCTACAGTCCGAGCCCAGAAGTCTACACAGCAATGAAACTGCCCCGCAGCCCGAGTCAGCTGGAACAGGCCAGCCACTGGTTTTTCTTTGCTATGTAGACATACGTTTTGAGATCATTGGTGTTTCTGAGCAAAGTATTGTTAAAAAATTGGTAGAAAGCTTCATTTATATGGCACTTTCCAAACTCGTGGGCCGAGTCTCAGCAAATGTACGTCTTCATAGCTCCATTGAAGTCAAGGAAGCTATGACAGTTTACACCAGTTGAAAGTCTGCCCCCGAGTGAAAAAACTTCTACAGAATGAAAACAAAAGAATACAGAGTTTATAATGTAAAAGACAAGAAAAGCGCAAGACAAGACATGGCTTAGAAAAGGGAAGGTGAGGAGAGAGGATCAGTGAGGCTAAAAGGGAAGGAAATGCACCTAGAAAAACTGGTTTTGGAGGTGGTGGGATGACTTGAGGAGGAGACCCTTCCAGTGTGAAAGAGTCAAAGGCGAGAGGTTGGGGAGGAGAATAGAAAAAAAGTAGAGTAGTATGAGAAAATGAGAACAGAGATGCAGGCAGGGAGACTGAATGTGATGCTATAAGAGACAGGAAGCTAACTGATGAATTTGGGGAAATGAGTGAGTTTGGAGTGGCTGGAGAAGAGGATGACTTCATCTGCAGGATTTGGGATAAACTGAAGGTGGAAAGATGGAAGGCTATGAAGGAGATTATAATGATCAGGGACACCCATGACCAAAGCATGGGCAGCAGCTTTAGCAGTAGGGGGAGTGAAAAGAAGGTAGATACTGGTGATATTAAAGAGGAAGACGCAACATGGGTTAGCAAGAGACTGAATATGGGAAGAGAAGAACATATATTATCAAAGAATATTGGAAAAGCGAGTTGGAAATACTACTACTTAGCACTTAGAGCAATTTCACGTGTAGATCTCAAAGCTCTTTCCAAAGGAGGGTAAATATTATTTTCATCTTAACAGCAGGGAAAAATGGAGACAAAGCAGTGCAATGACTTGCTCCAAGTCACAAAATGAGCCAGTACGGGAGCCAAGAATAAATCTAGGAATTTACCTACTTCATCTCCTTGGCAATGAAGGATTGTTCCCTACACTATATTTAATAGCAATTTCCTCTTGTCCAGTTCTAAATAGAGATGGAGCTAAGCACAAATTCAGCTCTCCAGGTCTGAGCTTTCCTCAGGTTTGAAGATGTTTGGATCTGCTGGTTTGGCTTAGGCCCCTATTTGATTGTAAATATGCATTGGTAATCATTGTGGTTTCCTAACAATTCTTCCCCTATTTAGAGTGAGACCTTCCTTAAATTAAATGAAGGGCGGGTCCTGGGAAAAACCCATTGGAAGTAGAGTTTGAATGTGGTCCTTTTCAGGACTCATTTCTGTGAATTACGAAGTGCCTAAGGGTGCTCAGCGCCTTGCTCAATCCTCAGCACATCTCAGTTTCAGGCATTTGTGCCTAACCAACTGCAGGCTATGAGCAAAGAGAATGTCTGACGCATACCAGTTATGAAACTTGGAATATTGCCCATAAAGCAATTACTCAAATTTCTGAGGGTGAGGTCTCTCCAGAAACTGCCATGACAATATTAACCATTTTGTACAGGTAACAGAACAAGTGTGAATGTTTTGTGTATGTTTTGTTGGCTTGGGCTAAATAGTACATCAAAGGGAGATGGGAGATGCATAAAGCATCCTCTCTAGAAGGAAGGAATGCCCCAGATGTTTTATAAATGGAAGTGTAATCTGCAAATGGAGAAACTGTCAACTCATCATTGATTTAACATTGCAGCTGCACTGGGATTTTAGTGGAGCATAGTAAAAGAAACTTTTAATACGTAAAATAAAACCAAAATCCCCAAGCAATAAGAAACCAGACAGTGCAACAGCACGAGAGCCGCAAGACGAGATAGGGAAACTTCAGCCGCATTACTGATTTGTGTGCCCTTCAGAGGAGTAGCAGATTGTGTGGTCATGGAGGAGGCAATGGATTCCACGGATCCAAGGGAAAAGGAAACATGAGCCATGGCTACCTGTCTTTGGTTCTGCCAGCATAGCCCTGCCCTTGGCAGCACAGCTCCTTTAGGAGCCGTACTGCTCCTAACGCCTTCGTCCGTGCCTGCGGCTAGTATCCCCAATGGTATTTGCCAGGTCCTGAGAAGCCCATGCCAAGGAGTCAGAGAGCTACTCCATTCCTCCACTTCTATCTGCAGCATCATGGCCTCCCTCCCCCCCTCCCAGATCCTAATGAGTGCCCCTTCCTGGCTGCCTACCAGGACTGCTGTGAAGGGAATCCAAGCCTCTGTGCTCTGAATGCTCTGGGTTCTGTTAAGCTCTTGAAAACCCGAATGGAGTCCAGCCACTGCCTCAATCTTGGGGTCCCTAGCCACACTCTCAATGCAGACCTTCTTATTGGCAACCCTCCGAGGGCTGGAGCCTGCTGTCCAACTGCCTAGCCCAATGGGTGCAGCGCTAACCCTTCCGACTCAGTGCTCTCCTCTTAGACCCCCACCCAATAGATGGGAAGCGTCTGGTTTACAGTTAAACTCCCTCTGGGGCACATGGGTTGTGACGCGCACACACAAACACCCATTCTCTCTCTCTCTCTCTGTTCAGTCAATCAACTTGATGCTCTTAACAGATAAAGCACAGGACAGCACAGGTCATACAAATCAATAACACACCCTTGAGGGATCAGCTATGCTGCATCAGGCAAGCGGGGTCTTCTGGCCCCTTGTCTACCTTGCAGCAGGCTCCCTCATCTTAAACTGATGCAAAATGGTTCTCTTTCTTCTCTCTCTTACAGTGGCATTGGTGCTCCTGGTCTGCACTCTTTTACTCCCAGTTTTCTAACTGCTGGGTTTCTTCTCCAGCTGCAGCTTCTTCTGTTCGAGCTGTTGAATGGTCCACAACTCCTATTGCAGTAGCGTACTCAGTCCGGCTGGAAAGCGGTTGCTGCCTCGGACAGTCTCTTCCTTGTTTCTCATGTGGGGAATCTCATCCCATAGTCGGGACAGCTACTCCCTTGGGAGACAAAGGGACACGACACCACACACTCCCTAGAAACCAGATGGCAGGTAGAAGTGGGAGCACCACATCTTAAGCCTACACCCACAGGTCTCAGGGTAAGAAAGGCCATGTGAGAGATTAACCCCATAGGCTCTAAAGAGAGAAATGACACAGGATGGTTGACAAGTGACTGGATTTTTGAATGATGGCTTGCTTGCAGAATATTTAGTATATGAAATTATAAAAGGTAGTGGCAAAAATGCCATTTATGGATCAGCCTGTCCAGGAAATAAGCCAATGGGCTCTCCTATGGTGCTGGACAGCACCCAAGTTATATCCACTTCTTTAGGGGGAAATGTGATAACTAGGGCAGTTTCCTGTAATATCCAACACAAACTTGTTGAATTAGGTTTATGGATCACTGTGGAGCACGGCTTGTATGTAATTCCATGGGGGAGGGAGACCTTAGCCCTCTAAGAACTAAGAGGAGTATGGAGGGAGGGGTCAGCAAATTTACTCAGCGTGTAACCCCTCCAGAGAGGCTCGCATACAGGAATTCACATGGCATTTTCCAGGGACTAACAGACAAAGAAAGGACTTTTGGGTAAATAGCTGAGTTAAAACTGACTCAGGGCCTTCCTTCTGATCCAGCAAATGGACAGGACCTTTTGGGGCTCCAGACGGGGGCCCCAATCCTTCCTGGGAAGGGCTGGAAAGGATTTGGCTCTTCTGTGTTCTGGCTCTGAGCAGAAGGGGCTATGAACTCGTAACCACAGGAATAACCCTTGGTGCGGTTTGAAGGACTGTTCACCTGCCAGAGTCCTTGGAATCGGGGCGTGATCTCTGGTAAGCTCCTTAGCATGCGTGTATATTCTTTTATTGTTTTTAATATGTTTTCCCTATAATGCTTTTTCCTTAAGAGTAAAGAGGCTTGCTTAGAAAGAGCTGTGAAGTAACTTAACTGTGCCCATTACACTGCTCACTGTCTCTGAGAAGGAAAGTAGAGCAGGCCTGCTTAGATTGCCTGACTCTGCTAGGGAATTCACAGCATAGGCAGGGAGTTGTGCTGCCTGGAAATACCTCCAGTCAGGAGTGGGAGAGATGCATGTCTCAGCCCAAGCGAGGCAAAGACTGAGATTCTGGAAACCAACCTTTGCTGGACCATAGAGGGAAAATACATGTGCCGTTGCCCTGAACGGAGACACTCCTCACCCCACCTCTAGTTATGGTTCTCCTACCCTATCATGTCAAAGCAGAAAGGCTTCCATAAGTGCCTGGGGAAGCTGCTGCTGCCCTCCTTTTTGTATATTTCCCTGCTCCAACGCCAACCTGCTTTTACTCCCTTCCATCTGCCCAGGACCCTGAGTTTATATATGCGGGAGATGGAGACAGTGACAGAAGGAGGGGGCTCAGCCTCACATTATCTTAAGAAACAGTGTTTGTGTTCTGATGCACAAGGCAGGGCCCCTGGCACTTCTGTGTTTGGAGGAGCCACGTTTCATATTGTTTGTGTGTTGCTTGCTTGCCTGTTGTGTTTCCTCATTGAGCAGGAGGAAGGGAGGCAGTGTGAGCTTGTGGAAAGTTGCTGCCACTTCCTGAAGATATAATTGAAGAAGGTGCAGCTTGCGACTTCTCTGTGTTGCCAGAGACAAGTTGTTTCGGAGCAGAACTTGTCTGGCAAGTCTGATTTGGGTTGAGTAATAGGGAGTGGCTCACCAACACACATAAACCAGGAGACTGGCTGTGAATGGGTTTAGTTTTCAGACAGCCCTGGCCATCTCTTCCCACAGCTTCTTTCTCTTTTTCTCCCGGAACCATGGAATCTACATTTGTAGTTGTGCTGGTTTTGATCTTGGCAGCTACATCATCAGCCCAGAAGAGCTGTACTTGTGCCACCAACAGACGGACCCTATGCAGTGAGGACAAATCTGGGAACTGCCTCTGCACGTCGGTGGGTTCAAACCAAAGAGTGAATTGTTCAATGTTGACTTCAAAATGCCTACTGATGAAGGCAGAAATGAGTCCCTCAAAGGGCAGGCGCTTCTCCAAACCTGAGCATGGCTTTTTAGACAATGATGGAGTTTACAATCCGGACTGTGAGGACAGTGGTATCTTCAAAGCCAGGCAGTGCAATCAGACTGACACCTGCTGGTGCGTGAACACTGCTGGGGTGAGAAGAACTGACAAAGGGGACAAAAACCTAAGGTGCAGTGAACTGGTCAGAACTAACCAGATCGTCATTGAACTGAGACACAAGGAGAGGTCTAAAGCCTTCCATGCTCCTGAAGTGGCAAATGGTCTGAGACAGATCATTCAGAACAGATACAAACTGCATCCAAACTACATCGCTGCCGTTGACTATAAATACCCATTCATCCGTATTGACCTGATGCAAAACGCTTCCCAGAAATCCAATGGAGATGTCGATATAGCTGATATGGCTTATTACTTTGAAAAAGATGTTAAACGTGACTCCATATTTCATCCTAGTCATGGATTCAACCTCTCTGTTAATGGAGAACCTCTGGACGTGGAAGGAATTTTAATTTACTATGTAGACGAAAAGCCCCCAGAGTTTTCTATGAAACGTCTGACTGCTGGCATTATTGCTGTGATGGCAGTGGTGATCTTGACTATTATTGCTGGGATTATTGTACTGGTTGTTACCAGAAGGAGGACCGGGAAGTATGAGAAGGTTGAGATCAAGGAGATGGGTGAAATGAGACGAGGACAGAACTCATAGTTGCCTTAATCTGAAGACAGAAAAAAGACTTTGATGAGAAGGAAGAAGAATGAAAATGGCAAGATTATTCAATATTTGTATGGAGATTTGGGGGTATTTTTTTTTATTCTAGTTTTAAATCAATGATTTTCTAATGAACTTAGATTAGTTCTTAGTAGTATTAACTAGTCTCTCTTTGGCATAAATTAATTTGAGAGTTGATGATCAAAATCACTTGGAAAGAAAAGATGAACACCTTAGCCCAAAGTTTTCCAGTTCTATAGTTGTACTTCTAAGGGGACAAGAAAGTTGTTATTTGTACTTCCTAACACAGCTATTAAGCATAATTTATAATACTTACATTTATATTACTATAGATCCTGTTAAACTTGTTTAAACATTTTATGAGGACTTTTTTTTTTTTTTTTGCACACCCACATGCTGAAGCTTGAGTATGTGCTGTCTGACTCATTTGTACAACTGGGATTGGCTTTCTGTTTTCAACAGCATTTTTAAAGATACCGTCTTTGATGAAGCTGCTGGAACTTTTTTGTTTTCACCAGCATTAAACTTAATAAATTCTGCCAAATAACAAAACAAACACAAAGTTGTGACAATCTATTCTAGACTTGCAGCATCACAGTCTTCTGTGCTGACTCATTTGTCTAAGGAAGATAAAATATCAGAACTTTCCAGGGGCAAATATTCTGAAATTCAAAGTTGCAGGCAGGCAGACAGCCTTGTGCTCTGATTCCGTAGATGCCTTGCAATGAGGGTCTGACCACTTGTGGTCATTACCAGTTCATTAGCACTTTTTGTAAGAGAGGGAGAGCTAACCTTGCTTTCCTGGCCAAATTCCAACTCTGGTCATTGGTTTCTGCCTACCTAAACATCCCTCGCAGTTTCAGTAAGAAAAGGTACTTTTCACTGTTTAACAGCCTACAGCAATATACCATACAATGTTTTAGGACAAGTTGTGAAGAGACCTTTACCTCATTAACGCTGCAGGGGGAATTGAGGTTGGCAGAATTTAATTACCCAAGCCGATATTTGTCTAAGACACCAGAATCAGATACATTAGCCACCTACCACTCTACAAAATCTTTTGCTATGTAACATCATCACCATAAAGGACAAATGGAAAGAAAGAAAGAAAGAGGGAAAGAAAGAGGGAAGGGAAGGGAACAATGGTAGCTATTAAATGTTGGAATATTGGCAGAATTGGAGCATTCTCTGAGCTGCTGATGGACATCTAAAGTTCCATCAGCCTAGGTAGATTTCTTTCAGAACATGACCTCTTCAAGCAGGCATTCCAACAGAGTCAGCCATCTAATTCACTTAATCTGGCCTCAGTTTCACTCTTTTGCAACCCTAATAAGGATCCACTGTTGTGTGGCTCCTACGCATCATTGTTTACTAAACGTATATGAAAAACCTCACAAAATTCTACTTCAATGTCTAGGGGAAAATGATGGAACTTAACATGGCCATGGGATTGGATATCGGGAATGGGATATCAGGAGACTGAGTTCTATTTCCGGCTTTGCCAGTGATCTGCTGTGTGACCTCAGACAAGCTACTACACCTTTCTGTTCCTCAGTTTCTCCATCTGTAATATGGCGATGATACTTACCCTTCCCTACTTTGAAACTGCTTTGAGATGTACGGATGAAGATTGCTATATAGAAGTTAAATGCTGATACTAATGACTTATCTGTAGGAACCAACTGGTGCTTTATTACAGGCAGACCAATTGACTGCAATTGTTGCAGTAGAGTCAAACTTGAAAGCAAATGCATATTATTTGTTTTACGTTTTCCCACCTATGTGACAGATTAGATTTTGCATCATTCTGCCAGAGACATCAACACACAATTCAAATATCAAGAAATTTGGGTCTGGGACTATCTTTTATTAATATGTTTGTGCACTGCCCTGCACAACAGGGTCCAACCTGCTTGTGGCCTTTAGGCAATGTCTAGACTACCACTTATGTCAGTGTAATTTATGGCATTCAGGGGTGTGAATATTCCACCTCCCTGAGCAACGTAAGTTACAACAACATCACAGCTACGTCGGTGGGGGAGCTTCTCCTGCCAACAGAGCTCCCGCCGCTCGTTGGGGGTGCATTAATTATGTCAACGGGAGAACCCTCTCCCGTCAGCATAGAGTGGCAACACGAGACATCTTACAGTGGTGCAGCTGCATTGGTACAGCGGCGCCACTGTAAGCTGTTTAGTGCATACATGGCCCTAAACAGTATAAATGTTAAATAATAATAACAAATGATGGACCTGAACTAAATCTCAGGTTAGAATTCCCCCAAACTGTAGATAATTGTACCAAATTCCCAGAGTAAGTTAAACAATTTGATATGAATCATGTCATTCCCCTGGTCTTTAAATAGTGTTGCATTTTCCTTTGTTGTATTCTTGTGGAAGAAATCATTTGAGGCCAAATTTTCAAGTGCTCAGCATCCACAATGGGGGGCAGATTGATCATAAGAACTCAGCCCTGACTAGCTCCCATGTGACATGGATGGACAAATTTTCAAAAAAAATTCAACATCCAGCCTAGATTAGTTTGCTTCAAAGAGGTTGCATTAGTTAGAATTCCACCATGTTAAAGCCAGATGGTCTGGTATGCAGTATGTGTATAGACTCAAGAAAAATAGTTTCCAATAGTTTATGCCAACCACTAGAATTTCACCAAAATGAGCCAATGGAAATCTGAGACTTTTAGGGCTTGATCCTGCTCCTTTTGATATTGTCCTTTTTCTACTTGAATGGCTAGTCAAAGATTGGGGCCCTAGTTATGTTCCAGTTGGTAGTAGAAACTGGTGACAGTCAGGTATTTCTTTGATACAGTTTTGTTTATTTATAAAAACTGTACAAAGTCCTTTGTCTCAGAACGCAGAAAGAATCAAGTAGCAGGAATTACAGAATTATAGAATTAGGAGTTTTGGATTCTCCTCCTGCTCCTGTAACTGGCTTGCTGCATAATTTTGGGTGATTCACTGCTTAACCTTTGTGTTCCTCAGTTTCCTCATATATAGCATGGTGATAACACTAAACCACCTTTCCTTAGTGATTTGATTTCCCCTGATGAGTGGTTAGTATCAATAATAAAAATAGTATGAACAACAATTAGCCATGGCAATTGGCTGGACAGGAGAAGCACACAGCTGATCAAGTTGTATTTCATGAAAGATCATAGCAGATAAACAAAATATTCTGTGCAGCTGTAGTGGGATTTGGGGAGTTTTCTTCTTTTTTATGGGATAGGGTAGAGAGAAAGACATTCATACAGTCTCATCAATGCTATTATAAATCATCAAAGGACCACTGACTAAAACAGATGGTTTGTGGTCAGCTATTTCTTTGTATGTCATCGTGAGGAGGTCTTCGTATGCTATTCCAGGACAGGAAAAGCACTAAGGTAGTCAAGTGGGGGTGCCATATATGTCAGTAATTAATCAAAAGAACAGAAAGATTAATTGCAGAGCACAGAGAACACCTCTGTGAATTATGTTATTCTAGCTGGAGTAAAGCCCTGTAAAGTTAAAGAGGAAGAGGATTTTAATAAACCCAACTTACTTCCCAAATGCCCCTGCTAAGATATCATTCCCCTCCTGCTGCTCCAGTCACAGCACCTCTCTGGCTTTATGGTATCTTTTCCACATACGGCAGAGCAAGTATTTCACTGTAATGGTCCACGATGTTCACCTTCTTTGAATTTTGCTTGCTGCTGGTGTTCCTACCTGAAACTGTTTCTAAGGGTAATATGAACTCTTGATAAGTTTCAGATCTTGCGGAATAAAGACCCTGTGTGAATAAAAAGTATGCACGATTTTCAGTGGCAGGGAAAGTCCAAATATAATTGGATCAATATCTTTTAAATCACATTTATTGTCTTTCTATTTTCCTCTCAATGGTTACCTGGGCCACTCCCACCCCAATTTCCTAGGCTGGCTTCCTCTTTCCTTCTGCATCAAGTTCGAGGTTGTGCCCAGCTACAGCACTATTTATAACTCTGCTTTCGCTTCAGCCTGCGCAGCCTTCTAGACTTTTGCATCCTTTTCTTCTTCATCCTCTCTTCTATCCTTGGTTTCTATCTTTTACGCTGCCTCCTACACTTGGCATAGTCTCTTTTCCTGTGTACCAGCCACATTCTCCGTCCTCCTTCAACTCCTTCAAACTCTTCCTATATCACCCTCTCAATGACTGTGTGTCCATGTCTTCTTGCTTTTAAAGTGCTCTCCGTTATTGTAGTCATCTGGTTAGGTCTTAAGCTTTTCAGGGAAGGGATCTCTGGTCAGATGCTTGGGTGCAGCCAAAATAGGGTTAGTGTGCAAAGATGACTTAAAGCCATCTGTTCTAATCAGTGGTCCTGACCCTGGTGGTGCTCTGTAGATCCTATTCTGTTAAGGGTCTTAGATTGCACTGTAGTATCTTAGTACCTTCCAGTAGTGCAGTAAGCAACATGGCTAAAATCTTTCCCATTTGTTCTCTCATTCTGTCCCCAAGAAGAGAAGTGCATGCAGTGGACTATCTGTCCTGTTTGGGATTTTTATAATGCATATGGGCACGTTATTATACGTTTACATTAGAGAAGGCAAAGCCTATCAGAGACTGGGATGTGGGCAGCTGTGACTTGTGATAGGAACAGGAGTCCTGCCTAGTGGTAGGAGTCAGGCAGCCAGGAAGGAGCCCAGGGTCAGAACCCAGAGTTAGAAGCCAGGAATCAGAGCCAATGGTCAGAAACAGAGTCAGAGATCCAATATCAGAACAAACAGTCAGAGCCAGAGTCAGGAATCAGAACCAAGGGTCAGAACTGGGTTACCGAGAATGAAGCAGGGCTATCACAGCCATGAGCAATTGCTTTCAGCAGCCACGAGGTTTACGAGTTGGTCTGTTGACTCTTCCAACCAATCAAGCAGCGTAATAGAGGCCAGCTGTGCTCCTTAGATTGCCTCAAGACTGACTCTGTTGCAGCCCCTGCTTTCTGACAAGGTCAAAGAAAGGCACCTCAGGCTTAGATGCTGAGGTTTGTGATTGGCCCCTGGAAAACTCAGTCACTACTCTGGGGCCTACATTCTGTTCCAGCCGGCTGCCCCAACGTACACCAAGCTGCAGTGGCAACAAGGGCCCAAAATGCTCCCATCCCCTGGAATAGATGGCACAGGAGAATCCTGACCATGTCTCCTTTTCTCTCACCTTGTTCCCTGGCACTCAGGGTACGTCTACACTGTCCCCCCCGTTCAGACTATGGCACACCAACGTGTTGCACTGTAACTCCCCTGTGTGGTCACTGCAGGAGCAAAATTAAAGGTTCCTAGTTTGCACTAATGTATTATAGAATCATAGGAGATGAGGGTTGGAAGGGACCTCAGGAGGCCATCTAGTCCAACCCCCTGCTCAAAGCAGGACCAACCCCAACTAAATCATCCCAGCCAGGGCTTTGCCAAGCTGCACCTTAAAAACCTCTAAGGATGGAGATTCCACCACCTCCCTAGGTAACCCATTTCAGTGCTTCACCATCTTCCTAGTGAAAAAGTTTTTCCTAATATCCAGCCTAGACCACCCCCACTGCAATTTAAGACCATTGCTCCTATTTCTGTCATCTACTACCAATGAGAGCAGGCTAGTTCCATCCTCCCTGGAACCCCTATTCAGGTACTTAAAGACTGCTGTCAAATCCCCCCTCATTCTTCTCTTCTGCACACTACACAAGCCTAGTTTCCCCAGCATCTCCTCGTAAGTTATGTGCCCCAGCCTCTTCATCATTTTTGTTGCCCTCCACCGGACTCTCTCCAACTTGTCCACATCCTTTGGGGCCCCAAAATTGGACTCAATACTCCAAATGTGGCCTCATTAGTGCCGAATAGAGGGGAATAATCACATCCCTCAATCTACTGTGAATGCTCCTACTAATGCAGTCCAGTATGCCCTAAGCCTTCTTGGCAATCAGGGCACATTGTTGACTCATATCCAGCTTCTTATCCACTGTAACCCTCTGGTCCTTTTCTACAGAACTGCTGCTTAGCCAGTTGTTCCCAGGCTGTAGCTGTGCATGGGATTCTTCCATCCTAAGTGCAGGACTTTGCACTTCTCCCTGTTGAATCTCATCAGATTTCTTTTGGCCCAATCCTCCAATTTGTCTAGGTCACTCTGTATCCTATCCCACTCTTAAGCGTATCTACCACTTCCCCCAGCATAGTGTCATCTGCAAACTTGCTGAGGGTGCAATCCACTCCATCCTCCAGATCATTAATGAAGATAGTTTTCTTCATTCATTTTTAATTAGGGACCTTTAAGTTTGAGCCTGCAGAGTACAACTAGGGAAGTTACAGTGCAGCACTTTGGTGTGTGTGGCTATTCACACTTTTGTAGTCTGAACTGTGGGGTAATGTGGACTGGCCCTGAGATGATCTCCTCTGAGGTATTTAAACTGGCCAGATTAAGCCTACAACATGATGCAAAGTAGCCACACAACCCTGGAGGATCTGCCTCTTTGGCCAATGTAATTTATAATAATAAATAATGAAGTATGTGCCCTGAGCATTTAATACTCAGGAATTTACACTGATAAAAACAAAGTAATCACTTAGATATTTAAACCACTTCTTCACAGGATAGGTAACAAACTAACAAATTGGCCTGTACTCCCTTTCTCCTTAATTGGGCTGGTTAATTATATTAAACTGATAATCCTCCTCATACAGGTAAAATTACCCATTTTAAAGCATTCCCAATGATGTGCCTCAGGGTTTTTATAAATCTTTAAGTATGCAATTACCTCTTTTTTATGCAAAAATTAATCTCGAGTCATTACAAATGCCTATCAGAGCAGGAAAACTCAACTTGCCCAATTTTTACAATTATTATTTGTCAGCCCAAGCAAAATTCCTCATACCACGGTTTGTCTAGTTAATATTTTGTACATGCTGAAAAGCTTGACAAGATCCACATCTCATTTACATGAAGGTCCTCACTCCCTGGAAGCTAGCACTCATACAGTCTTACTCCAGCACATTTCAGTACCACAGAAACAATTGTGGAGAGCCATATTGCTATTATCTAAATGAAAGATTTAATGAGAATGAATTTGTAATCTCCCATAGAGATTTTATATAGGGACTCTAAAGAACCGGTGACATTTGCACCCATTATTTCTCAGACACATTTTATTTGAAATAAATGTCTGTCCCCACAAGACTTGGAATGAGAAATCTCAGCATTTTTGCTGATCTGCTTGCACCCAGAAGAGCAATGTAGAACAACTGGAAGATAATTGGATCAGTTCTGATAGAAGACTTATTTGAATGAAGACTCCCATATACCAGGGATTTGAAATTACCCATCTCTCCTTCTTTTCAATACTTGCAAGTATGTTATGTATTTTATGGACCATAGCATAAGGAAATTAAGATGATTATTATTTCCACTGAGAAATTCTTAATAACCAACTCAGTTATTTTGAAAATGGTCTATATGCTACAAGCAAGAACCAGAAACTGGAAGAATAAAAACAGTTAGGGACAGATCCTCAGCTGGTGAAAATTTGCATAACACCACTGCTGTCAAATGAGATACACCGATTTATACCAACTGAGGATTTGGCACTTAATATCATCAGATTTGGGTATTCAGCTATCTGATGATTTGTGGTATATTGCTTCTAAGCAACAGTAGATGCTGAACTTCATCTTACTTACCATACCTCACTTTATATATGACCACCTCGAAGGTTGGTATCTTCCAAAAAATATATGTCAGTGCCACGTCAGTAATGGAAAAATCAATAAAAGAACACTGCTGTTTACATGTGTTTTGGATTCAAAAGCTGGCAGCACATCTCCCTTAATCTTGAGTATCCTAAACATATTTTTATATTATCCTGGGCAAATATAAAGATAGGTAATATATATGGCATTGTGTTTGGCTAAGAGCATGATCCCAGCTAGGTGCCGAGCACCCCTGCATGGCAAATGAAGTCACTGGGCATTGAGGGTACTCAATATCCACCGGGGGTACGAGCCTTTTACTAGATCAAATAATTTGAATAAAATGCAATGATAAACTGAAATCTGAGCTGCCCGTCTTTATTTAATTGGATATACCTTCCATACGGAGAGCGATATGCTAAGGATTCAATAATCATCTATGATTTTAGCTAGGACCCCTTAATTAAAGTAATAAAAAATAATCCATAAGTCGTGAACCTCACAAAGTAGCTCCCTACAGATATGTTGGAAAGAAAAGTACTTTATATTAAATTTTATGACACCTTTTACAAGGAATGTTTTTTGTGACAGTTATTTTGGGTGGATGTATCTCTCTGACAAACTTCATCTTTATATGAACTCCAGGGATTTTGATTTTACTTTTTTCTTTACAGTATAGAAGATTCAGATAATAATTATTAATATCAAATATAGAATAATAAATATTAAACAGATGAAATACCATTGAAATACAGCCACCTCTGCAGTAGAGAATAAAATCTAGGCGGGCAGCTGGTGTACAGTAAATTGCACAAGTATGTCACGAGAGGATATGTTGGGCAAGAACACTCTGGGAAATCTTTACACCTACAAAAAGTGTCATGGGAGCTTTAATGTCCACATGGAATACACAGAAATTCCATTTATGAAGCCTTGACCAAATGACAGGAAGGTTATGTCTTCACTGCACAGTAAACCTGGGTTGTTACTCGCATTTTAGCCCAATCCCACCTACTGTCCACACACAAAAATCCTCTAACCTGGATTGGAAAGTGCTTTAAACTTGGGCTAGTTTATTTGGCATGGAGGCATGGGGGATGGAGAGTTGCAGACCAGGCTCCAATTTAATTCAGGCTGGAACCCATCCACTTTGCAGCAGTGAGGCAGGCAAAATCATTTGTGTGTTTATAATCTTCCAATGCCTTGCCCAAAAATTTCCCACAAAGAACAGGCAAGTTCTTCTGTAGTTGACACAGACTGGGAAAGAATCTAATCTATACTTAAAACATATACATATTCTGGTACTGCTGTGCCACCGTAAGAGCGCTAGTGTAGCCACATCAAGTCGACAGGAGGGAGCTCTCCTGCCAACAGAATGAAACCACCCAAATGAGTGGTGGTAGAGAAAGTATGTTTTTTTCACACCCCTGAGGGACAAAAATTTTGCCGGCCTAAGTACTAGTGTAGACAAGGCCCCTGGGCTTTACTATGGGCCAAAGCAAAATACAGGGCAAGGCTAACCTGTGGCCTTGTCTACACTACAGATTGTTGTTGACACAAGCTATGCTGGTGTACAGCCACTGCGGTAATTAAGCCACTGTTGCATGTCCTCACTAGGCTCTTTGTCTCAGCGGCGTGCAGTCACACGACCAGCTCTTGCATTGACACTGGGAGCAGTGCGCTGTGGGTAGCTATTCCACTGTGCAACTGCAGGCAGGTGCTCTAGGAACGGTTTGCAATGCCTCATGGGACAGGCACAGCATCACGTGATGAAGGTTTCTGAATTGCATCCTTCCATGGGCATCCCACTGGATCGAGAGCCGCTTTTCACCTGCACTGTCAGCCAGACTGACATTGCTGAACATAAACACAAAAAGCCCAGGGGAGAGTGGGGGCGGGAAGAGTGTGTGACAGGGAGTATGTGTGAGACACAGTGTGCGTTGGGGACAGTGAGTGTGTCCACAGGCTGTCTCTTGAAGTTCAGACAGCAGCTGGAAGCAACCAAGCCTGAGGCAGAAGCTGGTGCACAAGCAGCTGGTGTCCCCCTCTTCCCTCACCCCAGCTCAGACCTGTACACTGGCAGGGGATGGGGGGCACCCCCACATCAGTCCCGCCTCCCTCCCTGGCTCTGCACAGCACATCAGAATCTCTCCCTCCTCCTGCCCCAGCAGCAGCCAGCGCTGCCTGCATGCCTGCCATAGGAGAGCAAGACTGATTCCCCCGGAATTCTCCCACAGCCTCAGAAGAATGATCCACCTGCTCCCCGGTGGTCCAGACAGGCTTGCATTTGCTGCCAGGAGCTGGCCAGGCGTGCTCAGCCAGGCACTAGCTGTGTGAGCTCTCCATGCTGAGCAATTTCAAAAGATCCTGGGGCTTTGAACGGGGAGGGATGCATGTCTGTGTAGCTGGAATGCAGGGAGGGGCAGCAGAGTTCAAACCAGTCAGGGTGGGCGTTGTGGGATAGCTCCTGGAGCTGTTACAGTGCACAGCATATACACTGATGCTTTGTTGCTCTAACTTTGCTGCCAAAAGCTATATGCCTCTTGTTGAGGCGGTTACATTTTGTCGCCAAAGCAGGGGGGTTTTGTTGTGGGGGGGGAACTTTGTAGCGTGTACACCACCACTGTTTCATCACCAAAAGCTGACTTTTGTGGACAAAACTCTGTAGAGGAGGCTAGCCGTGAGTGCTCAGATGTGGATGCAAAACACCTGGGTTAGCTATGCAGTGAAGACATACCCCTAAGTGGCATGAAGCTCACTTTCAGAAGGACGTAGGGCTTCACTGAACCTGCCAGGATTTGAACCCGAGTGCCAGGAAATGGAAGCGGATCACACCAATACTCGGATCACTAAACCATCCCCTGTGCTCTGACTAAGATTAGTTATTTATTTTTGTGATGTCCCATGAGAAATGAAGAGCTCTGTAGAAATGCTAAGTATTTTTCTGATTATGATAAAAACAGAAAAAATTCTACAGTAAGTCATTTACATGAACTTGATCATTGCACATTATAAATGACGTCCCTCGATTTGTGAAGGTGAAAAATATATAGAAGGGAAGAACTATGATACAAACTTTAGAGAATCCCTCCTGCTGGAAAGAAAGAAAATTATCTGTTTTTTAAAGTACTTACTGGTAAGTTGTTTATGATTTTTTTATTGGATTTGATATTTTATAGATGGGATAGAAAATAAAATAAATTGCACACCATAAAGAGATTGGTAAGAAAGGTAAGTGCAACTGTTGTACTGCTGTTCCTCTTCCCTCCGCCCCCAAATCTTTCTTCCATTCAAAAAAGACAAGAAGCAATGAAACAGAGACCAAGTGCATCAAAGGGGCCCCAATCCTAGAAACACGATATGAGTAATTTTATTCACGTGAGCAGTGCCACTGAATTTGACATGACTGCTCACATGAACAAAGTTATTCATGTATATAAGAGCTTGTCTACATGAGAAAATTTAACCAGTTCTACTGGTATGATTATATTGGTATAATTAAATCATAAACTCCTTCCAAAGCAACATAAACTAAACTGAAAAAAGTACTCTTCTGGAATAAGATATTTGTGTATCGGTTTAAATTCACACTTTAAATTCACAACTAGAAAAGTTATTCCTAACTAATCTATGCAGACAAGTCCTAAGTGTTTATAGGTCTGGGATCCACAAATCTGTTTTCAGATTTTAATAAATTGTTATACCAAAGGTGCTAATGGCTTACCCCATAGGAATCATTGATGTGCAAGCACCCAGATCCACATTAAGAAGACTGTCTGGGTTAAAGCGTTCTCTTTCGTTTGACTGTTAATACTGTGAGGTTCCTTTGTGTAGACTCCCAGGCTAACTTTTGAAAGGCTGTGGCCACATACGAGAAGTTTGGAGTTAGAGGTGTTTCCCAGGTCTAAAACTCAAAATTTGGCTCAGGAAGTGACTGTTTTGTGATAGCCAAGAGAGACAGAGGTCCAAAACAACTGTTTTTAGGGTCAGGACAGTGGTGCCTGACCTGAGGTTTCTGCAAAAGGGAATTTTTGTGCAATCTGTTACCACCTCTGTTCAAAGAAATGGCATGTGTGTACATTTTGTAAATAAACAAATCACACTGGAAAAGTACCTGACTCCACATTGCCAATTTCTGGTCCAAACAGGAAACTGATTTGGAAGGACCCAATTCAGCTATGGGGTAACAGTAAACTGCACAAGGGAGGCAGGTTTTCTAGTGATCTGAGCTAATGACTTGGTATCAGGTCTAGTCCCTATTTTGCCTGAGATTCATCTTGGACAAGTCATTTGTCCTATCCTGCTCAGACTAGATCCTGTGATTCTGCTGTATAGGGGCAGGATTTGAAGAGCACAAGCAATGGGAAGTGGATATCCTGTAAGTCATGAGCTTTACTTCAAGGGGATCCCCCTCCACCCCACCCCAACCTGCAAAAAGGATTTTGGGATAAGAAAGGGTTCCTGGAACTGCATTTATGAGGATCTGTTGGCTATTTCCACTCCAGGCATAATAGGTGGTTAGGAAAAGATTCTATCCATGAAGAAATAGCAGTTGGGGAACAGTTCTGTGACCTGGGGAACTCCTGATGTACAACCCAGCTGCCTAGGCTAGGTGAATTTCACTCCTGCGCAAAGCACCAACATAAAGCCTATAAGAGAGTTATTACATCAAAATAGGGCTTAACAGGGAATCATCTGGTATCTAATCCTCATGATGGCCTTTGCAGAGGTGAATTGTGTGCTGGTGCCAGAATTTGGGCCTTAACCTCAGCCCTTCCACCTATAAAATGGGGATAATTACTTACCTAGATTTTTTAAGCTCTTTGAGGTCCTCAGACAAAAGGCACTATGCATTACATTCATTAAAATTCAAGAGCAACTACAGTATAAATGACTAGTTACAATGGCTTTTGATCTTGCCGTCTGTTTAGATAAAACCAGTACTTAATACGTATCCAGTTGTGCAACTATATATGCCAGATTTTCATATAAGGAGATATTTAGTGTTGGTATCTGATAGAGATATCCTGTAATTATCTGTGCTATATTTGCTATTTGTCTGCTTTGGAATTTTAATGAGTAGGAATGCCATTCATAGACATTTTTAGAAATGCAGAGAGCATAATAGGATGTTAGGGCCCAATCTTGTATTCCTTACACACTCCAAATTCCCACAGACTTTAGCAGTTTTAGGTGAGCCAGGCATGCAGGATCAGGCCCTTATTTTGTGCTGTTCCTACACCCAATATGCCAGACAGAGTTCAATAACACAGTCAGAGAGACAAATAATAGCAGAAGAGAGAGCAAGAAATATGGAAAGGAGGAAAATATGTGATTTCAGTTGAGATTTGAAATAAGATTGAGAGTCAGTGACGTGGAAAGATGGAGGAAGTTTGTTCGAGAGGCTAGCTGATGTAAAGTAGAAAACTCTTGTATGTGTGTAGAGGGACACAGAAGAGGCCTGTGCTAGAGGAGGAGAGCAAGAAAGGCAGGGAAATACAAAGAGTCTAGAGAATATAAAGCAGATAAGCAGTATCAGAAGACATTGCACACAGATATACAAGTTTGAGGCTCAGTTCTTTGCTTTTTGACTAGTTGGGGCATGCTCAGCCTTACGGCAGGCAGAGACTCGTGTCACTCTGCAACAATTCCCCTGGTTGGTTTCAGAAATGCAGCTGACAATCAAAGAACAAAACAAAACAAAACAAAAAAGCCCAACCATCAAACCTTGCCTGTTGAGTAGCAATTTAATCTTCTGGTGTCCCCTATGGTAGAGCAGACAGAATTTGATTCTATTGAATATACAGGAAATTTCTTATTGAATCTGCTGGACACAGAGAAGACCATTTTGTTCTTCCTGGCCAGGTTTCTAGCCACCAGGCTGAATAGTGTCACCACAGAAGGTCCTGGCCTGGACAGACATGATGGGACTGCTGACTACAACAACCTCCAGAAGGAGCTACATGCTTCCATTCTTGCTGAGAGGGAGAATTGTCACAGCAACATGACCTTAAGGGTGATAGTGAAGAGGGAAGGGTCAGGGATGAGGGATGAGGGGACACTTCAGAGACTCAAAAAAGCCTCAGTAGCTGCCAGAAGAAAAAAAAAATCCTAACATGACATTTAGCACATGTAGTGAGCAGCGTGATTGCAAAGTGCTTGCAGCTCTGTCGGGGAGACAGTGAACTAAGAGGTGGGCTTCCACACTTTTCCAAAGAGCAGGCCCTTTGTTTCCACACAAGGCCCCATGCCTGTCTCCATGAGCTGGTGTGCATGAGGCACGGATCCTGTCATTATCACACACCCTGCCAGCCACACCCATTTAGTGGGCAAGGCACCCGAAGCACTTGCCTTTCAGGTTACATCCCTGGCTAGGCAGAGGTTTGGGTGTTGTTGGTAATGGTATCTACATGTTAAAACGTGCTTCCTAGAAACTGCACGTTGGGTTAGCAGTTGGCCATTTTCTTGGGATTGAAGGAAAGCCTGTAAATCTCCTGATCCACCCTCTGCCCCCGCCAACCTGGGACGGCTGATTCATGCCTTACATGTACAAAGCTCCCCGGTTTCTGGCTGATGGCCGGTTGTGTGACAAGAACCTCTGGGGGGGAGGTGTTGCCACAAGCAGGAGCAGGGTGCCCAGGGACCCCTAGGGAAGGCGGTGCAGTGGGTGGGCCTGGGGAGGCAGCAGCCAGACTTGGGGGTGGAGTGGGCCTCAGGGGCCCCAGTGAGGAGGAAGAGGTGCCATGGGGGAGCTCGGGGTGCAGCAGAGCAGTGTGGGGTTAGGCCCAGGGGGCCAGCTGCGTAGGCCTATGGTTTGCAGTGAAGGGGGTGAGGAGGTGCAAAGGGCACATGGCCCAGACAGACACAGAGCACGTGGGGGGCGGAGGTAGTTGGGGGAGCATGCCCCCCCCGCCTAGCCCCTCCCCTCACAGAGCAGGGTGGGGCAGCAGGTGCTCCCGCTGGGTGCGGGGGAGGGGCTCCCTCCGAGTCTCTCCCCTACGTAGAAGATGGGGGGGGGTCCCTCTCATGGCGGAACCCGGTGGTGGGCGGAGCCTTCGCCGGGTGGGCGGAGCGAACAGGGCAAAACATCCCAGGCCTAGGCTAGGCCCGGGCAGGCCGAGGGCGTGGCTGGGCGGGCGACGCTACCCGAGCGCGATCCGGGCCTGCGGGTGAGGGGCCCGCCTCGGCTTCCTGCGGTGGGGGGTGAGTACGGCGGGGGGGCCTGTCTGCGGCTGCGCCACGGACGGAGGCAGCAACCGCCCCCCTCAGCGGGGCCGCGCGGGGCGAGCGGCCCCTCCCCCCCCTCGAGTCTCCGCCCGGCCCGGCCGCGCGCCTGGGGTCGGGCCCGCGTCAGCGCCCGGCGGCGTGTGCCCGGTGTCGCGGCGGCCGTCGGGCAGGCGGGCCGGGGCCCCAGGCGCGGCTGGTTTAATGGCCCTGGATGTCGGGATTCAAAGGGGGGGGAGGGGCAGCTGTTAAACGCCAAACTCGCCGCCTCACGTGTAAACGGGAGCCTCCAATCGGAGCCCGCCGGGCTCCCGGGCCCGGTTTTCTTCCGTTGCCGCGCGGCTGTTTTAAACTCGCTAGAAACGGGTGGGGGTTGGGCCCGTCCGGGGGTGCGCGCTGAGGTCCACCTGGCCAGCCCCGTGCCGCGTTCCCCCGCCTCGGGCGGCCTGGCCAAGGCGCCGCTTTCCTGGCGGTCGCCTGAGGGCGCCGGCTGCCCTCGCGGCCTCGGGTGCCGCAGCAGGCGTCGCTTGTCCCCGGCTGTAATGGGAGCAGTGAAGCCTGGGCGGATGGGCCCGGCCCTGCCAAACCAGCTTCCCTGGGAATGCTGCAAACTGAGCTTTCTGTCGTTTTCGAGTCCTTGCTCCTTCCCGCCCTGGGGATGCGTAGCTGCAAAGAAAACCCCAACCGAACTTTTATATCACATCAGATGGAGCCGCGGTTAGGAGCCATGTATGTTAGGGTAGCTTGCCCAAGGGTAGCGCCCAGAGGAAGTGATTTTGGCCTCCTTTACTGAGGTGGAAATGCCTACACTTATGGGAAAAGTTAGACTATGAAGTCTCTTAGAGCGTTTGCTCTTTTTTTTGACTACAGAGTGAAGAGTTGTGGCTTCCCTACCAGATAAGCATGTTTCATAGCTTAACATTTTTTCCCTTGTGGAGGGATGGTTTAGAGCAGTGGTTCTCAACCTTTCTAATGCCGTGACCCCGCAATACAGTTCCTCGTATTGCGGTGACCCCAAACCAAAAAATTTTGGTGGCTACTTCAAAACTGATGACGTCAGCAAGCGCCGGACACACGTAATGCGCTGCTATGGACTGTGGAGCGTTCCCCCCCGCTTCCCCTGCCCCTTTGGCTCCGGACGGATGATGCAATCACGTCTGCGCATGTGTGCAGGCATTCAGTTTGGAACGCGCATCCATAACGGTGTGCGTTCCAGCTGAATAGTGCTGCTACAGATGGTAGCGCGACTTCTCAGCAGCTAAAGCCATCGGAAATATGTATTTTCCGATGGCTTTAGGCGACCCCTGTGATTTGGTCATTCGACCCCCGCCGGGGTCGCGACCCACAGGTTGAGAACCGCTGGTTTAGAGAGCATTGACTTCTTTGAGGGAGGTTCTGCGTCAGCTGACACTGCATTAACTTTGGTTTGTGTGCTTAAAAAAAAAAAAAAGTACATGCACCCATGAATTTGAAACTAGATAATAAAAGTAATCCTCCTGTGAGTGATAAATGATGATATTCAAAATTAAGAGCTAAATCCCAATAAGCTTAATGAACTGGCTTTGTACATCTTCTGACTAAGGGATGCTTGCAGGTGTCCTTTGGAACAATCATTTTAATGTCTTGTATTTTAGAAAAAAAGAGACAGAGAAATATCTTTCCTGCATTCAGTTGCACAATTTAATATCTTTGTGTGCAATGTTATAACACATACATACCAGAAGACAGGATGTTAGGATAACATAAGTAGGATATTTCCGTCCAGCTAAAGTGATACCATAACTCAGCAATTGCTTTAGTAGTTATATTCTTAAGATCTCTACAATAATTTTTCTTTTTGTTTCAGAGTGAATAAACAAAAGAGAGATGAATGTCATCAGTAGCTTAAATAAGGCTCGTAGGAACTGCATTTTATTTCGCTTAACTTCTTTGGCCAGTCAGGCAAAGTGCAATAATGTTTATAGATCTTCTGTTGAAGCTTTGAATGGATATCCCCAGATTCAAATAAATAACATAGTGGATAAATGCCGGGGACTAGAAATAAGCAGCAACTTCAACTATTATTTTATGGTTGGAAGCTCTAGCTTCTGCAGAAAATTCATTAATAAAAGCCAAAGATGTTTTTTGAATGCCAAGCGTATAGACGTGTGCAAGAACGTACAGAGCAGGAGTAGAAATCCTTGTTTCCTGGCCTCTCAGCCGTTAGTGGGAGAGCTTGCATTATTCCGAACCCTTTCTTCAGTGCGGTCCCCAAATCACATTCCTGCTTCGGATATTCAGATCACCAGGCTTTTTCACACATCATCATGGTTTCAGGCTGCTCCAGTGCCTCTATTGTGGATTATTCTTAAACCAGCTAAGAAGCTATTTGCTATTATTCTTGGAAGGTAAAATACTGTGTTATTTCTTCTTACAGAGAAAGCTTAAGTATGTATTTAATGTTAGTGAGTAGTCTCGTTAATGGTACATTCTCTGTGTGTGTGTAAAGTTAAACATTTGTTTAAAGCTTTTCAGGATTTGGGGTTAGGGTTGAAAGTATTTTTGGTTTTGTTTTCTTTTTAGTCATAATTTTAAAACCACAATAGAGTCTATACCCCATTCAGACTAAAACTGTTATAAACTGGGAGGACCTCTCTCCTGTGACCTTGCTTTAGAAAATGCAACTGTTTCAGACCACTGCAAACAATCACAGTTTATGCAGGACCTAAAAATATAAGCACTGATTTTTTTTATTTTATTTTTTTGCTGCGCACTCTGAATGCCATAATGGGCAGTGATATATATTTGGAAAAGATACCAAAAGAAAGCTGCATTTAAAAGTGTACCACATGGTTTAAGTTGGATTCTGACTGTGCAGCTCCTACATAGAAATAGAAATTAATTCTCTTCAATATGTGCAGTCAGATTCAAAATGTGCATTATTTTTATGTATTTATTTTTGAGCAGCCCTTGGTGATTGCCTTGCAAATCCATTCAAGGAGTAACAGTGAAAAATCCTTTCTTCAGATGTTCTCAAATAAAAAAAAAAATCCAAACTTTTTTTAACGATCAAAAAGATGAAGGTTGGCATGGTTTCTATTTTTATTTAAAAAAAAAAAAAAGCATCTATCTTGCAAGACATTCCTGTCCATTGAAGGAAATACTGTGCTGAACAGACAGAATACATACTACTTAATGATTCTCTTAACTCTTTCATCCAGGGATATCCTAACACTTTACAAATGTTAATGTATACAGCCTCTTCTCACATCTGAAACGCACTATACCCACTTACAAAGGTACAATGTTTGTGTCTTGCAGGAGCATCAGAAAATGGTGGAGGGCTCTGCCTCCTAACAAACAGGAACTCTTTAAAGAAAGTGCAAGAAAACATAAATGGAAGATAGTCATGGGTCTATGTAGTTTGGGGGTTTTATTTATCATGTTTTATTTTACTCACTTGGAGGAGACACCAATCACTAGGCGTGCTCGACTGTTGGTGTTTGGGAAGGAACATTTTAGGGAATTGTCACAGATGGAGTATGACATGGTAAGTTTTTTGAAAGAAAACAAGCCTTCCCTGCTTCCCACACACAAACTGTGTTCCTGTCACAGCCCTAGTTAGGCTTCCCCTTCTGGGCACTCACCAACCTTCTGTTTGAGTACCAACATATTGGACCCATCTACTCTTAAGCTTCCCTTTGTCTGGGGAGGCTCCAGCACAGTCTCTTACTTGGGCCGTGCTGGCACATATCTTGGGCACAGACATGGTCTTTTATCCCTTAATTTACATGGGACCTCATCATCCTGCTGCCCTACACCTGCATGTCAGTGCAGATCCCCCAAGACATCCCACTAGCTTAAACGCACCCTTTCCCAAAACTTCAGCCTTGTGGGCACTCTGATTTATAGTTCACTTCTCTAGGCACACATGATAGTTAAAGCACATAACACAGTCTCTACAAGGTTTCTAATATTATTACTCATTGCTTTAGGTAGCACAAGAGAGAGAAAAAATCTAAATAAAAATGCTTATGTGCTATTCCTTGCTTCAGTTTCCTCACTGCTCTTGAGCCTTCATTGGGATTTGGTCAGAATATTCCAGGAGATGCACGATCCTCCTCCTGCACAGAGCTTTTCTGAATCTTCCATGGGATAGTGTCAGTGTCCTGCAGCCGGCTTCCTTTTGCTCTCTTCCCAAATTGGCCAATGATTTTTGGTACTAATATAGTTTGTTTAATAATTTGGTATATGTGGAAATATTAATTGGCAGCATATATAAATGTTCAATTTTATTACATCAGATATAAAACTATCAGCATAGAGTTGTGAAAAACTCAGCTCTACTGCTTTCCTTGGATGATTGACTTAGTATATAAGAGAAAAATAGTATATGGGAACTGGATTGTTAAATATATTGTCTGCAACAAAACTTCTACTGTGGTACACTTATATATACCATATCAATGTAAGAGCTATCCTCCAGACTTCATTCTTTATTCTGTGTAGAAATCAACAAATTGTCTCTTTCAGTGGATGGAAGAATTTAAAAATAAAATGTTATCCGAGACAGACCCTCGCTATCAGGTAGTGAAAAAAGTTGTTGGTCATCTATCGGAAAGTAACCAGGACATCCCACAGGTCTCGGAGTTCAAGTGGGTTATCCATGTGGTCGAAGAACCAGGCATAAATGCTTTTGTACTGCCAGTAAGTAAAATCCAAAAGCAGAAGTAAGTAACAATATTGAAGCATGCAGCTTGTTTACACAGCTCCTTTGCTATGTTATGATGTGTGGTATTTTTCCCTTTTGCTCACAGAATGGACAAGTATTTGTTTTCACTGGCTTGCTAAATGCGGTGTCAGATATTCACCAACTCTCTTTCATTTTGGGCCATGAAATAGCTCATGCTGTACTGGGACATGCAGTAAGTACACTTCTTTAAGTTAATATATAAGCCAAAGTCTCAGGCTAGTTCTTCAAATTGAATGAAGAATTTGATTGAAAAGTTGACTCTCCTGATGCTGCACATACTTCCTACCATAGACAGCACTTACTACTGTGCCATTTTCGTCATTGTTAGCTCTACACCTACTAATGAACGTTGTCAGGGTCAGCCTCCAAGGGAGGTTTGCATTCCTTTACAGAATCACAGTTAGGATTTTACCCTGAGACGTGCTGGCATTGGAAGTTGCAAGTGCTCAGCATTTTATAAAATCGGGCCATTAGTCCTTCTAAACATGTTGATTCCATAGATGTCTTTAAAATCTCTTCTAAACGCGAGATACGTGCAGTTCGGTAGCAAAGCCCTAAAATTCCACAGATAATCTTTGATTGTTGGATAAATCCTCATGGAGCCTGCAGTCTGACTCTGTTTGCAGATAACAGAGTTTGCTTGTAAATGTGAGTGTGTACCCATCTTGCACACATCCCAAGCCCAGTGGTAGTTCACCAGGTTTTGTGCACAAAATGGGTGTAATTATCTTTCACATTTTGCAGGTTCAGCTTTGAAAAAACAGGTTGGCAATAAAATCTTAGTTCAAATTGTTCTAGCTCAAGATATGTTACACTGCTGCTTGTCTAAACAGAAAAATCAGGTTATTATAAGGTGCAGCTGCATCTGTACCCAAAAGCACTCCTTTCTTTAAATGCAACCTCTGCAGCCTTTTATAGCTGTAATTTCCCATCCAGTCTCAAAACCCATGAACTTTCAACATAAAACTCCCCATAAATTTCCAAGGTTATTCTAGAGTTAGGTAAATACCTCTCTAAAGCATTTTACAAATAAACCAACTGATTTGCTTCACTGGCCCCTTCAAAGATTTTGGTGAACAAGAAGATTCATGCTGAAGGTGCTTGTAGTTACTTGAACAATTAAAAATATTCATGGCTAATTTTCAGAAAAAGGCAATTTAACCTGTTTTAATAAAGCCTAGGTAATCCAATCAGATCATGTGATTCAGGTAACCGTTTCCTGGAGTGAATAACCAGTAGTCATGGGTTCGCAGAGTGACCATGTGCTAAACCTTGCTTGCAGAAACTATTCATTAAGCAAAGAAATAAATTAAGCCCCCCTCCTAACTGATTTGCATATGATCCCAAACAGAAGGACTTAATTCATCTGAAAAACTTATTCATGACTAGTAGTTTTACTAGTTCTAATTCATTTAATGGAAAATTGCTACACAAGTGTGATTAGTGCATTTGGGGAATAAATGTAACAAGGGATTGCAATATTCCTTTGGGTCTATTACTTGGGAGGGAGAAGTTATACTGAATTATCCCTTTTTGATAGCAGTGCACCTGTGAAAAGGAGACCAGAGAAATAAGATCTCTCTTTAAATTCGCAGAAACAAGTGCTCTAACTATTGGAATAGCTTTATATTGTAACAATTGCAGGAAAAATTAAAATGGGCAAGATTGATGGAACTTGGGAGGAAGTATAGTCTACTGGTTGGGGTACTAGCCTGCATTTTGGTAGATCTGAATTCAGGTCCGTTCTCTGCTACAGCCTCCCTGTGTGAACTTGGGCAAGTCACTTAGTCCCTCTGTGCCTCACTTCTCATTTATAAAACAGAGATACCATTTCCCTACTTCACATACATATAGTGTGGATAAATATGTTAAAGATTGAGTATCATAGTATGATGATGAAGGCCTGTAATATTGTGGACCACTCACTAGCCAGTTTGTCAAATAAAGCTCTCGACAGCAGAATTTCAGTCCCTTTTTTCAGGGATGTTTGTCACCAGTAGTCCAACAGACATCAAAACAGAAAAGCCAAGTCTGGCTACTTGGCTCCTCCTAAAGCCTCTTCAGGATTTTGTTCTTGCCCACATACTTGGTATTTTCAGTGAGGCTAGTATGGAGAGTGTGTTTCTCAGTCCTTTTCCACGTCACTGGGCCTCCTTCAGATGCCTACCTGCTCTTGGCAAGTCTCGCCCTCTTATTTTGTTGCTTGTTGGCCTTTTTTCTGAGAACTAGGTTGTTTCCAGGCTATCCCCTGATCTCTGGTCTCAGACCCCCTCACCTAGGAGACAAGTGATTATTTTAGTGGGGGCTAAGTCTACTTTTCTTGAAGGTACATATGTACCTAAGATAGAAAAGAACTATCTGTCTCAAATCCAGAAATACTGCATGCAAGCAAGTTCAGAGGATGAATGATTGAAAACTTCATTGTTTTTGTTTTCAGGCAGAGAAAGCCAGTCTGGTACATTTCTTGGATTTCCTGTCACTCATCTTGCTCACTATGATTTGGGCAGTCTGTCCTCGAGATAGTTTGGCAATTGTAGGCCAGTGGATCCAGAGTAAATTGCAGGAGGTAAGGCAAAGACTGTGGCATTGTGGTACTTGCTACGTTTATTTTACATCTGGTTCAGTATGCAGCACACTGATGCTTTCACTATAAATGTAGCCAAATATACTTTCTATTGTTGTTCAGATAAATTGTCACTTCTTGGTCATTTGGAAAGCATTCCATTTGTAGTGTTGGAGGATTACTGTGCCACCCACGCGCGCATGTGTGTGGAAGGAGAGTGCTTAGAGTTATAACTGTACAATTAGGATTTGGATTTTTTATGGGAGATGTATTTTTATAAATTTCTAATATTTCTGATTCATCTGATACTGTATTGTGACTTGACTCTTGTAATATTTCAGATAGCTAGTAAAGAATTTACTGTCTTTAGCTGGGGAAAAGCCCAATTTCAAATCGTATAGCAGTGGGTCAGCCTGCAGAATTAATAACCTAAAGCATATTTGCATTTATTTAATTAGAACGTCTAATGTTCAACATCCTATTTAATCTTAGTTCACTGTTTCAAAACAATTGACATTTGCGGTACTATTTTTTCTGCCTTGGGACAGTTGTTTTATTTAGTTGGCCAGAAAGAATTAGGTGAAATGAAGGTGTTTATAGATGACAATTATTGGTGAGAAACTGACTTCTAATTTAACAAAATTCAGGATCTTAATCCTGGTTTAAAGCCAAAAGCACACTATAAAGAACCCAGTAAAATGTTTGTAGTCCCTCCAATATATATCAATAAAATAAAATTTGGAGTTTGTGGTGCCCCATTCCTCCTGATAAATAATTGTGTGCATTTGCACAATTATTTAGCTACTTCTTATGTAAAGCGTTATTTGGGGAACTTTGCATATGTCATAATATTTTTATCCGTGTTGGAATAAAGACTCTTATATTGCCTGTGATTCGTTTCCAGTTACCCAATGGTTATTCAAAACATAAAAACAAATATAACCAATCTGTACTATGATAGTTCCCTGACTGATGAGTAGATAGAGATTTTGAACTTAAATTATTATTACAGAGGCTAGATGTTTTTTAGAAGCAGTTAAAAAGTCAGCACTGAATGCCAGCAAATGATCTAAAGACCAAAATTTGAGAAATGTTGAGCTGTTGTGTTTAAGCTCTGCCAAAAGCCCTTCGTTTGGACTCAGAGACCCAGCTCCCTGTCAACCTCCTAATTTCTCTTCTCGCTTTTTGAGTTAACTGCAAGTGGTATCATGACCTGACCTTGTGGGATAGAATTGTGCCTTAGACCAAGAACATAAATTGGGTTTACACTCAGACCCCTACATCAGTAGTTTTCTGTCCTAACCTCAAAACTTGACCTTCGGTAGTAAGGGATTTCTTACCCTAGCTGTAACCCCAAAAAGTGTCAAATTCTTATTCTTGGCTTAAGTAAAATAAAATTTATTCAACATGGAATATGGAGAGAGCATCAACTGAGGTAAAAGCAAACGGCAAAACTGTAGTCCACAGTCTAAGGCTACTTCAAAGCTAGTTGGATAGGGAGAAAGGCTTTTGTTAAAGGGAAGTTTGTTAAAAGCATAATTTTACATTCTGGGTTTAGTCATGTCCTTGCTAAATCCTTCCGCCGTCACTCAGCATCTAGCTGCCATGCTTACCAGAGTGGTTGTTTTCCCCACCTACCCTTGGGTATGCATCTCTCTACTTTCTCCGCCTGCTGCCTTATGTTTTTCTAGATATTCGCAACATGGCCCGCCCTTGTTGTCCATGGCAATGCTCCGACTTCTTGTGTGAATTATTCCAGATACCTTGCCTGACCAGTTTAAGCTGCATTATGAGTTCTTCCTTTTACCTACCTCTCCAAAGGCACTATCTCTTCCTTATTATTGATTTTTGACATTTTTAATTATTTTATTACCACAGAGCCTAAGAGCTCAACTTATGGACCAGTGCCCCATTCTGCTAGTTGCTGTACAAACAGAAAAAAAGGCTCTCTATCACAAAGAGCTATCAGTCTAAACAACTTCCATTCATTCTTCCAGCTTATTCTTTTCCCTCTGTCTTCTGTATATAGCAGATGGGCATGGATTTTGTTTGCTTTTATAGCAGAGGTTGTTGTAATTGATATTTGTTTAAAGGATTGCTCAAAAAAGAGCAGAAAATGTAATGTAAGCTGGGCTTTATCCCACGTGACTATTAGTATGCAGAAATAGAACACTTTTTTTTCTGTCTCCCCTTCCCTCCCTACTCTCGTGCTCACTACACATGGTTTGTATTTCCTGAGCAGCCTGAGAGGTGTAGAAATTTATAAGGTGTATGGGACTTCCTCTTCTTCAGCACACACAACTATTGTCCGTGTCTGTAAATCACATGGTTCTCAGTCACTGTGTCTAATTTCCCTCAGTTAGCTGGGGGATAAGGGAGGAGTTGGCAGATCTTATCTTTCATTCCAACATGTCCACAAGTTTGTTGTTTTTTTTGTTTTTTGTTTTAAACACCTAGCAAATCATTTGTGAATGGCAGATGAATACCTGCAGCCTATTAAATTCCTTGAGGCTCATCCACCTAGCTGCTCCATGTGGCTACTGCTGAGGCTTATCAGGCAGAAGCAGTAAAGAAAATCTCCTGCTTTCTTAACAAAGTTGCTTATCCCATTTGAACTTTCCTGTTCCTATGGCCTCAATCTTTCCTCTTAAGTATAGATAGCAAATATATAGAACTTCCACCAGTTTTGGAGGGCAGGCATTTAAGAAAGCTTTTCCTGAAAATTAAGCAAACTTTGATACAATCATTGGAACACAATAAATATGGAATACTCTGTTGCCATTTTTAGTCATTCTTAAGAGCACAACCATAATTGAAAAGGCAGTACTGGGATGTATTTAAGGTCTAATGGAGGCACCATATTGTGTGGTGACAACAGATCCAGAATATTCAGGAGATAAGAGTTCTGCTGCAGATCCTTTAGTGTCATGTTCGCCCTGTCTTGCATCACCTTGTTCTATACAACAGCCATTAGAAAAACCAAGCATCCAGAGTTCATTAAAGTTTCTGTAAGTGATTAAGATAATTTTCAGCCCCTTTTCCTCTCCCCCTGTTTATGTAAAGAATAATCAAATTGCCCATCTCACAAACTTTAAAAGCTTTTTTTTTTTTTGGAGCTGCAATATAACCTTGCTACCTAGAAGCCCTGGACTAAAAATTGCAATAAAATCACCAAAACAAAAAAAAAAAAATGACCACGATGAAGAGAGGAAAAATTGCCTGTTTGTGTAGGGCTTTACTTAAATAAGTGCCAAAAGTGATCATCTTGCCTATTCTCGGACACAAAATAGAAACTGGGAGTGTCATAATGGGACACAGTTGATCCATCTCGCTTATTATCCTCCCTCTCTTATTAATGGTGATTGAGAGACGTGAAAGACCACACCTAGAAGGCTCTCCTGTCCCCTTAATGATTATTTGCACACTCTGGACCTCGGAAAACGGTTCAATGAAATGGATGTATATGTTCCTTATACCTATTTGTCTCAAATTTTCTGTTATCTGTCATTGTAGTATCTAGAACGCGATAAGAAACTCTTCCGCTTTGGGATTGAACTGTCCTCTTCTTCACTGTAAAACATGGAATTTGCTTACATTTACTTGGAGAAGATCAGCTTGGGTTGCCTTGTGTTGTATTTCCCAGGAGACTTCACAAAAACAAGTCTATATGTAGCAAACCCTTATCCTGCTATTTTAAAGCTTTTGAGGGGTAGGGTGGGGCAGGAGACATACACAGATCCTAAAAATAATCCAGAGATGCCTGTCACTTTACATCTTTGCAAAGATGCAGGAAGATTTAATTATCCTGCTCGTTTGACCGAGTGTTGCTGAATAAAACAGGACTATCAGTGCTGCTTCAACAGGAGAACTAGTGACTGGTTTTCTTCATGGTGTACAAGTTGCCAGTACCACTTCCTTGATGCAGTTCTCTTCTGGTAGTCACTGTTCTAGAACACTTCTTTCCTGATCCCAAATGCGTTCCAGCTGTTACTGTGAAGGAGCTGGAAAGAACCCTGTAATAAACTTGTAAGCTTCCTCTCTTCAGTTGGAATTTCCCAATTGATACTCAGCCCAGAGAGCGATGATATCATATCTACAGAACGGGAGCAAAGATCACTCAGCACAACAACCTGTTTCAACGGGGCATGTAAATCTTTACTGTAACCTGTTTTACTAGCACATGACTACCTGAATCTTCATAAGGTGCATATGCTAGAAGATTGGAGGTTGCATAACTGGATCTTTGCTTGGCAAAACAGTGTGTGCTGCTTTATGCAATATCACTTACATCACTAGGGTTAATGGTTTGGGAGCAGGTTAGATTAATATTTTCATCTCTCAGATTTTTCAAGGAGCATTTATTCCCTGTGTTGGGAGAGTAATCATGAAGGTGGAGTGATCTCTTATGACTTACTGTTTTGTTGGATACTGTGGACTGTCTTGTTTACCATACGTACTTAACCTCAGATAAGTCATATGAGGCTTAAAGACAGTCAATTTAAGAAAATCCCACTTCTCCCTGAAATTGTTACCAACTACAGTTACAAGCAAAACCTAAAATGACTAATTTAAAAATAAGAAAAAAGTTGTTTCCTGCTTATGCATAATCTGTTTGTTTCCTCTGTTGTGTGTGTCTTCCACACAGCCATAGAGGAGATAAAACACTTTTAAACAGACACGCATAATTGTAAAACTGCAAAATTGATGGGGTGGTTGGGAGGATTGTAACATGCATGTCTAGTACCTGAACTGCCTTTACTTCTCTTTTTAAAATTGATTAGCTTTCCAGTTAACAGTTCCCTTAAACTTCTTGTAAAATGCTCTGAGATCAGCTGATAAAAGATGCTTTAGAAGTGCATACTCCTTTTTCTTGAGAAATGTATATGCAAATTTCCCAGCTGAATATATGGAGTATGAGTTTTGATGGAAAGAAAATACTATGCTAGACAAGGATTAAAACTGCATATTTGTCATATATAGGTAATTAATATAATGGAAAAATCCATCCAACTTTTCTTATGAGCAGGTTAGAAAAATATACAAAATGTTAATGACTTCATAAATTGGTGAAAACAGAGTTATGATCAAGGCTTTGACATTTTTCTCTTCCAGTTTATATTTGATAGGCCATATAACAGGACACTGGAAGCTGAAGCTGACAAAGTTGGACTTCAATTTGCTGCAAAGGTAACTAAAATTGGTTCTTCTAGCCAAATAGTTCTGTTTAATTTATTATTGTCATAAGCTATTTATAAATGACAATTCATGCACAGGTAAACTTAAATGTTACAGTCTAGGAATCCCCAACATTATAGGCAAATAGGGGCTTAATACTGCTAAGGGAAAACATAATTTACTGTTCAACTGGGAACAAAAGAGCATTTTGGCTAAAAGTATAATAAAATTAGAGTCCATAAAACTGTGTCACTCACTACACAGAGCACTTTTCACAGGATTTAGTGCTAATAAGAAAAAAAGTGACTCTAGCTTTCACTTGTTTAACAATAAGAGGTTCCCTATCACGGGCAAAAAAATACATGGAAATGTATCTGGCAATGTAGATTGCAGACTGATTCCTTTAGCTTTTGACATGTTTCACTTAGTTTTTGTCCGTTACAAGAATTATTGAAGATTGCATTACTAAACTTTAGTGCACTTTAGTTTCAGTATATCATTATCAGAGTAGATACTATAAATAAGCAAGAATGGCTTTAAATTTTTCCATATTGTGATTGATAGCTAGTAATTATGAAGTATTATAAGTTAAAATTTGGACTAATTAGTTTATTTGGTTTTAAGATTTAAAATAAGCATAATCATGTTGGTCCAGTGGTGCCAATATATTTACAAATCACTTTTAATATATCAGCTGCTTCATATGTGCAAGAGAATTGATATGGCTCCTTTTTAACATGAGACTTTAATGCTCTTTAGTAAAGTACTCATAGTTTATTTCATAATCTCTCTACCAATTCACCCTTTTATCCTTAGTGATTTAACTAATACATTAAACAAATTAAGCAAGACCTGTCAGCTTTACCTATCCAATTACAGTATTTTTGGAGCTAACCTGTATAACTATGTGAACAGCACCATCTAGTGCCAATACATCATAGTAAGAGAATTCTGCTCTTTGCAGTTAGAATTACAGAAGCTTCTTCAAGGTCCAAGTTTAAATAATGAGCTTATTTCATACAGTTGAAATTGCACTTTTATTTGTGATTTTTAATAAGTTAATTGATACCTAGCTCTTTGGGGCAAAGACCTGACTGCTTTGATGCAGTAGTGATACTATCAGAAACACACATACAAATAGACACATACTATCTTAACCCTTCTGTTGTGGTAGGGATAGCTCCTTTCAACACTAACCTTAGAAGACGTACTTGTAAGGTAAAGTTCAGAGGAAAAGAGGTCATGAGGATGACTATAATAGGGACTAAATGCAACTAGCAGTCAGGCTGTAGAAAATTCTCATGAGTGAGGTACATATGACTCTGCCCTCATTATTAAGTGCTTGTATACAAGGAAGCATAGCCTAGTGGTTCAGAAACAAAAGTGGGATTGGATTAGGATTGGATTGTAGTCATGACAACCACATACTTGCTGTGCTGTTTTGGGCACATTGCTTTAAGATCTGTGTGTCAATTTTCCCCATCTATAAATGTTTGGAGGACACTTACTATAGCATCTTTCAAAGATATCAGAAATATTATTTATAAACACTTCTAATATCAGACATATGATTATGCTCTCCAGAGAATAATTCCTTAATTAAATAGTTTGTTACATGGCACCTCATGTCTCTCACCTGCATTCTGACCATTAATCCGTCTCTAACAAAAATATTAATATTCCAAATCTTCCAGCAGTTTATTGTAAACTTTCATTTAACAAAACATACAAAATCAAAGATACACAACTGTTCCTTTTTTCACATGAATGTATACCAAAAAAAAAAAGTAAGTATTTAGAGTCTGTGGTGTAGGACTTTGGTCTTGTATAAGTGATATTTACTGTTCAGTAGCTCATAAGAACAGCCGTACTGGTTCAGACCAGTGGTCCATGTGGCCTAGCATCTTCTCTTCCGGCAATGACCAATGCCAGGTGTTGCAGAAAGAATGACTAGAACAGGTAATCATCAAGAGATCTGTCCCATTGGTGATTCCCAGCCTCAGGCAAATAGCAATTTCTGCCCATCCTGGCTTCTAGCCATTGATGGATCTATCCTCCATGAATTTATCTAGTTCTTTTTTTAACCCTGTTAGGGTCTCGGCCTTCACAACATCCTTTGTCAAGGAATTCCAGAGATTGACTGTGTGTTGTCAAGTAATACTTTCTTTTGTTCATTTTAAACCTGCTTCCTATTAATGTGATTTGGTGACCCCTAGCTCTTGCATTATAAGAAGGAGTAAATAACACTTCCTTTTTTATTTTCTCTACACCAGTCATGATTTTATAGACCTCTTTCATGTCCCCCTTTAGTCGTCTCTTTTTTTTACAAACAGAAGAGTCCTAGTTTTATTAATCTGTCCTTATCTGGAAGCTTTTCCATACTCCTAATCATTTTAGTTGCCCTTTTCTGTACCTTTTCCAATTCCAATATATCTTTTTTGAAATTGGGCAACCAGATGTGAGTGTACCATGGGTTTATAAAAAGGCAATATATTTTCTATATTACTATCTATCCCTTTCCAAATGATTCCCAACATTCTGTTAGCTGTTTTGACTGCCACTGCACATTGAGTGGATGTTTTCAGAGAACTATCCACAATGACTCCAAGATCTTTCTTGAGTGGTAACAGTTAATTTAGACCCCAGCATTTTATATGAATAGTTGGGATTGTTTTCCAATGTGCATTACTTTGCATTTATCAGTGTTGAATTTCATCTGCCATTTTGTTGCCCAGTCATTTTTGTGAGATGCCTTTGTAACTCTTCGCAGTCTGCTTTGGACTTAACTCTTGAGTACTTTTGTATCATCTATGAATTTTACCTTTTTCCAGATCATTTATGAATATGGTGAACAGTTCTGGTTCTAGTACAGTCTCCTTGGGGACACTACCATTTCCCTCTCTCCACTATAAAACCAACTATTTATTCTTACCCATTGTTTTCTGTCTTTTAAACAGTTACTGATCCAGGAGAGGATCTCACCTCTTATCCCATTACAATGTACTTTGCCTAAAAACCTTTGGGAAGGACCATGTCAAAGGTTTTTTGAAAATAAGAACACTATCCACTGGATCACCTTTGTCCACAAGCTTGTTGACCCCCTCAAAGAATTCTAGTAGGTTGGTAGGACATGATTTCCCTTTACAAAAAACATGCTGACTCTTCCCCACTAAATCGTATTAATCTATGTGTCTGGTAATTATGTTCTTTGCTATAGTTTCACCCAATTTGTCTGGTACTGAAATTAGGCTTACCAGCTTGTAATTGTTGGTATCGCCTCTGGTGCCATTTTAAAAAATGGGCATTGCATTAGCTATCCTCCAATCATCTGGTACAGAATCTGAATTAAATGATAGGTTATATATCACAGTTAGTAGTTCTGTAATTTCACATTTGAGTTCCTTCAGAACTCTTGGGTGAAAACCACCTGGTCCTCATGATTTATTGCTATTTAATTTATCAATTTGTTCCAAAACCACGTCTAGTGACATCTCAATCTGGGACAGTTCCTCAGATTTATCTAAAAAGAATGACTCAGATGTGGGAATCTCCCTCATGTTGTCAGCTGTGAAGACCGAAGCAAAGAATTCATTCAGTTTCACCAAAATGACCTTCTCTTCCTTGAGTGCTCCTTTAGCATCTCATTTGTCAAGTGGCCCCACTTGTTGTTTAGCAGGCTGTCTGCTTCTGATGTACTTAAAAAGTTCTTTGCTGTTACTTTTTGAGCCTTTGACTAGCTGTTTTTTAAATTCTTTTTTGGCTTTTCTAATTCTATTTTAGCACATCACTTACTCGAGTTTATGCTCCTTTCTATTTTTCTTAAGAAACGTTTTGGAAATAGGAAACCTCAGAAGGTTTTCCCCCAGCATTACCTGTCCGGTTGTGCAGGCGCCTCCTGGGGTGGCACCTCTATGGCATTGTATATAGGTCCTTGCTGACCCACTGCCTCCCCAGTTCCTTCTTACCACCTGTGACAGTCATTGGAGCTTCAGTCAGAAGTGAGCATTCTTCCCGTGTTTCTGTGGTTCCTGTAAAATAGTTAAAAGTAATTAGATTTAGTTAGTTAGTGTTTTGTTAAAACAGTTTTTATAGATAAGTGTTTGTTAGTTAGGGGGATTCTCCCCCTTTGTTGTACTCCCCTTCCTGGGGTACTGGAGCATGCCTCGGGCCCAAGAATTCAAACCCTGTGGATCCTGCCCCAAACCTATCCTGTAGGCGATCTGCACAACTCCTGCTTAAAGTGCTTAGGGGCATTGCACCAGACAGATCGCTGCAGGATCTGCAAGGTTCTGCCCTAGGAGCAGAAAGGAGAGGAGTGCTTGCCTTAAGCGGACCCTTATGGAGGCAGCTCTTCAGCGATACAGCAGCACCAAAGGAATCCCAGCATCACCACTCACTAGCCCCAAGACCAGTGTGGCACCGTTCCCATTCACCGGTGCCCCGTAAGAAGCACAGGTCCGATAGAGGCCACTCTCAAATGGTGCCATCTATGGGAAAAGGCACTGTCTCACACCCCCAGATGCACCCAACGCAGGAGTCTCCAGGGTCGTCTATGTCAGCTCTGCAGAGGGCACCTCTGAGTCCAGTGCACTTGGATTCTCCTGTGAAAGAAAGTGAGGTGGAAGAGCTGAACCTTACTTCCACGCCAGGATACATTCGAGGTAGCAAGGGACCTGATTGTCATCACAGCTCAGCAGTCCCCCATCTCAGCAGAAAGGACATTAGACATAAGACCTCCGGCGCTGCAGGTTGCGGTGCCATGTAGAGGCAAGCTCACAATGTTGTGGTGCCGGTTGCCCTTGCCTCAGAGCCGGTCTCCCACATGTCGGCACTGATCATCTTCACCTCAGCACCAGTCTCGCGTGCATCAGTGTTGGTCATCGGGGCGCCTTTGCCTCGTCACTGTTCTACAACTCCTCTGTGGTCTCCACAGTTGGAATCCTGATCATTGGACTCAGAGGCAGAGTCGTATTCTTCCAAGCAGAATAAAGGCAGGTTGGGAAGGTGTCACTCCACAGAGAGAAAGGACAGACCCCTCCCCCCCCAAAGACCTTCTCTCAACTGACTTCATGACCAAGTTTAGGGCCATGGTGGAAAAAGGGAAGGCGGTAGTCAGGATATTGCTTCAAGCCCCAGGCAGGACCTTTCCAGAAAGAGGGGTAGAAATAACAGGCATGGAATGCCCCAACCATCAAACCCTGGCAGAGGCTTCAGGCAAACAGACCCCTGGGCTGAAGCAAAATTTTTTTAGGGTAATCCCCGAAGGCAACACTCCAGGACAGTGTCTGGATCCTTCTCTTTTCCTAAACCGTTTATCCCATTTCTACTGAGCCTGGACCCGAATAATATTGGACAGAGGGGTTTTGTGCACAGTAGAAATGAGATACTCCCTCCAGTTTTGTTCTACCCCACTCTCCCATCCCTCTTCAGGGACCCCTCTCATGAGCAACATATTCTACAAGATGCGCAACCACTGCTCCGTGTTGGAGCGGTAGAGAAGGGCCTTCAGGACCTAAGGGGAAAGGGATTTTTCTCCAGATACTTCCTGTTCCCCAAGGCAAAAGGGGGGTTCAGACCCATTCTTGATCTGTGGAATCTCAACAGATTCATAAATAAACTAAAATTCTGCATGGTTTCCCTAGCCTCGATCATACCCTCTCTGGATCCTGTCTAACTGGCCCTGTGTGTGGCACTGGAAGCATTTTAGAGAATGCTACCATCGAGGTCCTGGACTTGAATCTTTTACCTAGCAGCCTAAATTTGGCACCCAGGACCTCTCTCCTATCTTGCCCTATGTCATTGGTACCTACATGTACTACTTCCCAGCACATCTGTTTTGATGTCTTGAGAGATCTGCAACTTTCACACCTGGCAGGCAAGTCACCATGCTGTTCTCCTGGTTATCACAAACCAAGCTATTACTATTACCTCCTTTTTTTTTTTTTTTTTCTTAATAACTGGTGTTCCCTCCCCTGGAGTGGTATCTTCAGTGTGAGAGGATGCCATTACATCATCTGGAATGAGGGTCCCAACTATGGGATTGTTTCCTTCTGCTCCAGTTTGATGTTCTCCTTCCCTGAGACTTAATCCTCCTCAACAGTACTGTCATGCTGGGGGTGGAACTCTTCTGCTGTGCCCCAGGAAGTTTTATCTATGTACCCTACTGTCTCCCTTAGCTCTTCCAGTTGAACCACCCTGGTCTTCAAAGCCCGCATGCGGTCTCTGAGGGCCAGGCGCTCCGTGCACTAAATGCACACACATGCCACCCGTCCATAGGGCAGGTAATCAGACATGTTGTACTCAGTGCAATAAACTGGATGGCCCCCCTCTCTGTTGCTGGACTTCTGCCTGCATTCCCTATAAAACACTAATATAAATAGGCTCCATGACGTTAGCATTCGGTCTCTTCTCACCCAGTAGGCCTTGTCTTGACTCACTCGCCCCTGGTAACTCTACTTTCATAGCTCATATTGTGACTAGCGCACCTTTTTGGCATTATCTTTATGCTGCCCAATGGATGGTGCTCCTTTAAAAACTGTTCAGTGCTCAGTGTTTCCCTGATGTAAAGTATGGGGATGGGAAAAGGCAGGGATAGCTGAAGCAGTCTCCCTTTCATTTGCCAGCCAGCATCTCAACACCTTCATAAACACCACCCACCCCAAAATTTCACCTTCTGTCACCCTTCACAAGATGGTTTGTTGCCATGACCTCAATCCACTGTTCTTTGGCTGCTTTGGAGGTCCTGGATGGAGAAAGTGAGAACCCCCTAACCTAAAGTATGTACACACACTCGTACATATGCAGATATGATTTTCTGTTACCTATCTATATGTGTACTCAGTCACATTAACAAATTTATAGTTTGGATGTGCCCCAAATGTGCTAGGTGCTAAGACCTAAGACTGCACATAAATTTAAAGTTTTGTATCAGTCTTTTTATTTTGATTGGAGTTCGTAGACGTTGTTATACCACAATATAAATAATACATTTCTTGCTTCAGCTTTTTATGGAGCAATTTTTGTAACTGTTTCCATCCGTTCTGTATTGCAGCTGTTACTACAGTTCCTTCATTGTTGTCATACTGCTGTGTAAAGTATTCCCAAGGTCAGGTACTTAAACCAGATGGCATTCCTTTCACTAACATAATTGTTATCTGTCTTACACATGTGCACACATGCTGCCTATTTCATTTAAAGTGTTGTTTCTAGCCATCGCTAATACTCGCTTTCACTTCTATTTCTCATAATGTTGTTACAAGAACAAAAAAACTATTCCCAAGTTTACAGGAAAAATAATCCCTTCATTTCCCATAGGCTGTAGCATTCATCTTTCTCTAAAGCATGAAAATTTACTGTGCTGCCACTTGGACTGTTTGCTGTATTTCAGAGTATATGATGAATTATGCCATTGATGCAGCAATGGCTCTGCTTATTGAGGCATTTTAAATTGGCCCACTAATAATGCAAGGCAAACTTCAGCCCCTTATATGATAAACAATTCAGGCTGCCATCTAGATTGCTCTGAAAGCTGTGGCTGTTGGATTTTTACTTCTTTGGTTGAAGAATCTACCCTTCTGCACCTCATCAGTGACATACTTTTTGGATGCTGTTTTTGTGGGGTAGGTAATAAAGAAAATGAATTAGTGTGGTCGTGTTTTATATGGCAGGTTACCTGGACTCCAGAGTCATTCTTATTGCCACAAGCACTAGGACTAGCATAGCAGAAGGTCCTCTGAGTAGAAGGCCAAAAATATGGTCATTATACCTTCTCTTCACTTTTCCTCTCCTCCAGAAATTCACCCCAGTCTCTCAGCTTTCTCCAAAGAAGATTCTGGAGGTTGTTGCTTTCTCAAATATTGATGAAAAAGCAATTTCATGGTTTTAATTCTATGACCAGATCTCTTGGTTCTTGCTGAAGATTGGTGTAAATCTGGGGGGGGGGGGATTAATTTGTTCTTCTGAGATATTATACATAGCAACCATTATGGGGGGGGGGGAAGTTGAGTGGTTATGGTAAATTAAATACAGTGAAATATTGAGTAATTTTTTTTGTATCAGCTGTTCCTGTGCATAGCTAAACACCAGATATTTATGGCCTAGTTCCCATCACTTACTCTAATTCAGATGTAATTCTGTCAGTCAATGGAATTACACAGGTGTGAGAGAAGTATGAGGCCCACTGTGTCCTTGAAGTGCACCAATCTCCAATGGTGACAGACTTATCTTTCCTGTAACTTTTTGTTTTCTGTAGTTTTAGCATCAGCGCCGAATCTGGCTCACTGAGCATAGCCTGATATTCTCACCTGTGCATTTTCTGATTCTAGTGAAGTGGTTAAAACTTTTAATTTTTTCCTTAAATTCTTGTTCTAGTGAGGCTAGTCCATGTACCATAACTATACCATAGACTTTCTACTGATAGAAATTCTTTGAATAATAAGAATATGACCTGAATGGTGATTCTGAAGTGTTTTGGGGGATTAGAGAGGCTATAAACATAGAAAACTCAATTATAATGGGGGATTTCAACTAACTCTATATTGACTGGGTACATGTCATCTAAGGATGGGATGCTGAAATAGTTTTTTGACACTGTAATGACTGCTGCTTGGAGCAGCTAGTCCTTGAACCCATAAGAGGAAAGGCAGTTCTTGATTTAGTCCTAAATGAAGCACAGGTTGCAGTCCAAGAGGTGAATCTGGCTGAACCACTCAGTAATAGCATCCGTAATAAACATCCTTGTGGGGAAGATACCAAAGAAGGCCACCACAGTAACATAAACTTGAGAAAGGGGATCTACACAAAAAAGAGGAGGCTACTTCCACAGAAATTAAAAGGTACTGTGCCAAAAGTGAAATCCCTGCTACCTGTATGGAAACTCTTCAAAAACACCATAGTAGAGGCTCAATCTCAATGTATACCCCAAATTAAAAAACATAGTAAGAGGACCAATAAAGTGCCACCATGGCTAAACAACAGAGTATACGAAATGGTTAGAGGCAAAAAGGCATTCTTTTAAAAATTGAAAGTTAAATCCTACTGAGGAAAATAGAAAGGAGCATAAATTCTGGCAAGTCAAGTGTAAAAGTATCATTAGGCAGGCCAGAAAAGAATTTGAAGAGCAGGTAGTAAAGACTCAAAAACTAACAGCAAAAAAAATGTAAGTACATCAGAAACAGGAAGATTGCTACAGTCAGTTGGGTCACTGAAAGATTAAAGTGCTAAACGAGCATTCAAGGGGAGATAAGGTAATTGTGGTGAAACTAAATGAATTCTTTGCTTCGGTCTTCACTACAGAGGATATAAGGAAGTATTCCTACATCTGAGCCATTCTTTTAAAATAAATCTGAGGAACTGTCCCAAATTGAGGTGGCAATAGAGGAGGTTTGGAACAAATTGATAAATTAAACAGTAGTAAGTCACCAGGACCAGGTGGTTTTCACCCAAGAATTCTGAAGGAACTCAAATATGGAATTACACAGTTATTAATTGTGGTTTGTAACCCATAATTTAAATCAGCTTCTGTACAATGTGACTGGAGGATAGCTAAATGACATCAATTTTTAAAAAAAGCTTTAAGAGCGGTTCTGGCAAATACAGGCTGGTAAGCCTAACTTCAGTACCAGACAAATTGGTTGAAAAAATAGTAAAGAACAGAATTATCAGACATGTAGATGAACACGATTTGTTGGGGGAGAGTCAGCGTGGCTTTTGTAATAAAGAGAAATCATGCTTCATCAATCCATTAGAGTTCTTTGAGGGGGTCAACAAATGTGGACAATTGTGATCTGGTAGATATAATATACTTGGACCTTCAGAAAGCCTTTGGCAAGGTCCCTCCCCAAAGGCTCTTAAGCATACTTAAGCAGTCATGGGATAAGAGAGAAGGTCCTCTCCTGGATCAGTAACTGATTAAAAGACAGAAAGCAAAGGGTAGGAATAAATAGTTGGTTTTCATAGTTGAGAGAAGGAAATAGTGGTTCCCCCCAGGGGTCTGTATTAGATCCAGAGCTGTTCAACATATTCATAAATGATCTGGAAAAAGGTAAACTGTGAGGTGGCAAAATTTGCAGATGATACCAAATTACTCAAGATAGTTAAGTCCAAAGCAGACTGTGAAGAGTTACAAAGGGATCTCAGAAAACTGGGTAACTGGGCAACAAACTGGCAAATGAAATTCAATGTTGATAAATGCAAAGTAATGCCTATTGGAAAACATAATCCCCACTATACATACAAAATGCTGAGTGCAGAATTAGCTGTTACCACTCAAGAAAGAGGTCTTGGAGTCATTGTGGATAGTTCTCTGAAAACATTCGCTCAATGTGCAGCAGCATTCAAAAAAGCTGACAATGTTAGGAATCATTAGGAAAAGGATAGATAATAAGACAAAAAATATCATAATGCCTCTGTATAAATCCATGGTATGCCTGCACCTTGCAATCTACATGCAGTTCTAGTCACCCGATCTCAAAAAATATATTAGAATTGGAAAAGATAAAGAGAAGGGCAACAAAAATGATTAGGAGTATGGAACAGTTTCCGTATGAGGAGAGATTAAAAAGGCTGGGACTTTTCAGCCTGGAAAAGAAATGACTAAAGCGGTGATATGGTAGAGGTCTATAAAATCATGACTGGTGTGGACAAAGTGAATAAGGAAGTGTTGTTTACTTGTTTACGTAACACAAGAACCAAGGGTCACCCAATGAAATTAATAGGCAGCAGGTTTAAAAGAAAAGGAAGTACTTTTTCACACAATGCACAGTCTACCTGTGAAACTCATTGCCAGAGGACATTGTGAAGGCCAAAACTATAACAGGATTCAAAAAAGAATTAAATATTTCATAGAGGATAGGTCTATCAGTGGCTATTAGCCAAGATGGTCAGGGAAGCAATCCCATGCTCTGAGTGTCTTTAACCGGAAGCTGGGAGTGGATGACAGAAGATGGATCACTTGATGATTGCCTGTTCTGTTCGTTCCCTCTGAAGTATCTGGCATTGGCCACTGTTGGAAGACAAGATACTGGGCTAGGTGGACCACTGGTCTAACCCAGTGTGACCGCTTTTATGTTTATGTTCATGTGAGTAATGCAGCTTTGGAGAATTCTAATTTAAAATGTCTTTTTTGAGAATTACAGTACAGTGATATTTCTTTTTTAACTTTTAGGCTTGTGTGGATGTAAGAGCAAGCACTGTATTTTGGCAGCAGATGGAATTAGCAGAGACTATTCAAGGGCAGCCTAAATTACCAGAATGGCTCTCCACACATCCTTCTCATGAAAACAGAGCTGAACACTTGGACCGGCTTATACCAGAGGTTAGCAAAGAATATTGAAAGAAGTATCTCTTTCCTTTTTTCCCCCTCTCTGCAGAAGGTTGTTAGAACTGTAGTTAGTGTTGATTTATGAGCTAATTTCATAGCATCACATTTATCTTGCCCTTTTTCCTTGCAGAAACATTCCATTATAAAATATTAACTTGCTCAGGACTTCCATTAGGTGAAGAAAAATTAAAGCAGCATAGGTAAAGTGTAATTATTCTGTAGGCTTCTCAGCTATCTTTAGATGAAATGTACATTTTGATTAAGATTTAAGATTTTTGTTTTGTAAATGGCTTTTCCCTTAAATAAATACAGGCTTGATAAAGTAACATAGATCTCCTGTGACATCTTGAATCTGTGCTGGAAACCAGAGGTCAGGTGGGGACACTAAGTTCTCTTGTTTCCATTTCCTTTGGCTACAAGTCCTAGATTATCACACAGAGTAAGCCATGCTTCCCCATTTTCTCTCACTGAAGTGGATCTGAACATACCATGAACAGTTTTGCCTAAGAGGGATGTCAGATCCCCAGTAAAAGGTTTCTTAATAGCTTTAGTAATGATGGGGCTCTGTAGATTTCACAGCCTCCTTTTGTTTTCTATTCACTTTAACTGTTCCATCACATTAGAGAGTCATTTCTACCTCACTCTGAGGAAATGGAGCTAATTCTAACAATTGCCCATCCATCTGGAGTCTGCTTTTTATTCTTTCTTTCAAATGTCCTCTAATAGGAATGCCAACTAGGTAACTGCTTGCGGATATTCTTAATTTACTCAATTACCTAGTCACTGGTGGCTGAAGCAGACAGCCCACATTACCAGGTGTTAGCATTGTATTTGAAAACAGTTCTGTTCTGAGTAATCTAGGCTTGTGTTCTTTTATCAAACAGTGTCCCTTTTCTCCAGAAAGGTAATATAGATAATTACACAGGCCATTTTTTAAAGATAAGTAAAGGCTTTCTCTGTCTGCTGTTACCCTTCACAGCAGCAAATCTATTCCAGTCACAACCTTTCTTTTTCCAATAAAATGAGCTGCTTTTTGAAACTTACTTCTTCATCCCAAAACAAGTGGTTGCTGCATATTTTGTACTCCTAGCCAACTGTCACTTGCAATCTTTCCCTGCTGCCAAGCTCTTGACTATTGGAGATTTATTAGCATGGGGATCATAAAAATACTCAGCTTTCAGAGAAGTTTCAAAAAAAGAAAACTCCCATTCAACTGGGGAAAGCAAATGATGGCATAAACCAAAATAGCAGTTTGTGGGTGGGAGACTGAAGAATATCTAGACAGCTTCTTTTCAAACTAACGTGCAAGAAACCTGCTTCACCAAAATAACTGTAATCTTTATTTAAATTGTGAACAGATTTTAATATGGTTATACAATTCTATTACAATGGCTGAAGTGGAAAATGAAGATGTATACAGTAGTTTTGGAGCCTTTGTTATAGTCAGATCAGTAACAAAGGAATAGAGACCATGATTTTTATACAAGTACCAGCCTGCTGGTAGGCCAGTAGTGAGCTGTTGCTTGCTCTGGTGCAGGATATAAAATCTGAGAGCAAAAAAAAGTTTCCTTATGCCCTTGGAGAGAGTTGGTGTTTATTTTATTATCATTGCTTGATCTCTTGTAGCTTACCAGGTGGAACAACACTTCCTTCTTTCCTCAGCCCCTGGCAAGGGCAGCTGTCGGGCAAGTTGGGTGGGGGAAGTCTTGAAGTCGTCCCCCCCCAGTGATATTTGAGGAAGAGGAACAGAATTTGCATTTCACCTCCAACATGCTTGGAGTGGGGTGGGTAAGCAGGAGTAAAGGCTTTGTGTCCTCAATAGGAGTTCAGTGGAGAAGTGGAGCTGATGTGCAACAGCTGGAAAGAATTATGGGGACAGATAGTGATTGGGTGTGTTTGTGACCTCCTGCCCTTCTCCCCAACCTAGAGAACAGGTATGGGAAGCTAAAAGAAAAATGGGAATGTTGCTTTCAGTGCTCATCTACTGAAGCAATCAGTTGTTTTTACCAGGAGCAGCTTCTTCTTGTAGCATTCTCATACTATAGGTGTCCCTAAGATATCCTCAGTATTATGCATACACCAGGCATTAGTGTTCACAAGCCCAAGGTGTACAGGTCTCAGAGATTTTCAGGTTCTTTCAGAAAATGTATTGTAGCTTTTTCTCTACCTAAAAATATTCCTGCTTTGAAGTCCGGTATCTCAGACCCTTCCGAGGCACAAGAAGCAAGTGCCAAGTCTCACTGGGAAACTGTAAACCCTTTTGGGGGTGTAATTCTCCATTTTCTAGCACTAAAGGGCAACTAGCTAACCAGCAGCAGGTTTTAAAGCTGTGATACTTCTGTATAGAAAGGTTACCAGCCCATCCTGTGTCTCGATGTGAGGTAGGGAGGGATTCTATGTGTATAGAAGGAAGAAACATGTCTGGCATGTTTGGATCAGGGATTTGAAATATGAGGAGAGAATAAGGCTTGGGGAGTGGGGGTTAGTGGGCAAAGAGAAGCTGTCAAAAATACATGATAGACTGCAGAACCATGTAAAATAAATTTACCACATGGCTATTTCATGGTGTGTGTGAAATATATGATGCTGTAGTCTAAAGGTTTTATCAGCATGAGTTTGGGTTGGTTGCATGCTCCATTACGGAGTGAGTTATGAAGGTCAGCCAGTAAAGCTGCAAATAACATGCTCCCAGTTCTGGCCCTGAAGGCTCACCAGATGTTGGAGTTTGAATATGTCACTGCTCCAGGGTATTAGCATCCTGCACCTCAGACAAGTGTAACTTCTGGGGAAAGAAACAAACTTTTTTAGGAAGGCTTTCTTCCTCCCACCCCCTGGGCTTTTTCTCTTGCATTTGTGCCTGCGATAAAATACAGTGCCACTTTTGGTGACAAGAGCAGAAGGATCCTGAGGTTAAGCATGTAAAACTGGATGGCAGCATCTCCATGTTGTTGGGTTCTATGACTGCATAACTTGAAAGCCACATACACGCTTTAATGCCCTGAACACAGTTTTTATATCAACACACATCCTGGAAGTCTGTAACAATGGAAAGCAAGATACGCTACTGGGAAAGTATGTGAGTAAATCTCTTGGAAGGTTTATTTTTCATGTTAATATGAGGCGAAAAAGAACATATACTACCAGTTATACTGGCAGCAGGCAAAATTAAAAATGGGGATGGTGAATTCTCTCTGTATTAATTTTTGATAGTACCTCAACTGAAGTGACTCTGCCAGTTGTTCCCTACTACCCAACCATTCAGGCTAAAGAGAATTTCCAGACAAGCAAATAACAGTGAAAGAAAACAGTTAATTTTAAAGGACATTTCAGTAATGTTACTGTGTTTCTTAGCATACTTCCTGAGCAAGATTACAATAAATTGCTCTGCATTCCCCTTGCACCATAGCAAAGGATTTTCTTTAGATGATGACATTGTACTTTCGAATAATATGACCCAAAGTTATCTCAATGAATGAAGTGTCTATAGTACTAGAAATCTGCAATTGATCGTTCTTAGTCTAGAATTACTTACTATGTCTTCTAAGGCCAGAAAACACACACTGTTTGCTATTAACTTGAATGATTTTGTTACTATCTAAGATAGTAAGACAACTATTAGTGCAAGTGCAAACCAGCTGCATACAGACTGACTGACAAAAGGAGCCCCTAGATATGTTTTTAAAAATCCATATGTAATTTTATGAAAAAATTTGTTTTATATACTTAGAATTATCTGTTATGCTTAGGATACTTACAGGTACATAAGCCAATCGTTAACATAAATTGTTATGGTAACTAGAATGCTTATGTGGAAAATTGGAGAACCGATGCACGTATCAGCCTTTAGACATTTAATAGAGTAACCATTTCAAAATACCTTCACACATTTTTGAGTGTATGTACATCAGAACTTGCTCTTGAGCAAGACGGGATCAGTCCATGATAGCTGCTTATACTATTATGAAAGGGGAGTTTAGAGAAATAGAGAACTAGTGCTATAACCCAACATGAAAATTGCATCTGAAGTGTGAAACTCCAAATAGAAATATTCAGAATCTAGAGCGAGTATTTTATTTACTATTAACTTTAAATTTCTAAATAATAAAATTGAAAGCTTGATTCTGCAACACAAACCTCAGTGTTCTATATTTTGGTGACCAACTTGCCTAATATCCATTATATTTGTCCTCTTTTGAGCTGCAATACTGCCCACAGTCCATGGATATAGAACAGTCTCTTTGAGGGATCTATAATTCTTTGTGCAAGTGTTTTTTTGTTTTTTTTTTCATTTCCTCTTTTCAATCTTGTGAGTTTAGTAAAATCAGAATTGGAATGCATAGGTGACTCATGCTTATGTATTTATAATAACATAGGGTTCTCAATTATAACAAACATATTATTTGAACATAATCGTAAACCTGAAGTACAAGAAAATACATACAAGCCCTGTATTTATATATACAAGCACTATTCATTTTCCAGAATTCATTTTTTCTATGATATGAAGTTAGGCAAATATTTTACTAGCTGGTATAGTTGAATTAGCCTCTAAATTTTGTGAAGTTAACAAATTTGACAGTAACATTTTCTAAACTAAAGAGAGAGAGAATACTTAGGTCTGGTGCGCACATATGATGCGTATCTACTTCAGGCCCAGAACAAATAGGATGTTATAAGATGCTATTTTGTGAGAAATGATAGTTGTAGAAAACATATTAGACAAAAAGTTATTTTCTTTCGCCTCCTTCCCTTGGAATGTCATCTTATCCAATTGCTGGTCAAAACCTTTCAATCTATGATGAAAATACTGAAGCAACTTGGACATATCTTTTCCCGCAGCTTTCCTTTTACAGATGGTTGTGACAAGTCATGGAGCTGCTATGTAATAACCTAAATTTACAGATACGTAATATAGTTATTGAGAGAGACTGTATTACAGTGGGCTAATGGAATATTTACTATGTGCCTAGAATGCTTTCATTCCAGGAGGACTGTTGCCAAGAAGAAAAGTGACCTCAGAAAAGGACATTCCCCCCACTTCTCACACTTGAAAAATAATGGGCAAAGCTGTCTGGTTTGGTGGATCTTACATTCTGCCTCCAGTAAGTTACAGGCCTTTTTTTGCCAAGGCTAGGAACTAGGGGTATGTCTACACAGCCCACAGAAGCAAGCTTCCCAGCTGGGTCAACAACTCAGACTGTAGCTGTGGGCAGCACTTTAATGTTGCAGTTTGTGATCTCAAGCCCCCCTCTCCCAAGCTGCAACTTCAAAGCTCTATCTGCACAGATATTTTTAGAGCACTAGGAGAGCCCCACTGGCCTGAAACTCTTGACCCAGGCTGGGAGGCTCACTTACCAGGCTATGTAAACATAACCTAACAGATCAAAGGGCTGTAGACAGCTAAAAAGTGATTTGGTCTTCGGGAAAAGGGATGTTGGGGATGATCAGAAGGACTGAATGGCTCTTGAAGAGCTCTCTCCCTGAGGTTGTGGGGGGAGAAAGGTTTGAGCTAAGGGAATGAACCACGCTAGCTGAATCCCAGAGGTCTTGGTGGTCTGTAGGAGACTGACCTACCAGGATCCCCATGTAGAAGATGGTTAGATACCTAGTCAGCTAGATGTGTACAATCTGATTGTTTTAAGAACTGGTTTTCTCTGTAATGCACTTGATCTAATAAATAATACTTTACACTAAAAAAACTATCAGGTTACTGGGTCTCACTGTCACAGAATTGCAGGGTCAGTGTTAGTCAGACCTTCTGAGATAATCGTTGATGGGGGGGGGACTGCAACTCAAGGACAGATCTGAAAGTGGGAGTATAGTGTGGTTCCTTCCCAAGAGAGGTGAGACCTGTGGGAGGTGCAGTCAAAGAGGCCAGACACGGGAGTATCAGGTGCAGTAAGCCCAGGAACAGTGACAGCGGTGAAGTACATACATTAGGGAGGGATAAAATCCATCCTCTTTCCCAGGTCTGCATACAGCCATCTGTGCCACAATAATTTTTGGTGTATCTGTGTGAGAAGAGTGGGTGAGATATTAAGCAATTCTCTACCCCAGTGGTCCCCAACCTTTTTTGCACCAGGGACCGGCTTAAAGCAAAACTATTTTTCCAGGGACCGGCATGGCGGGGCTGGGGTGGGGCCCACAGTGCTGAAATTTACCATTTTAAGAGCCGGTTCGCTCTTAAAGTCGTAAACCACTGCGAAACAGACTGCCTAGCGGCTAAATGAAGAGCCGCATAGCCGTGGCGCCGCGGACCGGCAAAGAACCCCCAACGGTCCGGTACTGGTCTGCGGACCGGTGGTTGGGGACCCCTGCTCTACCCTATGCACGTTGCTGTTTGTAGGTGACCAAGGCTATATTTTAGTAGAAATCTGCTCCACCTTTGCCATTTGCAAGCCAGAGTCCGAGATCTTGTGATGGAAATATTACTTAGTGACCACACTCTGTGTCAATACAAATACAAGGTGATCTTCACTGTTAACAGCGTCTCTTCTGCAGTGCAGTGCTGTTATCTTAACATGAGCCTGAAAAAGACAGTAGTAATGTGCTTGCAAGCCCAAACTTAATCTATGTACTCCATTAAAGATTTAACCTGGTGATACTGTCTTGGTTCTGTCTGGATTCTTTAGTATAACCAGGCTGTGAAATATGTCCTTAACTTGGTAAATTGTATGCATCTAATTTGGAGTGTCTATGCATTATCCTCACAACTAAATTAGCTGGATCGCATGGTGGAAATGGAGTTTCTTGAGCAATTCCAAATTGCTGGAATTGATGTTATGATAGTGATACTGAAGGTACGTGTTGGGATGCTTTATCTTGTAGGCTTCTTGAACAAGTAATGCTATCTTAATGATTCTGCCACATTGAGTACATTATTGGCACTAAAGAAAATAGCAAGAGCCAACTGAGCTAAGGAAAGAGCATGCACTAAATAGAACTGAATCCGCTGTGCCAAGGACAAACATCCACATGCAAAATCATTACAAAAATCACTCACTGACTAGAATGTGAATTCAGCTTTGTCTTTAATGGGAAGGCCCAAGCTAAATATAGCCTTTCAACTGTCATAACAGTAGACTTCATTTTGTTTTTTATGGACTATGAATCAGTGTGTTTTAATTAGGCACTTAAAGCTTCCTCCAACTGCTTTGTGTAAGAAAGTAGAATCCTCCACAGGGTAAGAATTGTTACCCCAGAGTTATCGCATGTAACTCTTGATGTTGTGAACTCCAATATTTCAGGTAAGGGAACTCAAGGAAGGAAGATGGGCATTACATAGTCAAGAAAACCAGAGATTTAAAATTGCTGAATTAATTTAAAAGAGGATTATGTTGTCCTTTTCAAGATACAACCTAAATCTTTATATTTCTACTTGCCTTGAATAATGCTGCTTGACATTAATGCAGTCTTGTAGCAGCTTATGTTCTGCAAGAGAACAAGAGAAAACTCTTAGTCTGTCCTTATAAATATCAGTTTTGAAACTGATTGGTCACTGAATCAGAATTGGGTTGATATGTATAGTAAAATTTGGTGAGTATTTGGATGAGTAGCTGGCAAAACAACGGAGGTTGAACTTAACTTTTTTTATTAAATAAAAATATATAACTGAGAGGAATCTATACAGACTCAAGCCCAATGTAGTATTTGTGGAGATTCAAACACCACATTTCAACCAGAAACTATCAGATAGCACAGATGAGAAACACTTCTCATGTCTCTGGAACTTGCCTTTTTCTAAAGGCCCTTTGCAGCTATTAAATTCCATTTGTTTTTAAACCAGTTCAAGAGATATCAGTTTATTGCACTGAAAGGATTTTCATTAGAACAATAGTTTCACCTCAGAAAGGAGGTATTAGGCTGGACTTGTCTTCTGTCTTAAACGTAGAAGTGGTCTGTACATACATACAATTTCAAATTGAGGTAAGTATATAAGGAATCGCCTAGTTCAGCGCTTGCTCACTGTTAGCAGCAGGGAAACATTACCTACTGAGCAAGGAAGGTGAGGGAGGAGGGCAGGCTGCCTAGTCCATATGCACTTCACATTGCAAAAGTGAGTGTGGCCATTCTAGTCTGTAGCATACATAAGTCAAGGGTGAATTATTTTGTTCCCCACCCCTCTTTTTTTAAAGGAGCTAGAGTGTCAATTCCACTCTGTGGTCCCCCTTTTCTCTCACTCTGGATCTAAACCATCCTGCGCCAGTGGTTTGAGCCACTTTTTTCTGTAGTTTCTCCCGTAACCCCCTCACGCCAATGGTTAGGGCAGCATTTAACTGTATAGAACTCAAAAAAATGGAAACAAGAACTTTTCTCAAACATGAGGTTTAGGAAGAGAATCGGGATGAAAGGAATAAAACATACAGGGAATGAACTTTCTGATACAAGGATTAAAAATGCAACTGGGTGGTCATTTGCCCACAAAGTGTGTGTTCTTTTTTCTTTCAGTAAGGCTAAGATGCATTAATAGCAGATATGAAAATGGCCATAATGGTCAGTACTAAATATTAGAATGTATTATGTATGACTTATTATTTTGTTAAATTACTGGAGTTTTGTATGTTTCCATTGCTACCTCTAAAACAGTGTGTCTGTTTGTGAGGACTTGTTAGGATATATTTAGCTTATTTAAAAACAAATACCAGGTATTCCATCCTTTAGGACTAGTAGCTGTCCCTCTGTCCATGTTGCTTATGCCAGTTTCCTTACTGCTCCTTTTGAGAAGAGATAGCTAGCAGTTCCCTTACCTTTGGCAGACAGCCTAAGAGCAGCATGTTCTATGGGCTAGATCTCAGCATTGGGTGTCAGAAGACTTTGATTCTGTTCTTGGCTATGCTGGGGACTTAGGTGACCTTGAGCAATCATTTCACTATTCTGTGCCTTCACTTTCCCATCTTGCCCACCTTTTTGTAAAGTTATTTGAGATTGATGGAAAGCTCTATAAGTGTGCAAAGCCAGGTTCTGTCTTGGAAGCATCCAAAATGCTTGTCCCACAAGCAGCAGTCTGTACCAGCAATCCCCAATCCTTTAAAGTAAGGAACACTTACGTGTGGAATGAAATTACACTGCATAATAAAAATTAAGAATGAACTTTAGCTAGATTAATGCTGTGATAAACAGAGCTAACTCAGGCTTGATCTCACAGTAACAACTTTTCAGTTAAGCAAGATAAAACTTTATATTTTGGGGCAGTCTTCATGAGAATAATTTGGAATTCTAAATTCCACCCAAGAGACTCTTGAAGGGAAGAAGGGCTTTCTTAAGCTTGGTGTCTGGGAGTTAATGTCCATCATGGCATTGATAATTTTCTCTCATCTATTAGGTCAGATATCTATATACAGTTATTTCCATAGTACAATATATGTGATCAAGTTCATTATCCCTCTTCTGTTTATAGTCTTTTAAATTTACATGTAACACTTAGTAAAAGGTGATTGAATGAACAAACAGAAATAATTGAAGGACTTGTGTGAAGTTGGCCTCTAGGGGAACCATGCTGAAATTGCTTAATTAGGATAAAACTGCAAAGATTGGGGCAGGCAGACCCCCAATACAGGTGGTTATTTAAAAAAATATGATTAATCAAGCCAGCAGCAAGCAGCTTCGATTCACTTTACTGTTTATCCAGAAGCCAAAAACTCAGTTCCCCTACAGCTGTCCAAACTCTGGCTTCCACCCAGACAGTCAAATAAAATATGATGGAGATCACTGAAAATCTTTGTCTATCACATGTTTAAAAAAGAGTTCTACCAACCCTAAAGGATCTGGCACATTACCAACCAGGTCAATGAATATTTCAGATTTTACTTAAATACATGCTTATAGCCAGTGCTTATTAACTAAACTAATATTTTTAAACAGGAAAGAGAATATTGGTTAAAAGATCACTGTATGTATAGATGAGAATAAAGTCCATAGGCCAGTTTCATAGTAGAGATGTTATGCTGAGTTGCAATGTTGTTTTAGGATCAGGTTTGTAGTAGTGGTGAAATAAACTAATTTGCAAAGTCTCTCTGGGAATTACCTAAACAGCTTGGAGGTTATCAATCCTTCTTTAGAACTTCCTTGTTAGAAATCCTGTCCAGAGAAATGAAGCAAGAAATGAAGACAAAATTGAGATGTTTCCAGGGCCTTATATACCTTCTGCCATGTGGATGGATGCTTTCTATCTTAGCTTGTGGTACTTTAAAAGCAGAAGATGGAGTCCAGGGTCACATAAGCAAGTCACATGCCCTTGCATGCTTTGTTGAGTCATAGGAGCAGCTGCTATTCATATTCTGGCTAAAATGTCCACAGGAAGGCTCACTGGCTGGGGACAAGCTCCATCTATGGCCTATTATGAAAGCTAAGTGTACTTTAATGGACCATCAACTTGCATCATTAATTCACAGTCGGCTGGTTAGACTGTATACAAACTCTGTTATCCCAGGAGCAAACACATTTTGAAAAAAGGACAGTCATATTCATAACTTCAGATACAAAGATGATACATGCATATAAACAGGACATCATGCTCAGCAAATCATCACTTTTCCACTGATACCTTACATTACATACTTCGTATAAGGTTTGTTGCAATTATGTAACAGTGGTAGCAACAATGATATGCATGATTATATTTTAATCATACAATGTCACATCTTCATACTATATAGAGTTAACATCCTGGTACCATCCCTCTTGAAATAGCCACTCTTCATTAAGCTGACTGCGAAAACGTTCTCCTTAGAACTGGATCTTTTATTATATTAATGACTTCTTCTGTCCCTGTGAGGTCTTGGTTTCCCTGATAAATTGTCAGATAACATGTATATAGACCTAATACTGAAGTCACCAACATATAACTAGCAGGTGCAATTCATATGGGAATGCTAAGGGACTGACTGTCGTGCACTAAAATGCAAACTCCTAAATTGTTTTTATCTACAACGTCATTTTAGTAAGCTGATTTGATTTCTTCTGTTTGTTTTTGTAGGCGCTTAAAATAAGAGAGAGCTGCAATTGCCCCTCTCTTCCTGGATCAGACCCTCGCCTCATTTTCAGACTTACTATGCAGCATCTTCTGGAAGCATCTAAGGATCAAGAAGGCCAGAATGCTACTGAGCATAGTCATGCAAAGCCAAAAGTGGACTTTTCTTCTGTTCTAAAGGAGGAAAAGATTCCAGTAACTTTTGCAGTTAAAAAGGAACCAGTAAACTGAAGGGGAAAACATTTGCTTGAAAATCTTTATAAACAGTTCACTGAACAGATTTTTCCTGAAAGCCTTTTGATCCTTTTGGGATGATAAAATTGGCAGACAGTTACAAATCATATTTCTATCTCCATGTGCCTAAAGTCCATTGAGGAAAGCTTTCTGTATCACAAAGTAGATCAAGCCACCAGTATTCTGTGTTCCCAAACTTGTGAAGATCTCCCACTTGGTGCAATGAGGAACTCTCCCCACATGTAGAGAGCAGTGTATTGGAGTAGACCGAGATACTTTTATTCAATAAGGAATGCTAAAAATAAATCACTTCTGCAGGGGGGCAAAAATCTCTGTACAATCCATTCACACAAATAGCAGTAAAGCAGGGAAGCAATAAAATGGCCAGTGAGCTGGACATACATCCACCTAATTGGATGGCTTTCTCCTTGAATTTTTCTTATTAAATATCGTCTAAAGACACTTTAGAATACAGGTTGATTCAGCATTTCACTTCTAAGCAATCCAAAAGGGTTGTGCAGAGCTGTATTTAAAAGTGAAGTCAGAAAATGTACACGGCAATCTTTTTCCTTTTAAAAATCAGTGGATAAGAACTGATTTGTAGCACTGGGATATTTTGCAAGTGATCGCTTTAAATGGTGTCTTTTATCAATCAAGATGCTTGTTGAAAAGCAAGATTTGCTTCAGTGGCAGCTGGTCTGGACAGATCAGCCCTTGGCTTTACACTGGACAACAAAGATTTTGCTTCCTGAATACTTTTGGATGTATCTGATGGATTTCGGGCTGTTGATTATGAAAATCAGCAAGAAATTTCCCTATCGTGTACTGTTTTTTTGAAATCGCCTATATTTGTTATTTCAATTCATAATTTAAGTCTATTAAAATGTTGCCCACAGTGTAAGCTGAAAAGTTTTCTATCTTGTGTCCAAGCATGCCTGGGCATGCAGTGACACTGCACCTAGTGCAGGCCACACAACATGAAGTGGGAATGCTAAGGCTTAGGCAGGGCGGATGCTGGCAGGACAGGTTTTAGAAAGGCTATAAAAGCATTTAGCACACACCATTTTATGCATTGCGTTTATATCAGTTTGCATTCATGTTGATGCGCATGCTCTATGTGCATAGCACTTTGTGTGTACTCACAATAATAAAGCAATTGTATTTTCAGGAGGATTCGTGGTAGCAAAATGTCTCGCCAATGTTGCAACAGCCATGATACGTTTCTTGGCAACTACAGAGCACCAAACTGTGCAGGTGGTTGACAACATCTTCAAGCATACAAAACCATGAAGTGCAACATGTCACTAAAGATTGATTTTCTGCATTCGTATTTAGACTTCTTCCCTGCAAATCTTGGTGCAGTCAGTGGCGAGTATGGTGAAGGGTTTCACCAGGACATTGCAATCATGGAAAAATGGTATCAGGGCAACTAGAATCCATCAATGCTGGCCGATTATTGTTGGACACTTAAATGAGAAGCCTCAGACACTGAGTACAAACGAAAATCATCAACAAAACATTTTAGCTCAGTTGAACTATTGCAAAGCATCAGCACCGTTATGCGATTAAACGCATTACATTCAATAAAAATTATTTTCTTGCTTCTCCAAATTCCTACGTGATACAAGTAGTCTGAAATTATATTTGTGTTCAGCTTCAAGTGGTCTCGCATAATCTAAAAAAATTTCTGAAGAAGCAACGCTTTTGAAAAAATGTGTTGTCCAGTATTAGTGATTGGCAGTCTATAAATACATTAGGTAGTCAAACCCTATGAAACTTCTAGGCTACACAGCTGCAGCAGCTGCACTCTATTTTGAAAGTTTATTTCTCAGGAGATTGCCATCTCTTGCCAGTTGAGAAGTCTGTCTCCCAAGGCTGTCGTCCTTACTGCAGAGAGGAGGACTTGGAGTTGCTAGGGATGGGATGGATGATGAGTGCAGTTCTCAGTGTAAGGCATTGGTTGGAGTCAGTCAGGTAAAGAAGGAAACACTTCCAAAATGGAGCTTGGGAACTATGTGAGATTATGTCTCTCCCCCATTGTACAGTGAACTTCTCAGATTGAATAGAGGGAAGTGACCTCCTTCCTCCCACACCTAGTTGGGCATCCCTAATGCCAAAGTTGATGTGCTTAAATTATTTGCTCTAGGTCTCAGAAGTCTATGGCAGTGCCAGCTTTGTCTCACTCTCCGCTTACCCACATGACCATCCTTCTTTTCAGTGAATGTATGTTCATGAAAGATGGCATTTCAACAGTGCTGGAAACAGAAGTCTTCCCTTAGCTACAGAAGAAATAGAGCATAGGCAGCAGTATGCAAGGTTCCTCACCACACCAATACACTTCCACCCTTTTCTGGAGAAGCCACTTTAAGTGATGGAGAGGTAGACTGAGTTTCCAAGTCGTGCTTTGCCTGCCAAGAATCTCAACAGGGTGTCAGCTGCAACGGGAGTTTGTGTGACGTGATCTTTCCTGCATTAGAAACTAGACTGAAGCAAACAACTCATCTCAGATATCTTTTAGGGAAAAACTATTACAACTGTTAAAAAAATTAAAATTGAACTGATTTTAAAAGGGCAGATTTAGAAATAGTACAAGAAAATACAAAGTCACTTTCGACAGCTCTTCTGTGCCCTTGATTTGCTATTGCTAAGATTCCACGTAACACTTTCTCATGAAGCATGCCAAAGGATCTATGCTGCATATTGAAAATGTATTAACAGTTTTATATTATACTCTAATTTAGATTTTAAAAACACAAACATTCAAAGTTATGATTCCCACCACAGCTATAATTTGGCCACAGTGTGTGCACATTAGAGAACTGTGTGTTTCACTAATGTAAAATCCTTCATTATTTGTATGAATTTCATTTTATGCCTTCATATATGTACGGCATAGCCAAGCTAGGCTTGCCGTGGGAATCATGATTTTGAATTGCCTGACTTCTGTATTTAGCATCTCCACCACAGCACCAATAGACTTTTAGGATCTGTTTCTTTAGTGGAGTTAGGCAGAGAGGAAAAAACCATGAGGCTTGCAGAGACTCATCAGGGTACACTGAACATAAACAGTTAAGGATTATTCAGGGTTTGTACAAATAATTGAGTATATTATTAAGCAAACATGCACACTTCCAAACCTCTGCAGGAGCACCTACCAGTGGACCATGTGCTATATATGTGCAATATGTAGTTTTCAAATAGCTATCACTTCAATTTGTTTAGAAACAGAGGCATTATGGTCAAGTGTTCAGAGGTGGGGATTGACTCAGACCTCCTGGGCTCTATTCCCAGCTTTCCCACTGACCTGCTGTGTAGCCTTTGTAAAGTCACTTTATCTTACTGTGCCCCAGTTTCTCCATCTAAAAAATAAGTACAAAGTTCACCCAAGCAGGTGTTTTGTGAGTCTTATTAATATTTGTGATATGCTTTGCGTGATCTAGAAATGCCAATGACTAGCCCTTGCTAAGTCCGTGCCACATGATGTTTAAGAAAAAAGAAATATGGATTAGAAAACAAAAAGTGATGTTTTTAACATTCATTAGAAAAACATCTGAATAGAATTTTACCAACTCTTCCTTTCTCCACCAAGAAAATCTTGTGAACTGTGAGTATGCATAAAAAATTTCAGCACATTGAGAATTTAAGACAGTTAAGTGTCTGAAAATGGGAGATTATACTAGAAATGCCTTTTCAACCCTAAGTATTGCAATAGAAATGCAACACTACAGAAGAGCTTCAGGAGGACAGACAGTAAAATAATCTGATCTTGCAAGATTGTTTCTCTTTTTAATGACTCCAAACAGAGTTTCAGAACAAAATACATTTTTAACAGTGCTTTTTGCTTTGATTTCTCAGCATATATAAATATTTCACATCAAAATATTCAAAAAAGGCATTATTTTAAAATAAGATGCCAAACATGGCAAACTAAAAAGTTACAAGAAGCCATTTTTATTATAAGACTGCCTTGTGTGCATGCCTCCTGCTTGTCAAATTTCTCAACACTCCTGGTAAGGTAAATAAATGCATAATAAATTTAGTACCGTGTACACTATGGACTTAATCTTTCCATAAGAAGCTGTGAAGCACAGCATGCAGCACTGGCAATAGAAGGTAGAAACATTTTTACCAATCTGTCTTAATTTTACATGTTATACTCTCCCTCTTGTGATGCCATTCATCTCTCAGTATTGAATTCCTTCCACTTCAATTCCAACTTTTCTTTCATTCACTGGAGTCCACTAAACTATCCAATTGCAGCACAAGCGTTTCACAGCTAGTTAGAAGTTGGTAACTGCAATTTTTTTCCAAGTGAAAGTATATTTTAAAATTAACTCCACGAGGATTGAGAATGTTTACAGTTTCTTTAACAAATAAAAGGGCCAGGGTAGATTTTGCTCAAGGCTCTCAGACCTTCAGAAAATAACATCTTTTAATTTAATCTATTTCTGTATGGGCAAGAAAGTATTTTTAAATATTTAAACAAAAATTCTTTAGGGGTTTAGCCAAATGCAGTGTATAGGTTTTAGAAAGCACTTAAGACACACGTGGCTAATAAGAGGCAAGCTCAAGAGAGGCAGGGTTTGGATATCCAATTCTTCATGCAAAAATGAAAGAAGAAAATTTTTAAAAGCACTTGATAAAGTACTATACCTAGGATCAATGTGCAAAATACAGATCTAGATTTTGAACACCTCAAATTCAGAGGTTGTTTAAGTCTAGAGATTTGTTCAGGCTCATCTTTATATGATAAGGAAGGCATTTATACACTGGAATTCAAAGAATTTGTACTTATTAAATACCAATATTTGTATCTCAAGCGTTCACCAACATAATGCTTATGCCACCTAAAATGGACTGATAAAGTAGAAATATAATATTTCTGTAATTTATTTACATACATTTATATTTAAAAATGCATGAATTCTATAAAATGGTTTTCTAGCTTCTCCCTAGTATTCCCTGCATAAAATCATGTTGCATGTCAACCAGGAAGACTGGATAACAAAACAAGCTTTGGCACTGGGCTGAGTGGGACGGAGAAGCATCGAGGTCTCAAGCTATACAGTTTAAACGACAAAATCCACTGGGAAATCTAAATGGTGTGTTTTTCTGTTACCTCCAGGTGACAATGTCCAAATGCCTTAACACATTGCTGAACGTCTGTTACATAAACTCCTGTCACTAGGAATAAAAATAATGGATGGATGGATAATGGTCAGGCCGGACCGGCTGCCTGTTGCCAGTGGCATCTTTCAGACCAATTTAAAAATAGCTTGCAAGTAGCATGCACTTAATCTAAATATATATAATCTGGCCTGGACAACATCAGCACATTGCGAATACAGCCCTTTGCCCCTCAAACACAGATGTTGGATGGCTCGAAGGACCCAGGCCTTTGGTTTAAGTCAGAAGATGAACTACTGTTTACAAACTCTTTTCCAGACTCTGCCTAAAACCAATGCTGAATATTGTCTTTCAGAAAAGTTTGCACTCAAAAGGAAATTTAAAGTAAAAGAAATTGTGCTTTGTATGGGTACATTACAAAATTTCACAGTTCTCCCCTTTATAATAAACAGGATGATTCAAATTCTATCTGTATCATGATGTGATGCATATTATCAAACATCATAATAAAATCCTGCAGCTTTCCCCCCAGCACATATGAAAGAACGGCCATACTGGGTCAGACCAATGGTCCATCTAACCCAGTATCCTATCTTCTGATAGTGGTCAATGCCAGATACTTGAGGGAATGAACAAAACAGGTAATCATCAAGTGATCCATCCATCCCATCGCCATTTCCACTTTCTGGCAAACCAAGGCTAGGGACGCTTCAGAGCACAGTTTTGCATCCCTGTCCATCCTGGCTAATAGCCATTGATGGACCTCTCCTCCATGAACTTATCAAGTTTTCTTTTAACCCTGTTATAGACTGGGCCTTCACAATATCCTCTGGCAAAGAGTTCCACAGGTTGACTGTGCATTGTCTAAAGAAACACTTGCTTTTGTTCATTTTAAACCTGCTGCCTATAAATTTCATTTGGTAACCCATCGTTCTTGCATAATGAGGAGTAAATAACACTTCCTTATTTACTTTCTCTGTACCAATCATGATTTCATGCACCTCTATCATATCCCCCATTAGTCATCTCTTTTCCAAGCTGAAAAGTCCCAATTCTATTAATCTCTCCTCATAAAGCATCAGTGATTTTCCTCTTGAACTTTAATTAAAAAATCAATCCCAAAACAATGCGTAGTTAGATTAAATTATTAGAGCTTCATAAGAAGTTCATGTGTTCAATGCTTCTAGAAAATCAGGCCTTAGGGATATCAAATTAGGCAACCAAAATCCAAGGTACAAAGAATCAGAGGCCACTTCAAAATGTTTAGCTTTAACCTTGTTCTGCCTCTGTTTCCTCATCTGTAAAATGGCAGTATTTCCCTATCTGCAGTGGTGGCACTATGCTGTTTGTAAAGCCTCTTGAGATTCCTGGGCATAAAGCTCTGTAGGTATACAGTGCATTGGTTTTAGTTTGTTCGTTTTCATTTTTTAAATAAAGACTTTAAATGTCTAGGTATTCGTATGATGTGACAGTATCCTTCTGTGCTTAAGGAAGGTATGGTCTTCAATGCGGCAGAACAGTACTTGCTGCTTGTAAGAAAGAATTCTATTGTACAATGTGATAAACAAGCTGCTTACTGCACTTTATTCTGTTTTTAAACATGGATTATTACGGTAAAGAACACTACTCTATTTTATAATGCTTGTTGAACAGGGGCTTCTTTCATTGTGTACCCACATGTGCGGTTTGACGACTGAGGAGAAAGGGCTGTCAAACCCCAAAATTGTATCTTGTTTATAGAGAGCATTTTTTCCTTGCCCCCCTTTCCTCCGTACTCAGAATTAAACATTTACTGTATGTCTTAAGTAACATTTAATGGATAGAGTACTACAAGTTTTCATTTCAAAACCTAGTATGTTTGAATAGTAGAATCATAATAATCTCATTGTCAGTAAAAACCACGTTGGTGGTCTTTGAGAAGGTTATCTGCCCTAATCACTGTTTAGAAAGAACCCAGTAATGTCATTTAGGAAATAAATATTGTAGTAAGTACTAGTACGTATTTAAAATTTCATTTAGAATTCTGAGCTGCATCGGAATTTTTTCCGCTCTGGTTGTGTCTGCTTCACAAACGCTGTATTTTTCTGCTGGGCCAGTCCGGGTCACAGCACAAGCTGGTGTGTCTGTTCAGTGTACAGTAATTGGTGGAAGAGAAAAGAGAGTTTGCTGTATTTAAATAATTTTGCGTTTTGATTTAATATATATTTTTAAAACAAAAACCTCACCATATTGTAGACATGTGGCGGGAATTGACAAGCATTTCTGCTGATGATTGTGCCTTTGCTACAGGGAGTGGGGGAAAAAATAGTTTAATGAAATAGTAAATATTGACAAAGAATTACAAATGCCCTTTTGTTCAAACTTGTATGGAAGTTTTTTAAATCCTGACATTGTGATCTCTCTGCTCTATAGCTCCATAGTCTAAACGTTGTGGTTGAAAAGGTCTCTTCTGAATTCAGTAATCCTAATTTAAAACCTGATAGCCTCAAAATGTAAACAAAAAGAAGTTCATTAAAGGTGTACTCCTTTTTTTATTTTAAATTCTTTTTCCTCTTTCCGCTCCTCAAAACTGTCTTAGAGCCTGCAATACAAAATATGTCTCTGCTAATCATGTTCTTTTCCATTTGGCAACTTTGATTCCCCTCCCAGCACCCTCCCCCACACTCTTCCACTACTTACAAAGGAGCTAAAATTAGCCTGGTTTTATGGTGATTCATTCACTCAGCAGTATTGAAGGTATTTTGTCAATTATGTAAATTGTGGGACTGAGGTTCATGTGAGCTGTCTTCAGTTTTTAGTTTAAAAAAGTTCAGTTCTGGGTTTTTTGTCAAAAAATTGGAAACGGGAAAATTTATTTTGCAAAACGTACTTACCATTTTCCATCCAACCAGAGATGTTCTGCTGAAAATATTTAACATTTATGGTTTAAAAACCAATGTAAGTCTTGCTCTCTCTCTCTCTCTTTTTTTTTTTTTTTTTGTGCAAAGGCCAATTCCACCTCACTTCACATTAACTGGAAAAGAAAAATACCCGTAACTGGAAACCTGACTGCAGATGCAGAACTCTGATAAAGTCACCATTGATGATAATGCATTGTATTTGCATAGCACTTTTCAGGCTGTGTAGAGCGCAGCACAGCTCAGGAAGAGTAAAGGCAACGGAAAGCTTACTTTGGGTGTTCCCCTATTCCTTTATTCTAAGTAGCATTTACAGATGCTTTTCTCAATTTCACTGGTTGCTATTAGCTCCAACGAGCTACTAAATCATCTGGAGATGAACAGGTTATAGTGAAGACCTAGTCATACCACCTTTTGCTCCAGCCACATCCTCTAAACCAGTAACTTAATCTGCCAGTGGTGTGGTGCAAAGTGGCTTCCTCACAGCTGAGAATATGGCCGTGCAGGCATATCAAAGACCTTTATAAAGGCAACTAAGTGTTGTCTTTGAACTCTGACAGAGAGATTACAACCAAAATTTTAAAAGGTTCCGGAGGGGTAGCCGTGTTAGTCTGTTTTCAGCAAAACAACAAGAGTTCTGTCGCACCTTAAAGGCTAACAAATGTATTTGGGCATAGCTTTCAATGAAGTGGGTTTCTGCCCACGAAAGCTTATGCCCAAATAAGTTCGTTAGTCTTTAAGGTGCCAGAGAACTCTTGTTGTTTTGATTAAAAAGTGGTGCCTAAGTTACTGAATATTGAGACAACTTTGAGTCTTATTGTGGGAGCTGCTGAGTGCCCATAACTCCAGCTGAGTTGACGGGATGGGATCTGTAGGTGCATAGTCTGAATTTTGGGCCCAGAGTGTGTCAAGTTGCGGGGAGGGGCTTAGTGATTTTCTGAATCTGATCACCTGTCCTGGGTAATGAAGCATTTGTGAACAGCCCAGCTGTTGATTTTACCATTTCATCTTCTCTCCATCTGCTTTCTGTGGAGAATGCATGTAACATGAATGCAAGTTGCTAAAGGAAATGGTCTTATGTGATGGTGACCTCCTTCGTGCAGTTTTTTTCTTCGTGGGCTCTGATAATTATGTTGACACCTTTTAAAAAGGGTTCATATTGCAAGCATTCAGTTAAAAATGAGTAACAGAATGCTGGAATTAGTCAGTATGCCTTTAAATTGTGTTTAGACTTTTTAAAAATTATCTTCAATTTTACTGCTCACCCAATGCGCATCTGTTGTTCCAGCAAATAAATGTTTGGGTCGTTAAGCTTGTACAGTTGCCAATGTCCTCATGTCAAAGATAATTTTAACCAATTCTTCCTGGAGATAAATGTCATCTTGATTCATTGTGATGGTTTCTCAAATGTAGTACAAAAACATTTTAATCCTTGAATGATGTCATTCCATAAAGGTCTTTTACCCTCCATTTTTAATCTAACCTGGCTGCACTCAATCAGCCGTAAACGGCTTTACGTCTGTTCGTCTTAAATGTGCTTGGGAAAAAGACTGGGCATGACGCCATTCCAATGTTCTGGCCACTAAGTAACTACAGTGTGGCCAACAGCTGTGCAAGATTCTCCGTGCTGCCCCCTGTTGTTCCGCAGTGCTGGGCTGGAGGGAGCACTCCTGAGGGTGAGTGGTTAGTTTGGTCTCCATCCTCATTCAGCCATCAGCCTTTGCTAAAACTGACAAAAAGGGCAGTTGTTTTTGTGTGTGGTTGGGTTTATTTTTCGTGATGTGGTTCCTTGAACAATGAGAAAGGGGTGAGGCCACTATCTTGTGACACATAGGTTACTGAAATGCCATCGGAAGGTAATGACTTTCAGCCAATCTGTAACATACTGCCTATGAAGGAAAGGTGGTGCCAACACTTGCAAATTTTATCACAAGTCTCAGATATTTGGTGTTTTACTTAAAGCCCCAGCTGCTGGAATCCAGTAACATCATGAAAATCTCAGCTTTCATTTAAAATAAGTTTTAGCCCTCATGCTTAGAGAGAAAAGCTGGAGGAGATGAAGGAAATGTACCCTAAAGACTCAGAAACCAGAAGGCTAATAACAAGCCCCCATCACGCCCAAATCATTGTTTAAAAGAAACACTCACGATTTTGGGATCTGGTTCAAGAAAGAGCCTCAAGACAACTCTTTTGGTGCTACAAGCAGGAGTCTCTGGTGTCGCTTGCTGTTGCTGGGATGTATTGCCGGCAGCCGCTCAATCTATTTGAGTCTCATGCTATTCCTGGCTGTGTCACCGATAGCTACACTGAATAGAGGCCACTCTCCTTCCCGTTCGAAGGGCTGGGTTCTCAGCCTGATCCCCTAAGGAAGTACCTATGAGAAGATATATATAAATTATCTGATGTCTGCAGTGCACAAATTCATTATATCTACTAACCTAAGCTGAAATTGAGCTTGTGACTTAGAGGTGAAAGGCTTCATAACCTGTTATTAAACCTATGAGATGTTCAGTCCCCACTAATTTGATGTTTCAGATGTAATTTTCTCCACAGGTATTATGGCTTCATTAGCACACGGTACATGATGTCTCTTCACACCACAGCACCCATGCACAGCATTTACCCATTAGAGAGCATTCCGGAACAGTGAATGGTACAATAACTGGAGCATACACATCCAAAATAAATGTGTGCAAAGTTTATTTTTTCTAAACACAGGGTGAATTCTTGCAGTCACTACTCATGAGTTAGTCTCCTCATCGACTATCTAAAAATCCCTTCCTGAATCTTTTCTTTCAGGTTGTTAAAGTTCTCATCAGATTAAAATATGCTGACTGTAGACAGGCTGTTGACTAAACATACCCAAACAACAAAGTATTTTGGTTGATCATTATAAATACTAATTTCTTGAGTGCAATATAATTGCCAGTATAATTCCCTTCCATCCATTATTTTTGTAGTTGGGGATCAGAGAGCCATAAACAAATGTAAAATTATGTGTTGTTTTTCTTTACCAATTGCACCTATGGGTGAGCTAAATTCCTATTTGACCGATTATCGCCAATAGTTGTGGCTGACAGCATTTTCACTGATAGATCCCAAAACATATACCAACCTACAAACTGTGCTGTATTTCTTGATCTAGCCTCTTTCTTTTCAGCTTTTATTGACTCTTACATTTTCACTGGGAAGAGAAATTTTAAGGGCATGAATATATTGGACAAAGTTTGACTTATTTCTTTTGTTTTTAACAGAGAGGTTAAAAACAGTTTTCCATAAGGTATTTGGTACATTCCACCATAGAAATGAAAGGTTTTCTAGTCTCTCGTGCTCATTAGATGGCACTCGTGTTCACTTGACAGCAGTCAGGGCAGCTGTAATTCTATTACGTTCTCATCCTGTTGACCATCTCTTCTATAATCACACGTAGAATATTCATTGAATACCAAAGAAACAGGACAGGAAAGGCAGCCTTTCACCATCCTCAAATCAGTGTGAGAGGAGGGCACAAGCAACATATGGCAGCAGCAAAAGCTACTGGCAGCTGCTAAATGTGCTAAGCACCTGACAAGCTTGGAAATCTTCCAACAGGCTCCAAAATTCTTGCATATGTTTCATGGGTGATACTTCATAGCTGCAAATACTCAGCAGTCTCTCCTCCCAACCTTTTTATAATGGCTCTGGAGGTGAACCCAAGGGACCATGAAGGATGCAACTATTTGCCACAGAAATGGCATCTTTCAATGCCTTTGCTCTCTAATTTCTAGGACATGCATGTAGGACTCAATTCAACGCAGTACTCAACAGCATTATCCTTTCCAAACTTTAAGAATATACTCTCCTGTTCGTGTTGGATCCTGTTTCCTCTTTATCAGATAGTCTCGTACAAATAACACTGGCATTTAGACGACCTCTGCCCCTGTCCAAACACTTCCTCCCCCCCACCACTCCCTGTATTCAAGCTAAGGCTTGAGGTAATTAAATTTCTCTCTTTTTCCCTCTAGCAACATTGATCTATATTGGATATTTAGACTCCAGAGAACCAAAGCTCTTTATTCCTGCCTGGAATATATTGTCCTCAGATTTATTCCATACGTGTGCAGAATAAATGATGAAGGAATAATCTAGCAGAGTTGCAGCAGCATGATTTGTGAACCACACAATGGCAGTTTGGCTGCCTCGGCCTGTTTTGTAATAGATACATTGTAACACCTTCATTTTTAGTCTGGCTTTGTTAAATTACCAAAATGATTTTCCTTTTCACTGTTAAGTGGGTTTAATGGAGAGACTCTCTCATTAGAGTAAACTTGAAAAATGGTGGCTGTGAGCTGGTGAGTTCCCCCTGGCTCTATTGTAGGGAAGACAACAGTTAGCTCTTCCTCCCTCTGACACCAGGAATCTTTGCAGGAGGCTGCCGGCTGTCTAGTCTCACCCTCTATTGTCACAAATTTTCAGGGAGGAGCCACTGACCATACAGAAAATTGCACGTGCAAAAAGTTAGGTATGCACCATTACACCTGCATTGGTAAGAGCCAGGCTGAGCCCGTTGCAAATCTACTCCTTTATTATCTAACAAAAGAAGGAAAATACATGGGGGCAGGAGATTTTGTTTTTATTGAGTGTTCACAGTGTGCTTGTCCCTGTATACAACATATAAGGCAGGGTCTATGCTCCAAGGAGATTAGGGTCAGATTTTCAATAGGTTTTAGTAACCAGTGGCTCCCAATATCTTTAATGGGAACTGATGGGTCCTGAGCCGTTTGAAAATCTGACCGTTTCATTTTAGGTGCATAAGTGTTAGCTGGGTTCTTTAGAAAATTTCGGCCCTTTCAGTCTAGTGCAGGACATGTTTCTGTTTCTTACTTCACAGACTTTCTCCTTCAAATGAATTGCATAAATCTGGCATTTATCCTGTTTGCTTGCTGAGGGAGAGGATGGCCCCCTGGACAGGGTACTTACCTCAGGCTGAGAAAACCTAGAGTCAATTCCCTTCTCTGCCCCAGTCTTCCAGTGTGACCTTGTGCAAGTCACTTAGCCTTGCTGTGCCTCAGTTTCCCTTCTGTAAAATAAAGATAATTATACTTCCCTACCTCACAGGATGGGTGTGAGGATAAATACATTAAAAACTGTGAGGCACCCAATACTGTGGTAACTGGTGCCAGAGAAAACGGGTATACTTATACATTCAACTGATGCCTCATGGAGGTGGGGAGAGAATTGACAAAGTAGAGAGAGATGTTTCAAAGAACTTTTTACTTGCCTGTCCACTGCATGCTTCTTACACCATACAAGAGAAAGCAGGCACTTGGGGGAAAGGAAATCCCTTAAGGCTGCCACCCCAGTTGGTTCAGTGTTAAATGAAATTAGGTTGCTCTGTTCACATTTCATGATGTTTGTGTTTAGTCCTCACTGCTTTTTTATTGGATTTGATGTATTCATTAAACGAAAGGCAAGGCTCAGCAGGAGGGAGTGGCGCTTGATATGTGGAGCGACTGGGCTGATGCCATCTAGCTTTCAGAAATCACTATGGGAAAGGAGACACTACTCCACACTGTAAGGCTGGAGAGAGCCTCTCTATTTGCTGGAGATCCTTAAAGAGATTAGCACATAATCTTTAAAGCAGTTTAAAACTCAGGTAAATAGCTGGAGCCTGTGTTGTTTACAGTCACCTTTATGTTGCATGCTCAGCTGCTATGTCATCCTATTCAGATATCAGCCATACAAATGAGGTTACATTGGTTTGTACTTCCCCTTTCCCAGGGAAGTGCAACTCAGCAAAATCTTGAGACAACAAGGTCCAATTTTTGTTCTCTAGGGTGCCATTCTGCTGCCATTGAAATCACTGGCAAAACTTCCAGTAGTTACAGCTCTTTTTCTTCCTCCCATAAACTATTCTCTTCTTTCTTCCATGCTTCTCTTCTACTTGTCAGTATCAGCTGATTATGATCTCCTGCGCAGATGACAATTTTAGCTTGAGTAAGCAGGAAGGAAGCATGCAGTAGGGTTTCGAACAATCTTCAATAATTAGCCACCAAGGAAAGAAAACATCCCCCAAAAGTACACAGAGGGCACTGATTTATTTCATTTGACGGAGCTGGAACATTCATCTGTAATGGTGGTGGTTAAATTAATTATGAGGACACACTGACAAGGAAGCTAATGTGCCCCTAAATGCCATTCATTATTTTCTATACAAGATGAAGTATCTTTGCGCATTCCTGCGTCGCTGCTGTTCTGCATCGCAATCATACAGGTTTGATATTTCATGAGACTTAAACATTACACTTCCAGCTCGAGGAAGATACATGATGACTCAGTGTAAGAACTTATTAATCCCCTGGCTGGAGTTTGGATTGGTTTGCAGAAAGCTGTAGGGCTTGCTACGCTTTTATCATGTTATGCTACTGTGACAGCCACCATCTGGCTACTACAATGGGACTGAACTGAGGACTTTCAGACCTAAATCTGTGAGCTGCGTCAGTTTGAGCGACTGCTCTTTAGTTAGTGCTGTAACAGACAGTCTTTGTGAATCAGGCACAGAGAGGGACATGATGCACATTCACCACTGGGTTACACTACAATATTTAGTTTCCCATCATACCTTTCTAGGCATTTGTACCATGCTCGTCACCATAGTACCTGAACACTATACAGAACATCACCATATCCTAGTATCCTGGGGTTCTGTTTGTTCCCTCTTTCCACAAAGGCAGTAGGCTTGTTTTATTTATTTATTTAACTTATTTTTGGCACACCCACTTCTTCCACTTCTTTCTTCTAGCTTCCTTCTTTTTTTGGTCATTGTTCTGAAAGAGCTACAGTAAAGGAATAGGTTTTACAGTGAGCTATGAAAGTGGTGGAGATCTGTGCTCATGCTGATCTCCACTGGAAGTAGGTTCCATACTGTCAGGATATTTCTGGAGAAATTTCTGTCTCCTGCTCTCAAAGGTTTTATCCTAGAAGTATAACGATTCACAGTTCCTGAGGAACATAACTGTCGAGGGAGATAATTGACACACAGATAGAATTGTTCTCATCATTATGGGTCTTAATGGTGAGAAAAAGGACCTACACTCTGATCAGTATTCTATAGGCATCTAGCGTAGTGAAGAAAATGCGCGGGCGATACACTCTCGAGAGCCAGAGTTGTTGAAGAGGTGGAATGCTGGGCCAAATAAAACTTTTAAGAGCGAGTGTATTCATTCCCTGATATTATTACTCCTTTGCCAAGCAGTAACAGATATTAGGGCCTTTTAAGTCATTTCCCATTTGGAGCAAAAATTGGTGATGTGGAATCAGATATTTTCTTAGTATAGTTTATTTGCAGAATGTTCACAAGTTGTTTCTTGGAACACAGGTCCTAAGATACTGCATAAAGTCAACCCTGTAAAGCAGAAACCTCAGATGAGATACCTCTGCCCTATTTCCAAAAGTAGTTATTTTGTACCTCTATCTCCAGGACTTTATACAAGTCTCACAACCTGTTCCTCCTTTCTTCCCTCAGCCCAGGCACATTTACATGGGAAACAGAGACTAGGGTAGCTCTTGGAAACCACAGGGCTTAGATGGATGAGTCTGGACATCTAGCCTCCTTTTGGCTGGTTTTGAAACACAAAAGAAACCAATAAAGGCTTGAGACCCTGGCCAAAGAAGAATGCATTAACTCGCACAATAACCCTTAATAGTTCTCTGGGTGCAGTTACTGCATGACATGTGGAACTCTCTCTGTGGAGAATTTCACTGAGTACCGTGATGCCCAACGTGCAAGCCATTAGCACCATTCACTATAACAGTCTAATGAGTAACTGCAAGGTCAGAAAGGCATGGGTCACTGTTGCAGCTGCTTATTCAAGGCTGAACCCAAGCCAATATCTTCAAACGGGCAAGAAACCCATTTACACAGAGGAAAGACAGAGAGTTCTTTGCTAAGCCATGGATCCAAAACTAATGACCCATATGGCTCGGTTCTTCTGACTTCCCATTCCAGTGCTGGATGAGGGTGGAGGAGATGTTGAATTTCCAGCAGGGCTACCTGCGCCTGTCTAGTGTGTTTATATTAGGTTTACATTTCCAAAGGGGTGCAAAATAAAAGGAAAATAAATATTGTTAACAAAATGGATTTGAAAATGCTTCACTTTAGTTTGCTGTTATGCATTGTAATCCCAACCTCTTAGCCTAGCTAAGTGAGTTCATAGCAGTACAATTATAACACAGTGTTTCTGGCTGTCAGTCCATCTTATCGCTCCATCTTTACAACCCGTTTTACTAGAGCAAAGAAACTGTCAACGCCAAGATACAATCATTAGACCGTTTTGTTCATTTACTTTTCTATTTTTGAAACAATAGAGAGAAAAGTCATCCAAATTTATCATCAAAGAAAACTATAAACCTAGGACTATTCCAGTCACTTGAAACTGTGAGCTCAGATGATCAGATACTATATTGATGGACGTGGTATAAAACTCTACAGATTTAGGATTGTAAATAGATGTCAGTTCAGATGAAAGATCAGCTGGACCTGAACAACCCTTGGTCATAACTATCAACCAATCAAGGCCCATATAGGGGGTGCAAAGGAACAAAAGGAGAGAGACAAAAAATGTAATTTTCTAAGGCCTTGTCCACACTGGCAGCACTGTGCAGGGTGCATGTAGCTACATGCCACAATGAAAAGCAGGATGTATCCACACACTGTGAAGTGTAGCTACACATGGCAGTGACAGGCTCTGGCAGGGATGAGGCATTGGGACATTACACTGCTAAAAATAGCCGTGTAGTCATGGGAGGCACCGCTTGAGCCATGTCGGGTACATATCCTAAGGTTCTGACATATCTTTACTCACCAAAGCAGTGCTTCCCCATTTACATTACTGCGGGGGGGTGGGGGGTGCAGTGTCGGTACTCTGCACGCTGCCGTAAGTGTAGACATAGCCTTAGGAAACTGAAAATGCTGTGGGATTCATTCCTTTGGTGTCAATAGTGCTTTCTGTGTCCTCAGATTCATAATTTTTTATTCCTTCCACAAATAAATTTCAACAGTGAAAGTGAGGGGACACCAAATTTGTGTGGAACTTCGGGCTAAAATGAGTGATGTCCCTCCAGATGAGGTGCATTTGAGAGGTATGGCCCTGATCTGACAAAGCCCAATGCTCTCTGGAGGAGATTTTCTAGAAAACAGAACCACCCCCCACTTTTGCTCATTTCATAAATGCCACATAACTGGGTTTGCTCCCTCTTCTGCCTTTGATTTACACTGCTGTCCAGCCAAATCAAAGCCTTGCCTTTATTTATTGCAGCAGGCAAACGTGTGCTATGGACTTAATTCAGGATATGGACTAAAATCCTCCCCTGGAGCAGAGTATAGCACTTTGTCATTTTCAGGCACTTGGAAGCTCACTGCTTTGGAGTTTCTGTAAACAAGAATAAATTCAGGGAAAATCCTTGAATTACATATGTATTCTGAATGAATACATTTGAGTCAGAGGAGTGCACTGTAAGATGAATCTATCTGTCATATGCATTTAGTGTAAAACCTGGATTTGCTTTTCTTACTATCCACACAGATTCGATCGCCAGAGCTGTTTTGTCATTTGCTAAATACATGGGCTCTGCTCTCCAAGACACCAGCTCATCGGTTACCAAGAGAGCAGCCTGTCATAGGGGCAGCACACATCATTTATACCTGTCAGGCACCCAGAGATCGGAATCTTTCCTGAAAATCTGATCCTCTGATAGCTTGGAAAAGGGGTAGCGAAAGCTGATAACAGACTTTGCCAGTTAGAAGGGAAAATGCTGGACCTGAAATGAAGACACTGAATAGGTATTAATGAAGGCTTATGGTGGAACCAGCTCTTTAGGGGTCTTCTAAAGGGAGATAGTATAGTTCATTGGATATGACAAGGGCCTGGGGCTCAGTAGACCGGAGCTATGCCACTGACCTCCTGCGTGATCATGGGCAAGTCACTTTGCCTCTGTTACCCCTCCTACTTTTTGTCTGTCTTTTCTAGTTAGATTGTAAGTTCTTCGGGTAGAGACCATCTCTGTATATGAGGCTGGGTCTACACCGACGGCGGCAAATTCGCCACCATCAGATCGATTGCCCTGGATCGACTGAGAGGTCTGTGTAGACCCGCTCAGTCGATCCAGCAAGCGACGCAGGAAAACCACCCCAGTAAGTGGTGTAGCGCTGCGTCGAAGGGAGCACTGTTCCCTTCGACGCAGCGCAGAGTGGACAGCGTGCAGAGGAGATGCTGCCAAATTGATGGGAGATACTCAAGTGATTTATGTCACTTGCGTCTCTCCCGTCGACTGCCACTGAATCGCAAAGGTAAGTGTAGACCAGGCCTGAGTAAAGGATCTGCCAATGGTTCTGTAAAAAAGATAAAAACATGGAATTATTTTGAGCATCTATAGCATGGTATATTGCAGGCCTGTGATAAGGTGGTGATAAAACTTAGTAGCACAAACCAATGCTATCCAAGAAGGTGCAGGATTTAAATTATATAAGCAAGCATGCTACCACAGCAAAACAAAAGCAGGATTTAAATCTGCCAGATGAGGCATCAGCTCTGAAAATTATAGAATTTCTTCCTCCTTGTACCTAATCCCTCACAAAGTTCAGTATTTTTTTCCCTTTCCCCAAAAGCTTACTTCTGACTCTCTACATGGTTATCATTTCACTTTTTCAATCATTATCTTCTCATGTGTGCCCTTTAAAAATGGTCAACAGCCAGGTGTAACCACCAGGTGATTGTTTTGCATTTGAATGTTGCAGATTTCCCAGCCAGTAAGTATTGCTTTCTCCTCTTATTTTTTCTCACGCTATTCCCTTCCTCTCATCCATGAGGAGGCAGCCCAGGTTTACAAGAAGGACCGCATGCATGAAATGCCCAGTTTTAAATGCTCTTTTGTTCCGCTATAAGTTAAAAATTGCTTTAAAATATAATTGACACCCTGAGGATCCTGTTCTTTGATTTCTAATCTAGACTAATTGCTTTCAGTATTTTTAAGGAGAATGTCCAAGCACCGACTGTGTGGGGGCTGTAAGTACTTACCAGTCAAACTTCCCTGGGGATTTCGCAGTAGGGCCGTTTACTACGAATTAAATGCTCATTAAGGACGTATTGATAAACATTCAGTTGTATCAACAGGTTTTGGATTAACGGCTCCCTCAGTGACCATTAATACACTAGACCATAAAGTTTCCTTTGTGGAGCCTTTGCACGTCTACAATGCACGTCTACACGGCAAAAAACCCTGCGACAGCAAGGCTCAGCCTAGGTCAACTGACTTGGGCTCAAGCTAGGGGGCTAAAAATAGCAGCACAGAATCCGTGCTCAGGCTGGAGCCCAGCCTCTGAAACCTGGTGAGGAGGGAGGGTCTCAAAGCCTGGGCTTCAGTCCAAGCACTGACAACTACATTGCTATTTTTAGCCCCATAGCTTGAGCCCGAATCAATTGGCCCAGGCCCTGGGGTTGGGTGTTGGGTTTTTTTGCAGTGCAGAGGTGCCACTGCAGTGATGAATGACTGTCATTGAAAGACCCACAGCAATTCTTTGGAGTCAGTCTGAGTTCAGTGATAGCATCTCTTCCTCCTTTCACCAACGTCAAGATCTTGTGTTTAACTTGTAGGTCTCGATTTTTGGGCTCTGTCACTGGTTCCGACAGAGACTTCCTATGGGATTTTAGTTTAGTCATGGAGTCTATCTGTACCACAATTTCCACATCGGTGAAGTGAGGATAAAAAAATATTTTCCTTCCTGACTTGTAGGGATGCTTGAGGCGTAATGCATTAGAGTTTGTAACATGCTTTGGGTTCCTTGGATGGAGGTGCTAATAGGTGTATTTATATTATTGCTGAGTACATGGAACAGTCTGGCTTTAAATGACCCACCAATTGGCATCTCCTCTGCTTCCACTGGAAGACCCCATCCCAGCAGACCTCACGTATACAAAATGTTCCTAATTGCTCTTTTTCTTTATTTTATGCCATCGCTGCTGGTTAAAGCCTTGGGCTGCCTTGGGCCAGGCTGAACAAACCCACATCCTCATGGCACCTTTCAAATACTTGAAATACCAGTCCCCATCCTGCCATCCTCCTCCAGCCCATCTTTCCTTGTATCAGATCCACCAGCTCCTTAGTCATTTATTTCCTGTTGGCTCGTTGAATTCTAACCCATTTGTCATCATCTTCCTGGGATTGTGTCAAAAGTATGCAGCAGAGTGTGATCCTGTATCACTCATCTCTTGTGATCCTGCTCCCCATGCAGGGATGGAGTCCTAGACTTAAGTCTCACTGTCTTTGCCTTTTTCAGTTTGGGTTAAACCCTGAATGAAACACTAACTCATCTTTGTGCATGTTAATTTTCGTAAATAGCTTTTTGGTCTCCCAACACATCTGACTCAAGAGGTACGCTGCAAATTAAACTCAAGGCCCAAATAAATGAAATTCCAGATCTCGGCCTCTGGGGGCTATTGAAGTGCAATGTAACATGCATTTACATTGTTTTAGTTCTCGTTCACGCTATGTCTCTTCACAGGCTCCCTGTGGAGTTACACTGACTTAGTTTTGCTTTCACATTGTACCAGCTCCTCCATAGTCTTACATTTAAATAGTCTCATTTCACTTTGACACCATGACGCTCTCTCTGTTGAGGTGCATTGAGACTGGCTGGAAAATTTAGCGACAATGCCAAGGCACAGTCAAGAACACATACCGCAGTGTTTCCCGGGCTAGCCAGTTGGCTAGCCATATTGCTATGCAGTGCTATGACTCTGCTTTAATGTCTGATCCCAATCTCTTGTTCTCTGGACTGATGCATTGTAGTTCTTTACTCTTTGACCCAGCCTGATTCACTCCCCTCCCTGCTGACAGAAAGTCTGTGTATGCAATGGGGTGTCTACAGGTAAACAAAGCGTCTCAACTAGCTCGTGTGGAAAACAATATCAGTTGGGGGGCAGATGCAGACACGGGGGGGGAGGGCTCTAATGCAGGACGTGCACAAAGCAGCATCCAACAGCCTCTAACAATGCTCAGAGCTGGACCCCCAAGAGAGATCAAGCAAGGGTGAATCCCTGCCCGGGGTACCATGGAGTGTGAGTGACTCTAACCTATTGTGTGGCTGCTTGGGAGCCAGAAGGACCCAGACATTAATGAGATGATGCCTGCAGACTCCTCTGAGAAGCATGTGCACACACAGCTACTGCAGTGCCCTAAAGTACCTTTAATACCATGGTAACGCTAAGTGCTTCCAAATGGTAAATGTCAACATCCTACTGGCAATCTCTGTACATCTGTCTGCATTTTGCATTTCACAGACAAGTTGTAAGTTCTGTTCTGTGCATAATAGCTTGTGCTCGACCTCCCTCTTACTTCTTAATGTGAACCATCAGACAGGGGGGAGCTGAAGTTCAAATGCACTAGCCATGTGTCCAGTAAGTTTCAAGATGCATCCTGATGCTGTTCAATGTTATGGTCTCGGGGCATCATCTGGCTTCATTGGGCATTTTAGATGCATGAGCACTTCATGGCTGGCACTCCCGTTTGCAGTTTTTCTGATTTAACTGCCATTAAATCAGTCTAATCCAGTCATACAATATTTATGGTAAAACTAGGCACGTGACTGTATCCAAGACAAATCGAAAAGATTCCCGCTTCTGTAGTCCTTAGGGCTAGCTTGACTTTATTATAGTCACCACTTTCCGTTATATTCAGCAGTAATGCAAGGAAGCTACAGGCCTGTACGCTGTAAGACATTAGCTTCAGGCCTATGAACTTTGAACAGGCAAACAGCCCAAAGAAAAACCCCAAGTACTGGGGAGCTGAAAACAGATTGTTTAAGAATTTCTAACCACAGGTGCATGAGACCACAAGAGGGTCATGGCAACAAATTGATGTCCGTAACAGGTACTTGAGTTACGTCTGCAGATACCTAACCACAAGAGGGCCATGGTAACAAATTGATGTATATCATAATAAGTTGAGATCATGAACATACTAACCTATAGCAGAAGGACGCTCCAGGATTAGTAAGCAGAGAAAACACAAATAAGGAAACGGGGAAAATCCCCTACTGAATATGCATCAAACATAGTGGCATCAGTGTATCATATAAAAGTTACATCCCAGCTGTGGGGCAGTAGGAGAAAGAGATGTAGATCTTGAGAGGTGCTAGAATGATGGCCACTGGTGATGAGGAAGGCGATTGGGATGAGGAAGGTGGTGGCTAACATTTGAGGTTGGTCTACAAGGGACGGGGTGAGTATATGGATATGCAGATGTTCATTCATGCACCAAAAGGGAATTTGTAGCTTTGATGCACGATCATATTTCCAAGCACCACACCGCCGTTAAGGAACGTCCAGAGACAAACGCAGTTGGACAGTTTTACTCTAAAGGTGAAATTGGGGGTGAGATTTTTTTTTTCAATTATTATTTAACAATAAGTGAAGCTCTGCAATTTCCCAGCTTGATTTTTTTATCTTTCCCCCACAAAAGGAACAGCAGTACACCGTGCAAATATATAAAAGCACTGTCACATGGAGTGTTAGGCACTTCCAGGATGATGCAAGAATAGAACCATTTCTTAAAGCCACCGCTGGGATCCAGTGTCTATATACATTTGTCAAAGGACACAGTATTGAATACTGCATTCTCCAAGCACTAGTCCAAGATAAATTAAAACTGGATGCTTGAACCTTCCTTGTATAAATCATTGATATATCAATATTGGGACTCAGAACAGCTACCCCCACATTTTTAAGTAAATATGTTAGAATTCTTGTGGGAAATGGTGGATTTAGCTTTATAAACTAAAGCAAAGGCTATTGTCGGGGGGCTGCTTTTCAATCTACTCAGCAGAACTGTGGGAAAGTAAGTGAAAAAAAAAGGTACAGGGTAAAGTAGATTTTTTAGGTGTTTAGGAACATAGTGATTGATAAAACAGAGATGCCATTCAGAATGTGTGTGAGTTCTTTCAGGTTAGAGATGAGGAAATGAGTAGTGGTGTAAAGTACTGGAGCAAACTGCTGTTGGAATGAGTTGGGTGCAGGAAGGGTATACGATACTGTGTATTTATTGCACTAGATTTTGACATCTGGAGACCAGAAGCCAAACCTTCCCTGAAGTCCTAGCTAACTATTAGTCTGGTGGTTTCATTCCTGTCTCCATTCGTTACATCACAAATCATCGCTCAAGGGATAGTCTCTGTTCAAGAGATGCCAAGCTCATGGACAAGTGCAGTCCTAAAATCTATTTGATGATTATCATTGACATTTCATATTGATTTTAAAGTGCTTTTGTTCACTTATAAAGCCCTCTGTAGTGCTGGCCCAGTCTATTTTTCAAGACTTGCTTTTCACTGAGCACCATCTGCTGATTTACTGCTGTGTCTTCATCTCTCACAATCTGGGGCTGGAGCTTTATGCCCCATGGTTGTAGAACCATCTTCCGCTTTATAGTCAGAAAGTCAAACCAACACATCATGCCAACTTCCCTTTCCCAGGATTTTAAACCTAGTCCTAGGTACAGACAGTCCCAGGAAGCTGGCTGAGAGGCCTGAATTCCTTCCCCATCCCTGCCTCAGCCTTTCTGCGCATTCAGATACCAAGGAGGTGCTGAAGGAGGGGCGCCTTTCAGTCTGCTGCCCATTCTACGTGGCAGCTGGAGCTCAGGCTTCGCACTGCAGTAAGAGACACCTCTCTTCACCCTCCGCCCCCTCTCCCACACAGCAGAAGGATTCAGAAATAAAGGGGAGAACCATGAGGGAAAAGGGGTGGAAGAAAAGATGGTTTGGAGCGGGGGAAGTGGAGGGATTTCAGAAAAGTGAGGACACACATGGAGAAAGAAATAGAGGATCTGAAGAGAGAAGAAAAACAGGTTTGAGAAAAAGATGTGGCCTGGAGATGGGAAAAGCCCTGGGCCAATTAGTAACCCGCAGCCACAGAAAAAAGGAAGATAAGATGTCCCAGGAACACACTGGAGGGGAGAGAATGGGCTTTCTGTCCTTTGAGGGAGACACCAGGCGGGAAATGGATCCACTCTATCCCCAACCCGAGGAAAAGAAAGATATTGTAGCCAGGGTGCTCGCTTGGGAGATGCAGGGTCAGTTCTGTGCTCTCTCACAGACTCCCTGTGTGACCTGGGGCAAGTCGCTTAGTTTCTCTGTGCTTCAGTCCTCCATCTGTAAAATGGGTATAACTGCTTCCCTACCCCATGGGGATGGTGTGAGGATACATTTGTTAAAGATTGTGAGTAAAGAGGTGTTTTCTTTTAGAATTATTTTCCTCAAGAAACTTTTGATTTTGCCAAAAAATTTCAGTTTTCTTTCAGGAAAACAGAAACAGAATATTTGGATTGGGGTCCGTCTGACCCGATTTGAAATATTTCAGATGGTGAAAAGGACCTGAAATATTTTGTTTAGAGTCATTTCAACAGTAAACTGCATTTCCCTAATGTGGCACATGCCCCATGGGAGCTGTAGTTTGTGCCCCTGTTCCCTCCTGTGGGTGGGGCCATCAGTCTGACATACAACTCCTGTGATGGAACACTATCTGGCCTCTGAGCAATGTGGTGCATCATAGGAATCCCCCATGAAGCAATGCAGCATCTCAGGGAAATGCAATTTAATGTTTAATATTAGAAATATTTGGTATTTCAATTTTTGTCCCAATTCAGAATGGGGGAAAAAAAACCAGTTTAATTTTCCACGGGATGGAAATTCCAATTTTTGTTAGCTCCAATTATGAGGCATTCAGATACTATGCTATGGGAGTCCGATAAGTATTTATTTAAATTTAAGATATTCAGATAGGTAAAGCAAGTCTCCTAGTAGGAAAATAATGCCAGGCATAAATAATCCATTGGCTTCAGTGGGGTGACTTGTGAAATAAGATTTTTAGTCTGACCAAGGTATCAGATCTAGACTTAACTTCAATTAAGCATCTAAATGCCTAGATATCCATCCAAATCTTGGAGACACTGAATGAATGATGTAAAAATATTCTAAGACACCCCAAAATTCATCCCTCACCTCTGACGCCTGCGGGGTCTGGCACTCCCTACATCCCCATCTTGTTTGGAGAATTATCCCTGGCAAAATATTGGGAACTGTGGTTTAAACCACTGCCGGAAAAGGCGTGTGTTTAATGTTGCTTCCAACTGGGTTTGATTTTTTTAAGTAACATGGGGTTCAGGACTGAGAGGTGCTGGGGTTTACAGTTTGTTAGGGTAATGTGCTTAAAATTAAGTATGTACTTAGGTACTTTGCTAAATCGGGGCCATATTGACCTCCCAGATTACATTCCTCCTCTTCGGTCAATTTCCTTCTAGCCAGCTGCTTTTCTTTTTTTAAAGGAAGGATTGAAAAGTTGATCAGTTTCTCTTCTTTTCATACAAATTCCTATGTATTTGCTCATCAGTGGCTGTGCTTTCTGACAAATTTTCAGACAAATTCTTATGTAGTTGCTCATCAGTGGCTTTGAAATGTGCAATTATTTCATCCTCTTTTGAAAAAAACTATTATTTTAGTTTTTCGTTTTTAATCCCCTGTGATGCTTTTAAAACATTTCTTTTCAAGAGAAGGGATTCCTTCTTCCTGCTTCCAGTATTATTGTTAGTGATTGATCACTACTCGTGAATAATGACTTTGTGAGGGTGGGCAACAGATTAAAAGGTCAAATATTAGAGTTTTGGGGCCAAATTCTGCTCTTATTGACACCCGTATAAATCCACAGGCACTGAATGGATTACAGATTTTACACTGGTGTAACTGAAGTCAGAATTTTGGCCTTAGGCTTTAACAGCTTATTAGGAATAAATAGGCTTTTAGGTAATGAAAATGTAGCATTTCTGTTAACAGCTTCATAATGATATAAACAAAGTGCTGTATTGCCTTGATAATTGAAAAATTTACTTTTTCCAATGCTGAAACATGGACTCTATTGTAGTCTTCAATATTAAAATAATTAATTGAGCTGTAAAATTTAGGTACCTAGAAAGATCTTATAGCTTTTGGGGTTAAGGAAAGAGCAGCAGTGAACAACAAAGCCCCTCTCAAAACTTCCCTCACATATAACAGAAAATTCATGGTAGTCTTGAGTTCCCAGGGGACAGGCTGGGGTGTATAATATCTCAAAACCCACCACTAACTGGGACTTTTGCTGGCCATGTCAGAGGAGAGGAATGGAGGGCCATGTCAGACGGGACCACCTTACTGAGAGATGTTACCATTCCTCCCTTTCCCAGCACAGAACAGGAGCACTCTGGAGTGGACAGTATCGCTGCCTTTAGGATATCTATTCCATGGATAACTAGAGCACTTCAGTCTTCACGGCAGTCAAGCCACCACCTCTTGGCACTGCATTTTAAAATAGCAGCACCCGCATAATGCTAAGCATACAAGAGTCCATATGACAGTGTAAGGAAGCTTTTTGAAAGGATTATAAAGAGGCGCAGCTGGGTAAGGCAATGAAATGACTCAGCTTGGGCAAAAAACGGTTGCAGTCAGCAAGGTTGTTTCTTCCCAGGTTTGTGCCACAACAATAATGAAAAAGTAAAGAGAAAAACTCGGGGCCCACTTATGCTATGACTCTTGGGCGTGGTGCCTGCCCTTCTAAAGGTATGCTCCGTGCCCCCCCCCCCATGTCTCCTGTGCGGCCTGTCTTATAGTCACTTGTGCGAGAGGCGGAAGCAGAGCTGGAGTTAATCATTTGTTCACTGAGGATCTGAAAGTGCCCCTCTATCCTGACACAGGCAGGACCTTCCGCCTTGGGTCACTGCAAAAGCCATTTATTAGGGGAGGCAGCGTGGGTTAAATTTAGTGGGTGGGAGACTGTTGGGTTTAGACAACCTGGAGTCCCCAGTCTGCCCCCGGCTTCTTTTCATCCGCCGGGGCCACCATTGATTTTGGGTTCATGCGGGCCGGACAAAGCACAGCGACCAATATGATTGCAAGCCAAGTCGTTTATTCCAGGGCAAAAGCCATCTTATATAATACTTCATGCACTGCTCACATCCTCTTCTTGCAGTTACTGATTGGTTAAAAGTTACAAGCATACACACAGCACAAGCACAAGCTGATTCTCATGGATAGCTTAACATTTCCCACAGCTGCCTAATTTATTATTCTGTTTACCTCCTGGACACTGAGCTAAGAAAGAAGAAAGGGAGGTGTCCGCCGTCCTTGGCCGGCTTCCACCTGCCTAGGCAACCTTATCTAACTCTCACGTCCTTGGGGCCTAGCACTGTAACTTCCCATCCCAGGCATCAGGGCCGCGTAAGGATTGTAGATCCCCACAGGAGACTGGGTTAGCAGTCAGAAAAGATAGGTCCTATTCCCGGGTTGAGCAAGTCACTTCACCTCTCAGTAGCCTCTTCGTCTCTTTCCTCTTTAGTTTGTAAGGCCCATTCCATTGACTTAGATCAAAGTTAGGAGCTGAAATATCTTTGTGGGTCTGGGACTAAGATCTTGGTGTCAGGGGCTCTCTTTTACCATCTGTCTATGCAGGGCTTAGTAAACTGGGACTCTGACCTCAGCTGGGCTTTCTAGATACGACTGTAATGCAAATAAGAAGTTGATAGGGCTTGGGAGAGAGGTTGGAGTATATGTTTCTAAAGGGAGAAAGGAGATTTTCTGTCGCTTTGTTTGATCGATTCATGAATTATAAGACCAGAAGGGACCACTGTGATTCTCTAGGCTCATCTCCTGTATCACAGGTCATAGATCTTCCCTGAATTAATTCCTGTTTGAACTAGAGCATATCTTTTAGAAAAACATCCCCTATTGATTAAATATTGTCAGTGATGGAGAATCTGCCGACCCTTGATAAATTGTTCCAGTGGTTAATTACCTATCTGTTAAAAACGTACACTTTATTTCCAGTCTGACTTTGTCTAGTTTTAACTTACAGCCATTGGATCATTTTGTACCTTTGTCTACTATACTCAGGAGTCCATTATCCAATTTTTGTTTCCCACGTAGGAATTTTTAAGCTGTGACTGAGTTACCCCTTAACCTTTTCTTTGTTAAACTCAATAGATTGATCCTCTTGAGGCTAGCTCTATAAAGTATGTTTTCTAATCCTTTAATCATTCTTCTGGCTCTTCTCTGAACCCTCTCCAGTTTATCAACCACCTTCTTGAATTGTGGACACCAGAATTGAACACAGCATCCCAGTAGCGGTCACATCAGTGTCAAATACAGAAGAAATGTAATTTACCTACTCCTGCTGGATATTCCCTGTTTATACATCTAAGCATTGCATCAGCCCTTTTGGCCATAGAGTCACACTGGAACCTCATGTTCAGCTGATTGTCCACCTTGATCCCCCAGTCTTTTTCAGAGTCACTGCTTCCCAGGGTAGAGTCCCCCATTCTGTAAATACGACCGACATTTTTTCTTCCTAGATGACTGGCTTGTTAAGTTGATTTGTTCTTCTATATGATTATTTTTATGGGGGTTAGTCATTATTAAGTGATTATTAAGTCTAATTTATTGGGCCATAACCTGTTCCCATTGAAGCCATGATTTCACTGGACTCAGAGAGATTGACTTAGTACAACTAAGCACATTCAGGTGAAAACCATCCATGGAAAATCAAGACATCACATCTGACTCCCCAAGAATTACAGTATGAAATGTTCTATGGTGGAGAACCTCTTACAGATATTTAAATCATGTGTTTTGGTGCATAATTTAACAGTTCCAAACAAATGCATGTGTCTGTGTGTGTGCACATATGTGTGTGAGTACACAATTAAAAATTCACCTATGGCAGATTAATTAGTGTTAAATCAATAAGGCTGTCGAAGTAATACATTTTCCAGATGCGTTGAGCAAGTTTTCAATCTTTGCCTTTGTATTTTCCCCCTTTCTTTGTTGTTATGTTATCAGGTAAGGAGGCAGATGGCTGGAAAAGGAGAACAGTGCTTTTGTTATCCTTTTCTCAAAATCTTCTTATTAGTTTTAAGCCGAACTCTACTGCTTTCTCTACGCATTTATTTACAAAAGAAAAAGTAATAAATGTTGACAACACTGAATAGCCTCTGGGAAGGAATAACTCAGGATTTGCTATGCAAACATTCTGCTTTAAAAATCACCTACAGACAGTATTGCCATATTAAAATAATAATAATCCAAATGAGAACATTTGCCTCAACACTTCTTGAGCCGCCTCTTTTACACCGAGGAAAAATAACAGATCTTGTGCTAGTTCAGAATAAAACTATCATTTGCGGAGTGGATTTGCATAATAAATTAATAGCGCACAGAATGCTTTCAAGATTACTTTCTGACTTTCCTTTATATATCACAAAAGTTATATTTAAAAAGACAGATGATGTTGAGTTGGTATAGGAAAACAAATCCTCTAAGCTGGCTTTTAAAAGATCTTTGCTTATCACAGCTCGCCCATCTCATAGAATCCTTAGGCTCCTTCTTTTGTGTTTTGATAAAATATTCCTCGTGCTTACAGTTTTCATTTACGTGCCAAAATGTTATAGTTTGTCCATTTTTCATATTCACTAACCAGTCCCTGCTCCTTACTCCTTTCTGTGTAAGGATGCCCTCAGTTACAGTCTCCAAGTGCACGGACCAAAAAGGATATGGAATCAGCCATCTGTCACCAGGTCCAACAAGTAATTTAATTTACTTGTGTTCACAAAGGGAAGGTTTTCAGGTACATAAATTACAGTCAGACTGGTTTATCCCTGTCTGGCCCTTCAGTTGACAGAAGATGCTAAAGTAAGTGTACCAATTACCAAAGTCTACCCCGCAGTGCTTCTTTTGTCCCTCTGCTTGCTGAAAGGTCATTTCTGTAAGCATTTCCTCCAAGGCTTGGCAATTCTAGGAAGAATGGTCCCGTGACTAGGAAGCTGTTGTAGGACTTTGGCACCCCAGGTTCAAATCCCTGCATTACCACAGACTTCCTCTGTGACCAAAGCCCCAGATTTGTAAAGGTAGGTAGGCGTGGGGTTGCAGTGCTCAGCATTGCAATGGCTGGCTTAGGAACCTAAATTACATTTTCAAAAGGGATTGAGTGCTTCGATCCCTTTTAAAAATGAGATTTAGGCTCCTAAATCAGTTAGGCATTGCAGCTCTGAGTGCCGCAATGCCTCAATATTTTTAGAAATCTGCAATAACGTACTGTGGGTCTCTGGCACCCCGGGGCCAATACTTGTATTTGTACCAGCCTCCTGTCAGCGGCAGTGGTGGCGGCAGCGCCCCGCAGGGGGGTGGGCTCTATGGGCCCATTTCCCGCTCTCCCCCACTCCTCCTCTCCTCTGTGGGGGCAGCGGGTGAGGTGGTGAGCGGGAGTGACAGGAGCAGATGCCTGCAGTGGGAGGGGCTGCCTGTCCTCTGCACGGCCAGGGTCCCTGTGGCTCCCTTGTTGCACTCAGTGCGGGGGCAGAGGGGCCGGGAGGACAAGAGGTGGAGGGGCGGGGTTGGCGCAACCCCCGGGGAGGTCAGCAGGAGGTGGTTTCTCGAAGGAGATCCTGGCTGGCACCCCCGCAGCCGGCGCCCAGGGGCATGGCCCCTTCTTGCCCCCCCACTCGTATGCCACCGGAAATCTGTGTCTTAGTCTTTCTGTGCCTCAATTCCCCCTCTGTCAAATGTCCCTACCTCACAGGCATGCTGTGAAAATAAATCCTTTAAAGACTTTGGAACGCTCAGACACTCAGTGATGGATATAAAACGAGTGCGTAGATGAGCACAGCAGCCCCTCAATCGGGGGATGTAGCTAGTAAAGGAAAAGAAAGAGAAAGCTGGCCTGGCGTAATCACTTGCTCACTGGGGATCTGGCAGTGCCCCCGCATCGTGACACAGGCAGGAACTTCCTTCTGGGGTGACTACAAACGTCATTTACTGTGAGGGGAGAGCCTGGTTTGATGGACAGGACACTGGGGTCATAATCAGGAGACATGGGTACTATTGCTGTCTTAGCCACAGAATGGCTGACCAGCCACTTCACCTGCCTGGGCCTCTCTTTCCACCCTCCCCCTTTCCCTCTGTTCTTTGCAGCTTGTATTTCCGCTCGGCAGACACAGAAACGGGAATGGGGGCGTATGTCAAAGAGGGAGGGCGTGGCTGAGTGGAAATTGGGAGGCAACCCAGAAAACTCAGCTGAGCCCAATGAGCCCCTTCCAAATGGTTGGTCCTCCAGACTGGGCAGAGGAGCCAGTGGTCTGCTTCTCGCGCCTTGCAGCAGTAGGACAGCAGCTACTCAGTGTGTCCGGCAGCTGCGTTTTCCCTGCCCCTTCCTGTGCCAGCCTGCTTCCAGTCCCTCCCCGCTCCCGTCCTAGCCCCATTCCTGGCTCCTGGCTCCGATTGTTGGCCACATCTCTGACTATGACTCTGGCGTAGGCTTTGGCTTCTGGCTCCCGTTCTGGCTTTCACCTGGGTCCCTTGACCCTGACTCTGGCTTCACCCTTGGACTGTTGCCTGATCCCTGGATATCTGCTGATCATTACCCTAACTGCCCCCACAATCACCAGGCCAGGTCCTGCCCCACCCACTAGGTAGGCTGCCCATGCCCTGGCACCTTACAGAAATAGAACACAAATCCCCCAAGGCCTTCGTTCTATCCACAAGGGCAAAGTGGACCTTTCTGATGGGTTTCCATCGTTCACATCCATATCAACAATAAGCACTCGGCTAATGTTCAAATCAGACTGTTTTATTATTTTTAGGTATAAATTCCATTTCATCACAGCAATACTATCCCAGGGCAGCTCATTTGAGGGGGATTATGTTATTTCTTGGATGGTAAAACCCACTTGGCCTTATTACCCAAATCAAGGCAAGCTATGCAGATAACTGCCTGGTTTGTGTCAATGCTTAATTATATCTTCTGGTTTGTTTTCATGGCTTCAGGTAGCATGACAAACCTTCTCCCCAGGAACATAGTTTGGGAAATCGCTCCCCTTTGCTTGGCAGACTCTTCTGTCTAGTTTGGCAGTTAAAATGCTTCAGATATTCTGTAACAGATTCACGGGAATACTCTTGTCTTCACACGCTGGCTAAAGGGCTTTGCTATGCAAAAAGTAACTGCTTTGCTGAGCGTGAGAGAGAGGGCTGCTCAAGAAGCTCCTCTGCCTTACCGAACTGCAGAAGTATATTAAGATAGGCCAAAATAGTTCAACGTGGTGGCCTAAAATTAGGTGCATATGTCTAGCTTTTCAGGTATTTAGGCACTTCGCTCCCACTGAGTATCTTAGAGGATCTGGCCATATATCTGCATTTGGTTCCCTAAATAAGGTCCCACTTCAGATCAGCGCTTGAGCTCTTTCCTGAAAAGAGACGCGTTAGTGAATCAGGCCCTCAGTGAGCTGAGTTTCAGAGGTTGAGCAAATTACTTCTGCGGGTAAGTCTCCACTGCAGTTAGACACCTACTGCTGGCCCGTTAGCTGACTCAGGTTCGGGCTAAGGGGCTGTTTACTTGCAGGGTAGATGTCAGGCTGGGCAGCCTGAGCTCTGGGACCCACCCACCTCGCAGGGTCCCAGAGCCCCAGCACCAGATCAAGCCTGAATGTCTACACCACAGTTAAACAGCCTCTTACCCTAAGCCCTGTAAGATGGAGTCAGCTGGCATGGGTCAGATGCAGGGTTTTAATTGCAGTGTAGACATATCCTTAGCAAAACAGGCCACTTATTCAGCTGGCTAACGATGGATTTGGGTACCTAGCTTTTGGCACAGAAGTCTGGTAATTTGGGGGTCCGCTGTGTATTGAGTGCCCTCTAGCAATTGCTCTCATTGCAGTGATTGTTAGTGCTGGAAATACCTACTGGACTGCACCCCCCCAGAATCTTTAACAAAAAATTGAACATGTCCATGCTTGTGAGTGGAAAAGTACAGCATTGTTTATCATGAGCAAAAAATCTTGAGGGTCCCTACTTTGAGGGTCTTCCCAGGGACTAACTGAGTGCTATTTTGGGGGTTGGGATGGAATGTTCCCCCAGGTTAGCTTATTTCACCTTCCTCTGCAGTGTGGAGACGGGTCAATTGCTGGTTTGAGCTATGGTGGAGTCTCTGCAACTTGATGTCTTTAAATCATGATTCGAGGACTTCAGTAACTCAGAGAGAAGTTTTGGGCCTGTTATAGAAGTGTGTGAGTAAGGTTCCGTGGTGGGCAATGGACAGGAGGTCAGAGTAGGTGATCCTGATGGTCCCTTCTGGCTTTAATATCTATGAATGTCTTGCTTGAATATTCTGAAAGTGGGGGTTTAGTCCCCATTTTATTGCAATCCCCCAGATTGCTGGTCACCTATGCGGCATACATCCACTTAGACCTGCTGAGCAACACACCAATGTGCTGCTAATATGCTCTGTGAGGAGGAAGTAGATCACTCATTCCCCCATAAACTAAGTCCCTCAAACCTGCCACACAAGCATCTCTAGGCATAGGCCCCATCAACCTAACTGGTCCTACCTGGGTTCTGGGATGTGGGGGGGTTCAAAGCCTATCCATGGCTAAAAGCCCCTCCCCCAGCCTACCAAACCAAATGGTGGTATGAGGTTTTTTGGGTTAAATCCCAATAGGGATTTAATAGTCCCAGCTGGAATGGCCTCTGTGAGCTGAGGCCATCAAATTGATGCAGCTGAATTGAGTTGGCATAGTAAAGGTGTGGCTTGGTGACCAATAGAGGGAGCTTTGCAGCTGCCGCCATTGGAGTTTACAGGCTATAAAGCTGCATGGAAGGAATATATGTAGCCAGAGAGTTTGTGGGTGTCTGATATTTTAGGTGGATAGGAACCATGGAAATAAACTAGAAGCTGCTATGAGTATGGTGTCTTCCAAATGTGCTTTAATTCAAGGTTAATAAAACTTCCCTATTGTCATCTTACTATAGTATCTGAATAATGCAGCTGTCTTAAGAGAGATGTCTGAAATCACTTTCACAGCTTTTTCTTTAGTCTCTGAGGGAAAAATCCTTCTGAGTCACACCCTTTGATGCCCTGGCTGGAAGCACCTATGAATGGTTCCCCTCCCTCATCTTCTTGCATCCCCAGAACAGGTACTGTAGTTTTTTATTGGAAAAATCCACTGGCCTGGACTATTCAAAAGGAAAGATGCTTAGGGACAATAGCTGGACAACCTGAAAAGAGAGGATAGAGGCATAAAATCAGGCACTCGGATAAGCTATTGTATTCCTGGGTGGGATCAGAAGCCTAAATGTTGCTGAACATTAGATACTCTGTTCCTGTTTTGCTTTAGTGCACAGGTTATATCAAATTAGCTAGCTGAAAACATGGGAGTCACTCTTGGTGATTTACACCTTGGTTTCTATCTAATTCCTATTAAAGTTAATGGTGAAAATAATTGTGTGTCTGCCCCCCCCCACTAAGGAAAATAAAAGACAAAGTTAAACTTTTCTGCTAATGTGACAAGTACTAATGCAATTAAAAGGAGAAACAAAAAATGCTCATGTTGAGGGTTATGTGACAAAATGAACAGGTTCATATAAGTATAATACACTGATTTTAAGTTTGTTTAGTCAGGGGCTATATGCAAAATGCATAACTCCTTTTTCTGTCTCAGAAAGCCTGTCCAGACTGATTTCTTCTGCTCACTGTACACATCCTATCATCCAGGGTATCACATATGTTACATCTAAGGTGTAAACCCCTTGGGGCAGGGATTTTCAGAAGTTTATACATCAGTGAGCACCATGTCAGCGCTCAGCAAAAATTATTAATAGTCCTGTGTTCCTTCTCTGACCTTTTGGTAGATCTTTCTGGGGAAGTGGATTGAATAATCTGAACTGTCTCGGGTCACTTTCTCCTGTTGTGACACTCTGTACTCCCTCTAGTCACCCTTTGCACACTATTATGATAACCTTTCTACAAGTATGCCTTGTGAGGGATCCTTTGAAACTCATAATTTGCTGGTCAGTATCGTCCTGATAAAACGTGTGGCAACGTTGTATGTAAAGTTACATGATTCCACTGTATGGTGTTACTAAGACATATTCCAAGTCTGGGGAATGGCCAAACCAGTTCTTCAGAGACAAAAGAAGCTGATGCCTCCGCCACGTGTAAACAGGCCAAATGGGCCATCAGCTCCTTAAGTGGCTATTTATTGGCAGGAAAAGGAGTTATGCATTTTGCATGTAGCCACTGAGTGTACAAACTCAGAGCAGAAGGGACAGAACTATGAACAGGGAAGGGCGGACACCGCAGATCATTCCTCCCTTTTTCTCTGCCCACAGCATCGTTAGCACCTGAAGAACTAAGGAGGCAGCATTGGACTGGGGGTGGAACCCAGACTGGAAGAAGTTCAGCTAGTAGGACTGCTGAAATGTGGTGAGAGAGACTTTACTTTGAACTCACTCTACTTTGGTTAAATTAGGCAGTGGTGTGTTTTTATTTTTTTCGTTTTGATTTTTTTTTTTTATTTTTCTTGTAACCAGTTCTGACTTGCATGCCTCATTACTTGTATTAAAATCTCTCCTTTTGTAGTTAATGAACTTCTTTTATTGTCTTATCTAAATCAGTGTGTTTGGGTTGAAATGTTCGAGAAACTCCATTTGGGAGAACAGGATTTGTTCATATCATTTTCTATTAATAAAATGACGGACTTTATATGAGGTTGTACTGCTCAGCTCTCTGCCGGACAATACATTTCTGGGGAAAGTCTGGGACTGGGAATTGATTGGTGTCGTGCTGTCGTGTAATTCAAGAGTGGTTGACTACTAAGAGTAGAATTCTTCCGTCGACCTAGCTACTGCCTCTTGGGGTGGTGGATAAACAACAGCGACAGGAGAACCCCCCCTATTGGTGTATGCAGTATCTACACTGAAGTGCTGAACACAGTGGCACAGCTGCAGTATTTCAAGTGTTGAGAAGCCCTCAGACAACCCAGCAATTCACATATTCAAGTTTTTCTTCACAATCATAAAAAAACAGATTAAAAAAAAACCTAAAATCTTTGATTCCAATGCAGTGGTTCTCCCTTGGGGTTGTTATGAGAATGTTCGTTCTCTGCTCTGGTCAATGATAAAGCCGGACAACAGAAGGAAGAATCACAGGTTTATTAGCACCTAGAGCTACTGGGTGCGGTCGGCCCCTAGAGGCCGTTGCTTCAGATATTTATACAGAGGTACAAACAACTTTCAGAAGGAGGGGTCAGGGCGCATCTTCACATATAATTGAAGAAACATAGCAGCTGTAAGCATAACATAATACTCTTCTCTACAAACTTATCAGTATGTGAAGGTCAGGGCCGTTAATTGGCGACTACTGCAAATTAAAATAGCTGAGGCTGCCAAAAGAGGCCTACAAACAGTCAAAATACTTTGCTTGGGCTAAAAACACAGAAAATGGCCTTGCTTGAAACAAGTCTCCCCTTACAGGGTATGCACAGATCTTCCAGGGGTACTTCAACTCATCTAGATATTTGCCTAGTTTTACAACAGGTTACATAAAAAGCACTAGGAAAGTCAGTGCAAACTCAAATTTCATACAGAAAATGATTTGTTTTATACTGCTCTAACGTACTGCTCTACATAAAAAGCACTAGGGAATTGAGTACAAACTCAAATTTCATACCAAAAATGACGTGTTTATACTGCTCTATATACTATACACTGACATGAAAGTATAATATTTATATTCCAATTGATTTATTTGATAATTATATGGTAAAAATGAGAAAGTGAGCAATTTTCAGTAATCGTGTGCTGGGACTCCTTTGCATTTTTGTATCTGATTTTGTGAGGAAGTAGTCTTTAAGCGAGGTGGAATTTAGGGGTGCACAAGATAAATCAGACTCCCAAAAGGGGCACAGTAGTTTGGAAAGGGTGAGAGCCATTGGTCTAATGTACTCCCACGAATTCAGGGCTCTAGGCATAGGCCTATAGTACCCTGTGCCTTAATCTGGCCCACGCAGTGGGATGATAATTTAATCTAGGCACTTCTACTGCAGTCATCATGGTATTTGAGGCATCTAATAATAAAGCTTAGCACTTTCCATCTTCAATGAGCTTTGAAAACATTAGCTAATTAATAGCCCACTGATGTTACTATCATAAGCCTTGCTTCCCATAAAATACGGTTTCTGGTGAATACAAATTCCCATAAGACTTCATACATCTTTTTGTGTGGGGAACAGAATTGGGGCTGACCTTACAGTCTTATGGTAGTACATTTTTCTGCTAGGCAGGAGTCTCAAGCCCCATAGCTTTTCCTCAGGCTCTCTTTCTGTCCTACTCCAGCAGGTATTGTGAATGCTTCTTAGCAATGCTTTTTACCTGGAAGCTGGATCCCTTTTTCTGCTGTTACAAGGGGCCTGTGCTCGCCAGTTCAGATGGTGCTCAGAAAGATGTTAGCCCTAGACTGAAGCTCACATGCTGCCTCCTATGTGGGCTGAATAGAAGGAGGGTTTAAAAGCCTTCTGGAAGGTTGATGCTTGTCACAGGAACAGCCCTTTGTCAAGGAAGAACAGTCTGTTACGAAGCAACAAAACTGAGATGAAACTCTTGATGTTGGTTTCTGGATGAGTACTGCTCTGGACACAGCTAGAATTAGGTAGTAGTGGTGGGAGGCTGGGGAGGGTCTGTGGTGGCAGAGGAGAGACCTCATCAAAGAACACCATCGAATGAAATAATCTCCAACCATACCTTCTCAGTCAGTGTCCTCACTGGATTTTGTAAGCTAAGTAAGTATAGGCCTGGTCACTGTGTAGATGAAAGACTTCTCATGAAATTTTAGGTGCTGCAGTAATTGGTGTTAGTAATGATTCAGCATTGTATTGACCCAATGGCCTAATATAGTACTGTGGAGGATGCTGCATATGAATGCATGTAAAACTAAGGTCTTGGTTGTGCTATCCTAGTTGTAAATTCATGGTGTCCTGGTCGAACTCTAACATGGGTTACATTCTGACACCTTAAAACTAATTTATAAGACATTTTGCATATCTGAAGAGTCTTCTCTCTGGTCTCCAACACTTTTTATATACATTAGTGAATTAAGTCTCACACGGCCCTGTAGAAATATTAATTCTCACACTTTAGTGTAAATATTCATGATTTACGAATGAGAGGAAACTTAGATAGATTAGGAGACTGCCCAAAGTCACACAGGAAGTCTGGGGCAAAGCGAGGCATATAATCCAGACTGTGTAGTTCCTAGTTAATTTTTTAACAAGAAGAATAACCTTTCCCATCATAACAATGAATATATGTAGGCACCCTGTACTTGAGGGACCTCGGAACTTAATTGGGAGTCTTACAGGTGGGAAGATCGTGGGAGACTACAACTCTCATGATGCCTTGGGGAAAAAGGAGAGAGAATCTTCCTCTTTTAGGGAGCTCAGAAAACACTGTGTGGACTGTATTTTGGTTTTGGGGTGGAGCACGGCAGAGACTGGAAGCTGCTGCTGACTGCTGCTGGTGGTCACGAAATTCCTGCTGAGAGCCTGCTGGAGTTTTTGATCGAGCAGGGAGCTTTGGAGGTTGGTGACATTGCCCAAGCCAGGGCAGGGACTACGCCTGGAGCTGACTGAGGTGGGCCTGCAGTGAAGGTGGTGTGAGTGCCCCCCCTTTGTGTTTTGGGCAAGTCTTGTAAAGGAAGGGGCACAGCAGAGAGACTTTGACTGGGCATGAGAAGAGGCAGAGAGAGTCTCTTCGAACAGGGCCAGGACTGCTGACGTTTGGTTGGGCCAACTCCAAATCTCCAGCTTGATACCTTGGCTGAACTGATCTACTGAATCAACAGAGTGCTGTCTCCTTCAGATCTTCCAGCACGCTGACTCGAGCAAGGGGTTAGGGCTCTGAACTCTAGGGGAGTGTACACTTCAGAGGTGGGGTAAATAGTGGCAGTGTAAATGCCAGTTAGACAAGTTTCATTTATTACTGTATACTATATTTATTACTTGATTTATTCAACTGCCCCTGTGGATTTAAAATAGCAGTAATGTTTACATTTCAGTCTGTTATGCCATATTTCCTTAATTTAAGTAAAGGTGTGTTAACTCTAATTTAAGTATATTCAATGTTTAGTTTGCATAACTGGAATTTTTTAGTTAAACCCACACCACAAATTATTATTATTATTATTATTAGACTAGGTTTAGTCCTGAAAGCTCCCAAGGCAAGGTCCAGCCAGGTGGAGGCACCACCAATTTTAAATTCCTTTAGGAGTAAAGGGACTGCAGCAGAGAGGGGTGGATAGAGGATTCCCACCTATCCTACATCATCACTGGAATACTCAGGATCTCCTTTGTTGTCAGCAACCTTAGGTGCCCTTGCACACGGGTGAGTGTTGCCTGCTCCCAAGTAATCCGGGGGGGGGGGAAAGGGACTGTATAGAAATTGTAAACCAGATCGATGTGCTAGATATTAACAAACAAAGCATTTAAATAGCAGGTAAACTTTGTTAATTTCAGTGTTTGCAGACATCTAGGACTATGACAAACTGAACACAATCTTAAGAAAAATAGTAGGAAATAGCTTGTACGCTTGGTTTCTTAAATGCAGAGGGAAAAGTCAGTCCTGCAGGCTCATCATTTTTCATCTGATTATTGCTAATGCAAATTGCCAAAGTGAATGCACAAATCTGCACTGCAGCTCTTCGATTTGGTGCAAACAGTAAATCTCTTTGTAAATTCATCTTTCTAATTCAAGCCCCTAAGGTAGGCTATTTCCACACAGGCAAACCTTTTACGTTTTAGGTGCCAAAGATTAACAGGCCCAGTCTACTCTCCTTTAAATCTTGTGCAACCCCTTTCACATGCACCAGATTGGAAGGGGAACAGAATTTAACCCTTAAGGGAGTGCACATTGTTTGGGAAGACAGAGATTGTATTTGGGTGAAATCATCTATGACTTCCTGAAAATCTCTTCATACCTGGTTAGAAAGAGTAAACACAAAGGACTTGGTACTTCAGCAAAATATGCTTAATGCTGGATCAGCTTGCTTCTGTTCTGTAGCAAAAGATGATTTTCAGAGCAATTAATATGGAGGAAAGACAAGGGGGAAAAATACGCCATGGAATTATTGAATTGAACAACAATATCTTCTCCTGCACGTCACAGGAACGATTGGAGAGTGTCTGACATTTTAATATTTTCTAAATTACTCTGCAACATGTTTTCTGATTAATGTAATCTGGTGCCTCTTCCAAATTGATAGTTCATCCAAGAACGTTTGGGCAAATATGTTATTAAGCTTGTAATTCAGATTTAGCAAGTTGTATTTTTTCAGTACATTAAAAGGAAAGACAGTTTAATTTCTGGGATTAAAGAAATGGGTCTCATTATCATTGCATATTACTGTTTTGCCTCCAAAACTCCATTTTTTTTCAGGTTGACTTTGTATCTTTAAGCCTCCATGTAGTTCTGGCTAAACTTGATGCCACTGATTGAGTGGATGGCCCAGGGTGGGCAATATGGATAAAGAGCTTTTCAGGTCTTAAGGTGAAATCCCATTGAAGTCAATGGCAAAATTCCCACTGACATCAGTGGAGCCAGGATTTCACTGTAGGCCCCTAGTCTAAACCACCCCAGGTTGGCAGTGACTGAAAGTTATTGCTATCTGAAGACTCTTTGGTATCCGGTGTGAAATGAGCTGGTCAGTCTCAGCCCAGTTCCCAGCAGGTCAGTGCACATCACAGAAAATACCACAAGTGGCCCATTTTCTAGCACTCAGCAGAGAGTCTAAAGCCTGGATGGACCAATGAGCTCAAACTGCCTTCTCCCGCTGGTCCTATCAGCTGAGGGTGGGGAAGCCGGCACCGTGCAGCTCATACTATACGTGTTCTGTGGATAAATGAAGGACTCTATAGAGAGGTCAATTTGCTACCTTTCATGAGCGCTAAAGTCAGATACCAGCGTGTCAACATCAGAATATAGAAAAGCTGGCTTACCCAATATCTGATCTAAACAAGTCATCAACATGCTGGCTTCTCATGGCACTCCTCTGCTGATGTCCTGCTTATACAGATATCTGATAAGGATTTGAAATCCAGCAGCTGAAGAGGGGGAGAATATTAGATCAGTAGAAGGACAAGACCCTTTAAAAATTCAATCTGCCCTGCATCAACTTATGCTGTTGTTGGAAAAAGTGTATCCCAGTCAAATGAATACATGATAAAGAAATAAATGCACAAAGGGGCTGTACTTCAAGGGGGTGTAGTCAATATGTGGATGCATGGCCGAATGCAAATAGGAGGCCACTGAGTGCAGATGACTAGAGGGGGCTGAATTTACTGGATATGGGACTGATCCTAAATGCGAATTTAGAGTGTGCAGTATTGCGTCCTACGTACTGTGAGAGTATCTAGAGCCAAACATAGCAGCAAAGCTGCCGTAGTCGCTCAATTACAGAATAAAATAGAGCAGAAGCTCCCCCCACGTATCCATGGCAAATTAACCTTTCCTTCTGTCTGTTCGTTCTTTTGTCTTTGAGCCAGACACATTGTATGTCTTTTTGTCTAGTGCACATCCTTTATTTATACTGTAGCCCTAACACTGTTAATCTGTTCAATAATTTATAAGACAGCTGACCTTAACATTAGCTGAGCTATTGAACAAACATCAGAGAGTGTTAAATTTAGTTTAGGTACTGTAGTCTGAAACCCCTTAAAGTCCATCAATGCCACTAAATGCACAAATGGAATGCAGGGGACTAGCGCACGTGCTGCTAAAAATCACTCCTTGTCTTCTAAGATTACCCGATTGATAAATATTTTAAATCTCAGCCCCGTGTGGAGGCGAACCACTTGTTGTCCAATTGTCTCCTCTTTCCCATCTATGGCTAACGGGATAATGTTCACACGCAGACCCTGTTTAAGTACTCTGTTACTAAGGAAACGAACATGTCAAGCGTGAACCATGAAGGTATAATAGTGATTTATTTAGAAAAGGAAAGGTTTGTCATTTTAAGCGTACTACTACAAAATTGCTTTTTGATTACCTTCAAGTTTATTGCATTGTCTTGGTCACAATAAACTATGGAAACAAGTGGAAAGGTTAATAATTGTGGACTCTGTTCTTGTCAGTTTGTCTGTGGAAGATCACACAGTAAGTTTGTGCACCTGGTTGACCAGGAGAAATTTCAGAATGGGACCAAGATTCTGGTTTTTTTATTCTATTAATTAATTTGCTAGGATACCTCCTAAACTGGATCAGCTATGACAGACATACTTGCAGACATATCCCATGATGGACTCAATGGGATGTTGCCAAAGGTCGGTGAGTTTATTGTAAGAGAACATGGTGAAGAGATTAGCCAGTTGGTCATCTGGAAAGCTGTTTCTTGTCAGGCTGGGGGAAAAGGAAGGATCTGGAGAGGATGGAGAAGGAAGAAGGGAAAGGATCAGTAAGTATGAAAGAGCCTCATGTTTAAAGGAGCCAGACTCTACTGAGCTTATCTGAACCCAACCACTTGTGGTTCCACATGAGTTTTTCCACATTTATATTTGAGGTATTGATCTAAAGCCCTTTGAAATCAATAGAAAACCTCCCATTGACTTCTTTACGCTTGGGTCGTGGCTCTGTAATGCGCTTTTGTCAACATTCTTCTTAACTTCTATTTTTAATCTTAACATCCAACTATCTTAAGTAGATACTGAATCTATTTCTTGGCCAGGGGGATATTTACCAGGAAGTACTATGTGCATGTTCCGTTACAGGCTGTCCAAAAACTGAGAGATTTAAAATGTTAGGAGTAAAAGAGCTATGGATTAAAAATGTTGTTTAATTCTGGGAAATTTTAGAGAAGGCTTGCTAATAGATCATCTAAAAGGATGATCTGCCATGAGAATGTGCCTTGAGTAGAGTTGTTTGGGAATTTTTACTTTAAACGTTTTATCATTGATAAACACTACTTCATTTAAATTGAAACTTTGTGGGAAGGGGTTGGTTTCAATGACTTTCCCATTTTAAAAAAGTTGTCAAGAACATCCCATGTTGACATTTTTCAAAAAATGAAAAGTTCTGATTTATTTTGTTTGAAAGGACTTCTCATTTTCAAAATTTAATTTACAATAAAAATAAAATACATTTAAAAAATGGTTCAAATTGAAATGAAATATTTCAAAACGATTGACTGAAGTATTTTGATAATGACCTGAACTTGAAACTTTTTGGGTTGACACAAATTTTCAAGATTTTGATTTTGTTCTAATTCAGAATAGGAGAAAAAAGTTCAAAATCTTAAAAATTATGCCATGATGGGAAAACCGTTTCCCCCTGTGATGTTCCCCTCTGCAATCTGGACTGGTGTATAGCTGTCATCCAAATCCCTCCCTCCTGGAGCCCATCTTGCAGTTGCCCTGCTGTGTGAACCCCCCCTGCACCCTGGGTCAGCCCACGCATTGCCTCCTGGAAGCAAGAGGCCCTTAATTTAGTGAGTGAGTGCTTTGGGTCAGCCTCTCATGGGATTATGCAATAGAATGACCCAGCAAACACAGCGAGTCCCATATGTAACCCTCGAAACTGCCACCTTACAGAGTTCAGTGCTTCCCACTGGGTTGCGCAAGCTCAGTGTTCGTCAGTTTATCAGAGACATTGATATGCACCAGCTCTGTCACTTTAAATGACGTCTCTACACACACCCAAACCACATGCACTGCTTTAGATAAAACAAATAAGTTTATTAAGTACGGAATGACTATAAGCCCCAGGAAGGCAGGTCAGACTTAACCAAAAGTAAACAAAAAGCAAATCGCATAATGCTTTCAGTAGCCTTATCGTCTTACATGATTCTCACCACAGGCTGGCTGGTTGGCCTCCAACCAGGCTCTCTCCTGGAGTCAATGCTTCAGTTGCTTGATGTTCATAGCTGGGTTGCAAGAGGAAGAGAAAACAGCCAAAATGTCCCCCCTTTTCAAATGTTCCTTCCCCACCCCAAGCCTCCTCCTTCCTCCTTCAGGGTCAGGTGACCAACATTATTCCTGCATGGTCTTCTCCACAACCTGAAAAGTGAGGCATGAACTACCTCTCTGCTTTTAGTGTTTGCCTGGATCTGCCTCAAGCCATGAGACACACGCATTTGGGAATATTACGTAGTAGAGTTTCATAATCATTCATGTGACATTGCAAGGAACATACTAGTATAACAATGTTCAATATGTCATAAGCATTCCAAAAACACCTTACATGACATACTTTGCATTAAACAACACACAGTTACGCTATAAGGATGAACATGAACGATACACAATCACACCATAAGGAGTACGTGGGGTGCAGTGTGTCACACCCGCCCAGCTCTAGCCCCTCCCAAAGGCTGCCAATTTACAGCAGTGTCCTTTCATGCTTTCCAGAAGTCTGGAAGATGGGGTAAGGAAAATATTTCCTTGCTTATGTCTGCCCTTAATCTCTTTCCTAAAGCACCACTTGCCTTATGTTTATCTGGACAATGAATAATACAGGAATGAAGGATGCAGCATAAACTATTTATGACAAATTAAAAACTTATCCCTAGGACAATTTAAATTATAAGAACATAGGCGCCACCTGTTATGCTTTGCACTGGAGTGGACTTCTGAGGAATTATTTATTAGAGCAAGTAATTTTCATTAACTATAAATATGTAAATACTTAGCGTAAATGAATCACAACATATTAAGTATTTTGTATTGTAATTATGCCCAGTTTAGTATCATTTGTTATGTTAAAGTCATATTGGTTAGCACTTAATTAATGCATTCACTCCATCATATTTTTGCATGCATATTAGTGCATTATTATCAAAGACCTATAAGTGGAAGCATTATTCATTGGCCAGAAATTTGTATGCAATAGTTTAATCACTGCTAGGTACAAATATATCTTTATTTGTAACATGGGGATGTGTAAAGGTGTTCTAGGAAGTTCTTACTGTATCATCCTATTCTTTTAGCACTTCCCTACCTGGCCTCAGTGCCACTGAAGGGTTCATCTTAAAAAGGACTTTACACGAACCAGAACTTTAAACCTTTCACACTTAAGTGCTTAAAATTAGGCATCAAAATCCATATTTAGGCACTTAAATATGTCATCCATTTTTCAGTGCTACAGAAATGATGGAAGCCCTGCAATATGTATATCTAGAACAAAATGCTAGCAAAGGATATTTTGATTATTATTATTACAGTAGTAGCAATAAAAACATAAGCAATCAATATATCAAGGATGCACCAATGAGGAAGTGAATGTCAATGACTATAAGTTGCAAATTAAAAATGTAGATGAATGATAAGGGAAGCTAAAGGAATCAATTAAATTTCAATGGCCTATAGGGGTAAAGACAATAAGAAGAAAAAAATATGAAGAGCAAACATATTAGGAATAAAAAAAAACCCTTTGTGTTAGGCATAGGTCCATTGCTAGATGCAAATGGTAAAACTGTAAAGAGTAATATAGAAAAAGCAGAAGTGTTCAAAAGATATTTCTGTTCTGTATTTGGAAAAAAGCAGGAGACTATCTATCCCATATGATGCTGTGAATGGAACAGAAAGTTTACCATCTGTAACAAAGAAGGATGTGAAGCGGAATCTGCTAAAATGAAACATTTTCAAATCAACAGACCTGGATAACTTGCGCCCAGCAGTCTTAAAGGAACTAGCTTAGGAGTTCTCTGAGCCACTAATGTTAATCTTTAACAAATCTTGGAAAACTGGAAAAATTCCAATGGATTGGAGGACTGGCAATGGAGTTCCAATATTTAAAAAGGATGACCCCGGCAACTATAAACTGGTTAGCCTGACATCGATCCCAGGTAAAATAATATCTTCAGGACTCAAAGAAAGAATTAGAAACTAAACATGTAATTGCCAGCCAGCATGGTTTCCTGGAAGGTAGGTCTTATCAAACCATTCTTTTTTCTCAAAGGATTACAAGTCTGGTTGATAAGGCAACTGTGCTGATATCATATACTTGGATTTCTCTAACACATTTGACTTTGTACGTCATGATACTTTGATCAAAAACTTTCATGAGATGGAATTAACAGGACACACTGGTGGATTAAGGTGGTTTATAGACAGATCACAAAATGTAATTGTTAGTGGGGAGGTATCTATGAGCTAGGCTGTTTTTCTACTGGGGTAACTCAGGGATCAGTTATTGGGCCAACATTATCTAATATTTTTATCAGCAATCTAGATGATGATATAAAATCTTTGTTAAAGTTTGCAGATGATTCAAAGATTGGTGGGACAGTAAACAATGAGGACAGATTACTGGTTTAGTGTTGTCTAATTCACCTGTGTATAGGGTCACAATCCAACAAAATGCATTTTAATACAGCCATCTGCAAGATAATACATCTGAGTACATAGATGGGTTTTTCTGGGACCCAGCAGAATGGTCCTGCCTCCAGTCTGACAGCCCCTGTGCTGTTGAGGGGGATGAAAGTCTTGAGGAAGGAGAACATCAAACTGGAGCAGAAGGAAACAATCCCAGAGTAGGGACCCTCCTTTCACATTCCACATTCTCCTTCCACTGAGGAGATCTCTCTAGGGGAGGGAATCCCAGTTATTAAAGAGAAAAAAAGGAATAGTAATGGGAGCTTTGATCATTAGAAATCTAGATAGCTGGGTTTCTGGTGACTGGGAGAACCACATGATGAATTGCCTGCTGGTTGCAAAGTTTGTGGATTTCTTGAGACATCTAGGTAGACTCCTGCAGTGTTGGGAAGGAACCGGTGTTGGTTGTGCATGTAGGTATTAATGAAATAGGAAAAAGTAGGGGAGAGGTCCTGGAGAGCTGCTAGGTAGGAGATTAAAGTCCAGTACCTCCATGGTAGCAATCTCTGAAATACTTCCAGTTCCATGTGCAGGACCAATTAGGCAGAACTGCAGTTTCTCAATGCACGGATGAGGCAGAGATGTATGGAGGAGGGTTTTAGGTTTATTAGGAACTGGGGAACCTTTTGGGAAAGGAAGAGCCTATACAGAAAGGATGGGTGGCATCTAAACCAAAATGGAACCAGATTGCTGGCACTTAAAAATAAAAAAGGCCATAGAAGAGTTTTTAAATTAAGGAGCTGGGGGAAAACTGACAGATGCAGAGGAACACTTGGTTCAGACAAAGATATGCCATGAGGGAGGATCTATTAACTGAGATTCTCAATATTTTAGTAAACAGGCGAGGACAGAAGTTGTTAAAGTTCAGGTAGTAATGAAGAGAAACAGTCAAATGAAAAAGAATACCATTCAATGATGTCACATGAAGGCAGACCACTACAAAGTGACAGATTTTATAAGTGCCTTCCATACAAATGCTAGAAGTCTAAATACAAAGGTGAGTGAACTTGAGTGCTGGTATTAAATGAGGAAATTGATAAAATAGCCATAACAGAAACTTGGTGGAATGAAGACAATGTATAGGACACTGTGACATCAGGGTACGAAATATATAGAAGTGACAGAATAGGTCATGCTGGTGGGGTAGTGACACTATAGGTGAAGGAAAGCATAGAGTCAAATATAGTAAAAATCTTAAATGAATCATAGAAGATTAGGGTTGGAAGGGACCTGAGGAGGTCATCTAGTCTACCCCCCTGCTCAAAGCAGGACCAACCCCAACTAAATCATCCCAGACAGGTCAAGCCACACATTCAAAACTTCTAAGGATGGAGATTCCACCACCTCCCTAGGTAACCCATTTCAGTGTTTCATTACCCTCCTAATGAGAGAGATTTTCCTATGATCCAATTTCGACCTCCCCCACTGAAATTTGAGACCATTGTTCCTAGTTTTGTAATCTACTACCACTGAGAACTGCTTAGCTCCATCCTCCTGGTAGTTAACTACCTGTTAGGTAATTAAAGGCTGCTATCAAATCTCCCTTCATTCTTGTCTGCTGCAGACTAAACAAGCCTAGTTCCCTCAGCCTCGACTTGTCAGTCATGTGCTCCAGCCCCCAGATCATATTTGTTGCCCTCTCCTGGACTCTCTCCACTTTGTCCACATCTTTCCTGTAGTGGGGGGGCCCAAAACTGGACACAAGTCATAAAATGATGCTGTTGCAGTGAGTCTCTGTCTAGGGAGGGGCACCTGGCAGAAGACTGTCCTCCGAGCCACGGACAGCCAATTAAGTCACAGCACTTAGTACAAAAGGAGAGTGGAGAAAAGGCCAACTCAGTTTTACTTGTATCTCACAGACACCAGACACCAACTGGGCCTCTAATGCTACGTTTCTGAAGGCCTTGCAAAGGGCCTGGTCCAGCTGCCATTGAAGTCAGTCCACAAAAAATCTACCATTGGTTTCAAGGAGTACTGGATAAGCCACAAAGTCAGCATACGTAGCCGTGGCAAGGAGCTCATCATTGATACGTAGTCCCCTTCCTGCTCCTTCATTCAGCACGTAATGCAGCAGAAAACAGGCCACTTGCACTACTTTTCAGATTGACTCCTTCCCTAGCAGTGCTGGGTTTTGGGTGGTTTTTCATAATATCGGTAAAGGCTGCGATTGTATTTAATCACTGTGCAGTCCACTGGTATGGGCAAAGCACTGAAACAGGTGGTGAGGCCTGAGCATTTTCAAATAGGCAGGCTGGATTCCTAGAGCACGCTGTATTAAATGTAGAGCTCATGACTTGGAAATGAAAGTCCTCTATCCTCAGAACAGGACAAGCATCCAGGCAAGTGTCAGCATCTCTCCGCCACCTCAGTAGTGTATCTGCATCCTGACTTGCAGTTCCCCACACCAGAGATGAGTCTCTCTTTCCTCCTTCAGTCCTTGGCCATGCTACAGGTACTGTTGATAACCATTCCCGCTGTGATGGCGGACTTTAATGTGACGTGAATCGCTATGTAAATTAGACTACTGTTTTATTTGACAGAGGCCAATGAGCAGTTCTGGGAGAGAACGGTGCCAGTTCTTCTTTGGCTGGAACCAGTTTGCCCAGATCTGGGGAAGGGATAGTGGGGGTGGCTCTTGATTGTTTGCTAGGAATTTGAGCATGCAGTGGTAGCAATTGGATGATAAATCTTGTAAATGGAGCAAGTTTGCTTTGAAAGTCACTGACAGAGGTGACAAGGGAATACAAAGATTTCACTGTCCTGTTAGCTATGCTTTCAAAGCCTTCATTCTTCTGCTGCTGCTGTGGCCAACTACCAGTCTGCCAGGCCTTCACTTTGCTGAATTAATACCCTTGGCAATAGCACTCAAGCTTCCCAAGAGAAGGACACAAGATACTGCTTCTGTTTATAGCTCGGAATGCAAGCAACACCAATGAGCCATGGCAGAGAAAAGATGGAAGCCTTTCTAAAAAGGGCACTCAAATCACTAGGGCAGTGATTCTCAAACCTTTTCCTAGTGTCAGCCACTTCTTAGCCAAGAGATCATCTCTTGGAGCCTCCCAGTTCCACACCCTAGCACCTAGTTGCATAAAAAAGCCAGAGCACAGTGAATACAAAGGGTGAAAAAGCTGAAAATGGGCTCACTTTAATTCCCGTGTTTCTGCCTTTTATTTTGTGTTAATGCTGTTGATTTCTTCTCCCTGGGGTACAGACTTGCTATTACTCTGGAATCTTCCATTATGGCCATGACTCCCATTGCCCTAATTCTCCAGGTTACTTTGCAGCTTGATTATGGCCTGCTGCGTGTGTGAGATATCTCTCCAACAGAGCTGTCACCTGTAAATTTAATCACTGCTGAACTCCAACCTTGAACACCCAACAAAGCCACACCACATGGGGAATAGAGATGTTTAGGCTTGTGTTGCAATAGCTACAAGGTCTAAAAAGCCTTTGGAAGCCTAAGAGCTTCCCAGAGAGGGAAGTCAGGGCATCCCAGAGCAGGAAGTGACCTTGCTTGGCTGACGCTGCATCATAATGACAGAAGCAGATCTAGGAATCATCAGCGATCTCAAAAGTCTGTCACCCGCAGTTTGCAAGCCACTGCTCCATGGGATAATGACACAGCTGTAGTTGCACAGTGATGCACTTTTCTGATTATGCTTTTCAGCCCTCTTTTAACAGGGACCTGGAGCCACATGTTGGGTCATATTCATTACAGTTAAATGTCCACTCTGGGTTGTGATGTCACCATTTGGCTTGAAAGGACCACAATCCTCCCTCACCCTGTCTCATGGACAAGAGAGTGGGGGCTTAAAGTAAAATGCCTGCCTGTGCACAGAGGGCAGCTGGCTGCGTTAGTAGACTGGTTTTCAATCTCTTACCTGACAGCAGTACTGCCATTCACACTCCCATCAATTTGGTACAGTGTCAAGACGTTGGGTTACCATAGAAATTTTTACCCTCCATAATGCAAATTTAAGTTAATTTGAATTCAGGACGGTTCCTGCAATGAGGCTCTGTGTTTTGGCTCATTAGACAGGTGGCTGCGTGTACCATTATAAGCTGATGAGTGATAAAACTGAGTTCCTCATTCAGGAAAATATCTATACTCAGGACAGCACTTAAGTGCATACATTCATCCCAGTGAAGTCAGTGAGAGTTAAACATGTTTTTAACGATAAGCACTTGATTATGTGCTTTCCTGAGTTGAGTTCCTAGGACTGTGGCTCTTGGGGGCAGGACTCTGCTCTTTAAAAAGTTGCGTTCTTTGGAGGAAACTCACAGCATTACTCATTAGACCGCAAGCCCTGAAAAGACTATAAGGTTATTAGATTTATTGAAAAACAAAACCCCCCACCCCTGAGAAGTAAGCTCCTTTAAATATCTCATGTATTATTTTAAAAAGCTAGATGGCACCTTTTCAGTTTCTTTAGCGTAGCATGGCACTAGGCCCAGAACAGTGAATAAAAGGTTGGCGATGCAATATCTTACAAAATTCAACTACATTTATATACAGAACTTCTTTGTTTACTTGACCATAAACCTGAATCCAAATAAACAACACGTTGGCTTGCTATATATATTCCGCAAGATTCAACAAGCTGTCAGCTGGGAAGCATGGGGCACTAAAAGTTATTTGTTTGATCTATTTTGTTTTGCCTCCTAAGCTTCAGTAAGTGGAGAAAGTTAGACGTTGCCGAGAAGAATTCTGTCAGGATTGCTTGCCTGACAAATCAACATTGTGACTGTTATTCATGGTATTGCAGGGAATCTCAGAATAACAAAGCGTTTCAGAATTTCAAAATAACAAAGCTGTAAAGCTTGTTGCGGGAAACCGCCATCAGATTAGATTGTTCAATGGCTCAGCTGTCTGTCTATTTAAAAAGTGGAATAATCATGATCACTCAGCTTTCTGCAATTACTGCACCCCTACTCCCTGCCCCAGTGTTATAGATCCCTTGAAAATATACCACTGTGTTGCAGAAAATTCCATTTTTTCTAACTTCTCAGTTTTTTTAGTGCTTTGCTTAAAGAAGGGGTCCTTCCCTCTGAGGCCTGATGTTCAAATCTTGTTTAGACCAGAGCTTGAAGTAGGAGCTAAAATCCACAGTGTTCTGAATTTTTGGGAGGTGGGAGGATACTTGGAAATTGGAGCAATTCAGATGCAAATCCTCAACTCTGACCCGTCTTGATGGACTTGGTGACAGGTCAGTTCTTAACTGAGAAAAGTCTTAGTTTTAAGATGGGTTCATATAAGGTATTTGCATTAGTTCAGGCTGGAATTTCATGTATCTGGAATCTCCTGAGATTCTAGTCCCAGTTAACCTGAATTCTAGTCCTGATTTGGCTGTAACTTCTATTTTAAACCTAATTTGGATTCAGATCTATCACCCACTAGTGGGTCCGTTTCCACTTCAGAGGTCTCATGTTTTTCTTGCCCAGCCTTTCTCTGCACAGAATGACACCAGCATCATTATTATTTTAATAGAAACGGTACCATTCACACTGAAGAGTATACCATCATTGTGATGGGATGTGTGCCTCACACAGGCCCAAAATGGGTTAAGATGGGTCTGGAAGGCCAATTATGTCACCCACCTGCACCTGGAGAGCCAGTCTTAATTGATCATGAAGCCCAGCGGGGCAAGAGCAGGCTGCTTAGTATAAAGAGAGGAAGTTTCTAGCAGAAGAGGGCTGAAATCTGCTTTTAAAAAAAAGGGAAGGCTGCAGGGTGAAAGGCTGCAGTTGCTCTCTGGGAACAGAGAGGTGATAAGGAAGAATTATAGGGGGCAGAATAGCCTTGAAAGAAGTAGCCTAGAAAAGCAGTTGGGAAGAAGGCCTGAGACAGGCTGGATAGGAAGAAGCCCAGGAAAACATCAGTAAGGAAAGGACTGTGGAGACCTTGGCTGCTGGTTATAGCATCTCTAGGCTGGAACCTGGTTTAGTGGGAGGGCCTGGGTTCCCTTAACCAGCCACTGGCAAAGTGGAATGATCCTAGAGTTGTCTTGTGAGGACAGTGGATGATCTTATGTAAGACTTTCTGGTACCACGGAAGGCGAGGACTAATTCGTGGCATGGTCGGAGGGCCAGCTTACAGGAAGCGAGACCGTTATGGCGATGGAGCGACTGTCCGCAGGGACACCATATGCTGGGGGACTCTATGGAACGCCTGGCCACAAGGAGGTGCTTCTGCAGCGAGTGAACCCCTTCATGATCATTTTCATGAGGAGCGCCGTCCTTACTAGGGTTGTCTTAGTCTTCCAAGCCCTTCTCTGCTTCCCCTCCTCCTTCCCTTCTGTCCTCCCACAAAAACAAAGCTCAGTCCTCCACAAACACTTTCTGACAGAGCATTGAATGTGTTCCATGAAGGCAGACAGAGTGGTCTTAGTAGTGTGCTGTACTTGCATTCACCAGTCACAGATGGATGCAGTTTTGGATATTAGAACCTGTTTTATTAAGGAAAGTGGCTGGCTAGGATGCCAGGTTTATCTCCTGTGCTCTTTGAACAGTCCCAGGACAACTTTACCTTCCAGCGGAAAGAGCCACCACAGACTAGCAGGAAAAATCTTGGTTTAAATGCCTCATTTGAAGGCCAGCATATTTAGCAGGAGGACAGAAGTATTTTGCAGTGTCCTTTGTGGTTATGAGGCCAAATCCTAAAGTAGGACTTCGACCTGTGACTTTCTAGGCCAGAGAGCTACCAATCGACCCAAGCTGACACTAATTAAGCCTCCCTTAAAATGAGGGTTTTTTCTTGAGTTGGAAGTGTGATTTCCTGTCCAAGGTTTTATTATGCATTTATAACAAATTGTAGCATGTGGGCTTTAGACCCTGTTCTGATCTTTTGAAATCACTGTACATGGTATATGTTCTCTAGAGATGGGAGACAGAAAAGAGGGGAAATATACCTATTCATCCCTTATGGGGAAGACACAGCTGTGCCATCTTATCCAGGAATGGTTTAAAGGATCATGTTTACTGCACATTACATATACTGGGGTTGGGGGGGGGAAGTTCCATAGGGGATTAAGAGGTGTGAGCACCCCTTCTGTAAGATAAAGTTACTCCATATTTTCATCCCCAGTTCAAAGCTAAACTGGCAATAGCACCTGGGAAACATCACATCCCAGCCTGATCTACACTCATCAGCTCTGTCTTGAAATGTGTATGCACACGCTCAAGTGATATAGAACGTAACTGTAAAACTTGCTATAATACAATGGGCAAAGTTACAATTGGGAACCAACAGAACAAAAGTTCATCCTTTCCAACAGTCTCACTGATTTATAAGTATTCCTAAACCTTTCATTTCAGTGCCCCAGATAGTTACTGTTGTCTAGTCATTTGACTGGGTGTCCTGGGATATAGTCCTTAAAGGGCCTACACTTCAGAAATGTAACCCTTCCGGGGTTTAGTTTTGGTAAAATGGGAATACTGTAACAACTCTGTAGAGACTTAGCACTTCATAACTTACAATATGCTGCACACAATACCCATTCAGAAACAGAGCACCACCAGCAGAACGCCTGTCCTCCTGCTTTAACAGCACAGTAGCTTATCACTTGAGCTACATAAGACTCTCTTTGAGGTGTTAGCAGTGGAGGTCCAGTGACACACAGCTGAGCCCTTCTGATTCTATCCAGAAGAAGTCAGTGCTTGTCACAGACAAGATAACAAGTTCCCTAAATACTCATTTACTTTGCAGGGGTCTTGTGCAGAAAGCTGATGTTCATAAAGCAATAGATATAAAAATTAATGTAATTTTCATCATAATAAATAACACCCCAGATTTCACAACATTGACCCCCTCCCACCTTTCTTCCCTTTGCTCAGCCTGACATTTATTGTCCCTTCTTCACTCTCCCTCCTTACCAGCAGGCAGACTGGATAATTAATCCTCTGCCTCTTCCTTTCTTTCGAGAGGACAAAGTTCATCATGCAGGATTTGTCGTGTTTCTGAGAAAAGAAGAGAAGATCTGTCTTCCTGGCCTTGTGGGAATCCCCAGACACTTTGCTGGAAGATCAATATAAATAAAAAGCAATGAAATGTCTTTGTTGTGAGGCAATCTCTTTGCACCGATAGTGAGCTCATGCAAAGGGCACTCCCCAGTCCCCAGCCTAACTGAATGAGTAGTAACACCACTGATTCAAAGTCTGTCTTTCTTCAGATCCTTTCCTCCATGTCAATTCATCCTTATCCCCACCCCATCTGGCGTTGTTGATTGATTAATCATCAATAGTGCTCACCAAGAGCAGCTACAATTAAAGACAAATATTAGATCTTTTCCCTCATGTTTCATAACACTTGGCATTCACGCAGATGCCTGTGAACAATTTTAACTAGTGTCCATTTAAAATAAAATTCTGTTGGTTCAATAATATAATTGTATTCTCCCTCCTCTCCCCCCCCCAATAGTAATTGAATCAGACTACAGCAATTCCAGGGCATGAAACTGTAACCCTCCGACTTCTCTACAGAACAGTGTGTTCTACTTTTTGAAGCCTTTTATTGTATCTAGTCTAGCATTACCCACAACGGTAAGTGCATTCTAGAATGTAATCACAATATTGATTACACATCACTCACACCCTCCATATTCATGAATCATGTTGTCAGGGCACATGCCAAGCAGTGCGTGTTTTAACATCCGTCAGAGACGGTTAAAAAGAAAATGAGTCTTGCAACGTAAAATCTGGGACCCAATTCACAGTGGGACACGGCATCTGCTCCGAAATGGACTGGGGAGGGGACAGAGGAGCAGGAAACCTAACCAAATGTGCTAAAATCTGTCAGACGGTAATTGTGGCTCTTAGCATCAGCCCCACCCTCTCCAACGAAGAGCTGCTCCATGCGACCTACTCCCTTGCAGTGTGGCGTTTGCTTACACCGATTTCCCATGCACCACAGTTTCCTTCCTCCTCTGAAACTCTGCTGCTTCATTTCCTGGACTCCCTGTTGAGTCCATCTACATTGTACTTCTAGCACCTGCATAATTACTCTGCCGAGGTGATGATTTAGTCCCTGTCTGTTTCTGCACTCTCTTCCCTGCAGGGCCCCAGATACATGCATTTGTCCGGCTGCTGCAGGGTCCATGGGAGCGTACCTGCCAGTTCAAAAGCTGCTTGAGCTAATGCCTCCTGCCCACTCCCTGGAAAGGACTCCCCACCCTTCTCTGGCAGGGAAATCAGAACTTCGGTCAGTATGAAATCACAGGGCTTCTCTCTTCACTGCCTCCTGTTATCAGTTGCATCTGTGCACAGTGGGTGTAAAATGCTACTAAATTTCAGCTTTCCATTAACCCACAATGGCGCATCCTTTTATATGCACTCTGCCCATGTGTAAATGACCATGCAGAGTGCAAGGCCTCGGAGAACGAGGTCTATTGAATTTTCTGAGTGTGTTTTGACCTCTCCTGGGATGGCAACAACATATCCCCCAAAAAAGAAAACAATAAATCCACCGCTGATGCTGAAATTGTGACTGTTTTACTGGTAAGAGGGTGGGATTTACCTATTACCACCACATCATCAAATTAAATTAAAAGTACAAAAATTTGGTCCAAGACAAAATGTGCAGAGATGCAGGACAGTACTGAAACTCTTGCCATCATCACAACCTGAGGAAACAATTTCTTCTTGTGCGAGATCCTCATCCTCTGAAGACTCTCTGTATTTTTATGAATTTCCTGCCTAGCAAGTTTTCCATCTATGGATTTTTCTAGCAATGTTGAAGTCCCAGAACATATATTTAGCTCCTGCTGACAGGTCCCTAATTATGGCTTGATTAATCACAGCAATGACTGCACCTGTCTGTGCAAAACATTTTCATCTTAGTTTTGTGACTTGTGGAAGATCAGGGAACACAATAATAATAATAACGGCTGTGAAATACACCCAGCTTTGGTCTCCTAATTGCTTCAGGTACTTGCTTTCAATGCTGGTGACAGTGTTTGATCTCTCATTGTTACTCTCTGCTAATTTTTTGGGGTGGGATGGGGTTGCGGGGGAAAGGGTGGTGTCTGGAAAAGTTTCCCCAGGCATAAAGGTGATTAAAATGTGATTCTAACCGAAGTTCATTTATCTGCACCGTTCCTTCAGTGGATTCTGAATCTTTGTGAAATCCTGCAAGTTTATGGGTGAGATGCTGGCTCTGTTGAAGTCCATGGCAAAACTCCCCTTCACTTCAATGGGACCAGGGTTTCACCTATATGCGTGGGTCACCTCCTTCAGTCAGAGGGACTCCTCAGAGGCTCCGCCCTTTGCCTATATGTAGGAGGCTGTGGGATGATGGCCTAAGTTCTTTTTCTTTTTTGAGAACATTTTGTAGCTGCTTTGCTCCTTCAGCTCTTTGAGTCCGTTAAAGGGCAAAGACATAAGAATTTGTCACAGGGTGAGCTGGCTGTCTTAGGGGGAAGGGTCTGCAATGCCAGGGTTAGCCCACCTGCCCAGGTGGAGGGAATGAGTCCACAGTCCATGGGAGTTCTTGACTCAAAGCAAGCCTGACTGAGGGGGTCTAAAGGGCAGCCTGAGTTTAGCAAGCAATTCAAAGCAGATGGGGCCTATGAGTGGGTTTTGCCATATAGGCTCCTAGGTCAAGGGCTTGGGGAATGAGAGACATGCAGAGGGGACTAGAGAAAAAGTTCTCTGTGGCAGGCAGAAGGAAAGGTCTTGCAGGAGCAAAAACTCTTAAGAGGGGTAATGAGTTGCTGAGCGCAGGAGGGTCACAATGAGCTGCTGGGCCTGTAGAAGAAGGCTGGGAATTTCTAGTTGAACTATTTTATGTTAAGTAGTCCCCAGAAGGGAAGAATCATTACAAAACACCAGTTGCGTGGCTGTATTTAAATGTGGCAATGGGGAAACTGAACCAGCAACCCCCTGGTATAGGTAAGACAGTTAGAGAAGGGCCTTGTTTAGAAGCCTCATATATTTTTGTTCACGTCATCTGACTGAATGATGTCCTTACAACATTCTTGTTTGTTTTTGCTTATGGATTCCTGACAGCCTGGCAGGAAGGGTGGTAGTCTCCTTCCACAGGGCAGGGGTTGGTCTCCTTTCATTTCATAGAAGCAAATTCCCTGATGTTAATACTGTGACATGACATTGAAGTCAATGGGGCTGCAACAGAACACGTACGTCAGGACAGAATTTGGCCGGTACTCCCCTCCGTGCTCATTCTGCTGTGCGCATGTGTGGTCAGAATGGTACATCCCAGTCCTGCAGCAAAGCAGCGTTCTCTTTCCTACCTTTCACCAGATCTGAGAGGAAACTATCTCAAATGAAAGGCTTGAGGCTGGGTTTTGTTTTTGACCAAGGAAGGGAACTGCAGCAGCCTGCTATTGTCAGTTTAATTCAGCAAGCGTCTGAATGTGCATCGTTCTCACATGCTCCCTGATAACTGCTACCTTTATATATGAGCCAGCCCAGCTGGGGTTAGCAGCTGACAGAAACTGAGGCAATGAAAGAACTGCTGCTGCATAAAAGACATGCTTCAGTAGCATCTCTCTGTGGTTGGGGTTCTAGGAAGATTCTAGCATATCTCAAACTTGCAAGAAGGGTTAATGAGAGCCAAGAAAGGGGCTAATTAACCTGACAGGCCACAGGTGAGGCAAAGCAGGTGGACAAATGAGGGAGTAAGTGAGCCCAGCTGTGAAGGAATGAGCTGGGCAGGACATAGAAAGATAGGGAAGTGGAAGCCAGGAGGGCTGCTAGGAAAGGGTAGATGCTCCCAGGAGAAGGGGAGACTCCAGACTACAGGATGTGTTGGCTGCAGTCACTGCTTGGGAGGAGGCTTTGGGAACTGGTACACCAAGAAAGTAAAGTAAAATCTTTGGTGGGAACCACCCAGAAAGGGACAGAGAGTGAGCCCAGCTTGCTGAGGTGAGGATCTCTGGGCTGGAGCCCAGAGAAGAGGCAGACCCAAGTTCCCCTACTAGCCCTGGGGGAGTGACACTGAGATAGCGAATGGGAGAACTATACCCGGAGGGGGAAGCTTTGAGTGACCTAGCTGGAGGGCTAAGTCACAGAGAGGATGCTGCGGTTCACGAGGTGGAGAGAGGAGTTGCAGGCCTGACCGAAAGCTGGAGCGACGGCTTGCAAACCACGGAAGAGGATGTTGACTGAATGAGTGACCAGTAGGAGGTACCACAAGAGGTGAGCGGTGCACCTCATACTGACTTCATTTTGTAATGCCTGTTAAGTGTTGTTCTGTTTGCTTTGTACCTTAAACAAAATGTGCCCGAGTCATCTTTGGCCAACCTCCCCTTAGACATCAGGTCCTGTGACAAGCTTCCATTCCAGCCTAATTAGAGGATTCTGGCATTGCCGCTCTTGCCTGACTTTCTATTTTTGCAAATCCTTCATAATAACTAATTTTCTGTTTTTGTTGGAACAGCTGATGTGACCTCTGTCAAATCTACTTAGCAGGGAATTTTTCAAAGGTGCCTAAAGGAGTTAGGCACGCAAATGCACTGGGAATTGGGTGACTGACACCTTTGTGATCCTTTGAAAAATCCCAATCTTACTTTTCAAATGTCTCTGAGAGCTATTTGAGATGAAGAGCAAGTTCTCTTGTGTTCCTTCTAATGAAGACCCTTGCTTAGACATGGCCTGTGGTAGACTGCAGCCAACATGGATCTGGGATTATATTTACCAGGATCTGCTCCCTGTTACCATCTTCAGTGCTGACAGCAATTTGGCAGAAGGTAGGATCTAGCTGCTTCCTCTTATAAACCAAGAAAGGTGGTGTTACTTCTTGAGACATCAACTTTATCAATGCCATAACACTCCAGATCTAAGAAAGTTAACATAAAAGAAAAGCAGCTGCAAAGTTAAGCTAAGAAGGAGCTTAAAAGCTTCAAAATAGATGTACTACAAAAAGTAAGGAGCGGCAGGTGTTGTATGAAGTTCCTATACAGGGGGAATATATAGCATCTCAAAATATGAAATACTAGGCTTTGTTTTTTTAAATTCTATACCTTTTGAAAGGCTCTGATATATACACACACATTACCATGGAATACCATGTGTCACAATTAGCAGTCTAACTACATCTCTGCCCCTCCTGGTCTCTGAGTGCACCCCATGCTGTTCTGGCCACCACCTCTCTTGGGGAGGCGGGGGGAATCACATGATTCTCATGTGTTCATATTGGCCCTTGGGCTGCAGCCCTCTCTATATCAACCATGATTACCTCAGGAGGTCTGATTTATGTCCAGCCCTGGCAAGCCTGTTCCTTCCCAGTGCAACAACAGTGGTAAGCTATGACTGAGCAGCCTTCTTAAAGAAAGGTTTATTATTGATTTGGAACAAAAGTATGAGAGAGAACTGGTCTGAAAACAATAAAACAGACTATATGTATGTTGAGGTTCCTAGATGTCTAACCATCTTCCATATGAAGATCCTGGTAGGTCTGAGTTTTCTATAAACACCCAGAGACCTCTAGGATCTAGTTGGCATTGTCTGTTCCCTTAACTCACAAACCATTTCTCTCCCTTGATTCAGGGGGAGTCCCCTTTAACTGTTCCATCTTTTTCTGATTGCCATGTTCCCAGCCTGGCAAAACAAGCTTGTATCTTCCTTGGAGGCAGGATGTAAAGTCCCTGAAGTTGATAGCTTTGCCTGGTGTCTTTCAAGTGTGTGCTGGAGAGCCCTTATGGAGGACATTGACGTCTTCCTGTTTGTTTTTCCAACAGCCCCCTATTAAGCTAGATCAATGCATTCATATAATAGTCTCTTATACCCCAATATACAATAACTTCCCCTCGCTGACCAGCTCATATACAGGGTTCATAAAATTATTACATCTCCATGTTTCTAGGTTATTACATAGCAATGCCACATTTGTCAGACCCTGATGCTGAAAAATGACCATCCTGGGCAGACTCTACACCACTTGAATCTGTTAGGTTTGCACAGATATAAAAGGTTGGTCTACATGGGTCAATTTGCAGGATTGAGGATTTAGATGCTTTGATAAACTTCTTTACTAAGCATCTGCAAACCAACTTACTGGGCACATCACAGGGATATGGAAAGTGCCCGTGGAAACAATTCAGGCTGACACACCTCACCTTGTTCTGCTTCCAAAAATATCTCTTCATTGGCTATCACAATCCATGAAGAAGTGATGTGTAGAGAACTCTTTCTTGGTTTAGTGATCACCTAGATTCTAGGTGTTACCCTCCCCACAGCAGAAAAACCATCACGGAAACCCAAACACACACATTTAAATGCAAATTACAATGTACATAAAGCCAGATACTTACACATGGCACCTGCAGCTACACAGCTGGAAAATTCTGGATGTATCAAGTCACTAATTTTGCAAAAGAAAAGGACAGGTTTACCAATAAAACTAAACCTTAGGCACTAAACCCGCACCAAAACCATAGGCTGGATTCTACCTCTTCACAACAAGATTTCTGTAGATGGCAAACAGTCCCACACAATGCTCCTTACACAACCTTATTTTGTTGTGGTCACTTGTCCTTAGACAGATGAAGGCACATTACGTCACAAATTCTAAATGGCAATAATGTGCTTGGCACAGTACAAGACACAGATATCCAAATGCTATCTGCTGGCAGAGCTGAAGGAGCCAGGAGGGATATAATAGGAGATGGATCCAAGATGTAGACTGGATCAAAGTTGCCCCAACAGGTAAGGACTAAAGTTTAAACTTGCTTCATTGGCTTCCACTAGAATAATTCATAGAGGGAACAACATGCTCTGACTGACGGGCAAGGATGGCCCGGAGAGAAGTGATCATGTATAGCCAAGGGGCCAGAGGGGAGGAGGTTGAAGTAGTCAAGGAGAGAGGTAACAAGGGTATAGTCAAATATTTGAGTTGATGAGACAGAAGGAAAGGGTTAGTTTTAAGATTTAGTGAACACCTTTCTCCACAACATTTTGTCAGCCGGTGTGGGGGAAGGAGGTGAGGGAGGCATGAAAGTGATGGCTGACATTGCTAGCTTGAGAGAAGAAGCCGGTGATGAGGGTTGTCACTGGTAAACAGTGGCGTTAAAAATTTTTTATAGTGGGGGTGCTGAGAGCCATTGAACCAAACTGTAAACCCTGTATATAATGGAAACCATGGCTTCACCCCATGTCCCCTGATTCCAGCACCCCTGATGATAGTGGAGAAAGGAGGGGAGAGGGTATAGGATGTGAAAACCAAGGAGCTCTGTTTTGTCCATGTTGCCCTTGAGATGACCATCAGTCAGTCGCTGGTATGTTGGAGACTTATGTATGTGGGGCAGGGATGGAGAGGTAGACTTGTGAGCTCTCAGCATAGAGATGATACTGGAGGCCAGTAAAAGATCCAGTGAGAAAGTGTAGAATGAAGAGAGGATTGGGCCAGGTTCAGAGCAGAGATGCTGAAAGAGTGGACAGAGAGGTGTGGGGGAACACCATAAATGAAGAGTACAGTGAAAGCAACTGAGGACAGGGTGCTAAGAAGAGGGTGATCAACCGTATACAAGGTGGCGGAAAGATAAAGGAAGCGAAGGAGAGAAGGACTTTGAGTGGGAACTAGATGGAGTGTATTCAGGAGGGAGTTTCAGAAGAGGGAATCAGTGCCATGATTGTAAATGGCCCATGCAAGGAGCTTGGTATTAACGAGGTGGAGAGAGATGGGATCATAGAGAGGCTCCAAGGATCGCTTTTGTGAGAGGCAGTGATGATATCCAACCGGTTCGCGCGAACCGGTTCTTAAAATAGAAAAAATGCAGCGAACCGGTTCTTAGCCTCGGGAGATTCAATGAAAAGGGGGAGCAGCGAACCGGTTGTTAGCGGCGGGAGAGTAAATTTCCCAGCGGCGAGTGTCTCCCGGGATTCTCCCTGCCCCCGAAATTGACCAGGGCGGGTCAATTTCACTGCGGGGAGAGTGTCTCCCTGGACTCTCCCTGCCGGCGAAATTGACCAGGGAGGGTCAATTTCACGGCGGAGGGAACTCTGTAGTTGTGGGTGTGTGTCGGGTGCTGTGTGCATGATGTTTAAGAACCTATTCAGAATAGGTTCTTAAATATCACCTGCCTTCATAGAACTGGTTATTAGAAATTTGGGACATCATCACTGGTGAGAGGTGATATCGAAGTATGCTTGTTCTCTGAGAGAAAGGAGCCAGCAGAGGGTGAGGGCAGGAACAGCACAAGTCAAACAATAGTTGGGGCTGAGCCGCGCCCTACTACTGTAGATCTGTCATTCCTAATGATAGTATGTTTTCACAGGGATATGGATTGAATTTCAGTCTCTGGCTCCCAATCAGCAACTAGGTCCAGTAAAGAGATAAGTTATTTAAAACTTTTTTCTGTTTTACCAAAATGTTCTCCTGATCCCCAAAGAGTCAGCCACGTTGCCAGATCAATACTAGTTTGGATCTTACCCAAAATATCATGTTGGCAGCCAATCCTTTAGTATCTAAAACAAAAGGTTTATTAGAAAAGGAAAGAAACTAGATGAGAGGTTTTAAATGATCAAAGCAATCAAAGACATACAAATGACTTCAAAGTTCATTTATATTAGATTCTTAGCAGTGTTGGAGTCTGCAGGCTTGTACAGTTCCTCTGGAGTACATCCAGTACCTAATGGGTCTCAGTCCTTTGTTCCACAGCTTCAATTGTAGAGATGTTGATCCAGAGGTAGGAAGCCGGAAGAAAGACAAAATGGAGATGATGAAGCAGCCTTTTATAGTTTTTTGCCACATGGCTTGACCCAAACCCAGCTCTCAGCACATGGGCAGGGAAAAACACTTGGAGCGACCACAGGCATGTCCCTACATGTCCTGATGACTCATAGGCATGGCTTCTCTTCCCTGGACTCGTGTAGTTGATGGACCTTGATTGCCTGTCAATCAGGCTGGACAGTCTGGTGCTAATTTGTTGGAGGATGTCAATCAGTAGCACAGCACAAGTTTTAAATGCAGAAATCACGCACATTCATAGCTTACAACAGAAAGGTGATACTGAATACTGAAAGGTTGTAATTTTTGCAATATTGATATCCATAATATTATAAATGGTCACTTATGTACCAAATGTATACTGACACTGCTTTTGTTTAAGTGCAACTCTTGTCACACAAAATACTGCCATGATTATAGGCTCATAGGGCCTGAGTTTCAGGTCAGTTTTTTTTTTTATGACTCCATCTCCCATTTTGACACTTAGAGGCCAGATGTTCAAAAGTGTTCAGAACCCAGTAGCTCTCATTGTGACACTTGTGGCTAGATGTTAGGTGCCTAAATGGGAACTGAGCTCAGTAGAAAATCTGGGCTGTAGGTCTTGATTTTCAGAGGTGCAGAACTTGGCATCTCCCCTTGATGTCTGCTGGAATAGCAGGTGCTCAGCATTTGTGAAAGTCATTGATTTCAGTGGGAGTTAGGTGCCTAAATGGTGTTAAGGATCTAGACCCCACTGGGATTTTCAAAAGCATCTTGGAACCTGCCTCCCATTAATTTCAAGGGGAGTTAGATACTTAAATACCTTTGAGAAGCTGGGCCTAGGTGCTTATTTGCATCTTTAGGTATCTAAATGTCTTGAAAAATCTGTCCTGGAGGCAATAGGGGTTACAGAAAATCCATAGACAGAGGTAGAAGCTAGATAAAGTGGTTTCAGCTAACAGACAGATAATGTGATTCAGATAATATACTTTTTAACTAACATTTTAATTAGTTTTAGTTGGGTTTTTTATTTGACTTGTATTTTGAAGCTTCTTGTATTAGGCTGTTATTTTTAAACCTCCCTCGGTTGGTAGCCCTGATTGCTTTTCAAGCCCTTCTATTTTATAACCTTTGTACTCTCATGCATAAATCTAGGCCAAGTTATCGCCTTCTGTTCACTTTCCAATGTCTTTGAGCTCTGAAATAAGCAAAATGTAATTTGGGTCTTCCGGGGCTAGTCTATTTGGGAGACTTCGTTGTTTTGTTTTAATTGGCTTGTATGTTTTTGGATGAGTCACAGTCCATGTGAATGGTTCCCCACAACTATCTTGTTTAGTCAAGCACAATTAAAATAAAATATTTTTTTTGGTCTGGTTTAAAGTCTCCAAGTGCCGGAAGAAAACGTTCTACTGCACTTAGCAAGAAGAAATTAAGAAGGGAACAAATTACACGAGAACTCCAGAAGCAGAATTCTTCTGGAATGAAAATCAAATTTCCGATACTATGCGCTCCTCTCTAGGACTCTAATAAATGCACACTGAGCTCATCCCCACATATGCGGGAAAGACCCATGTGACTGGACAGGGAGACCTTTAAGAAAAGACCAATATTTGCATATCTATTATAACTATACTCAGTGTTATACTTGTTTCATTAAAATTTCCATTTGGATAATATGTAAGGTCAATACTGTCAGTGTTCTGGAAAATTCATTTATTTTTAAATTAAAGCTAAATACAGCGGGTCGGGTTCTGATCACACTCACGTTGGTGTAACTCCACTAAGGTCAATGGCATGATGCTGCGGCGAGATCAAAATCACACAATATATTTAGAGATAATACAGACGGGTGGGGGAAATATGCTAATTACACACATTCTGCATGTCAAGGTAAATCTTTGGTTACAATGCTCTGGGATTCTAGTTCCTCTAAATCCAAGGAATAACTACTACTTCAGCTGAGCGCCCACTAATGTCTGCTAGCTCTTCACACAGTGGTTAAGGTTGTCAATGGCTGTGATAAAAATATATATAGGAATTACTTAGATTTACTTCAAACCACAGTGTTTCACTGAGGTTGCCAGCACTCACTCTCCAGTTGTTGCTCCAAGGTGTCTATCCCTTGGCTGTAACTCCAGAGGTTAATTTCTACAGTTTAATCTGAGCTAAAAACTGTGACCCCCACCAAAACAATTACCCCATTTGCAAATGACTGTGCCTGAATGAAGGCTACAGAAAATTGTTTTGGTCACTCAGGAATGGAAGGGAATAAACCCTTTCAAAATCAGGAGCCTGGAAGTTTTCTGCTTTTTGTTTTTCAGATGACTTTGAACTTTGTGGCAAGCTTGAATGCTGCCTCTATCCCAAGTTCCCTCCAATGTCCCACTTCTCTTTATGGTCACTTGTGTTGTCTCTGCTGATTTATGGATGGCATTTAACATCCCTTGAATGGCATCCACTTGGATTCTCAGAAATCAGGAAAGGGGAAGAAATAATCTAGGACAGCTGAGATGTAAGTCACCTTTAAAGTATTCCAATAATATATTAGAAGAGAGAGCTATTTTCAACATGCATCGAGGGAAAATGCCTATTAAGATGGATCTTGTAAGTTTTAGGGCCTTTTTTTGTGTGTGGATGAAATATCAATGTGGTCTAAGGATTACATTTTACATGAAGGATGCTTACATGTTTCTGTTCTCAGTGTTACAGAAATTACAGATTGCTTTGTTGATTGAACATAATTTAACTGGATACACAGGAGTTCACTTTTTAAGACAACTGGTTTGAAAGCAATCAAAGGTGCACGTTACCATTTGATAACTGGGGGGGATTTGCTTGTGGTGAAAAAAGCTTAGAGTTCTCTGCCCAGAGATCCCAGAGAACAGGTGCTTGCATCACAAAAACCGTTCCCAACAGTGTCATTTGCCATCTCAGCAGAGATAGCAGGGACTGCATTCACCAAGGAGACTGAACAGTCTTCTCCCCACTCGAGATGAGGAAATTGGCATTGGTACTTGAAGTGCTGTCCCCTTTCTTCAGTAGGAATCCCATTCCCAGCATTACTTTTAAACATTAAATTAGTCTCTCATTTACAACTGAATTTAATTACAAATCTGTGGAAGAACACGACACAAGACTTTCTAAAAACACCATCATTAAACCTCCCATTTCTAAGACAAACCATGGATAGTTAACTTCAATGGAATATCTTTTAATCATTCATGTTAAGACAGCAGCATGGTCTGATATCGTCTATTATAGGTATTTGAGAAGTTAGGCCTTGACATGAATCCCAGCACAGAGAGACATTTGAGGGGGGTGCAGCTGGAAAGATGCCATTTAGTTTTTGGAGCTGTCTGTTGCTCTTCTGGTCTGCTAGATAGAGAGAATAAAATACACTATTGTAACAGAAACATCCTTCTTGGAACTGCTGTTAGTTTTGTAACAGCACTCAGGATCTGTCATATGTGACATATGTCATACAAAAATGTGGATCCGCATCCACTGGAAACAACTTGTATCCAACCCACAATCTGCACACCATCTTTTCTGTGTATCTTCATCTGCACCACACCGCAGCAGAAGCCCACCTCTCCTCTCCCCACTGATGAGCTGTTCATCAGTGGTCCTGGGGCTGACAGCTGCTCCAGCCATGCCCCAGAAGTCCCAGAAAGTCACAGAACGTGTGACCTTCATGACCTGAGAGATGCATCCGATCAACCATCTGCAAAAAATGGTCCGCAGATTTGCAGGGCTCTAATCCATATGGCCACTGTTACTGTAGTATCTGAGCACCTCCTAATCTGTAATGTGTTTATCCTCACAACATCCCTAGGGATAACAGCATTTCCTACCCCATATCTTACAGATGGGGAATTGAGGCGCATAAGGGCTAAATGATTTGCCCAAAGTCACACAGGAAGTGTGGCAGAGCAGAGAATTGACCCAAAAGTCTTTCAAATCTTAGGCTAATGTCCAAACCGCTGGACTGTCCTTTCTCTCCAAAGACCGTGCCCCTTGCATTCAGAGTGAATTCCTGTCCTCCAGGCAGTTGTGCAGGGTGTTAAGTGCTTGATGCATAGCAGCAGGATGGGCAGGATTGCAACCCCATAGTCAAGTAAGTGGCAAGTTGGGTAACTCATTACTACTCTGGCTGGTACAGCCAAGGAGCTGGGACCCACATATTAGGCATAGTCAGTCCCCAGCTCTCTATGCATACACGACAATCTGAAGGAGGCACAATGGAGTTCCACTCTGTTTCTGTCGGCTTTCCTGAGCTATCTTGTCCTGCGTAGGCAGAACATCTGCTCTTCAGGCAGATCTCCATCATGGCCCCATACAATGAACTACCAATCTGTACTTGAAGACCCCAAATATTGGGAGAATTCAGATCTTTGTCCAAACTTTGTAACTTGAACCCAACATCTTGGAGTGCAAGACCAGACATTGATTGTGTTGAACATATTTGCATAGATGCTGCTTAACTGTGAAACCCCTATGTGCTAACTAAAATTGGTGTACAATATTTATGGAGGAAAAAGCTCTCAACATTTGCTACTGAATTTAAATCAGACAAGATTTATATTAAGGACTGGAGTAATGCTCACCTTCTCTTTAAAGATTTGAAGTTATTTGTGTCAGCAAAAAGTGTATTTATCAGATTTCAACAGATGTTCGATTAATCTCATGAAAAGAAATAGATTTCACATCCGCCTATAGTAGATATATGTATTTATCATCTAGTTAGAACTGATCAAAGTGTTTTCTGTTTATCTTGGTAACTGCAGAGGCTGAAAGAGGCCTGAGTTATGGTGGAATGATATCATTTTTTAACATTAGTAAACAGCAGATGTTAAAATGATGACTTCTTTTCAATATTTCACCCATTACTTGAGCAATTCAATCTCCTCTTTGGTGTTACCAGTATGAGCACAGGGAAATAGGAATCCACATAGGGACTTCTAACTCTGCATGAGCTAAAGTACCTCTTTAAGCGTGCATCTTGAGCACTCACCACCTTCTGACTAGGCATCACTCATTAGCATGCAAATATAAGAGTGGTGTAAAAAGTTTCAGATGATTTTGAATAAGCCTTGCTGCAGGGGAAAGCATGTTTCACAACATGCATTAGAAATGGAGACATGAATAAAATTAGGTATCAACCTAAGGTCCTTGTGATCAGACAGTATATGAGGGAGGTGCACACACTGCTTACAGGACTCTGTCATGTACTTTGTATCAGCATGACTGTATAAATCCCACAAGCTTTTTCTGATACAAGTTTCTGGTACAATAAACTAAGTTCTTCCCTTGGCACTAATGAAGCAGATTAGTAAGGATATTGCCAACATTGCTGCAGAATATATCCTGGAAGCAATATTACACTCAAACATTTTTAACTCCTGGGGTACCTTGGTATCTGAGGTAGCTAGATGATGGTTTGCATACATGAACAATGTATTCCTCATAATATCCCTAATGAGACAGGCATTATCCCCATTTTACAGATAAATAAGCCCAAAGCAGAAAGATCAAAGCCAATGTCTTCAAAACTGGCCTCAGATTTTTAGGTGACTTGATATTTTTCAGAGTGATGAACTTGAAGCGCCTTGGGTCTGATTTTTTTAGTGGTGCTGAGCCAAACTCAGCTCCCTTTGTCTTGAAATGGAGTTGATGGTGCTCAGCCCCTCTGACAATCAAGGCCAGGTGGCTGAACTTAGATGCCCAGAAATTTGAGGCACCCACATTCAGAGGCTACATTGGAAAATTTAGGCCTCAGTGCTTTGATGGAGACCCCAAGCAGAGTCCGTAGTAGAGCTGTGATTAGAATGCAGTCATCTCGTGCTCTCAGTCCCATGCTCGGTTTGTTACACCAGAGTGCCCATCACTGGGGCCACACTGGCTGCTCTACATCAGAGCTGTCTCATCTGCTGTCAGGGAGGTTGTGGCAGCCCTAGCACCATCAGTGACCCTCTCCATAAACCAGGCGCCTAGGGCCCTGGGTCCCAAAGGCCCTTCCCTGGCTAAGGTGTCCCGAGTAACAAATAACTTGTGAGCTTCATGCAAAATCACACTGACAACCCTTCAGCAGAAGTGATTGTCTTACAGCTAAATGCCACCTTAACACAGAAAAGGGCTAGAACAACAGGCTGATAGGAACTTCCTTCACCTCCCACGGCAGGGGTCAGAAAATGAGCCACAAAACTCAGTTCCAGACAGCAAAGGGCAATGAGCTTATGTACAGAGGAGCAGGTGTGGTAGTTCCATCCTTGAAACTAGACTAGCCATTGAATTATGCACAAAAGGCAGCTGGAAGTATGTAGTGTGTGTGCTGAGTTTATAAGAGATTCATCAAACAACAAGTTAGATCATGTAGACAAGGCTCAGGATAAAAGGTTTAAGGTCTATATGAGTTGAACCTTGCGTGTGTAATGTCCTGCCTAGCCATTTAAATATCTGGCGCTCAATTACCAGGCGTGCTGCGCACCTTGGCCCCCACTCTTTATTTAGCTGGAAAAGTCCTGATGTACCTAAGTTTTTGTCTCTGGGTGAGCACGTAGGTGGCTGGAGGACTGGAGTGAGGCAGCAATGTCCCTTCCAGGCCCCAGCATGATCCACGAATTGGGGGAAGGTAGGTGGAGGAGCACTTATGTGCACAGGGCCCAGTCTGCTAGGTGTTCTTAGAGGCTGCCTAGTTCTAAACAAAATGGCTGGAGAGGGAGGCAGCCAACCTCAAACGTCTAGTGGCTAAACTACTCCCTGGGATGTGGGAGGCCCCTGGTTCAAGTACCCCTCTACCTGGTGAGGGGAAAGGATTTGAAGAGGGTTTCCTGCCATTCCGGTGAATGTTCTAACTCTTGAATTATGGGATATTCTGATAGAGGTCTCTCTCCTTCTGAACCAAGGGTCTCCCACATCCAGGTGAGTACCTAGATCACTGAGCTAAAAATTAGGAGGTGGGCCGCCTCGTCAATGACTAAACACAATTATTTTGCACGTAGCAGTGTTGTGCTATTTAAAAACAGTCTTAAAATAAGACCCAAACTGTCTTCCTGTTCTGAGAAGATAGCAAAGCAGAACTCAGGTCACCAAGACCGTGTACACTTGCCTATCATACAGTCAGCTCAGACATTCAGCTAGTCTCCATGTGTTGTTTAGATGTAGGATGAGATAAGAGCAAAGCAGAGGCATCAGCTGTCTCTGAGGCAGTCACCCTGTGGGGAAAAAAGCAGATCATCACAGCAGGTAGAGAAAATCCTGTTCCAGAGCTTGAAAGTGACTGGTGTGTAGGCAGACATGAGGAAGAAATTTAGGCATTACTCTTTTAAGGTAACGGCAGCTTGGGGGTTATTGACAGTCTGCCTGTCACGCTGCCTTGTTGGCTAGGGAGTGCAAGACTGCGAATAAACCAATATGCAGGTTGTCCTTGTGTGTGAAGAAAACAGTTCTTGTGGGGTTTGTTGCAAAATGTGGTTGTAGGATGAGAGTGCTGAAAGTTATATACACAGGCATGTATAGATAGATAGCATTGTGCAAAGAAGAAACAGCTAGCTAATTAGCCAGCCGTCTCTTTCCCAATTAACTCAGAAAAATTGCTAGCTAGCTCTGCCAGGGGTTCTCATGCCACTCCCTAACTTTCACAAACCCACCTTTGGGAGAGCCTTATTCGCTGAACGGACAGCCTTCTACCTTGGATTCCTTTCACCATCCAGATACTGCTCCCAGAGCAGGGAACTGACAGATGGCCAGCAGCAGATTTGTTCAAAGCTAAAGGAAGATGAAGGCACAGTTGGGGAATGGGGGGAAGAGATGGATGGTAAATGCTGAATGTGCAGTTTTGCTCCACTCTCAAATTAAAAAGGAAAGTAGGGGTGATGGAAGAAAGGAAGCCTTGAGCTTTGGGGCAGAAAACATTGCAGACTTCTTTCATGCTACCTCTGAATGTCCTGCCCTATTTCCGCACATCAGTGTCCTTTTCTGAATATGTCGCGGTGCATTAGCGCATTAACATGTGACACAAATTTTCATACTTGCACATGGTTTCAGAGGGGGGAGGCAGTGGGGCTGGAACAATTTTTATAGTGGAGGTGCTGAGAGCCATTGAATCAAACTGTAAACCCAGTATATGATGGAAACCACTTCAAGCAAGGGGATGCGGGAGCCCTCCCCCCCACCGCCAAGCTCCTAGTTCTAGCACTTCAAGGGGGAGGTGCTGTTTGGTTTTAGTTAGAAAAGGGGTTTTGCCAAAGTTGTGTGGACAGGTCCTCATTTTGTTTAAATTGTCAGAGCTCCATTGACTGAGCTCAAAGGAAGTGCAGAGAAATGTTTTATTATTAGGCTCCCCATGGCAGATGAATTGGAGTGTCCCAGTGATCGCTAGGGTAAAACCCATCAAAATTTGATCTAGGACTTCTGTTGTATTTTATCTGTATTGTTAATACTTGTCCTGTTATGTTGCATAACCGGTGATAGAACATTAACCATTTCAATTACTAGCTTAATTTCCACTACAAAGGAAACTTTAATACTCCAAATATTTCACAATTATATCAGCAGTTAATCTTTAAGGCCCTCTGTGCATTTGGGTTTTTTGTACAATAAATCTGCTCTTAAAGATGAACTGCAAAGCAAAAAAAAAAAAACCAACAACAAAAAACCTTTACTCCCCTCGTCATCCTCCTTTTTATTTTACTTATGATTTATAAAGAGCAATTGAAAAGGTTTTTTTTAAAAAGGTTGATTGTTTTTTGCTTGTCTTTTGAACATTAGTCCTGACTTTTGTACACAATTAGAAAAACCACCTGGTTAAAATGGATCATAATTACATTGTAGAGTTTGTATGCAGGAAACAGGCTATCCAGTGCACCTATGCTCAGCTAGGAGCCTTTGTCACAGGGACTGGTTTTATACATGGTTACCCAGCACACTGTAGAACTTGAATTCTTCCCCTCACACAGCAAGGGACAATCTTTTGCTCTCCTTTTACTTCAGGCACTTTTGCAAAGGTGGAATGGCACTGCTGGAAACTAATCAACATAATTTTTTGTACTTCACCAAGGTCTATTAGTAATCATTGCTGCAATTTCTAACTCCAAATGGGGACAATAGAGTCCTAAACTTAACTCTGCACTGGTTTATATTCACCATGTCATAGGAAAACATAATTATCTCAGACTATCTATGCAACGTTTCCCCCTTCCCACCCCCCACCCCCCCCGGATGTTGCACCTGGCTATTAGACTTGAAAGTGCTGTGGAAGGTATTAAGAAACACAAGTCATAATTAATTAATAGTAAAATCAAACTTGCAGCATCTATTTTTAGGGATTTCGGTGGCCCTACTAGAATAGCCTCTGAGTACCTCTTAATTCTTTTCCCCACACTCCCATGAGGCAGGGCTATACAAACACCTTAAGGAGGGTGAATTTTTTTTGGCAAATAGTAAATTTGCCAAAAAAATGCATTTTGTGGGGAGCTCTGAAGCTATTTGCAAATTTGGCATATGTTTGGCAAATCGTCTCAGCTAGAATGTGTAAAAGGCCTGGGTTCAATTCTCCCTGCTGTGGAGAAAGGATTGGAACAGCGGTCTTCCTTTCATAGCCTTCTAAAAACAAAATGTTATGGGCCAAATTATATGTTTTGCTCAATCCAAAATAGACTCTTGATCCATCAAACTTTTTTAGAATTTTCAAATTTGTGTGGGATCAAACGGAATTTTTCCTCCCAGTTTTTCAGAACTGCCAGTGAACTGAAAAATAAATTAAATTATTCACCCAACTCTACGAAACATTCCTATTGTACAAATGAGGAACCGAGGGACATAGGCTTTGTCTTCACTGCTAAAAAATGTGTGTGTTTACTGCAGGACAATTAACTCTCCTGTGGTGCACTGTAGTCTTGCCAGGAGGTAAACTAAGCCAGGTCCAACCCTGAGGCAGCAGCAGGCGAAGGTTAAGTGTAGACCTCACCTTATGATAAAAAGTACAGGTGCTTTGTCTTTGCCAGGATTTTTGCAGCAAGATAACTACTGTTTGTTGTTTATTGGAGCCCCACTGCCCCCTTTTTTGGCAGGGACTGTGACCTTGGGCACATTATTTAATCTGTTTGTGTGGGAAGCAGGGAGTTGAATTTGGGTTTTCAAAGACCCAACTAGTGCCCTAACCTCTGGCCCATCCTTCCTATCCCCTGCTGAACTGACCTATTCAGAATAATTGATTTTGTTACTAAAAGCAATGGTGCATTAAGCACATTTCAGACTCCCTGTGAAGCAATTTGATTTCCATCCCCTGCCCTGCTTGGCCTCAGTGGGAGCGTGTGTGTGTGACCTTCGGTTGCCTAACAAGCCCATACTGTTGTGCCACTCCGCTTGGGGGAGACAAAGTAGAAAGTGTCCAGAACAAGTGTGCAGTATTGTCAACCAACCTCTCAGTATTCAAAAACTGAGGCTGAAGCTGTAAAATCAGGAGGCTGACTTAAAAATCATGAAACTACTAATATTGGATTGTCTTTCCTTATGGTTTCTGAGCCTGGAGGCTGCATTCAGCTCAGGCTTCTAGACTTTAAGGTCAGAAGAGACCATTATGATCATCTAGGCTGACTTCCCGAACAATACAGGGCACAGAACCTCGCCCACCCACGCCTGTAACAGACCACAACCTATAACTGAGTAACTCAAGTCCTCAAATCATGGTTTAAATATTTCAAGGTTCAGAGAATCCACCAGCAAGTGACATGTGCCCCATGCTGCAGAGGAAGGTGAAAAACGTCCAGGGCCTCTGCCAATCTGCCCTGGGGGGAAATTCCTTCCCAGCCCCAAATATGGCAATCAGCTAAACCCTGAGCATGTAGGCAAGACTCACCAGCCAGACACCCAGGAAGAATTCTCTCTAGTATCTCAGAACCCACCTCATCTAACATCCCGTCACACGCCACTGGGCATATTTACCATTAGTAGTCAAAGACCAGTTAATGGCCAAATTAGGCTGTCCCCTCATACCATCCCTCTATAAATTTATCAAGCTCAGTCTTGAAGTCAGCTAGATTTTTTTTTTTGCCCCCACTGCCTCTCTTTTCTCCACAACCATGTGAGCTAGCAACATAGTTCTTTTTGTAAATGAAAGTTGAGATTCTCATGGCATCAACAGATGCCCAGAACTGGTGCTTTAAGAAAAACCCTAAATATGAATAGAGTGGGCAATGGTGGGTGTGGATTAGTTAGGGATTGGAGGTGAATTTCCTGTAAAACAGAAGAAGGGACCTACAATGCAACCTCTCCAGGTCATGATAGAAGTAAGAAGCATTGATTTCCCCGTGTCAGGCTTACTGCAGAGCTTTGCTGGCAGGAAGCAGCTCATTCTGCACACCATGTGGAGCTGGAGCCTAAGTAGGAAAGGTAGCACTAGCCATCAAAATCAGTCTATCCCCGATGGGTGGGGTCCCCTATGGCTCTAGGGCTGACAGCCTTGTCGAAGCGGGCCCTGAATTTCTAAGTGTACAGACCAGTATTTGTGCTGACTGTTACAAAGACTCTTCATTTAATCACACGACACAAGGAATATTTACTCTTTGTCCAAATTTGCAAGGAACTTTGAGTTGAATATCAGTGGCAGGCAGCTGGGCAATGCTGAGTGGCTTCCTCCCGTTATTGTATAAAAATATAAAGGTTTTATTCTGTTGCAAACTGTTTGCATAACAGAAAATGGAAGAGTTCAGAGATTGGATTTTATTTTTAATGTTGCACTCTGTAATAATGAGCAGAAACCTGTAAAGATAGTTTGAGGCCTAGTGACTTTGCTCATAAGGGCATTAAATGTGTGACTTTCTCTCACCATCGCTTTGCAAAAATACTAAGAAGCAGGGTTAGTAATTGCCCAATATGGATGTAATCTTTTTAAAAATATGGCTATTTGCCAAGGTGCATTGGGGGTTTAGCTATATGTTTCCTATTGAAATTAATGGAAGTTTAGAGAATTTAGCTGCACAGCTTTGAAAAGCTCATTGAATGTTTTCTGGAGGGTGGGGGGGTTTGGAGACTAGACACAGCTTTAAAAAAACCTCTCCCCTGTTATCTCTGTCGGTGGCACTTCGAAGCAGAGGAGCCGTGGCTGCACAGCAGAGAGGGAGCAGAGGGAACTGGTTTAGTCAAAGCTCTCCTTCCTCCCCTCACTTCCTGGGCAGCTGCATTGTCAGGGAGGCATGTCTGAAGGAGAGGCAGCAACGTCCGCTCAGCAGCCCCCTCTGGATAGGCAGATGGTTTGTCAGTGGGAACCTATTTTCCTGCTTGTCTCCATAGCCCTGGGGATTTGTGCTCCTTTGCTGCTAAGCATCTCCAGAGAGATTGGAGCATTGGTGACACCTCTGGGAGGAGCTGGTGCTTATTCTTGTCTTCTCTCTCTTACCAGTCCCTTGCTGTTGGCATAAGGGAGCTCCAGGGGATTCTGACTCCGATGTCATTGTAAGAGACACTAAAATTGCTCCCCACATTTTTCATTAAAAAAGACATTCGTGCTGGACAATCACAGACCCTGACTCTCTTGTTGTTGCAAAAGCAGAGAGACTGTGGAAAAACTCACAGCAACTGAACCGAGGCCTTTTTAAAGAACTTAATTCTTCAGTTCAAGAAGTGTTTTGTCTACGGGCCCCTAAACAGAGTCCCACTTGGGTGGACTGAAGACTAATGCAGCTGGGTTCTTCCAGAAAAGCTTTTACACAAATGCTGGACTCTTCGGCGTCTTCTGTCATTTTAATTCTGTGTTGATCATCGAACGACTAAATTGCAAATGCGCTTGTGAAGGCTAAGGGACTAGAGCCTATGGGAATTACAATCCTGTCTCGTTAGTCGAGAGTCAAGACACTGGCAATACAAGTTTTCTTGCCATGTGTCCCATGATTGACCCCTCTCCTGATTTGAATAGAACCCCTTCTGGAGGAATTAAAGGCTATGCAGTCTCCCTGCTAGCTTAGCAGTGGCCTGCTGCTATTTCTCCTCAGCAGTGTGCACTAATGCAGATTACCAATCCACCGGTAATTGAAATGACATAACTAAATGTATTGCACTTATTCTAGGATCACAAGCTAAATGTAAACTAGGTTCTGCAGGGTTTAAAGACTTTCTCGTTCCTCGCCGAAAGATTGAAGGGCTGGGCACACTATGTCAGTTTCCTCCTCCCATTTGCCCGTCTATAACTGGTACTTGATAAAACCTCTGACGCTTGTCTGAGGAGATTGGGTTCAGTTAATTATCTGCCAGACAAAAACCATACAGTGATTTCTACTATGCACTGAGCTACAGCTGTGTTCTCATTGCTGTACGGAACAAAGATGGGCACGAGTCCCTGCCACTGACTCTCCAAGGGTAAATTCTGCTCTTGGGATGTATGTGTGCAGCTTCTGTTGACTTGAGTTGGAGCTGCATAGGCAGAATTTGTCCCTACGTTAGGCAGATAATCTGGTTCAAAGAATCATGCCCCCCTCCCCCTTTAGTGGTTAGCCTATGAGTGTATATCTACACTACAGTTAAAACCGATGGTTGGCCCATGTCAGCTGACTCAGCTCTCCTAGGGAATAACACCCTAATCCTGCTGCTAGTTAATAGTTGCTCCTTTACTTCAAGTGGTAGAGATCTGTGCTGTGATGATGGTGGTTCAAACCCAGCCGACGACCCATGCCAGGGCCAGTGATGGGGCTGTTACCTATATTTATAGCACCATAAGCATATGAGCAGTTTTACCAGGAAGTTTATATCCCATGAGACAACCATTCTTACTAGTATATTGTCCTGTGGGAGATAAATCTAGGCACACACGGGGGTCCAAGAGCAATGCTACTTCACTGGTAAATCTCTAGCAATACTTTACACTACCTAACCCCTCTGGAACTACTGACTGATTCTACCAGCAAAGCTGGGGTTTGGGGGGGCTACAGTTGTACGGTGGCCTGCAAGAGGCATGTTACAGCAAAGTCAGCAGCATGGGGAATGAATGGATACAGCTGTTTCTAGTGTGTTACCTCTCCAATTTACTGGGTGATAAATGAAGCAAGCTTCGGTGTTTCCTTTCCAGTATTGATGGGAAGCTGCTCTCATTGAAGCTGGGGGAGGGTGTGAGATTAATTAAGGGTGGCCGACATCCTACTGCAGAGAGCTTGCTACAGGCCCAAGGTATAAGCCATAAATGGTGCAGAGGGAATACTATTACCCTGCTTCATGAAAGAGTGAGGAGGTTCAGTGCAGATGGCCAGCACAAATCTTTGTGTCACTTAAGTCCCACTTCCGAGGGCTTGTGTTTCTAGATGTTATCCTGTACAAGGGGAATGAATTTCTCCTTGGGGTGAATATTGGCCTAAGTCCATTGAGAGTTAATCATAGTTTATTAAATCGAAGTACAGGGATAAGGTAGTAATAGAAAGTGAAATAAATTGAGTGGTGCGGGGAAAAACTAGGAAAAAGTGAACTCTCCAGGCAAAAAAGCATTCTAAAAAAGGGTCCATAATTCAGCAATACAAATTTAGTGGCGGTTCTGAAGACTGAACGGTCAACCTTTTTAATAATGCCTTCCTGCTCTCCCTCTATTTCTTGAGGTTTTTCTGGTTCTTTTGGATATTAATTTATAACATTTAACAATTACATTATACACAATATGTTGTATGTGAACTGAACGGCTCACTGAGCCACGCAAATCCAGATGAGATTGAACCAAACAGATATATTTAAAAGGCTAAACTATAATAAAATAAGTGCATCGCAGGTCAAGTGCTGCATGAATGCTGACACTGCAGCAAATATATTGGTTAAGCTAGCCAGATACACTATACTTCTCTTCTTTGGTAGATATTAGAAAACATGTACTCAGTGAACCAGAAAACTGCAAAATTGTTTAATAAAATTAATCTTAAACTATGAATAGCAAAAATGCCAGCCTTATTTTGCATCTAGTTTTTCACATCAGTAAATATCAATTTATCATTAAATTCTGTTATTGGAACACTTGCTGTGTGGGGCTGAATATAGTTTTCTATCAGTTTGTTTTTGTTAATAAATGTCAAACTAGCATAAAGGAATCGGAAAGGATATTTTCAAACCCGATTTTCAAACATGATATAAAAACAATTTAGAGGGGCGTTTGAGGAGGGGTGGGGAATACATACTTTTCCAAGGGTTTCATTTCATCACATATATAAAAATATTGGCTCTGATCCTGGAGGCCCTTACTCATGGATTTACTCCATTTGGACTTGTTACATATGTATGGACTAGTTGTATTGGTAAGGATTACTTGGGAGAGTAAGGGCTATAACCCACTGGTTACGTCCCCCCGGCATGTTGTGTCCCCCTCTGTGCCTATCCACAGAGGCTGTAAATCAGTCTCAGATCTCTTCTTGAGCCCAATCTCTCTGGAGACTCGTGTTTTTGGCTGCAGAGATCCCTGGTCAATCCTATGCATTAATCTCAGAATGGTGGCTGCCACAAAACATGTGCTCATCTGGCATTTGAACTGACATCAGCTTTGATGCTTGGGGAGAGCTGCCTTTTTTTTTTTTTTTCCCCGCAGAGGATGTCTGTAACCTGTCGGTCAATGTGTGTTACCTAACCCCTCTGGGTAGGTTTACACAACAATTAGACACCTCCAGCTGGTCTGTGCCAGTGGCTTCGGACTTGAGCTAAGAGTCTGTTTAATTGAGGCATAGACATTTGGGCTTGGGCTGCAGCCCAAGCTCTGGGACCCTCCCACCTTGCAGGGTCCTAGAGCCGAAGTCCAGCTTAAGCCCAAACACCTACACCTCAATTAAACAGTCCTTAGCCTGAGCCCTGTGAGCCGGTGTCGGCGGACATGGGCCAGCTGTGAGTTTTTAATTGCAGTTTAGACCTACCCTCTGTGACCAGTTCCCAGGTGGTGTCAGTCTGACAGCTCCCAGCAATAATGCCAGGTGCTTTAGCTGAAGCTGTAGAGATGCTGCTTTCAATAAGGCCATTATTCAGTCCCAGGATGCTGGCTGGCACGCTTGTTGGAGAGGGGCATGAAGATTCCAAGATGCAGAACATGAGGTATTGTTTCCACATAGTAACATAAATACATTGAGCAAAGTTGGGGCAGGGTCCGTCAATGACGATTAGAGGATTGATCATTTGGGAAATCACTCATGAGACTCTAACAGGTCAGCCCTGCTCATTGATCTGCAAAATGAACCACTCTACAGAGCTCCACCCAAGACCCCTGCCAACGTGTATTAGAGGAAAATTCCTTCTTGACTTAAATTCTATTAAAAACTGGCATTTTTATTCTAATCAATGCTTCTGTTGTCCAGCTCTTCCCCTGATATTGTCCCCCACCCCCCATTCTCCAGTTCCTCAAAAGTCAGCGCATCTTGCACTCTTGCTAAAGAGCAGCAGGGCAAGCCCACCTGCTGGTGGAGATGAGTAACTTGGCTGAGCTGTATTTTAATACTGCCTCTATATTGCATTGCAGTGGCTTTCTTATGCCATCTGCAGGCACTGAGAGAGCAGCTTCTGAAAAAGATACCAAAACAGCACGTAGGAAAGCATGGTAAGGCTCATATCTATGGCCAATCCCCGCATTTGCCCAGTTCAGAGGGAACACCCCAACTGTTCTCCCTTGCTATGGCTCATTGGTAGATCAGACTCATAGGTATTGTTGTTTTTTTAAAGACCAGAAGGGATCATTCTGATCATTTCATGTGACTTCCTGCACAACCCAGGCCAAAGAGCTTCACCCAGAGATTCCCATAGCAAGCCTGTAACTTCTGGCTGAGCTGCAGCGTATCATTTTTTAGAAAGACCCCCTGTCTTGATGTAAAGGCTTCAAGTGAGAATCCTGCTATATATCTAGGCAAGTCATTCCAGTGGTTAAGTACCCAGCACATCAGAACTTACCATAATGTGGGTGACATTGTCCCCTGACTCAGAATGGGGACCCCTGGTCTTAGATGAAACTGGCAACGGATGGTCCCTGATGCGGTATCACTGTTGGGACAAAGTGTGCTGCAGTTGTTCCTTTATTTGGGGTACGTTTCTTTTTTCCATATTCTTCCCGCAGCTAGCCAGAGCAGTCTCAATATGAGAAAGTACTCCTATCCATCCGAGTGGTACTGGCATTTCTGGAGTGGTGTATGTTTCCTGGGTCTGACCGGGTTACTCCTGGTAAGCAGTGGTCACTATGTGGAGTCTGTGTGGCTTCCTCCTGACTGCTTGGGAGTGCAGAGCATAGGAGGGACATGTTGTTTTTGTATTTGTTTGTAGCTGGAGGACACATGAGTTGTGAACCACCATTAACTACTGTGACAATTGTCTTGAAAATCCCAGTGGCTGAATGCTCATCTTCGCTCAGGACCTCTAGAGTAGGCATGGAATTTTCAGAACTCCTGCACTGCCCAACCATGCCTTTGAAAATTCCCCTGAATTCTGGAGCATCCACTGTTAATGCTCACATTCCGGGTTGCAGGTACAAATGTCTCCCTCTTAACATTCTCCTGTTAACGCCTCTCTGCCTTCGTGTCCATGGGTGAAATCCTAGCTCTGTTGCAGTCAATGGCAAAACTCCCATTGACTAAATAAGGACAGGATTTTACCCCATATTTCTAAAATGGGATTAATTTTCTTTCCATATTTCCTTACGGGTATTGAAGCCAAAATTCATTATTGCTCTTTGACGCGCTTTTAGATTCTTGCGATGGAGCATTCTGTGGAAGTACAAAGTATTTTTAGAATGCACACTATTGTTTTGATTCCCACCTTTCAGTTGTAGTGTCAGTGACAGGAAAGGGCGGGATGTTTGGAATTGAATCCCCTCGTTTGTGCACAATGTGATGCAGCACACAAAAGTTGACGATTACGCTCTACTTTCACTGGGAAGTCATGGTCCCAAAGGGCTTTGTTTTGCTAGATGACATAGCAATTGAGTCTTCATGCTTAATTTATTTTGAGCAAGTTATACCTCTTCACATATGAACACAGTGAGCACCAGCATAGGCTACAGGATATTTAAAACCGATATCTTTGAGCATGTTTGAATGTGAAGTTCTCTCCTACATATCAGCTGTAAATCGTTATTCAACATTAAATCAAATCAGTGTTAATTTGGGAACTAATTAGCATTTCAGGCTTTTTTCAGCAGTGTGGTGATTTTGTATATAATGCTATGTGATTGTGCAGTAGTACATAATTACGGAGCTGAATACATTGTCTCCTGCTGACATGCTGCAAAAGGAGAATCATAGCAAAGGATGCTCTTACCAGGTCTGAATTAAAAATTAAAAAAATGCTTATTTGAATACTACGCATCTGAACCCTACCTAAATTAGACACAGGCATTCTTTCAGTTTAGGGGGCTTGTTGAATGAAAGAGCTGCATGTGTTAGGCGAATTTACTGGTTCCAGTTTCTGATTTCTTTTAATGTTGATCACAGAGTATTTCATTTCATGTGAGGCAGGTATTTCTAAGTGGGAAAGATGCTACAAGGAAATATAAGCATTTTTAAGAGCTGATTTTTAAGCCCTAAAGTATGAACTGTGAGCGCAGGAATTGCCAGTACTGGATCAAACTAGAGCTTGATTTAGCCCAGAATCCTGTCTCTGACAGTCCACACCAAGTTCTTTAGCAAAGGGTGCACAAGTATGGAATAACTTGTCATTAGGGGAAGTTTCTTCTGGACTTTTTCAATTACTGGATGGCTTATGTTCTGGTGCATAAGGGTTTATATCCTGTATGCATTAACTTAGCAACTGTCTGTCTTCATTAGCCATAAAAGTGACTGAATCTATTTTTAAATCCTAATAAGTTCTTGGACTCAATTAAATATGATGGCAGTGAGTTCCACAACCTAACTATGGATTCAATTTTACAGTGCTTTATGTGCTTCTATTTTCTGTATGAGTCTTAGGAAAACAAAGTCTGTTTTGCTTGTTTAACTTGGTTTAATTAAAAGTCGGGGTTATTTTTTTTGTTTGTTTGTTTTTTAAAGACCATGGTGATGGATGCATAATACTTAAACAGAACAACATGCCTGCATCGTACAAATGGGTTGGATAGTCACACAGTTCCACCACCCATGCACAAGTAGTAATCTACATTCATTTAGTGCCTGTCATTCAGAAGGGTGCAAAAGCACTCATTAAACTGGTCAAAGTCCTACAAGATTAGGTTTAGCTGCATAATTATGTGGAGTCACTTCACTGAGGGATCAAATGGGGAGCAGGGGAAGGAGAGAAAGATGGTAAGTTTCCAAGCCTTGGGCCACAAAATAATCACTTCCCATGTGAGCCACCAAAATGAGAAGCTGCTCAGTAAAGCTTCCACATGTTGTTTGAGATCCACTGGGCTCCTTGAGTTTGGTGGCTTGAATATGGGCTCTGCTAGGCTTTTTGGGCCTGGCTCCTCCTTGACTGGGGATTTTAAAAAGTGACAGTATCTCCCAAACCTGTTTATGACACCAGAATGAGAAGTTGTTCACAGTAAATTGTCAGATGTGTGAGCCCCCTTCCTCTTTTTACGTGACGAATGAAATAATTGACAATGGAGACATTTAAATTACAATCCCATGGCATCTGGGTTAGCATCTAACTGAGATGAATTGGGGATTTACACTCCTCAGAGTTGTTCCAGGCTGCCTGAAGACTCATGTAGACATGTCTACATTGGTTATACTTGGCTGACATTTTTGAGGGGATTGTCTAAAAGATAATAGTTGGATTCTAGAGAACAAGATAGCAGCTTCAGAGCAGGCCTAGTACTCTGTATTATCAAGGGTTGGGTGTTCTGTCCAAAGCTTGAGTTTACCCACCACCAGCATTCAATCACCTATGGACTAGAACAGGGCAGCCATTCTGTGCCAGCAATAGTTTTCTTCTTGCACTCTCTCTGGCAAGGAATGCAAGTTCATTTTAATAAAGTTTTGTTGGTGAAATATAGTAAGATCGATTCAAGGTCTTTGTTTGTATACCTTATAGGAATGGAAATTCTAAAAAATATTGCTCTATGAAACCCCCAGATCTAGCCACAAAACCCCTCCATTTAAATATTTTAATGTAGAAGAGCAAGGGCATTTAGTCAAGGTTGAAAATATGGGTTGACAGCCTGTCTGTACCTCCCTCATGTATCGCAGCACACATAATAGGTAACTTGCATGCTATTAATGATGACAATAATGTCTATTTCTTATATAGTGCTTTTCATCAGTAGATCTCAAAGTGCTTCGCTGTTTTAATGTAGTTATCCACACGACACCCCTGCGAGGTAGGGGGACATTATTATTCCTGTTTTACAGAGGGGGGAACTGAAGCACAGAGAGGTAAGGCCCAGAGTTTCAAATGTATTTAGACATTGCAATGCTTAGTGTTGCACTGCCTAGTTGATTAGGAGACTAAATCTCATTTTCAAAAGGGATTTAAACACTTCAGAGCCAAAAATCTCATGAACCTTCAATGGGATTTAAATCAGTCAGGCGTTTCATCACTGAGTACCACAAAGCCTAAATACCTTTTAAAATTCTGGGCCCAGGTGACTCACCCAATGTCAAACAGGAAGTCCATGGAGAGCAGGGAATTGGACATGGGAGACCTGGGTCCTAAACCAGTGCCCTAACCATTGGACCTTCCTTCGCCTCACGCTGGTAGAGGACATTTGCAACATATGAAAAATAGGGGGAGTTAAGCAGCAGCACAAATTTTCAGTTTTTGCCATGACTAGCTTACATTTGTTGGTTTAAAGCAGACATTTAACATATCTTCCAGTTACTTTTTATGATTGTTGTATACTGTGGTACTTTTGTACAAACACCATAATGCACCAATGTTTTCAATGGGAACAGCTGAAAGTTGAACTATTTAGAAAAATATAATCCCGCCCCACAAGCAGGCTAATTATAGTCCTGATTATTTTCACACACAAATATTTCAATCTATGCTATGTGTTTATCTGCTAAAGATGTTTTCTTGTCTGAGTTAGCAAATGTACCTCAGGGAGCTTTATTTTTGGTTACTCATTTAATGCAGAATGTTATTTGTAGCATAAAATGATCACATCTTTCCTTTTCCAGTTCAGCTTTCTCCCACTAAACTTCAGGCTTTTCCTAAATTTTCCTGAAACTGCCTTTCTTTCCAGTAGGGATCAGACCAGAAATGGAAAGATTAGAGCATATTATAGTTCATAGCTATGACAGAATTATGCTCCAAGGATGGAATGTGGGGCATTAAAGTACAGGGGAGGAGGAGAAGAAACCCAAAACCAAGAAAATGATTTTAGAGTAGTACATTAGGACATCAAATCCCTATTAACCTGTGAAAGTGCAATATAAAGGGACAGACAGACAGACAGGTGTAAGAACAGGAAGAGAATGGTATGCTTAAATGGTATAGATATGGATTTCTTACTTTTCACCTTAAATTTTCAGATAAGTAAGTGATTTGGACTGTTTTGGAAGAAAAGCAGACACTGGCTCACTAATCAATTAGAAAACCCTCAGGAGTTACTTCAGGAGGAAAGGTGCACAGTATGTGATCATGTTTAGACTTTCTCAGAGAAATTGAAAATGTACATTCCAGTTTTCCAGGGCCACCGATCTTCTCCTTAACTCTTTCACAGCTGGTTGTCTGTTTGCAGTGAACGTGCTGTGGCTGAATTTATCTAGTGTTCTTTACCGACCTTCTTCTGAAAGTTCAGAAGAATATGGAAACACAACATGGCTGACCAGCATTGGGAGCTTGCTCTGCTCTTCATTTTAAGCAGCGGCTGTAGCATCAAAGGAGTTAAGTTACAGGATCAAGGTTTCACCTCCTAACCTTCTAAAATGAGTGTTATAAAGCTGAACAGATGAACAGAAACCTATAAATGGAAGAAGATTAAGATATGCTGAGTTTACATGGTAACCAAGCAGGGCTTGAAATTCAGATATATTCTTGTGTAGATGTGGTGTTGAGAAGTCAATATACTCGAAGAGCAGAAAACTTCAGCCTTCAGTTGGAGGAACCGACTTGTAATACTGGGACAGACCAATGGTCTATTCAGCCCAGAACCCTCCCTCTGTCACTGGTCAGTACTAAATGCCTAGGAGTCAGATGCATCTGACTGCAATACTGTACAGCCAAGGTGGGGAGGGAATTTCTTTCTGCCCCCAGCTGGTGCTCAACTTGTGCCCTAAAAACACGCGGATAGACAGTACTTAGTGTTCTAGCTAGTGTATCTGCAGGTGCTATTCTTAATCATAGAAGCAGCTAATCTCCATCGTACTCTGCTATTCCCTCAATACTATACTCTGATGGCAAGTTCCATAGGTTAATTAAACGCCATGTTTAAAAAGTTTTTTTTCTCTTTTTATCCATTTCAAAGTTTTTGTTTTAAATACCCACAGAACGTCATGTGGGTGCATGTTAAAGTCATTGGCCTGGTTCCAAAGCATCCTAACCATAAAGACAGAAGGTGATGGACAAGACACGCTTTATTCTTCTTCTGAATTGAAAGGGAACAGATGCAAAGTTGTAATTATCTCTGCTGGCTCTATCACATCAAGAAACACTCGAGTCACTCTCAGTTAAGTTTGCTTATTCAAATTCTAACCAGAACAATTCAATTTCACTTTCCTGATCGCACTGCCGGAGAGCCTGAGGTGGCTGAGATAATCTTGAAAGCTTGAAAAATCTCCACTACAGCCTGAGGTGAGGCAGATGTGCTCAGATCCCTGATACCTTCATCCTTTGCTTCTGTGCGTGCATCCACTCTAACCACTAAGTAGACTCATTCTCACCGACACGGCAAAAAAAAAAAAAAAAAAAAAATTATCAAGCATCCCCAGATGTTTTTTGTCAAAAAAATCATGCAAGTTTATCTTGTGGTTTTTTTGTTTTGGTTTGGGTTTTTTTCTATATATGGGTTTGTGCATAACCTGAACATGGCTGCAAGAGCCAAAAGTGTTGTGTAAACCATTGGTGCATGTATGGTTTTTATAAGTGAATCTTTTTGTTTGTTTCTTTGTAATAGACCCAGAATGATTACTTATGGGAAATGAACACTGAGTGCTACTTAATGCCTGATTGAAATTTTTCTGTCTCAACTTTTTTCAAAGGAAAATGGAGTTTACAGTGACACGTCTTTGCAATGTTTTGTTATGTTTTCCTTGCAATGTTTTGATTTTTTTAAATTATTTTTTTCTTTGAAAAACTGAACATTTTGATCTGAACCTAAATCTCTCTCTCAATTTTGGGGACAACCTACTGCCCATTTTTGAGTGGAGGTTTGCAGCAAAAAAAAGAGTTGTTTTTTTTTCCATTGAAAATTTTGGCAAAAATGAAGATATTAATTTTCATTCAAGTTTTCAACAGGGAGAAAAAATACATTTCCAACCAGCTCTACAACTTACTCTTCTCAAAGGGATAGTATGTGTGCTGAGCACTGATCCATGCTAGAACTTGTTTGGGGTTGTTTTTTTTCCCCTCCTCGTCTCTCTTGCTTTGTTCATTTTTGTCTGCAGTGCTAACAGTCAGGGTCCCAGAAATCCTCCATCCTCTAAAAATATAGATTGCTAAAACTATAAAAAATATAGATAAGCTAAAAAAACCAAACTCTTCACATTTGGGGTTGGTACTTGCTCAATAGGCATGTAATCTCTTTGATAAAATACTGTTCTAGTTTGCAAACTATAAGCCGTTTTAGTTCTGTTTTTGAGGGCTTTTTTGGTTTTTGTTTTATTTTTAGGGCTTCCAGGTAATGATGGTAAGTTTATTTGCAATTTATTCTTTCTCCACTAGGTATCTTGTGTGCTGTATTAAACTCCTGTCACAGTGTGGTCTTTGCTAAGCTAAATTGGATCAAGCAGGAACTGGAGCTGTATGGAAGCTTGTGAATGTGTCGATAGTTGTAGCTATATAATACATATTTAATAAGGACCATGATTGATATGATGGCACAGGCTTAGGTTAAAACTAGGGCTATGCAAAGCTATAGAACATTTTGTTGCATCATTTTCTGCAAATTCACTTAATTTCAATAGCTGAAACTTTTCATTATTGTGTTAAATGAAGATTGTAATTTGGCCATTAAAACATGTAAAATCATAAGTTTTCAAAGCAGGAACAATTTTTCTCAACATGGGGGCCTAGTCCATTGTCCCCCTCCCAAAATAGGACAAATTTTGAAGACCCACTGAAATTAAAAAATAATTCAATCTGGGAGGAAATTTGCTATGCTCAGGAAACTAGAAGCAATTGAAATCTGATAAAAGCCTGTAGGCTTTTACACATTTTAGAAAGGTAAATATAACAAGGAAACGGATGAAGAGTTTCCTGTTGTTAGGAGAAATGGAAGGTGACAGTAGAATGACAGAAAAATTTTTACTTGGACCTGTAGAATCGGTGTTTTCCCCTCACTGGGATGTTCAAACTGAATGTTCTATCTAAATACTTAGGATTCTTAGACTCACTATCTACAGAAGCTCTAAGGTTGGAGGTGCGACCTCTGGTCACATGGTCTGATTAAGAATGAAAATGTGAAGAAGTACCATGAGGAAGTTAGTACTAAAACCGCACAAAATGTTCGTGATGGGAGGAGGTGGGACAGAAATCAGAAAAGAGGCTTTTCCAATGATCAAAGAAAAGTGAAAAACTGCCAAAGTTAGAGAAAACTGTAAAAGAAGCAGAACAACCATAGTGGAAATATGCAAGATAAACCCAGAAATATTGCTACTCACCAGAAGCCAGATAGGACTTGTGTGTTAGAAATAAGGGAAAAGCTTTCCTTGGGAGGTTTATTTCAAAACATGTCCGTGAATCTTCATAGTGGTCCATTTACATGCAGTAAATGGTGGGGGGGATTTTAATCCGATGGGATATCTCAAAGTACATTAGAGAACATACACAGGGGAGAGAGACAGTCTGCTTACATGTACTGAATCTCAGAAAAGTTTCCTTCAGAATGGACATCTTAAAATGCCCCCAAAGAATCCATACCGGAATAAGACCACTTTCATTACATGACTCTCAGAAGCTGGCTGAGACTGAAGGCCAAAGTGATGCTGGTAGATTGGATGCGGGGTGTGTGTGTGTGTGATATTACAGAAATAAAGACAGTTAAAAGGTTGAGTCCAGAAGAGATCGTTGTAATGTAGTCTGACTTCTGTGACCCAGGCCATAGAACTTTCCCAAAATAATTCCTAGAGCAGATCCTTCATAAAAAAATATCCTATCCTGATTTAAAAATTCAGTGATGGAGAATCTACCATAATCCTTGGTAGGCTGTTCCACTGGTTAATTACTCACTGTTAAAAATGTACGTTTTATTAGATCAAACATTCTCAAATTTGTGGCTGAGTGGTCCCCACTGAGTGCCCTGATCGATGGAGTTTGTTCCCATTGGTTGCCCATTAGCACCCAAGTTCAATTAGTTTTTGGATCACTACTCAAATGAGTTTTGTCCATTAAACATTGATTCCATTCTTAGTGTTTTGTTCTGGTGATCTGGAGATCATAAGCCAGGTAAATTTTTATGAAGGGCAGGACTGTTAGGGTTAATGTGGTTCTCTGCAGCTTTAATTGTTTTGATATAGGTAATGTGGACCTGATTCTGCTCTGTTGAAGCTGATGGCAAAACTCACTGATTTCACTATGCAGGCCTAGATACAGATAAGGCTCCAACCCAACAAGCATTGATGCAGATGTGTTTAATGATGCAAAAAGGTATAAAAATTTGTGAGAAGGCCTAAAGTAATTAAATACAAATATATCTCAAATACTAAAAATGTAACTGTCCCAGAAAGGATTTGTGGGCTTTGAAGACCTATCACGTTTGCTAGAATCCCACTCCTGGGTGGCTTAGCTTTGCAAAGGGCCAATTTTTCATGTAACTTTAATCTGTGCTTTTGGGGGTTTACTGGTTTAGTTTTTAAAACTGAACAGAAACTGGTTCTTTATCTCTAAAAATACAAGTCATAATTTGCTTGAAAAGAAGCACCAAAATATTTTATAAAGTACCATAGTATGGACCCCCTTGTTACACTTCCAGGGTATGTTGAAATCCATATTGGGAAGAAAGCTGCTTTGATATTAATTATTTGTAATGTGGTAGTACTTAGAAGTTCCAGACTAGGTCGTGTACAAGCAGAACACAAAACTTGGTCCCTTCCCTCATTTAGTAAGAATTCTTAAATTAATCCCCAAACATATTCTTCACTATTCAAAGTAATTGCTTAGTTTTGTTGCTGAAGAACCATAAGTTAACATGCTCTATTCTCTTGGATTCACATTGTGGTTGTAGATGAATATTTTATTTTACATGTATAATTTGGAACAGAAATAAGATTAAAACATTACTAAAGTGAAGAGGGGTTAAGCAGTTCAAATGATTCTCAAAAGTATTTTGATTGTGGATAGAGATAAAAGGATAATTCGTACTTTTGATTTCTTACTGGCTTATATGGGTTCAGACTGCAAAATGTCTAGTGCCACCAAATGCTGCTGTAAGTGGATATTATCTGCATGACGAATGTGCTGATGAGGGAGTTGATTGGACTATTGGTAGTTTGAGTCTGGAGTCTATTTCCTTTTATGATGATAGAGAGCAATTATTGAAATCGTGACTATTTAAAGAACTCTTTAGAAAGTTGCTTTACAGACATTTTTAATGGTACATCTCATAATGCTGTTACAATGCTTAGTAGGGTTGACGGTAATTAGCAACACCACTTATTCTGCTCTGCTTTGTGAATTTGTCCTTCAGTCACTCCAGTAGGTGTCAGAATATTAAGCTAGCTGCATGACATTGTAATAGCAAATAAGGATGCAGTAATGGCATGCATTGCTTGGTTTGGGTTCTGAAGGCACTCTGGAGTGACAATCAGACATGGGGGAAGGTGGGGTGCTTAGGTTTCAGGAGTCTGGGGTTGGAAACTGGTTTAATAGCAGCCAGGAATTCATTTCCAGTGATCACCAGATCTAAGGTCGGAAGATCGCATTACCATGACCCAAGGGGATGACAAAGGCCAGATTCTGATTTTTGGCAACATGATTGTCATCGTAGATTAACTCCACGAACAATTACATGTACATACAATTTAAAAATCTGCTCTGATAAAAGGCTGCTTATCTTTTATAGCCAGGTTGGACCCCTGGGCAACTCATACGTTTGCTTTTGGGCCAGTTTGCAGCCTGCTTTGATTTGTTCCACTTGCTCTGCCTCCTGCACCTCTATAGCAGGTGTTGTCAGTTGTTGGCTGTGTGTGTTTGTGTGCTCTCTGTATGCTGCACTAGCTCTGGCCAGATAATCTGTACCTCAGACTTCAATCGAACTGCCCAAGATGATCACAGACTCGATTCAATAGTGAAGGCACTTGGCCAGGTTTATTGCCAACAAAACACAGTACTAATATCCCATACACGCTACAGGACTACTAATACATGTATGCCATAACAATGGACTAGCTTAGTTAGTGCTGGGACTTTCTGCTCCCTCCAGGCCAGACAATGACACCACTTCTGTGACCCCTCTTTTATACTCTAGTACAAACAAGTTATGTACCGTCCCTCTGACGCAGTTAGTTACCACCCTCGACCTTGTACGTGGTGGTTCAGCTCAAAACATATTTATCCATCAGCCTGTTATCCTGCCCTTATCTTTAGGAGGATCAGTGTCCCTGTATCCTCTTCAGGGAGTGTGTTTTCACCATAACCTTGGGGTTTTCTGGTGCTATCCTTCTAGAATGTGTTTACGTGAATACTTAGTGCCAAGGAGTGCTTGTGTTTCTTACATGGCCAGCCCCGGAAAAATGATTAAAAACATATTGTTGGAATTGCTTATACAAAATATGAAGATAAGTAGGAAAATTTAAACCTAGTTATGTTATCTTAGAATTTACCATATTATTTCATTGGATTCTATACAAACGGTGCTCGCTGCTGATCTGCCAACATAAGGACATTGCTTCCTGGGGAAAGATCTGGGTCTTGTCTTGTGTATTTGCATTGAGATTTATAAAGCCTTTTAGAACATTTCTTGAAGCAGTCATTAATGCCCTGTGGACCAATAAAAGGTGCTTCATTATCTGAAAGGAAGCAGATTACTGGTGAATTGTCAGCTTGCTTGAATTATCACATTGAGCTACATAATTCATGTGGAACAGCACATGCACCTGCTTCAAAATGTTTTGTGAACTCTTGTTTAAGGAAAAAAAAATGTCAACAGTTAGCATTGCTCAGTAAAATGAAAATCCCGGTATAATTTTTTTTTCTGCAAATAATACATTTTGGTAACTTGAACACACAGACTAGAACTAGCAGATTCTTTACGTGAAGAGGAGAGAGTGCCATCGTTTGCCACTCGCTTTCATTAATGCCAGAGGACTCATCTTCACTTCAGTTCTAATTGTACATGTGCATAGGTGTCTTCCATAGTTAGGAATGTCCATTCTAACTTGGTATTTTTCAAATAGTATTTATTACTTGTATTCTCATAGCATCTAGGAGCCCCACACATGGACCAGAAACACATTGTGCTAGGAGTTCTAAAAACCCAACCTCTGCCCCCAAAAGCTTACAAGCTAAGTATGACACTGGCACTTTCTCAGGGCATCTGGAATTTAAGTCACTCTTCTGCCTTAGCAAAAGAGGAATTTGATGGGGCTACACTGTGTGACAGCTCCTGCCACCTCACTTTGCTAGTCAGCCAAACAAACAGCTTAGAATGCTGCCTCGCAGGTTAACCCTTGGTATACTTCAGTTGCCAAAACTCTCCTGACGAGTCTTCTTGCAGCCTCCAGCCCCTGTAACAGGCTGCCCACAGAAATGTCAAGTCAGCTGTCTTCCAATTGACAGGATACGCATTTCACTTTACTGTAATGGCACAGAGAGCGTTTTATAATAAACAGGAATAATTGCATTAATAAACAGATTTCAGTGTTACTAAGCAGAGAAAATAGTAAGAGAAAATGGTTACAAATCAAACAAATATAATTATGCCACCCGGTGACTAAAACATAACAGGTTACAATGCTTGCCTTGTGGCAGTTTTCTCACCTACAGCCACTTCTTAGTATCAACAACCAAACATGGTTAGAGATCCACCGCTCATAGGATATAAAGAGAGCTGACCTTTGTTCCCTCAGTGTTGGTTAACAAGATGCCCCTTTGCTTCTCCTTAAATTCCCCAAAGTTCATTGTGTTTGTCTAAAGAGTCAGGTTCAGACTGCAGGGTATCCTCTGGTGGGCTGACGTCATGCTGTTTCCTCATCCTCCTCATAACTGGTATTTACCTCAGAAGCGAATGAACTGTCCACTGTCTCTGGCATCACCATGCTCTATTTACATCAGAGATATATGCGAATCAACATTCCTTTGTCTTGGAAAAACCGGCTTTAACCACTCTGCCCTGAAAACATATTTTAGGAACATATTTCCAGCACACACACATTACTCTTTACACATCATTTGTACACGCATCACGCAACTACAGAAGACTCTTTAACTTCAATAGACTCAAGTCTAAAACGAAGTCTACAACAACATTCCTAATGGGGCTCCGGTATGCGGATAACAATGCGATTGTTGCTCAGTCTGAAACCATTCTCAATGCATTTTCAGAAGCCTACAAGAGTATTGGCTTAACTTTAAACATCAGGAAAACACAAGTTCTTTATCAACCTGCTCCAAATGGAGACGTAAACCCTCCCTCCATTCAAATCAACGGAGAAATGCTGGAGAATGTGGCTCATTTCTCCTATCTTGGAAGCTGTCTTTCATCAAAGGCAGACATCGATGCAGAAATACAACACTGCTTGAAATGTGTGAGTGCAGCCTTTTGACAGCTGAGTAAGAGAATCTTCCTATCATGCCATCCTTGCTGAAACAATGATCCTGGTCCACCGTGCCATTGTTATCCCAACTCTGCTGTATGGCTTGGAAACCTGGAGCAATACAGAAGACATCTCAAGAGCTTGGAAAAGTAGCAGCAACCGTGCCTTCACAAGATCCTTCGGATTAGCTGGGAGGATAGACGTACAAACATCATTGTCTTGGCTGAAACAAATTCTACCATCACTGAGGCCATGATTATCCAAAGCCAACTTCTCTGGATAGGTCATGTTGTTTGATGACCTACTTTCAGCAGTGAAAAACGGATTCTCTTAGGGAGGCAGGAATCAGGCATGCGAAGTCGTGGAGGGCAAAGAAAGCACTTCAAAGATACCTTGAAGGCAAACATGAAGTGTTGCAACATTGACATAAATACTTGCGAGAGCCTCGCTCAAGACCATGCAAAATGAAGGACGGCTCCGTTGGAGGGATCTCAACATTTTTGTTGACAGGTAGAAGAGGAAAAGAGGAACAGGTGGAAAGAACATCAAAAGATTCAACATAGCAACACTGTGCCTATCCCTCCTGGAAACACCTGTTCTTATTGTGACAAGACCTGTGGATCTAGGATTGGGCTATGGAGCCATCTGCCACTATTGAGACTTCTGGAAGACAATCTTACTTGTTCACAAGTAATCACCAATGATGATGCAATATTAATGACCGGTGGGTCACTAGCTTTCATCTGATACTTCACATGACACACTTTATAGTTAATGACAATAATGAATTTGCTGTAATGCGTGTGTCAGGCCTGACAGGAGTGACACAACAGTGGGATCTCAGCCAGCTGGCACTGAGGGGCTCTGACTGTTGCAAAGACAAAAGATGAATACAGACAGATTGACCAGTTTAGTACAAGGATGCAATGTGACATTGGTCAGCATGATGGGCTGCTAACTGTTATAGCAGACTAACTGTTGTCAAGCTTTAATGGCTATGGAATAGTGTTAGGGAGTTAAGTTACAGCCTAGAGCATGATGAAATACAATGGCATTGGCCTGTCCATTCAACAAAGTTTTAGAACACGGATGATCTAAAATGTGCTAGATAAATGTTTAATAACTAGTGTTGCAGTGCTGATGAGCCTAAGTGATCTCTATGCTGCCACAACATTCCTTGGGTCCGGATGCAAGTGAATCCACAATTACTTGCAGCCTGCAGATTATTTGCTGAGGAATTTGCACCTCTGAAGACAAGATTAGTTCTGATGGAGCCTCTCCCATTATTTTTCCCTTCCTGCATTTGCTTTCTAGTGTGTGTGGGTGTGTTCGTTTGCCTAAATTCCCTCTTCCTGCCGCCTAACTCTTGGTCTAGTTTTATAAATGCAAATGTTGCTGGATTGGGCCAATCAAATTCAGCTTGTCGCCTTCATAAAAGAACCGTGAAGAAGTAATGGAACATTGGCATAGCTCGTTTACTGAGCAGAAACATACGGCTTTCATAAGGCTATTGCCCATGTTTGCTTCCAAACTTTCTTAATCCATCCTTGCAGACAATTCAAAATGTAACTTCTTGGTACACTGTACTGACAAGTTAATGCATAGCTTCTTGCTGAAACTGAGCTGTGAATGTTGTGCATTAGATGATAGTTTTAACTGAGGGTAAGCATTCATACATATTTTCTAGTGGGAGTCTCAGATCTTCGAGTCCAAAGGAAGAGCTGGGGGTTGGACCGGAGGCTCCAGGGAGATGGCAGTAATTGTCCAAAGAAACCATGTTACTTTCGCCATAAAAAGTAATCCATTACTTTTCAAGATGACATTTTTCAAAAGTGCTTATTACCCTTAAAAGTAGCCTAATAAAATGAAAATCCATCCCTTTAACAATCATGGCTGTGCGGCTCTTAGAGCCAGGATGATGTCCATTATGTACATGTCTCCATGAGAGAGACTGGTATTTCTACCCGATGATGCCTCTAATGATGACATCAGATCCAGTAATTTAACACCTCCGCTAAAATGGCCAATAGTAGCCTGGTCAAGTTGTGCAGACCAACTACTATGTGTTGGCTAGTGTTACCTAGTAGAATTAAATTCACATTTGCATTCAGCCCTTTTATAAGCAGACACTTGCCTTTTTACATAAGGGCTGAATTTCTGTTTCAGGTATCTTTAACATCCCTAGGGTGTTACAGATGGTGGAATGGTGCAATATAAATTTCAGTGGTGGTGGACATTGAGGGAGGCTACCTTTTCTCTTACCCTGTTCTTCTCTTCCCATCAGATTTTCCACTTCCATACTGCTAGATAAGTTACACTGTTCAGCATGCTCACTTAATGTCAGATAAACGCAATGACACTACTTTGGCACTTACACCCAATGTGTAATTTAGATAATCATTACTGACTTTGGCTGAGAGACTCTGAGAATTATGCCCACTTACTCTAGGCTGAATTTGGCTTTTGGTGCATTAAGACTGGTTCCATAACAATATGTTTCCTTCCAGAGTCCATCTCTAACATGAACATTTTTTGCAGCAGTGTTATAGCTATGTTAGTCCCAGGGTATGAGATGTCTCTTTCACCAGCAGAATCTGGTCCTATAAAAATATTACCTCAGCTACCTAGTCTCTCTCATGAAAAATATTAGTCTCTGTGGTGAAGCAGAGGAACCACCTGCCAGCACGAAAGAGGTTAAAGAGAGCCTTTGGGGCCCACCTAGCCCCGTCTCATTATACCTGCAGCCAAGGACAGGCCTGAAGGGGAGAGAAAAGCGGGGAGTGTGGCTTGCTTCAAGGCTGATTGGCAAAGAGGCAGGAGCTAGATGTCTCCCATACTTGTGGGAAGGCTCACTAGCCTGCTAGCCGAGGCAGTTGCCAGGGACTAACAGTGTCTTCCTGGCTAAAGGTGATGGGGAAAAAAAAGACTTGGGAGCACCTAGCCTACGAGGAACCCAGGTGACCAAAGCATGGAGACCTCGTGGGGGTTCCTGACCCTGTCAAATTTATGGCTGCCCTGCCCAGAGGAACCTGGGACTGCAGCAGGACACCATCACAAGCTTGGACTATAGGGGCCATGCCTCCAAACTAAAGGGGCAGTAGAAAGTAACCCAGAGCAGTGAATGTAGACTTTCCACTGGGCGGTCCCAACTCAGAGTGACTTACACAGGGCCCTGGTGAAGTGAAAGGGCCTGGGTCACCATTACATCCCACTGCCTTAAAGACTGAGGCACCTCAACCACAGAAGCAGGGGCAGGAAATCAGCTACTCCAACCACTAGGTTGACTGGACCTCCAAGCCTTCCCCTGTTATAGTCTCATAGGGGAGCAATGATAAACCTATGACTGTGGTCCTTCGCTTCGAAAGTTTGAATCTGGATCTAAACTTTTCCAATATTTGGAGCCCAGGTTTTAGTTCAGTTACCATCTCTAATATGAAGTCATGTCTTATAAAGTCCAGTAATGCATTGGGGTGAATATGCCGTGTGACGCCTGGTGCAGGAGGAAAAGGGGACTTGGTATCATGATTCCCATTGCCATTAATGGAAGTACCTTCGTAAAGTAGTTTGTGACTGTTCTTGAGGAAAACACCCATTGCTAGTGAGAAGCCAAGACTTGCTAGCAACTGACTTGCAAAGGTGAATCTGTGGCTGGAGTCAACTGAGAAATAGAGAAACAGCTTAATAGACAATCAGTGGGAATTTCTGGAGGGTAGAGAAGTGATGAAGTAAAGAGGAACATTGTGCCTACTAATGAAAGTGGGAATGGTAGTGAGGGAGTGTATATGGGGATTCTCTGACGTGAACACTCTTTTCACAGGGCTCTTGCCTTTATATTCAAATTACTGGATAGCATGCTAACTACTGTAGTTGCTGTACTTTTTTCCGTGATGTTGAATTAGCAAGAGGTCTTTTTCGTCCAACCCCTTCCACTGTATTCATTTTGAAATAGGTTCCTTGAGACAGCATCTCCATCTTTTGCCCCTCTTTGACAGTGCAATGTACATTTTTGTTAGATGTTGAAAAAGATGTCTTCTGTGGATTGCAGTTCACAGCTGCTAATGAGGAGAGGTTACTGTTGTTGTGCTAGTCCGACATCTTGGTATGGCTTTTATAACGAGAGAGGAGGACACTATTGCTCCACTCACTGTCAAGAATGAAATATGTTTTGAAGCTGGGTGTTAGCCTCAAAAAGCCTAGGAACTAAAATTGGTAAACATTGGAAAAATCCCCATGTTTTCCTTGTCCTAATTGTTTCCTGCCAGTGCTGTGCTCTGTCGGAATTCTGCTCCCATCCATGTGCTTCACCTTGAATGCAGCATCCGAGGATTTATCTATGTTGCCCACTCCTGTTGTTGGCATGTAATGTACTTACCCGTGCAGCCTTCCCTAGCATGGGTATAAGCAGCAGCGTAGCTAGAGAAGCATGGCATAGGTGAGTAAAGACACGCCTGAAGGGTGTAGTATGGATGTGCATATGTGCGTATGCATGGCTCTCTACTCAGCCAAGCTGAGCCTTCCTGCCTACGGTATTTATAGCTGCGTTGTCCTGCTGCCTCCCCTCTGCTGGAGTCTTCCCTCGTCTCAGAAAAGGATTCTGGCTGTGGGAAAAGGCTCCAGCAGCTCCCTAATGCTGGAATCCTTCCCGCCACCGGGAAGGATTCGGAGAGTTGGGAGCTGCGGGAGCCTTTCCCTGCAGCAGCTTTTCACTGACAGGTGTAGCTGGGCACTGCAGCGTGGATGCAGCTTGCTTTTCAGTGCCGCATGTAGCTACATGTACACTGCATGCTGCTGATGCCGGTGTGTAGTGTAGCTGACGCCAGAGAGTAGAAATGTGAGGGGCAGGGGTTAACAGCTGCATTAACAGTGGGCTGTGTCTGGGGGAAACAGGGGGCAGAGCAAGTGAAGCTAATTCCCCCTGCTTTTTTATCTGTGAAATTTCAGGTGCGGATTTATTGTTTTCCCATCACAAAATTGTCTCTTTGAATATCCCAGGCTAAGGCATTAGGAGGGTTGGAATGCAGCCTGACAGTAAAAACCAAAAGGAGCAGCACGTCTTAGTGATGCTTCATCAGCTGCGAATAACAAGAAACATTTGTTCTGAAAATCATAGTGCAGGATAACTTCCCTTCCTGCCCCTCCTCCAATAAAAGCCCTTTCCATTTTGGTTTAGATACACATTTTCTATTTATTTCTTAGACTGATGAATAAAAGCAATTGATTTTCACCCACTATTTAATTCCAGATCACCATTGTATCCAGGTGGGTAATTAGGTTGGAGGTAGGTCACAAGTATATTTTCTTTTTTAAGATCTGTGCATCTTTTTTCTTAGGGCTATTCAACCATGGTGCCACCACTGTCAACTGGAGGGTTTCTGCTGCCCTGGGCAAACTTGAAAATATATCACTTACAGGTAGGCCTGGCAGAATTCAATTTTTATTTATTTTTTCAAATTATGATGGTTAATATTGATGTTTTGTTTTTAAAAATTTTCTTTTAATTAAGTTTTCACAGTTGTGGTAGATGTTGAGATTCAAAAAAATTAAGGTTTTATAACCATTAAAACATAGTGTCAACATCACATGTCAAAATATACAAAGTGATTGAAGGATATTAAACTTTAAGTTCTCAAGCACCATTTTTCTTACCTTGGCTATCTGTAAATGGGGATTGTCATCGATCAAAATATTTTTTCGGTCACTTTGTGTGTTTGGTGAAATTGAGGTTTACCAACATTTACCAATAAAAATCTCATCCTTTCGAGCCTCCTTACAGGACATTTTCCTGTACCATGTATTTTGCTTCCTTTTACAATGTCTGATTTGCTAGAATTGTAAATCCAGCTCAGATGCCACAAACAACTTTTCCTCTGGATCCCATCAGGGATAATCTCTGTTGTACAGCAAGCAGACATCCACAGGTCAGATCTGAATGTGGGTTCTTGCTCTGTGTCCACGAGGTCAATAGACTGACTCATATTTATGGCTTGTAATGGTCTCCAGTTTTAACACAGATGGTGAACGGCATTAATTAAAAAACAGCAATAAATCCAAAAACTGGAATCTTTGTAGTGTAGGGTCTTAATCAACAACTTACATTGACAAATAAACCCACTGGTGAGAGGCACTGCATGATATGTAGCAGTTTGGCAGAACTGAGGAACTGTTGCTCTAATGCAGTTCTCCCTAGATTCCACATAATGAAAGCGCAGCATGTGCAGCTCATGCATATTTCCCTTTTTGGGGCAGTAGTAGTACGTTCCGGTTAGCTCAGACATTTATTCTAGCAATCATTGGCAAGGCAGGAATTGGCTAAGGGACTTGTAAGTTGTCCAGGGTCAATTATTTGATATGAGATATGCTATATCTATATGTTAGATTATCTGAAACGACTTATTTAATTTACCTGAAGTTTATTGGAGGTGTGTTCATTTAACGGAACAACCACGATATAGGTCTCTGCATTGTGACAGACCATAAGCATGCTAGTACTGTTATGTATATTGCCTGCTGTTTTTCACCTGTGTCCTCATAACTGCCTCTGCTGGATATTTAATGTATATCCCAGGATATACAGCTTTTACCCAGGAATGTATCACAGAAAGAATTGTCACCTTCTTATTACCCTTTTGAATACGCATTCCTTCTATTTCTGCTCCCCTTACCTCTTAACTCTCTGAGCTCAAAGCCTATATAGGTCAGATTCATTGCTGGGCTAAGATCCCTCAATAATGTAGCTTTTATTCGCTATTTAATAAAATTCTTAAATTTTAAATCAAACAGATGCAGCTGTGGAGAAATAATAAAGCAAACTATTAGATCTTCATACTCGCAACTTCCATACAAATGAGCCATTGCTAGGATTCTAATTAGTCACCTTTCATACCTCTGTTGGCAATTGAAAAGGGGGGGGAGAGGGAATACAATTAAATCCAGGCAGGTGATTTCACTTTCCCTAAATAGAGACCATTTAAAATTTTTAATCTTTTTAATGTTGAAATGCTTCCCCACCATGAGTAATGAACATCCAAATAAAGGAAATATTTGACTTGCTTGACAGGACCACAAGTACTCCCATTAGCATAGCGTAACGCTAATGCATTTAGCATGTGCATTTAATGTTAAATGCATGGACATTTGGTGTCAGAAACCCCAGACCTGCTAGAGTCAAGGGGCTAGCACAAATTAGGAATTGCAGACTTGACACTCGTTTTTTTTAGCGTTGTGTTAGAAGTCCTTCTTCCATGATTTCTTACACTGAGTACCAGTATTATTTTTTGTACTAGCCTTTTTTATTTCAAATACAGAGCAGTTATTCTGCTAACGTTCTCTACCATGGTAACACCTGCTGAGAGACTGCGCTGTCATGTCATATATACGCTAATGTAATGTAATATAGTCTGAAGGATGAGTTCCATAAAATACATGGCTAGCCTATTTAATTAATTGGCTGACATAACAAAAACATCTCTGTAACTAGCAAGTCTGATTAAAAGTGGGAGAATTAGTGTGATCTTTTACCTTGTTTTTTGCCATTCCTTATGAAAAGTGTAGCTCCTTTCGGATTGTGGGGAGCAGCAGAGAAGATAGACTTCTGGTGGAATGTGAGTAGTCGGAGTCTGCCTAATTATTCAGTATGAAATGTGGCAGATACTTTAATAGAGGTTAGAATCCTGCACAAACATGGATTTATCTTTATGCATAGTAAGTAATTGTACTAAAGTCAATGGCACTACTGATAGCGTGTAAAGTCTTTTCAGGATTAGGGCCTAGAGCTTTGACTCCAGTCAGCCTTTTTTCAGAAAATATTTAGCTTTGACGTTTCTTTAAGCACATGATTTCCATGGAAGTGTATATTTGAATGAGCTGATTTATAGCAATTAACACTTGTGAATCACCTATACTCTAAGAGTTTTATAAATATTAACTTCTCACCACACTCCAGTGAGATAGTCCTTAACTAATCTTCACAACGTCCTGGTAAGGGAATTGTTTAGTCTCCCCATTTTAAGGCACACAGATGAAATGGCTTGCTGAAGGCTAGAGGAATCACAGATTGCAATGCTGGAAGCGGTCTCATGTAGTCCATCCTACGCTGAGGCAGGACTAAGTGTACTTAGACCATCCCTGACAGATGTTCATCTAACCTGTCTTTAAAAACCTCCAGTGACAAGGATTCCATATCCTTTATTGGCAACCTCTTCCAGTACTTAACTTTCCTTGTACTTGGAAAGGTTTTCCTAATATCCAACCTAAATCTCTCTTGTTGCAGATTAATCCAATTAGTACTTACCTCTTTCAGTGGAGATGGAGAACAATTAATCACCATCCTCTTTAACACCAGTATTTGAAAACTGTTATCGTATCCCCCTCTTCACCCTGAGTCTTCTCTTTGCTAGACTAACCATGTGCAATTCTTTCAACCATTCCTCCTAAGTTGTGTTCTCTAAATCTTATTTTGGCTGTTCTCCTCTGGACTTTCTCCACTTAGTTCAAGCTCTGACAGATATAGACAATCATTCAGGAGTTCCTGACTTTCAGTCCTGTGCTCTAAACACATTCTTCTAAGTAGTACTGATTTGTCAATATCTCCCTTTGAACATAAAATAAGCAAGCTAAAAAGGGTTAGACCCCTATCTCAGGGTTCAGGTAACATCTGAAAACACTTGAACTCTATTCACTTTATACTGTCACCAGAACCCCTCAATATCAACATGGTGTCCCTGTGATTCATATACATTCTATAGTACACACAGTTCTGAGAGCATGTATGCAACCGTGGCTTTCAGTGTTGTGATACAGCAAGGGCAGATCAAAGGGAGGTCGGGAAGGCCCAGAATGCTGAGGGCTTTGTTCCCTGTAGATTAGCTAGAAGTCGTTAGGGGGGCAGTTAGGAGCAGCTGAGGCCAATTAAGGCCCAGCCAGGTGCTTGATAAAAGCCCTCTGCTCCAGACAGACAGTGTGCAAGCTGGAGGAGTAGGAGTGTGGTGCGAAGGAGTGTGTGGAGGAGCAGACAGGAGTGCTGAGGAAGGTACTGGGCCCAAGGAGCCAGAAGGACCGAGCGGGGAAATTAGCCCAGGGGAAAAGACTGCAGCTATGAGTGCGGTGCTGGCAGCACATAGCTGCTACTCATAGGGCCCCTCCCTGGGGAGATGGGGTAACTGGTGATGACCTGGCCCGCTATGAGAGGCAATAGTATGAGGGTGAAGCCGGCTGTTTGCCACAGTGTGCACTAAGCATTAATTTGTGTACATAGCTGAAAGGATAATAGGGATATTCCTTTTTCTTTTTAAAGCATGGTGTGATTTTAAAAAAAACCCCAACATTTTAAAGTATTTTTAACATCTGATCCTTCAAATCGGTATAATGGTTGCTTTGAAGAATAAAGCTTCCTGAAAATGCTACAGACTCCTACCACTAGACTGTAAATCTCTCACCACATCCTTGGAGGACAGTATTATCAAATAAGATATTCCAATATACTCAGTATGAAAAACAGTCTAAAGTAGTCAGAGAAGTTTCCATAAACTTATCTTATTAAACTGGCTGGCTAATCAGTTCTACTGTGCAAGCTGCCCTATGTACTGTTTATGTGCTTGTGGGCAGACCCATTTCAGAAGCAACACATAAGTAGACTGTAGGCAGAGTCTGATCTTGGATCATTCTTCTAGTTATCTTTAATTGGTTTCAAAGTGGCTTTTTAACATGGAGGGGAAAATATCTTTAAAAATATATCTGCATTGAGGAAAAATCAGCAGAAAACATCTACCTTGAAAATGTACCATGACTTTGGCTTTTGGCTTTTCATTTAAGTTTTAGGTGAATACGTCGATAAGAAATAGAGACTTATTCTGAAGTTGGCTGTATTCTACATTTTCTGTGTCTAATAAATCTGGACAAGAGACAACTCTGATTTGAGGCACAGCTCTTGTTGCATTTGGAGACTTAGCATATATTAGGGATCTTAAACTGCATCCATGGGTATGAAATGTAGTTATGACAGCAAACCTTTAGAAAGGTTCTGTGAACTTAATTCTTCTGTTTTCACCACAGAAGTCCAGAATGGTTACCCAGGAAGTACCCTCTTACCCCTAGTAAGTGCAATCAGTGTCATGATGACAACATATGGTGAAAGCAAGGATAGATGTTAATGTTAGTATGAAGTGTGACAGGGGGCTTGGAGGAAGGGCAGTAAGAAGAGGAAGCTGGAACTGATGGCAAAGATTTGAACAGGAAGATGGGTGTGGACAGAGAAAGACAAAGAAACGAGAGGGGGAAGAGCACTGAGAGAGGCATGGTGGCTAGCAGAAAGATTGAGTGGCACAGTGAGAGGTTTGGAAAAGTGCAGGAGAGGGGAAAGAGAAATAAGTTATCAATTAAAAGGAAATGTAGGCAGGCAATAACTGGAAACCTATTGGGGGCTCAGATGGGAGAGACGGACAAACTAGAAGTGGGGAGAGAGTGAGATTGGGGAACAATTCTGCACTGGCAGAGGGATGACGTAAACGGCCTATTATGTTCCCTCTATTTGTAACTGCATGAACATGGAGAATGAACTAGCCTGTTCATTCTAGAAATGGTCTCTTCAGGTCAGAATTGAGACCGATAGCAGTGATGGTGTGGGACGTCTTGTACTACCGCTATCCATGCAGCTCCCTGTTTTTTAAACTGAAGCTTTCACTTCCTGGTATATCAACAGTATTAAAGAGCACAACATCAAGCTGAAAAAAAATTCCACATTTCTCAGGGATAAGTGTTTGCATTGCTGTTGTGGCCGTGCTGGTCCTAGGATATTAAAGCAATAAGGTGGGTAAGGTGGTATCTTTTCTTGGACCAACATCTGTTGGTGAGAGAGACAAGCTTTCATGCTTACACAGAGCTCTTCTTCAGGGATAATTGAAAGGCTGTCTTAGCTACCCAAGTGAAGGCGGTATCTTTCTCTTCAACTATTGATATTGATTGAGTAATGTGGTTAGACCCTTGTGCCTGAGTTGAGTAGTTTATATTAGAATTCTACACCTCTGTAACCCGGACTTATTTGTCTCTATAACGATCTGTAGTCCCTTAAAATGACAATAATTTACCCATCACTGTAGACTTGATAACCAGAGCCCTCTTTTTTTTTTTTTTTAAACAACCTGTTTACTAAATATATAAAAGTACTTCCAGCACAATATAAGCCCGGACCAGTGGTGTCTATGGTGTAGGATTGGGCCCCATATAAATACTCCTTGGTGTTTGAAGTTTTGCTGCATGTGTAAGCTGTCAACCATTAACATCACACTAGGAAAAATCCAGTTCTCAGCACATGTAAATTGTCTACTTTGTTCATAAAATATAGGTATATATTTATGGGTTGTGCTAATGTGTGTATATTTTAATGGTATCCAGTCGCATTGCTATAGTAAATGGCCATTTTCTTTTCCTGTTATAACAACTGCACATACTCTTAAATAGGGTTATAAATATCTGTTATATTAGTATTTTCGGAGGAAACTTGGTCTCAACCCAAGTGCATGTTTTGCAGATGAAATTTCATCGAAGATGTTTGCTCTCTTTTTAGTTAATAATAAAGATGAATGGTTATTTTGGGCCTTTGGGGATGCTCTTATTTTTCACTTCTCCAGCTAAAAACTTCTTTAATTATTCAGTCATGTCAATGTCACAGTTGTCTTGTATTTAAAATACGTGTAGATCAAATAATTGAGCCTTCTACAAAAGAAGCACATTCCATCTTTATAGCTACAGCAGATATCCTGAAACTGCACTCACCTCATCTGTGTTTCAGAAGTTTGTATTTTATTAAATTGATAAGACAGAGCTTAATTTTCTGGGACATCGCTAATGGCTGCTTGAAGTGCTCTGTCAATGAGTAGCGTGCTGACTTTTAAGAATGATCAAATGCTTAGTGTTAAAGGATGGGGACTCAGATCTCCTAAGTATTCATGGCTCATCTATCTCCGCTCCATTGACTTCAATGGGACTGTGATCAGCATGTAAAGTTAAGCATGTGCACAGGTCTTTGTAGGCTTAGGAGTTTAGCTACTGTCTGTCCTTGGGCAAATCGTGCAACCTTTATGAACTGCAGTTTACTCAATTGTAAAATAGACATGTTAGCACATACTTGCAGAGCAGAACCTCACAGAGATATTGTGACGCTTGCTAGCTATAAAGCAGTTTTTGATCCTCAAGTCAGAAGTGCTATACAAGTATTGTAAGCATGATTGTTATTAATAAGAATGTAACAATGACATCTGAATTTAAATTAACCAAACAAAAAAGCAATGGGAAGTATGAAAAGTGTTCTAGAAAGACTGTAAACTCAGAGCTGTCACCAGAATAGCTGCAACAAGCTTGCATCCTGACTTCAGAAAGAGATGCTTTGATCACACCTGTCACTGAAGTAGTACACACTCAAAGTACATTTGCGAACATATAAACTTTATGCAAAAGTGGAGTTGGTTTTGCAAACTTTTTGCTGAAAGTGCCAGGAGGTCTCTTTGTTGTTTAAAAATATATTAACCATACACCCCCTTAAAGAGTTTTTTTTCTGCTAATTGAGTTCTTCTCAGGCATAACTTACCCAAAGCATATTGTTTAGAGATGCTTGATATCACTTAATCAGATCCAGTCGTGGAATATTAAATTTATGAAACAAGAACAATATGGGTGTGGGGGGACTCCGAAAAGTAACAAGGAGGCAAGGAGAACGTTAGAATCACATACGGAAAGAAAGGAGACTCCTCAAGGTTGCCTTAGTCAATTTTGTTTTGTGTCAGGTACAGTCAAATTTCTATCTGCTGGTGAATTGGCTCAGAGCTGGCCTTTTACATGTCTGTTTTACTTCTCTTGTAGACCTTCTTCTGTCATGGGTCTCTCCTGGCTACATAGCCTATTGAACAAACCAGTAAAGAGAATTCTGAAGCACTCCATACCCACCCCACCCCCGGACACACAAACTCAAGAAAAAAACCCAAGCTTCTAAATATTAATGTTCAAAAGCCTTGATGAAGGGGAAGGTACAGAGGATTCCAGTGCCTCCTTACACTGCAGTCTTGTGAGGAGTCTTGTGGTTGGAGAATAGGATTTAAGGGTCAGGGCTCCCATATGACTTTCTCTCTCCATGCTTGGAGTGCTCCCAGAGGCCTGGGAAAGATCTCTGAAAAAGCAGCCTGCCATGGTGTTCCATTTGAAATTATTTGTTCAGTTTGAAGCAGAAAGCAGTGAATTAAGGATTGAGACAACACCGAATGAATCCAGTAAGTCCTAAGTGGGGGAAAATAGATGTGACAAATCTAAAAAAAGACTGGATTGTACCATCATTGTTGTGTCCTAAATATGACTCGGAGGTGGAGAGTGAATGTTAAAGGGACATGGTAAAGCGTTTTTAAAATTCCATTTCCCCTCATTTTTATCTTGTTTAAATCTCAATATTTGCTTTTTTACCTTTTCTGAATAAACAAAACCAACATAAGGTACCAAGGGCTTATTCATAATAAGCAACATCTCAGTGGAACATAAGAAAAAGGAGGAGTGAGACTGATCAATTTTATACAGTATTCACTCACTTGAACACATAACTTAAAGTTGAAGATGGACCAGGTCTCACGGTCTACATGAGTAGTGTAGCATCTGTCTTACTGTATCATGATAATTGCATGAGATGGTAATGTGATACAAAGCAGCAGAATAGTCATAATTATGTGATAGAGGAATGTTCATCCTTTATGTTCAGCTCCTATTTGGATCTGATTTGTATTCAGGATGAAATACACCATGGCAAGCCTAGCAATATCTACTGGGCTGGCTACTGTCTTTGTATCTAGAACTCCTGGGATTTTTCCTGATGTACCTAGCTGCACTGTGTACCTCTGACCCCAGGAAAGTGCTGGAGTACAAATTATCTGAATAAAGTAGCCAGTCCAGCAGACTGCTGGAAACTCCACAAAGAATTTTTGTGGCATATAAACAAAGTTAGAGGACCACTTACTCAGACTAGGTTCAGTTTTTGCATTGGTAATCACTTCTTCAACATCTTTTTGGCCATATCTATGAAGATTAAACCATTCCCTCATTCCTAGAGCTGGTCCTGGAAATCCTAGTTTGAAGTACAACAGTTTGGGTCGGGATGGGTGTGTCCATAGAACTGTACTCCTTTTCTCCCTAACTCTCTGGTCCCTACTGCTTTCAATCTAGCATACTGCACAAGCAGAAATTTCACTACAAACCTGCTATCCTGTTCATTCCATGAATGGGTTTACCCAGGTATGTGAGGAGGAGGTAAACAAAGAGAGATCCTGTATATTAGCTGTTGACTTATTAGAAGTTTGGCTTATTCCGATCATTTACATATTTCTTTAAACTTGCATCCCATGCTGTGGTGTCATTCAGATTGATTTAAGGCGCATCTATTGTCCAGGAATGTGATCAGCATTAACTATGTCTATGATCTGCATTGAGGTAGAACATATGAAATCAGATGTGCAATCTCTTGTGACATATATGTAGTGATCTAAATTTGAAATGTCTCTTGATCCCCACACCTACGATGTGCCGAGGAAAACAACACCCTAGACAGATGGATTTCTAAACAGAATGAGTCTGTGGGGCTGGATGGTGGGTGGGAGCATAAGAGTGCTTCTGTTATTGGACTTGTGGAAATAGCGAACCCATTAAAAATGAAGTGTATCGCACAAAGCCAGTCCCCAACTGATGAGCTGAGGGAAAGGCGTGTGCAATGGTGATTGGACATGTATAAATACAAAGTGCTCTGCTTTGGTGGGAAATGGGGAGGGAATACACCTTACACTGAGTATTTGATGTTCTGTTTTTCCTTTCCTGTGTCTCAATTATGGTAATCAGACCACTTATTATGATGTTGCTTTAAGTTAAGAAAGCAAAAACTCCAACAGGTTTTTGTTTGTTTGTTTGTTTTTTTGGCATATTGAACCTGGACTCAGGTCCATATTTTGTAATGCGTATGCTAATGTGTTGTGAATTGCCCTCCTTATCAGATGATATGTCAGTCCTGCTCAACCAAGTACCTGATCATTGGCTCTGAATTCCTGTGAACCCCTGGTACATGTGAATAAGTGACACAGAATCACATCCTAAATTACATATTTCATTCTCTACTCTGTCACTTTGTCAAAGCGCAGGCTAAGCAAAGTAGACCCACAAAGGCTAATTGCATCCTCTGGTGGAATGTCAGACTTTCACAAGTGTGTATGGTTGCTGCCCTCTACTGGTTAGTTCATACAGGGTAAAAGCCCTAGTGTTAGTGTATCTAATGACAGGGATTCTCCTTTTGCACCAATACTAGGGGTGTATATTTTGGAGTATGAGGTCCTGAAAATTTTTCTTAATGTTGAATGTGTTTGGTATAGCCAGGGATCTTAACCTGCAGACACAATGATGAATTTGTTGACATGCTGTGACAACTTCTTGAAGAATTTAGAAAATATGGCAGCAATGCAAATAAATACATATTTTTAAAACGTTTTAAAATTAAAAAATCCCTCAAAATACTGACATATATGACTTTCTTTGTTTGAGGAATCACAGTTCAAAATATTCTTCCCTGAAGTATGATGGTAATTACTTTCATGTATTTATTTGCATTGCCCATAATATGTGCAAGGTGCTGTCCATGCAGATAGGAAGAGTCTGCTTCTGGGAAAACATTTTTCTTTCAGAAATCTGCTTTGCTGTCTTATCCCTTTGTTCATGTTTATGGCACACTCACTGAAAAGAGGAAATTGCCTTTTCCTGACCAGATTAGAGAAGTCAGCATTTGTTTAAGCAATCCATTCCGAAATACCACAAAGACCTTATGCCTTTCAATTGAAATGAATGGAAAATGAAAAGTTTGCATTTCAAGATGGAATGTTCAAATACAAACCTTTCGTGTTAGGGAACAGCACAGTTGGGTACAGCAAACACAGGGAAATGAGAACCAGAATTCATTACGATGAACCCTGGAACTAGAAATAATGCACTTGCCAGGACAGATTGATGGCAGGCATTCAACAAGAGCATTAAATATGATGTTTTTACCACATTCATAGGTGCTTTCCTGTTAATACTGAGTAAAGGAAGGATCTGCTGCAACCTTTTTATTTTGCTTCAGGCTCTAATTTACTCTTCACCATCTATCATATTTTTCTTTGTCTAAAGTTTCTTAGACTACTTCATTTCTTTCTGCTTTAAACGAAATTTATTGATGATAAAAGGTGACAGCCCCAGAGAGTGGAGTTCTCAGTTCATGTACAGAAATAATACAGCAAGGGCAGTAGAAAGTTCCCCACACAGTGCCCTGCCTATGGTCCTCAACCCTGTTCTGAAAAACAGGTCATCCCGTGGGGCAAGAGGGTTGCATCCCATGGTCTTCCAGTCCTTGGCCTTCATGTTGGGTTGACACTCAATGAGTACAGAGTCCTGCCACAACTCTGTGGCTGGTCCAGGGCTTCATGACTGTGAAGCCCTAGTTATAGCTTGAGGAAGGAGGTCCCCAGCTCTAATGGCTGTCAAGCCTTGCCTTGCTGTGTAATGAAGGAGACCATGACATAGCAGTGGAGGTGGAAGGGAGTTATACTGGGAAAAGATTATGCTTTTCCTAGCATCCCTTCATGGAGCAAGGAACTTTGTCTGACTAGCAGCAGAAAATCCCGGCCAGAAGTAGTGGCGTGGCTCAGCAGCTTTCTTTCCTCTTTGGCAATGAGGAATGGCCAAATATCAATGCCGGTGAGAAGGTAGGAGGGGAAGCCAGGATGGAAGCAGCCTAGGCCTCTCACGAATCCCTGCAATGTCCCCCCACTAATTAACAGTTTGTAGTACTCTGTCTGCAAGCCCCCAGACAGATAGGGCCCCTTCTCTCCCTCTCAGATGTTCCATCTGTGTCTCTTTTTGGTAACAGAATCTATCAGGCCAGCCCAGAGCTATGCTGTGAGGGAGGTAAGGGTCCTGCATGGGCCGTAGGGTTTGGCCTAATGTGCAATGGCTTATCCTTTGGACCATTGTTTGGGAAATGCAGGAACTTCCTTAATGTTTATTTTGGCTACATATTGGTATAAAGCACAACTCAACTCCCTTTATTAATGGATCACTAATACTTCTGGCTGAATGCCTTGAAAATCAAAATATTCAGAGTTAAGGTTGTTTTGTGCCCCTTGTAAATATGTATTAAGGTAAGACTATACTGTACCTGAACACTGGTCCATGCTGAGAGTTTCTTTAGGGTTTTCATTCCCATTTGCTCACTGCTGAGTAGTTTTTTAGTTTGAAGAGGTTTTATTTGGTGGGTTTAGCAATAGCTGTGTAAGCTTTATTTTTACTGAGCTGTGTTATTTCTTTCTTATGACGGTTGCAATTGCTTGCCATCTGGGTGTTTCTGGACCTGCTTCAATAAGTTGTATTTTTTATTTTTCTTTCCTGTTTCTCTGCCGAGGATTTGTGAAAGCCTAAATTATGTACTCTGCTGTGGCCTGGGAGCTGTGGAAAGGCTGTGTGGTCTCTTTCTAAGAGCCTTAGACACAGATTTAAGCTTTTAACTGCTATGATAGGTTGCGTCAAATGACCAGCAGGACATAATAGTGAAGTTTAACAGATCTTTACTCAAACAGCTGAAAGAACACTTCAGTGAGCTGCTCTAATCCCTTTTCTCTTTGTTTTCAACAAACCATTATTATTGACCTTTACGAAAGCACCAATACTCTTGTGTGAATCGAAATAACATCAATAGCTGCCCATTAAAACATTGTGATATCCACCAAAAACTGCCACCTTGTGGAAGGTCAGGGATTTGATGCAAGCAAACCATCAGAAGTTTTTAGGAGAGCTACTAGACACCCCTGTGATATGCTATCTGAAGCTTGTCATAGTGCATTTCTCTGAAAAACCAATGTCCTTCCACTTTAAACCTTGCTTCATCTGTTTTTGTGTATTGCTTTTACACCTTTTTCAGGAGTGCTTATTTACAGGCATCCATGAGCAGCCACAAGGTTTTGTGTATCAATTTTCTTTCCCAAGAGGCTGTGAAGTGACTCACGGTTGGCTTTCTGTGATTCCCGCATCCAGATTTGAGTTAGGGGATTAGTTTGCTGCAGCATTTTATTTCTTTATTTAGTACACTCTGTTTCACTTGGCGTATTACTCATTCAACCCTTTTTGAAAAGCTGCTGTTGATTTAGATGGGCTCTATTTCTCTCGCTCTATTTCCTTGCTCCTCTGTCCTTACTGCTGGTGCTGTTCAAGTAGGATTTGTTGGCTTTGTGGTCACCTTTGGCCTAGATGGCACTTTGTCATTCCATCAGCCACTACCAAGAATTTCAAAGTTGTCTTGTTTAATAATAGTAGTTCTCAGACTCAGCTTTGCCAACTTTTGGTTATTCCCTTGACCTTATTTTGCTGGCTAGGTCATCGAAGCTTGATGTATAATGAAAACCTGTTAAAGGAATTGCTGTTGTTTGATAATGTATTGTTAGGTAATGGGTGCTAAATGGAATCTTTCCTATGAGCCACTGTTTGTGAACACTGATTAATGATGATGTAGTTTATAACAGCTATTGTCCAATGTCATGAGTGCAAAATATACGTACTTGTCTATCGTGGTGACAGATTAACTTTTACCATTCAATAACTACAAGCAAAATAGCAAAAAAATTAATTGTCCCTCCCATTTTTCAATAATGTATTAATGTTCTACTTAGGAAATCTAGTACAACAGTTTCTTTGCATGGTCCCCAAGTGATGGCCCTTGTAAAGCAAATGATTCCTTTTTAATAACCTGGCTCAGTGGCTTTGGCTCCTTAATTTATTTAGAAATGCCTTTTACCTTTTTGCCTGATATCCCCTGGATAGGGAGGTCCTCCCTGACTGCAAGTCCTCATCTATTGCTCGGAAGAAGATATTATCCCTCTTTTTGAAAGAGCCATCACTTTTAATGGGCAGTTGTTTTCTTATTGTTTTTATCTTTCTTTCTCTGCTAAGGAAGTTGAGAAGATCAAGATTGCTTAGTCACTGGTTATTCTTGCTGGAATTCACTATTTATAGTGAATTCTCACAGGGGAGTGGGTGTTTTTAAGAGTTAGGGTCAGGAGAGGAATCTTTTGCTGCTACTGTTGTGTCCCAGTGATTACAGTATTATCCTTATTAAGTATCTACAGAAGCTAGTCATTTCATGTGGACATACTCTTGAGGCCATGATAATTTATTTTGCCAATTGCTACCAGTGTGTTATCCTTAACAACTGCATTTCTGTATGTGCTCTAGAATAAAAGTGTCATTGTGTTGGTGGTATAGCTTTTATATTGGTAGCTCACAGAGGCCACAGTCAAGGATCCATGGCTCTGCCATGGAAGATTTTCTTGTAGGCCCTGTGTTTTCTTTTGAGCATGATGGTCTGTATATTTAACACTCATTTTCATGTGCAGTAATATCATATATTGCTGTTTTAAGTCCCTAACGTTTTAAGGATATTATACAAATATTATAAATATAACTTACAGTCACTCCATTACAGCTGGTAAAAGAGATTTTTCAGTTCCCTCTGGAGTGCAAAAAAACCTCCTCAAAACTCATCACACCAGAAACAATTTTTTTAAATGTTCAGTGAATTGAAAAAAAAAAATTTCATTCTGAGTCAAATGAAATGGTTTGTTCTACCCAAAACAGAATTTTGTGGTTTCTGATTTTCAATATTTCATTTCATGTTCTTGAATTTTTAAAATAAAATTGAAGGAACTTTTGAACCAAGAAATAAAAACATTTCATTTTTAAAATGTCAAAATGAAGAATTTTTTCTTTTTTTGGTGGAGGGAGAGGGTTCTGTGGATGTTTTCAGTTAAAAAACATTGGGAAAATCAACATAAATTCATGAAAGATTTTTGGGGTTGCCAAATCTGCATTTTTCACTGGGGGGGGGCAAAACAATTAGGTGAAATTTTGCCCAGCTGTAATCTCCGTGCTTGAAGGGTTTTTGAAAATGAAATTAGATACAGGGTAACAGAATTTTCCAAGACTTGAAACTGACATCTTCTAATGTCATAGTTTGTTCTATTGCGCTGATAGTTCCACCTTAGGGACGGCCACTCTTCAGTGGTAGATAAAGTGATTTCTGAGACGTTCAAAACTTATATGGAGAATACTTGTTTCACAATCAGTTTCACTTCCAGTAGAGTCCATTCTGTGTAAACTATATGATCATTCTAAAGCATTGAAACAACTGTCCCTTTGATTCTCCTTCACTATAAACCGCATTTTAGTTACTTTACCTGAGGTCACTGCTAGCAGGTCCCACTGTATATATAGGACCAAACTATATCTTATATTATGAAGGGTACAGATGAAATCACTAGGAATTGCATATTAAGCTCTACAGGTAGTATTTAGTCAATATTGAGTGAAGTCCTTGGATGAAAGAACTTTGTACAAGCAAAATATTAATTCTTCCAAGTGATCAATATTATTTCCACCTCACAGGATGGAAAGCCTGGGAGTGCTCATGAAATTGACTGTATTTTAATGATCATGACAGCCTGGCAACTGTGATATTTGATTATCTCAGAACACTGTAGTGCTGCATTACCACCTCTCCTAAATGGATGTTGAATTACTTATCCATGCCTTTGCAACATCCTGGCTGGATTGCTGCAACTCTATTTGGCGCTTTTCCAGCAGGGGACCATTCATTGGTAACAACTGATTCAAAAGGATTCCCCTCCAAGGATTTTAACCCAACCTTCTATAATTGACTTGTACTGAGGTATGCTGTGCTGCCTTCCAGTTGTGCTGTATATCAAAGAGATTGTTGCTCATTTTGCTCCCGGAGGGTGGCTACATGGCACAGTGGGTTAATGTAGTTTAATCTCTGAAACCCTGGGTTTAAAATTGTTGTAGGGTCACAAGTAAAGTAAGCTTGGTGGAAATGAGCTTGTCTTTAGTAGATATTTGTCTGCAATAAAAAACAGATATCTTGGCACAGTCCATCATGACTGGCAATCACTTCACAGAAAAGGCCCAAGAATGAACTAGCAGGGGTGAGTTGGCTGACTCGGTGGGAAGATTGCACAATACGTTAGCATACACCATCTCTGGCTCCAGCTAGGGCTTTAGTAATTCATTTCAGCCAACACTAAACAACAGCCAATTAAAAGAGGAAGAAGCAAGGAAAACATGGAGTTGTTTATGTCCCAGGTGGCTTTTGGACTTACTGTATGCTATTTTACTTAACTTCCCACACTCTTCAATCTTCACCTTACAACACCGTGCATTCTGCAGTTGCTTTGCTGCTGTTTACACCGGGTGTACACCATCAGTTCAACCCTATGAATGTTTGTGTCTGTCTTTACACAGCCCTCAACCTGAAAATTCCTTGCTTACAGCTCACGAGTGTCACTGGTAACTTTAAAACATCTGATGGCTAGGTATTACTTTTATTTATTTTTCTGAGCAATGCTCTATGAAATGATACATATGATATTTACCCAACAACGTACAGATTTTAATGTGATTATAACTGTAGTATCATGTAAATTCGTAGTACTGATATTGGAAAAAATCTTGATTCAGTTAGAGACAAGCCTGACTTGATGCTCTAGATCTTAACACACTAGCTTCAAAGAAGTTTGGAACCAGATCCAATTTCAGACTCTGTGGCTTGGGCTTGTTTCTCATTTCAGTTATATTTGTGACACTTGCGTTAGCAGAGTAGCACATCCAAAAGAGCCCAGGACCTTATCACTTATGCATTACGTAAGTTGTGATTTAGTTTTCTGTGGGCATCATAATGGGTTGAAATATGATATTGACAGAGAGGATTTTGTTCTGGAACTGCTTCATATATTTAGTGCTTCAACAACAACTATGTGGGAGAAGCCAGACAATCACTATGCTCTTGAATGAACTCTCACTGAAAAATTATAAAAGACAAAAACACCCCGTCCCCATGGGCGACCACTTTTCACAAAGCAATCACTCCACATTTGACCTCTCAGTCCCTGTCCTTAGAGGAAACCTGCACAACATCTTCAGAAGACAGAGCCTGGGAATTTAAATTCTAACTCTGCTGGACATGGAAACCATGGACTTCACGGAGACACTGGTTTTATGGCCCATTACAACAACTTGTAAGACACCCTACTGCCTACTAACACTCTATTGTCCTATGATTGCAGAGGTGTTAATTGCCCACTTCATTTTAAATGGTCTCCTACAACATGTAAACCCCTTATGCTTAACAATCTGTCCCACCTTGTATTTAGCTTGGACACTCTAGTTTTCTTCTCATGACCTGAAGAAGATGCTCAAAAGCTTGTCCTTTTCATCAAAAGAAGTTGTCCAGTAAAAGATATTGCCTCATCCTTCTTTCTCTCATGTATTTGTTTGCATCACAGTAATTTAAAAGAAGCTGTAAGAATGTTAAGGGTAGATTATTTAGTATTTGTTTTAGAATTCCTAAAGTTTTGCTTCATGCTTCAGGGCATATGTCAACCTCTGACTAATGGGAGTCAAGAAGCAACTTCCTAATGTGCAGATTATTCCATAAATACCTACTGCAAAGTTATCTGAGCCTTCCTCTGAAGTCGCAGGTGCAGGCCATTCTTGGAGATTGGATACTGGATGAGATGGACCCACTGTTTTGAACTGCCACACCAGTTCAGTACGTTCCTTTTAGACGAGCCATTATAAGGAAATGGAAGTAGATACAAAAACATTTCAGTTGCAGTAAGGAAAACTTTGGGAACTATGTACCCTTCCAAAATTAATTTAAGCCCACGTTCTTAGTGATTTTAATAATTCTGCATGCATTCATTTCCTGCAGAAGCCCAAAACCTGTAGTAACTTTGCAAATGTTGGTAGTTCTAACAAGGGCTGTGCTAACACTGGAGGCTGCTGGTGGAAAATGGTGGTGACTCAGAAAGAATACTGGGGATCCTGAAGTCAATGAGGCTGTGTGGATGTAAGGATCTGCACGCCAACAGTGGAGGACTGGGGACACAGAGAAGACTTTGCTGCCTTAACTCCAGCAACCAGTTTCTGCACATGCTATGAAATGTACTGCGTAAAATTAGTCAAAAACCATTTTTATTAAAAACCCAAATGTATGTGTTTTCGTTCATTTCAGTGTTACCGCTGTTTGGTTTGCAGCTCGTCTTCAACTAGAAATTCCACTTATTACCGCTATTAGCATGCAGTCATTTTTCAAATTATTTTAAGAAAGATAATGAGTATATTGCATTCTGATGTAATTATATAAATCATTTAAATTATTTATAAGGGCTTTTCAACTCTTTGTTCTAAAAGATCTTTACAGACTGCACATAATTTAGTATTAGCACTACTGAGACTCTGAGGAGACATTAAACGCTTCTTTTCTTCCAATTTTTATATTTTCCAAAATAAAAGATGCCACTAATTGATGCTTCAAGAGTCCTATAACTGTTGATTTTAAACCTTATTCTAGGGTGTTTTGGGTAAAGAGAGATTCATCAAATTTTTATCAGCAGCAGTTTTAGTAGCTGCCATAGCAACAAGTATAGAATCTAAAACGTCCTTCCATGTTGGGTATTAAGTCATCCCAAGCCCAGGACCTAACACTTCTGTGTCAGTAATTTTCCTCCTGCCATTGAAGTCATTGTTTGTGAGAGAGAGCACCTTGTTTAATACAAGTTTATTTTGAAAATCACAAGGCATGACTCACAAACTAACTGTGCTCTTACGTGAAAAGTAGGTGACTATTTATTTAAAAAAAAAAAACACACAACAGAATAAAATCTTAATCATGTATTTGAATACTATTTACATGGAACTGCAGCTCATAAAATGATCCTTCCCCAAGCACTTCCAGCTGCCATATTCATCTGTAAGAGTAGCCGCTGCCCTGTTGAATGACACAGGTGTGACACTTGGAACCTTGTCCCATGTCTTGTGACTTAGGCCAGAAAATAAGGCATTTCTCTTGTCATTGTTTCTGTGTGCCACACGGTCATTGCAATGGTAATCCAGCGTATGGGGAAAGAATCAAAACAAAGCATGGAGTTTATATTTTGAAAGAGAGGAGTCTGAGTTGCAACTCTGATCCCAGCCATCTTGAAGGGCTTTGAGGGTTTTGGAATCTAAACCCAGAGCCGAATGTCACAGCTGGCCATCTGACTACAATAAGCCAAATCAGAATCCTGGATCTTAACTAACACACCAGACCATAGAGGCATTCAGGAAGCTATGTTTTCTAGAGCAATGGATCTAATATTTCTGAATATCCCTTTAAAATGTTTAACTTTTTTGGCAAATCAGTGTGGTCAAAATAGATCAGCCATTTTGAGCAGTTTTCAGTTGCATCAGGCTTCTCAGAGTATTAATACGAAGTCAATTTGTATGCCATGTGAGTGAAAGTGAGAACGAACACCAGAAGGGATTGCTCAGGTTCAAATGAGAATACAAATATCAAAAAATAGTGTGAAGCATGATGTAGACCTTCAAAGCAGAAGAAAGTGAATTTATTGAAAAAGAATCTGAGAAAGAGGAGATATATATAATACACTGGGTTACCGACGCTACCTGATTTTGAGAATGTGGATTTTGGTAAAAATAAAAAGAACCCTAAATAGATGACATTCCTTGGTGAAATGGGAACAGTAGGTGAAATGACAGAGCTGCCACAGCTCATCATGGGAATCCTAAATGATAAGTACTACTTATCAACTTCTACTTCTCCACCACTAGCTCAGTAGTGGGTTGATCAAAAAATATTGCAGATCCAAAGGCCTCAGAGTGTGAAACATGCGGAAGAGGATGGCCAAGTTAGCACATTGGCTAGCAACAAATTGGAGGTCCCATCAGAGATTTTGGTCCTTCTATCAGGAGCTTGCAGACTGCCGTTGAGGAAGCCAGGAAGAATTAACTTCCTTTTTACAGTGCGAGGGCTCACATGCCATATGAGCAGCTGCCGTTAATGAATTTGACTAGGCATGGATGAGCTGAGCATTTATGCTGGTCAAGAAATTTTGAATGGTGAGTCAACCATTCTGTAGGAATAAAACCATTTATTATTTATTTAGGAATAATTCCATTCTGTAGGAATAAAACTTCCTAGTTTTTTCTTTTTCTTTTCTTTTTGAAATAAAAGGAAAGGGAAAGGGGCTAATAATGAGTCAAAGAAAATATTTTTTTTAAAAAGGCCGAGCCTAAAGCCAAAGGGGAGACAGAGGGCAAATTTTAGAGAGAGAGAAAAACTAATCAGAGCATATTAAAGGAAAGCCAGTTTAATCCTCAACAAGCTCAAATTTTCTGGTGGGCGTCTGACCTCCCCTAAAGTCAAATGTCAGGCCTCATTGGGCTTTTCAGTATTATAATAAGAGTTTTTTGACATTAAAGGTTAGGAGATGTGCCGAAAGGCAATTAAATAATTTATATTACAGGTCTCTCTGCACCCAGATGTAGTGCTAGCTCTCTGGGTCACTTCCAGGCTATTGCTAATAAAGCAATGACCTCTTTTGTAACTACACATATCTCTGTCTGCTGCCGACTCAGCACTACCCAACAGTCCCCATGCTGTTCAATGGTGGCGGACTCACCGCTTTGGATAAAATAACATCTAATCTATCTACTTGTTTGTCTATTTTCACCATCTCATCGCCCAAAACACCCTAATTGAACCTAACTAGAAACTCTTGAGGTACAAAAGGTTTGGTTAACTTTTATCCTTTTATTTTCATCTCCCTCTGCTTTTCTGGGTTCTGGTCTGACTATAAACAGGGAGTACCAGAAATCTCATGACCTGTTATCTTTCAAGATTCATAGGTCAAGAGACTCATATAAGGGTTATATGAACATCCAGACTCTTGGGTGCTTATCCAGATTCAAACCAGTAAACTTCTTGTAGCTCAATCTTGACACTGGTCACTAATGACTTAAGTCACAAAAGACCAACACCCCTTTGCCTCTTAGCTTTTTAAGAATAGCTGATGTTTTTTACATTTCTGTAATGTGGAATGATCCTTGATGAACCAGAAAATTAAAGGTGAACTCCAGTAATAGCATATTATGCTGCTTTGCAGGAAATATGAGTTCAGGAAGAAACATGAGCCTCTGTAGTGCTCCAATGCTAAAGGACTGAATGCTGCTTTCTGTCACCAGAATTAGGGAACAGGCTACCAAATAGGTGGCTTGTTTGCAAGTGCTTCTTCTTTTTTTAACTCAATGAGCAATTTACATGTCAAGTCTTTTCACAGATGATGCCATGGCAGTCTTGCAAGCCAGAGTCGAAAGATAAAATACAACAGATGGAGAAGGGAGAGAGAGAGAGAGACACTACATGTTTTTCAGGTCTGTATGATATTAAAGTGGGTGAAGAACTAAAATATTGAATCCCAATTCTTCAGGCATCTTTATATTTAAATCATAGCCCTGTCAAGTCTGTTTGATATGCATTAATTAATGCTTCTCTTACTTTGTGTTTGATTCTGATGTGTGTGTGTGAGAGAGGGGTTCCTAAAACTTGAAGTGCTCAAAAATAGACATTTGTCAGTGTCAGACTTTTAAGTTCTCAGTCTGCTCTGCAGGCATCTTGCATGAAGAAGGTGGGAATGAGCTATTGGAGAAATGTGAAACATTTGTGAAATCACTTACAGTAAATTAAGCTAATATTGTTTTCACTGTGCTACAAATAGGAGTATGATCACCTGATCAGCTGAGGTTGGAATATTAAGTCAAACTGAGTATGACATTCCCCATAATGTGCATAATAGGGTTGTCTGAATATAGCCTGTAGACTTGAATTTGTTTAGTAAGATCTGCTCATTCTTCCAGAGCAAAATGCTCATTTTCAGCAACTACCCACTATCTGAAAATATTCATTCTTTGTGATACAATTAATATTTACAAACATTTTTATTAGATGAGACAAAGTACAGAGGGAAAGAGACTGTGCATGTAATTGTTCCAGTGGGGATGTACAACAGAATACACTGTCAGCAGAAAGAGCTGGGAACCAAATGCGAAATTGCTCCACCTGGGATGCATTCACATGGAACACATAGTAATCACAGGAACAACTTTTACCCATGATTTTCCTATTGGTGCCAGAGAGAACCTGTGTCATAGCTAACCAGTTCAGTCAGTTATGACATATATACTGGGATGTGACGTATGGTCTGATCCTGTGTGCTGCTGGTTACCTCTGTGAAATTTGCAGCATCCTCGTTGATCCTTTAACATCAAAGGGTGTTAATATGAATAATACGTAGCATTTCTAAAAAGTTTATAAACATTAATTAGATTTGGTCCTACATTCTCTTTGAGCTCTTGCAGCTATTGAGGGATCTTGCACATGCTGGGCTAGACCCTCAGCTGGTTGACTGTAAGTTTACATAGCTCAGAAACTAGCCCTATTTTTTACTATCAAAATGACCGATTCACCAGAAGGGTTGATGTAACCAACCTCTCCCCAAAGTTAAAATGATTTCAGTCCTGAGCTTGTGCTCAGTCTAAGATGACTTTTGTTTGCTAATTGAACAGAAACCTCCTTACGTGGGGGGTTTCCAATAAAACACTGAGACAGTCCATTGACACACATCACTCGAATAATAAATAATTCATGAGCCCCGGGAGGTTATGCTGAATGCTGGAGTGGATATTGGAAAATGTTAGCATGAGACTATCCATATGAGTGCATCAGTAGACGGAGGGCGAAAATCCCACACCCCATTTTTACCCCCAAACAAAAACGGATGATCTCTCCAGCCTTCTATGGCATTTAGGGCAGCACACTCCTTCTCAGCTGCCGAACCTCCCAGCTCACTCGGGTTTATCAATACTAAATTCTGCAGCAAATTTAAACAAAGGGAAAACCTCCACAAGCAAAAGCATTGTATTATTATTATTGTTGTATAGCATTTTTACAGCATCACTGGTGGTGTTCGTGCTAATGTCCAATTCAACAAGAACTCTCTTGTTCCATACATGCAGCGTAGTGTAATGTTCAGGGTGCTGCAGAATCCTAGGTCCAGTGTGCCACAGTATACGCAGGTCCTCCACCTTAACTTCATTTGAATGTGTTTCTTTGTTCTTCCTTTCTTTCTTCAGAGCAAGGACTCTGGAGGGAGAAATGCCAGCCAACTATGGAGAGATCAAAGTATTGTGGAGTCATGTATGCTAGGCCCTTTCATCTAAGAATATTTTGCAGCCTTGAAATCCATATACCCGCTATTAGCATGGGGGGAAACGAGCAAGATTTACACTCATGTGAGAGACAGGAGCTTGTTGGTTGTATGCAAAGAATGTTAAATAAATCACATAATTTACATATATATCTATATGGCAGGTGAAAGATGGAACAAAGTAGCTAAATAGTCTATCACAGGCACTGAGGTAGGCTCTGTGTGATTAAATAATGAATAATATATTCTTGCAAATGATAATGTTATATTGTAAATTCCATTTGTCTACATCTGGTATTGAAGTTCGTCTCCCTTGGAGATTACTTTGACTTTTGATGCTGTTTTGCTTTGCATATGCTTGATTTTCTGTTTACCACAGAGCACTGTACAAAGGTTCAGCAACTGACAATTAGAGCTGAGCGAATAATTCACTGCGAATAACATACCTGATATATTTAGCCTTTATCTTCAGAGAATATCCAGGATCAGATATTTGGGCATCAATTTACTGTTGAAATTAGTTTGAAGCATGCATATTTTTCAATTTTATGGACTGACCACGAGCAGTTCTCTGAAAATATTTGATCCTTAATATTACAGTTAAATTGTGATTGGTCAGGTAAGTCAAATAATATTGCTTCTGGTCCCTGATTGGATGAGCATACAGTATGAACTAGCATGCAAATTTAAATTGACTTCGTGGATCCTGATGCTTGTGACTTTGAAACTCACTTTCTAGGAACATTTGTGTTATTAAAACTTGAACTCATGAAGGTTTGCAGAAAACAAACTCAAAAAGTGCAGTTATTCAAAGGAAAACTTTTGTTGTGCTCTTTCAGTGTGACATGGGTAGGGTTTTGTGGCCTGCCTTGTGCGGGAGGTCAGACTAGATGATCATATTGGTCCCTTCTGACCTATGAGTCTATGAGTCTATGAGTCTACATAAGAATAATGCAGGAAAATTGTAATTCATGGAGAAAATAATGCAGTGTCTTGTTGAATTTTACTGGGTTTTACTACAGAGGATACTAATATTTGGAAGAGCATGCTGTGCAGCAATTCTAAACTATTTCTTCAATAGATGCAGTAGTTTGTTTTCTATGTATGGTACATACTTAAACATTGGTGTTAATCTAAAGATTGCAATTTATTACTGTAAGCATGGATATGTCTTTCCTTGAGAAGTATATTTCACATACTGCATTTGTCTGGAGAAAACAGCAATTATTTCACCCACCTGTTTGATAGAACCCGCTAGCTGTTCCTCACCCAAAGACCCCCAACTTTTTATGAGGGTGAGAATAATTTCTGAGACAGTGACTAGCTGGTTAGCGATAGGAGCTCAGACCTTAAGTGACTATGCATGGAAAAAGCTGAGGGGAATACGATAGCGTCATTCAAACAACAATTTGTGATGGAGTGGGCAGAAGGTCCACTTGCTTGTTTGTATTCCAGATCCTACAGCATACATGCAAATGACAGATGTGAAAGATAAGTTCTGGGCAAACAGATCTCCTGCTATTCCATGACAAATGCAAACATACTACAGTTCACAGGGATACGTAACATGCAGAAAAGAACTACATGCCACCTGGGTTCTATTCCTGCCTCTGCCACTGGTGCTATGGGACTAGGGCAAGTCACGTCACCACTTTGTGCCTCAGTTTCTTCATCCGTAAAATAGGGAAGGTGAGGCTTTCTTATTAGAACCCATGCAGCCATGCACCGCGGCATTCACTGTTCCTGCTGCTTCTCTTGGGGTTTGCCCCTTTGCTTGCCCAGCTGTTTGTGGCACTGGGTAATTCCCAGATGATTCGGAGACGCTGTAAGTAGGGTGACCAGATGTCCAGTTTTTATAGGGATAGTCCCGATATTCAGGGCTTTGTCTTATGTAGGCACCTATTTCCCCTCCTCCCCCCATTTTTCACAGTTGCTCTCTGCTCACCCTAACTGTAAGAGTTTATATACATGGACTCTGGATTAGAAAGCTGTGCCTTGGAGCCTAGTGTGTTACGCTGCTATGTAAATATTATGGTACTGCATCGTAGAGATATTATTGGCACTTCTGTGCAGTCTGTGGCCTGGAACACCTAATTTTGAGAAGGAATTTAAATAATATTATTTAGCATGTATCCATTTCAACAGATTTTCTACATACTAACTAATTCATCCCTTTAGTTGTTTGCGAGGCAGGTCCGTATTATACCTATTTTGCACGGAGTTAAGGCTCAGATTTTTAAAGGTACTGTACTACGCAGTGTTGCTATTCCCATGTCTCGTTTTCAAAAGTGACTATGGCTATCTCTACACTCCAAGCAGCACAACCACAGCGCTGTAGCTGTGAGTGTAGTGCTTGTAGCATAGGCTCTTGTGATAGCAATGGAGGGCTTTTTTTAACATTGCTGTAATAAATCTATCCCCTCAAGAGGTAGTAGCTAGGTTGACAGAAAAATTCTTCCATCAGCTTAGTGGTGTCTATACCTGAGCTTAGATCGGCTTAACTATGTGTCTCAAGTATAAATTTTTCACACTCCTGAGCAACGTAGCTAGGTCAACCTACGTTTTAGGCTTTCGTCACTGGGATTTAGATTCCTAAGTACCTTTCTGTGAGAGTAAGGGCCTGTCTGCCTGAACAGTTGGTTCATGGCAAGCTGGGGTAGGAATCTACCCTTCATGGATCTTCTGGAACCTGTGTCCCTGTGGATCCTGATGACATGCAGTACATTAGTCAGGCAGGGTCCAGAGGGGCAGTTTATACTGTGGCAGGCTAGTGCAGGGTAGATTCACACCCCAGCCGACCGCAAGCTAATTGCTTATGTAGCGAAGCTCTTAGGCATGTAAGTGTCCCAGTCACTTTTGAAAATAAGATTTAAGCTCTTAAATCAGGTGTTGCAGCACCTAAATACTTAAAAAAAAAAAAATCTGGGCCTTAAGGTCTTGTCCAATGTTACAGGGGGCCCAACTCCTAGCTGGGTTTAGAACCCAGGTGTTCCTTCCTCCGATCATTAGAACACTCTACTTCTGTCAGTTCCGTAGTTAGACTAATAGAAGTACACATTCCCTTTCTTCCTTCTCTCTGGTTCATAACTTTTTAAAAACAACCCTGAAAACCCTCAAGCCCCCCAAATTTGAGCCAAAAATAGAAAATATTTGGGACTGGGATAAAAACTTTCAGGTTTGGGGTTTTTGCCTTTCTGATAAAAAGTTGAAAAAGTTCAAGGAAGGCAGATACTTTCTGCATGGAACTCCATCTATTAAAAAACTCAGTTTTCCATCAAAAATAGGTTCAGTGGGAAATTTTTGAACAGCCCAAAGTCCTTGTATCATGATACAGTGGAACTGGAGCCAGAGGGCCTATGTTCCCTGCAGGGTCCGGGGACGCGATGGAGTTAGTCTGGAAACAACTCAGCCACAAAGACAGAGCAGTGCACAGGATTTATTTAAAGCTTCACTTGTTCCACTTAACCTGAATTCAACTTCAATCATTGCTAGAAAAACATGGTGGCAGAGTCTAAGCTGTGAATTCTCTGCAGTCCAGCAGCTGGCAGTGTGAGCCATGGAACTTGTTCTGAGGCTCCCCAGAGCCATGGATTTTGCAGACACAAACCTAGCCCAGCCGTAGATCTGGGGGAAGAAGGCATTCAAGCTGCACGCAGACCTGGCCATGCAGGAGGGCAGCAGCAGCAGGAAAGTTTTACCCTATTGTTGTTTTACCCTACTGCAGAGCACGGAAGAGAGGTCTGTTCCACTCTGAAGCTCACCAGGGCCTCAAGCCTCATGGCAGTCCTAGGACTCATGAGGATCTATTGCTTCCCAAAGCAGAATGATGCAGGTTTTTAATAGATACCAATCCAAAGGGAGGGAGGGGGAGAAGAGGGGATAGACCCCCCCCCATGTTACTGCCTTACACACACTGACTGCTATTTGTAATTTTGGGGGCTCAGCAGACTCCCTGATTTGGGTCAGTACAGTCTGCAGCACTTAGGATCACTCTGTGGGGGCAGCTGCTCCGGGAAGGCTTGTTCACATTAGGCAAATGCTCGTGCACGGGGTGTGCAGCAGAAGCCTCACAAGAGGGTGAAAGCCCTAGGAAGTACGCCACCTCCAGAAGTGCATGCATTGAGACAATAGCAAAGGAGAGCAGGTGGCCAGAGCTCTCTACCCATAGAAGGAATTTACTCCTGGAGACAGCATGACTGATGAAAGGAGAAATGCCCTGCATGGGACAGCATTGCAAGGAGTGTGGCAAATTGAACCATTTTAGCAGTGTGTGCAAGAGGAGGGGGAGATCCCGGAAAGAGTCGGTCAGACTTGTACAAGAGGGAGCGGGCACATCAGACAGCAGTGATGACATCATAACTCTTCCATTGAATCTGAGAGCATATCAGATCCAGGCTATTGGGACAGGAAAGCAACAAAAGAAATTTCCTCTGGGTATGCAACAATGTTAACAGGGAAACACACTGTACAATTTCCGCTGGATAGCAGGGCCTTCTGCAATGTGATTCTTTAAGGTGAACTGGACTCTAACACACCCAGTACAAAGAGCAGGTGCACTCTAATAATGTACAATGACAGCATAATGCAGCTTGTAGGAAAATGTGATCTCACAGTAACTGAACTGGAAAATAACCAATGATACCAATTGAAATTTGTGGAGGTGGATGGTAAGCTCCATGGGGGGAAGATAGCCATGTAAGCCATGGATCTGACCAGGGTGCAATATTATAACTGCAGTACAAGATACAAAAGGGGGAGCCCCATGGACAACGAATGCTATTTCAAAAATGTATGGATGTGTTTTCACAGGTGACAGCTAAAAAAAAGCTGTGACTAGGAGAGCTCACAGTGAAACCTCTGTGCTTACTGTGATGAAAAAATCCAGTGATACTACATAAACCAGTATGTAAGGAGCTTCAAAGTCAGCTGAGCCAGGGGTATCATAGCACCTATAGTGGCCAGAAGAGCATGGCGGTGGCAGTTTAAAAAAAAAAAGCCAACAGGCAAATTATGCATGTGCATAGACCCAAAGTCTATGAACTGGACATTGAAAAGATGCTACAATTTATGGCCTACAGTTGATGACCTCTTGCCAGAAGTTTCCAAAGCCAGAATCCTTACGATCGGTGATGTGAGAAATGGGTTTTGGGGCATAAATACGGATCAAGTGCCTAGCATGATGACAACCTTTTCCTTACCCTTTGGTTGTTACAGATGACTGCGCATGCTGCTGGGAATAAACCTAGTGCCAGAGGTGTTCCAGAGAAGACTCTCGCTCAGGCCTGGGGTGAAAATAATGGTTGTTGGGGAAGGGAGCAATGCTACAGAAGCTGAATGAGACCGTGGCAGAAAACTACAAGCTTTTCTACAGAGATGTCGGGGCAAGAACATAAAACTTAACCCAGAAAAAAAGGCAACTCAAACCCTGTGAGGTGACAAACATTGGACATCCACTCTCAGCAGAGGCATAGAAATTATCTCCTAATAAACTGAAGGCAGTCAAAGACGTGGCAGCTCCAGTCGATGTGGAAGGGATATTGTGCTTCATAGGGATGATGATTTTTCTGTCCACACCTGGATGCAGGAGCAGAACCTATACATCCGCTCACAAGGCAGGATGTTGAATGGGTCTGGGCCGGTCCCCAACAGCAGTGCAAGCATTTGTCACATTGAAACGAATGATAACTGAGGCACCTCTCCTGAAGCACTACCAGCCGGGAGAGCCACTGACACTCCAATGTCATGCATCAGAGAAAAGATTGGGTGTAGTCCTTCTGCCGGAGAAGATGGCTGCTTATGCCAGTAAAGCCCTGTCAGAGCCTGACCGGTGATGTGCCCAAATAGAAAAAGCTACTGGCTGTGGTATTTAGAGTAGAGGAATTCCCTAAGCACCCCTGTAGCCACACAGTAATTGTCTCTAGGGTTTTATGGTCTGATTGCACTATCATGACAAAGCTGCTGCTTAGTGCTCCAAAGATATTGCAGTACATATTGATACACCTCCAGTGCTACCAGGTACAGATCAGAAGTTGTCCAGGATGATTCTTGGTGTTAGCTGACACTGTGAGCAGGGCATATGTATCCAGCATCAGCGAGTTGGGGAGAAGGGAACGAGGACATAGTGCAACATATTAATAGATTCAGTGTCCCGGTTTCAACAACCAAGATGGGAATCAAAAATGCAATGGAAAAGGACATCTAACTCTAGGTAGCCTAGAGAATGATACTAACAGAGTGGTAAGAAGACAAGAGCCAAGTACCGGTTGGAGCAGGACCATATTTTCAAATGAAACATGAGTTATGTGTGCAGGATGGAATCATATTTTGAGTACAGAGAGCTGTTGTCTCTCCGTTATGTAAGAATGTAATAAAGTCCCACACCTGGGCTTTGACTGCTGTTTTGGGTGGGCTTAACTGTGTGTTAATTGGCTGGGAATAAACTCACAACTCTGCTCCTTGATAGAAGGATGTCATCTGCTGGTCATATAACTGCCAGCAGAATGACAGTTACCCCCAAGAGCTGCCCACCCAAGCATGCGAAAAGGTGGGAGTAGACCTATGTACCATCAAGGAAAACAGTACTTGATTAGTGGACTACTATTCAAACTTTTGGGAGGCTGGTGCCCTGCCCCATACAAGAAGAAAGTCAGTGATTGGTAAACTGAAGACCCACTTTGTGAGAGATTGTATTCTAGATACTGGTCACCAACACGCTTGCTTTGGAAGAATCCAAAGAATCTGCTTGCAAATGGGTGTCTAACCACCACCATCTCCTCCCCAGCATACCCACAGAGAAGTGATCAAGTGGAATAAACTCTGAAAACAGCTAAGACTGTGACACCAGCCTGTTTCTTGTGCTTCAGAGCTGTTAGTAATTTTGGTCTACAGGAATACCCCATCACAGGGGTGCCGGAACAGGTCAGAATAACAGTGCAGCACAGGCACTGATGGGACAAAGAACCAAACCACTGTTACCAACAAGGGGAGACTGTTGGATCCAGGAGGATGGGGACACTGCTAAGAGGAGATGGCCAAGAATCAGACAGCACAGGCACTAGAGTACGACACATGAGGCGAGGTCTCTACCTGCCCCAGACGCACACTTCTAGAGGATCCAGAGCTTAGAGAGACACCAGAAGGAATGGACTAAAGATGTTCATGAGGGGTGCAGTGACACCAGGTCATACAAGATGACCACACAAGAGAGACAAGTGATCTGAAGAAACAGGAGCCACTTATGAGCCTGCAGACACAACACGCCGAGAGAGCCAGCAGAGACACAGAGGTCATCACAGAACTGAGACTCAGAACCATCTGTGGCAACCCCACAGAGAGTCTGCTAGGCTTGGAAATCGGTCACAGGGTGTTAAAGATAGGCCACTCCTGGTGTGGTCACCTTTTGAGGCGACCAAACTGCCTCAAAGACAATGTAACCAGCTTAATTTGTAGTAAAGATAAAACTCCAATTGACACTGCGCTAGCAACCTCTGGCCAAAGGGACAGGAGGTGGGGGTCTGGGTGTCGATGTGTTTCTGATGTTTATATTACAATGTTTGTAAAACAGGGAAGCTATATCAGTGGTATTGGGCTCAGTGGGCCTGTTCCCTGGAGGGACTATTATGATTGGGACACTGAGGGGAACTGAACTGGTGGAGTTAGGCTGGCAGAAACATGGGCAACCCTCCATGGTGCCACTTGTTCATCTTAAGCTGCATTCAGCTCTAGTCATTGCTAATGAAACCCACTCCACTTTTGTCTGGCAGCTTGGGGCCCCATATATCTTGTACTTATGAATATTTTGAGTTTTGTCAGTGTTTTTTACTGAGTTTTCTTTGATACATACATGCAGCCTTTCCCCCTTCCTGTCTCATGATCAGCATAATTATCAGCTGAGTAAGACAAAGCACCACTGTGTATGTCTGCAGTCACTTCAGGGTGCTGCAGTTCTCATGAGACTTGCAAATAAAGCAGTGGAGGTTAGTGCAGCAATAGCATCCCTGGTGAAACCCGACCAAGTGGTAGGGAGTTGTACTCTTAAGACATAAATGTGAATATATAACACTAGGCACTAGGTTTCCACCATCAGTCTCCATCTTTTTTCTGTGACTGATAGACACAGACATGGCAGCCATTTCCTCAAAGGAAAAAGTTTAAAAGACATCGTACAATAGATTTAATTTCCCTCTTTGGCAGTGGCTGTCACCTTCCCCCATGACTTCTGGGCTGCAGCAACCTCATTAGCTTCCAAATCTCTACTGAAGGCGTGTTTGTGGAAAACCACAATACAAGCATAACTGATGTTTCCGCAAGTGCACCTCCCCGTTCAAGTCAACTTTCTTACCCACGTCCTAAATGGACATCTAAATTTGGCCCAACTAAAGCTGAGGAGATTCACAGAGGGTGTTTGGCAGAGGTGGTGGACGACTTGCTCATGGCAAGAAAGAAATCCACAAGGCTGAGCTATCCTGGAATCTGGTTGAAATTTCCATATTGATGCTGACATTAGATCTGTGCATTTCAGATTTAAATATCCTGAATTTTTGTGTAAAACAGCCTAGCCCTAGGTATGAATCTGAATATCCTAAAGAAATAATTGTCTCTGAGCTCGTGAAAATGTTCCTGGTAAGAGGAACCCAAAATGTATTGCTCCAAGTCCTCCTAACACTGCCATTTATCCATCTACTTTTATAACCATACTATCTGAACTGCGTGCACACACTCCCTCCTCCCCCCCCCTTGTAGGTAGGAAATAATTAGAAATGAGAGAAGGAGCAAACTCGTTCAAGATCATACAGGGGAAAGTCTGTGTGTCAGAGCTAGGAGCTGTATTCGGAGTCTCAGTTCAGGGTCTTAACTATAAGGTCAGATTTGGTTTAATTCCATGTCTTTAGTATTTGATTTCCCACCAGGAAACTAATTTGGGTATTCCAAGCCTACAAAACCCCTTTGAGCCTTTAAGTGTAGATTCACGTTTCTTATCCCTTCTAGGCATCATAACTTTGGCAAGGAAAATATCTGATTGGGAGATTTTCTATGAAAGTTCAGTAATTGTACCTTTCACAAAGACGTGGTGGGGCTCCATATGGATCCAGTTTTCATCCTGTGAATTAACATTTATTTCCAGGAAATATCACTACCACCATTCTATCCTAATTCAAAGCACCAAAAAGAAACTGAATGACATAAACACAGTGTCAGAAGGGCAATCAAGGTGTATCTCAATCACAAACAATCAATCAGACATTCAGCATCTTTATTTGGCCTTTCTCAGCCACCAGTTAAGGGTAACAAAATCTCTGAGGCATCCATTGTCAGATGGCTCAGGGTGTACATCAAAGAAGTCTATAAAGCAGGAAGAGCTATTCCTCCTGTAATACAGATGTGACAGAGGAGAGCTGATAAGAGACTGAACCTTTTTTCTCCTGGCCTCAGTCACGCACGTTTGTTGGGTCATAGTTACATGTAACTAACAACCCTGTCATGAGTCTATAATCCACTGCAGTCAGTGCCTACTATTAACTCCACCAAGAAGGTTAATGCTTTCTCTCTCTCTTCAAAGGGATTCAGCAGCAAGACATGCTAAGAAGAGCTATACTTATGAAGAAATATGTAAGGCAGTTTAACTCTCACATTTTTTAAATATTACAAGCTTGAGCTCCTAGAATTAACAAACCCCCCCTTCAATGTGCAGTATCTGTCATGTCCTTTGCAAGGTCACCATTTATCTATGTATGTATTTAGTTATAGTTTGTTCCTCCCCAGAGATTAATTGTATTGTTTCGTAGAGCCCAAGAGCAAGAGCTTTGGATACGAATGGGAAGAATAGGAATTTTTGTACTTATCTGATCATTTCCTTTTTTTAACCATTTTTGCTGGATTGTCTGACCCCTCCCCCTAGAAAGAGGTGGATTTAATGGATGAGAGGTCACAGTTATTAAGTTAAATAAATAGAACCAAGCTATGGACAAAGGGAATGTTCTGCTTGACACCGCTATAAGTAGTAACTCAAAAGTATGTTTCAGCTTCGGAAGGCTTCATTTCTCAGACTGGATTTACCAGCAGTTACAGTAACTGATCACCATGCCCACAATGTGTAGGGAGAGCAGGAAACCCAATCAGATTGTCAAGCAGAAATGACTGAAGAAATGACATGATCATGTCAGTAAAATGTAAAACCATGCCACCGGGTAGGTCATAAGCAGCAGGGATCAAAATTGGGATCTCTGGCTTTTAGACTGTGAGCTTCTACAGCCTCAGCTAAAAGACCCAGCTCTGTTAGACAAGGTGTATGTAGCAGGCTTATCCATCCTTATCAGGGGTCCAGACATCACTAAATGGGGACAGACTACCATACTAACTGGGTGTGTGTTACAAAAGATTTTGTATTCTCTGCATCTGGTAAAACACCGTAACACAGACTGGAATGATGACCAATCTTGGTACCTTCAGGACAACGTGTAAAGCCCATCTCTTGCCCGTAGCTTTCCCTCAGTAACAACCACCTCCTGGTGATGGGATGAGACATGGCAAGGAAAGAAGAAATGGAAAGAGGAAGAAGGGGTATGTATATTGAGGTGGGGTGAGGGGAATGGATTAAGCCAATGGATGATGCAGGAGGAAGGGGAAGAAAAAAAGACCCTCTGAAAGCATGCTTCAGGTTAATGACGAGAGCAAAAAAGACATCTGATTAATGGTTCCATTTTGCTGCATTATACATTCTTGTAAAGCACTGAAATAGCAAGGTGATGAGCACTAGATAGGGCATTATCATTACAGGGTTGAAATCAAAACCCTCTGACAGAAGTCACTCTTTCTCCTCCTGATGTGCTGGTTGCAAATGCCTTGGAAAGCCACCCAATGTTACAGTAAAAAAATAAAGAAAACCATGCAACACTTTTGCACAGCTGTAGCTGACAGCATGGGCGAGTAGAGGACTGATCAGCCAAGAACCCCTGACACAGAGGGTGTTCTGAGCAAGTAGTGTTACCCCAGCTACTGTGGTGGCTGGATAGATTAAAGTTCAGTTTCTCCCTTTATATGGAAATCCCATTGTAGTTAGTGGGAAGCGTGAGAATTTGTCCCAATGAGATGAATTGGGTTCCCCTGGTCCCTTCAGGTGACTTTTGCTCCCTTTGGGTGGCAGATCCTAATGAAGGGTGCAAGTGCACCCTCCAGGGGGTTGCATGTTTGTTTGCTGCGCCTGCTGAGCCACAAACAGCCTGCTGCTGAGACCCAGACGGGGGGATCGCTAAAGGTATTCACGTCGATTTGTCACTGCGAAGCGAAGTGCACGCATCAGACGCTAGGTGGTGAAATGCTCTCCGGCTCCCGTATTAGGAGAAATGTGGTAGTGATGTATAAGGTATGAACGATGTGGCCTGCAGAATATACGACTGCCTCTGCTGCTCTTGCTTGTGCTGCTGCGATTGAGGTGCTCTCACTGCACTGAAACTGCTGAGGATTTGCTCCCTGGGATGCCCATTTCCAAGTCTTCTTTTTGAGGGATCTACTACCCCCAGGCAGACACACAGAGACCCCCTGGAAAAAAGGACTGACATTCTGTAGGAACAAAAGGGGGGGAGCCTCTTTTTTTTTTTTCTGCAACAAGAGGATGAGTGGGGGGCTGATCAGGGAGCATCAGTGTCTCCAGGTAGGAGAAGGTATTTCAGTTGATTGCAATAACGAGGAGATGGGGGCCGAGGGGAGGTGGGCTCCAAAGGTCCCTGTGTCTTGTCTGTGTTTAATTCCATATCCTGGTATTTCATCCCTCTCTCCACAAATGCTTTAATTGCTTGTCTTTATTTCTGGACCATATATTACGTTAGCATCTTATGCCACAGAACCTGTTCTTAGTGTGAGCCTGTTAGTGGATCTGCCCCATACATAGCCAAATGTTTTGGGGTCTGTTTTTGTTTGTTTTTTTTTTAATCTAAAATTGGTGGGTGTGTTGCGGGGGCCGAGGGGGGGTGTGGAACATAGGAAAAGTCTTGATCAGGCAGGTTTTGCTTAAAGCAGTATGCATAATGTAGCATCTCATCAGTGCATTTGCCCATTATACTTGTGTGACTGATTCCTATTAACGTGGGTTTGAGAGAAATAAATGGGCTTTAACTCAAAGTTTTGTTTTTCACTCAAAGATCTCTCAAAATGCTGGTATTTGTCAGGCAGCTATCTGCAGTCAGTGCAAGGGTGATTCCAGGAAGGAAACAAGTATGAATGCATGGCATTTATCCTCTGCCTTTACCATAAGGGTTAAGACTCAAGGAAATGTACATTTTATTACGCAGATGTGGAAATGAGAATTATATGTCTGCTTAAAGAATCCTCTCTGTTACATTGAAAATAATTTAACACTGCCATTGCTGGAAACTAACAATTTACTTAGAATTGCGGCGATTGTCCTCAGATCACAGGGCTTGTTGATTTTTTCCAGATTTTAAGTGACCCTCTAACATTTTTGTGTTTTTTCTGCCTACCTATGTGTGCATGTCCCAATAGGAGCAACTAGAATCAGCTGTCACAGACTGGTTTCATATTTGTATCTAAATAAACATTTTGCTGCCCTTCAGACTGCTTCTTGATGCCTTCTTAAAATGTAGATGATTTATCAATTAGGTTAGTGGCCAATTAGACATAACCTTGTAGGAAAATAATTATGCATGGGTATATGGGATTTGACTAGTAATGTGGTACAGCATACACCCTGATTTCAATAGCTCTTCCCTAATGTGTGCAGATTCAGTGTCTTTGCCTTAATTTTAAGACCAAAATCAAAGTGAGATGACACACCTACGTTACCGCTTGTAAGGGGACAATTCATTTTCATTAGCAAGAAATATGTATTGTAGTTGGCTTCCTGCTTATTTTTTTCCTTTTTGTTTTAAAACTATTTCCTTGACTGTCACTAAAGATTTTTCTCCTTTTAAATGTGCTCTTTGTAATGCCACTGCCTGCTTTGATTATTTGGTTTAGACAAATGAATTTTACTTCAATGCCCTAGGAGTCTCATAAGAGGAGGTTACAGTGTTATGCCTTTTGAGGACAGTCATTTTAACTGATCTTGTTAAATAACACCATTATTAAATGAGTACAAATTGAAGCAAAGGATTTTTTCAGTGCTCACAAGTTCTGCTTCTGAGCTAAATTTCTCTTTCTGACTAGAGAGGTTTTTGCACTGCAGTATTACAATACAGCCATATTAAAAAGGTCCTTGGAGCAAATAACCCTCCAACACTGCAGCTTCATCTTCAACAGACTTCATTAATTCTGTGAGAAATAATAACATTGGCTTTAAACAATCTAGGCTAAATTGAAGTTTAATTTATTTGTAAGCTTTATGCCCAGGACAAATCTAAAACCCATGTCTAAAAAGTGAAAGGAAAAATATTTGAATTCGTATTAGCCCCTTTCCCCCTGTTTTTGATGCAACAGGTCCTGTAGTTTAAAAAAAAAAATTGACAGCGAAGTCTATTCCTGGCTGTATTTCCTTAACTAAATAGTGTAGTGTCTCTTCTGCTGATGAACTGTGGTACATAACATCATTTTCTTCTCTGTACTGTTTATTGTCTTGTTTCTCTAATGAAACAGGAAACAAAAAGGAAGACAACTGAGGATAAAGAAAAGATTCCTATGGAATTATTGTGCTAGAAATTTATGAGCTATTAGGGTTTATTCAGAGGCAAACTATATCCTTTATAGTGCTTTTGTTGAGATGTGGCATTGAAGTCAGTCATGATATAGGCAAGTCCATGTAGTACAGCAGTCTCACACCACATCCATACTTCATAATTCTGAGGTGTAAAGAACAGACCAGAACTAAGCCAGTTGTCTTCAGACCTAAAATTCTAATTTTGAGTGGCGGTGAAGGGAGTTTGCTTACTTTTCTGTCATTGCAGCTTTTATTTTCATTTCATTGGGTTTTGTTTGTTTGTTTTTTTACAAATGAACATCTTTATTTTAGTAAAACATAGGAACGGTAGAGTTGAGCAGGGCAGTCTTTGGTCCAAAGAAGGGGCAGAAATCTCTTACGTAATTATTGTCTGAAATATAGTGTGGCTTATGTAGTCAGATGCATGTGAACCTAACATTGCTTCATGTAAACTGTTCAAGTACAGATCCTCTCATTGATTGGAGAGTGGCATTGCTTAGGGTGACTTATTGGGTGACATCTGTTTGACTGACAGATATTTATTGCAGAATGGTACAAAGTGGTCTCTTTATTTTACTTATGTAATGATTAGTTCTAGCAAACTGATGGAGAGTTGAAATGTTACCTGTATAAACCAAATTTGAAGAGGAATACATTTGCTATTCAGGAAAAAAAAAAAAATCCTTCCATTTTCAGATACCTTTAATCCAGGGCTCCACTAACTGCAGTAATGCTAATTTTCTCTGTTTGCTTTCAGGAATGCCTATTCCATTTTAGAGCAGAATAATTCGAATTTGACTTTATCTGAAGGTTCAGATTTTTGTAAAGGCAGGGAAGAGAAGACAGAGATTTCTTATTCAAATTCTGTTCAGGTCATTGATGAAACTGAACAGTTCAAGAAACAATTTTAGTTTTGGAATTGTTTCTCTTGAACAATGAGGCTTAAGAATGACCAGCTGTAACGTGTCATTGTCACGTTACTTGTTAATGTTTGTACGTCACTTACTAGTAAAATAAGATTAGCTGCTCAGGTGTGGTAGGGCTGCTTTACACTGCTCTGTTAGGGCAAAACTGCCTGTGTACTCACAAGCAGATCCCAAGAATATCCTCTCCTTGCTGAGGAAAAGCGCATGGGGCCAGGTCTCCCTGAATCCTCCAGCTGCTGGAGTTGTTGGCGGTCTGTGTTAATAAAGCAGCTTTCAAGTTGTTCTTAACTTGTCTTGGGGTCCGGACTGTGCTCAGACAGCCTGGTATTGGGATAGCATGAAATTAGCGGAGTCACCTTCATAAACTCTCATCCTCCATAGCCACAGCTGAAGAGCAGGGCCAAAGTCAGTATTTCATCAAACTTCAGATCCTTACCTAGAGGAGCTCCACTTGTGCCTATGTTTCCTACTGCTCCTCTGCTTGAGGCTAGCCCTCTGCCAATGTGTTAGCCTTCTATTATTGACCTTTCGTGCCGTCATTCCATACCTTGACCACTAATCCTAATAGAGTGATAGAAAAGTTTAGTATTTACCAGCACCATAGCATGGTGTCTAAGATACCACATCGTTTCTCCCCCCACCCTCCATGATTGGAAGAGGAAATAAAATAGCCCATTTTGGACCTGGCAATTGGGACTCTTTCATGGTAACCTGTGTATTCAATTAATTTATGGAGGGGAAAGGGGCGGTGGGGAGGATATCAAAGAGGAAATAACAAACTGTGTGTGTTCAAAGTAAACACATTTCATGCTCTTTTCCTGCGGTTATTCTAGTCCCTTCACACCTGACACATCTCAGATGTCTGAGGAGTTTCTTAAGCCCACAGGACTTCCAAGATCTCAAGGATACAAGTACGGGGGTGGCATGAGGTTTTGCCCTCTCAAAACTGATGTTGAAGTAGATGGGAAGCGAAGTAGAGAAATGGTCCCGTCCAGACAATTCCAGCTGTTGTCCAGATTCTTTTAAAGAAAAAGGGATGGGGTATATTCTTTAAGGAATGTGGACAAAAGTAGGAGCTATGTCTTTCGAAACAGTGTCTGAAAAACTGTTTTAGATGCACCCATTCTATTTCAAAATGGCAGAGGGAAATCCAAGCAATATTGGTAGTGGTTTGGGTGTCACTCAGTAGGAAAATCTAAGAGTACGTCTACACTACAAAGATTATACTTGCATAGGTACACCGCTATAGCTATGCTAGCAAAATCCTGTAGCGTAGATACAGTGTACACCAATGGAAGGGTTCTTTCTGTCAGTTAGGAATACAATGTCACTGATGACTGTAGCAAGGTCAATGGAAGTGTGTATCTATGCTGGGTGTTAGGGTGATGTAGCTATGTTGGTGATGTAGCTATGTTTTCACACCTGTGACTAATGTAGCTATGTCAATTTAGGCTTGGCCTACACTTAAAAGTTAAGGCTTTACAACTTCCTGTGCTTGGCATGTATGTCCCTGTCCCATTGTTTACAGCTGGCCCTTACCAAATTATCTAATCTAGACTAAAATCCTTTGGGGTGGGACCTTTCAGTTTTGTCTTTAAAGTGCCCTACACAGTTATAAGAACAGTCATACTGGGTCAGACCAATGGTCCATCTAACCTAGTATCCTGTCTTCCGACAGTGGCCAATTCCAGGTGCTTCAGTAGCACTAGACCAGGACAACTATTGATAGATCCATCCTCTGTTGTCCACTCCCAGCTTCTGGCAGTGAGAGGCTAGGGACATGGATTGCATCCCTGACCATCTTGGCTAATAGCCACTGAAGAACTTATCCTCTAGAAATGTATCTAGTTCTTTTTTTAATCTAGTTATAGTTTTGGCCTTCACAACTTCCTCTGGCAACAAATTCTACAGGTTGACTGTGAGTTATGTGTTTGGTTTAAACCTGCTGCCTATTAATTTCATTGGGTGACTCCTGGGTCTTGTTTTATGTGAAGAACTCAATAACAGTTTCTTATTCTTTTTTCTCCACACTATTCATGATTTTGTATAACTCTATCGTGCTCTCTTAGTCATTTGTTTTCCAAGCTGAAAAGTCCTGGTAGCTTCCACATGAGAGGTTCCGTATGGCCTAACAATTTTCGTTGCCCTTCTCTGTACCCTTTCCAATTCCAATATATCTTATATGAGATGGGGTGATCAGAACTGCATGCAGTATTCAAGGTGTGGGTGTACCTTGGATTTATATAGTGGCATTATGATATTTATTGTCTTATCTCTCCATTTTCTAATGGTTCCTAACATCGTTAGCTTTTTTGACTGCTGCTACTCATTGAGCAGATGTTTTCAGAGAACTATCCACAATGACTCCAAGATCTTTCTTGAGTGGTAACAGCTTTTTAAGACCCCATCATTTTGCATGTGTAGTTGGGATTTTGTTTTCCAATCTGCATAACTTTGCATTTATCAATATTGAATTTCATCTGCCTTTTGCCTGCCCAATCACCCAGTTTTGTGAGATGTGTTTGAAACTCCTCCTAGTCTGCTTTGAACCTAACTGTCCTGAGTATTCGTATATCGTCTGCAAATTTTGCTACCTCACTGTTTACCCCTTTTTCCAGGTTGCTTATGAATATTTTGAACAGCATGGATTATGGTGGTATGTATAATAAACACTATAAAATTAATTTTGGTCTTAAATTTCATAGCATCTTCATTTGGAAAGTTAAACAAGCTCCAGTCTCTCTCTCAGAATAACATGAAGATTTTGCAAGTCAATCAAAATTATACCGAATCATTTCTGAAACAGTTACCTCATTCCTTTGTTCCTCTATATTAGTGCATGTAACATGTAACCTCTTCAACACCATCCTATATTTAGAGATGACAAAATAGATTAATAATACCTAATGGGTCATATCTTCAGATGGTGTAAATTAGCATAACTCCATTAAACTCAGTGGAGCTACATCAGTTTGCACCAGCCAGAGGATATGGCCCATTACTTTTTATTTATAGAATTATATAGTAATTTTATATTATATTATAGTAATTTACTCCACAAGAAGTCCCACTTAAATCAATGGAAGTAATCCTGGAATAAAATACTCTTCAGTGTGAATTAAGGCATCGGAATCTGGCTCATAGGGCGTTTCTTCCAGAAGATGTATACAGATACAGATGTATATAGGAATTGCCCACTGTAGAAATTCGTGCACCCTTGGTGTGGAACAGCAGCCATTCTGGACTAGCAACATTATACAGGAGGGGTTTTGGGAAGAGAGATGAAGAAAAACTAATCCATTGCAAATCACAGAGGGAATTTTAGGAAACAGAATGTAATCATCCAAGTTGGATATTGGCCAGGACATGCTAGTTAATATTTTTAATCTTGCAAAAAGTGCCATGGGATTTTTAATAACAAATGGTCAGGATTCTGTCTTGCATCTTATTTGAAAGCCTGAGTCAAAGATGGACTGAATGGTTTGCTTTCCCTCCGAATAAGTTGCTTTCATCAATGTGTGTTCCACCCTGAGTCCATCACTCTCCTGATGTGCATTACTCTGTATCCAGGAGCTTTCTTCATCCTGCTCTGCTTGTCCGAAGAAACTCTAGACAACTAGCATTACTTTATGGTATTCCTTTTCTACTTAACAATTTAGAAAAAGGAAAGGAAATTATGTACAAAAGTGTCCCTCCTCCCCCTCCCCCAACTTTCCAGATTCATCATATTAGACATGATCTTTGAACGTGTGGTGTTAAATTGACTGACAGTTTGGAAATGCATGCATCTGAGCTGTCGTCGCTAAGTCTCTCTCAGTGACACAAGTTCCCATCATAATTCTGAAGTAACCTTTTATAGTGGATTGCATCAACACATAAGTCTTTGCAATTGCTTGTTTTAGTGACTAATACAGCACTTTTTGCAAGAGTAGATGTTGTGGCCAAATTCCAGTTTAGATAACTACCCTCTCCTCACCTAAATTCCCTTTTCTGTTTCTGTGTTGTGTTTTCTGGTCTAGCAGCTTTGACCAGTTGTAAAATTGCGTAATTCTATTGGTGATCCCTTGATGCATGTGGTATTTGGAAACACGTGCTGTAAGTCCTTTTACCTTTTTGTACTTCTCATTAGAATCATAGAATATTAGAGTTGGAAGAGACCTCAGGAGGTCATCTAGTCCAACCCCGTTCCAACCCCCTGCTCATTGTCTGTCTGTTTTTTCATGAAAATCTATTTAAGAAAATGGATAAACTAATTTAATTATGTTAAGGAAAATTGCCTTCATGGGTTGAGGTCGTGTGGCATCTTTTCGTTCCAAAGAAACGATCACAGCTGATTTTAAAAAAAGAAATAAAAAAGGGAGCATGTAATGTAAATGTCCCGCTTTTAATGCACCCATTATATTACTATCGAAGCGCTACCAGAGAACTTAAAAAAACCCACTGTTGTCATCCAAAGAGAGAATACTCTTCCCTGCTACAAAATTTTGCCACTCATGCCGTTAACCCTATGGTAACCCAAGCGATGAAATCACTATATGAAAACCTTTCCAAGCTATTAAAGTTTACAAGGAGAGCTACATTCTTGAATCCTTTATATATGTCTAGGAGCTACATTATGTAGCTTTTAATATTTGTGAGCAGTTTGGATTGTATTGTCTTGAACTGCCTGGTTCCAGGAGACATGTTTTCTGAATTCAGGGGTGTTAGCCCTCCAGAACAGAATATAGAGGGACACTCAAACCTGTAACACACATGCTTAGGTTGCTTTGGCAACAGTCAAGGGATTTCGGTTTAGTGAACTGAGACTGGTTGGATGAGTGTACTGATCCTGTTCATCTCTCTGTAGGAGTCACTTGAAAGTGCAGATGGGCCTGAGTTGAAAAGTTCTAACCCAAAGATAGGGAGACATTTGAACCACAATCCTCGCTCCAGACTTCAAGCTCTACTACTGGCCAAATATATATATATATATATATAAATTAATTAAAAGAAATACTATTGGCCAAGTGGAAGAAAACCATGCTCCCTAATTGTAGGGGTAGGTGGTTATAAAATAGGCATATCTCTGGTCAGAGGCTTCATATATGACTGTGTTAAGGTCAGGTTCCATCTGTCTTAAATAAAGTGGATGGGTTTAGAGACTTCACATGTAAATAGAATGCCCATTCCATCTGTCTCTCTGTGGTTTGACCCACAAAACATCAACAAATGCCTCCATTGCTTGGGCGAATTTGATTAATACTTTGGCCACGTGTAAAGCTGTGATCTGTGACGTTTGATGCCTCCTGGGTATTCTACTGTTGTGCGGCACAGCACGCTGGGATTGCTTTGCATTAATAGAGTATTTTGGGGATAAAAGGGTGGGGGGATATGGACAGAGGTTCTTGAACAAAATAATTTATGGAGTAGCCCATTCAGTGTAAAGAGGTATGTCAGTTAAGTGGCTTAATTTTTCAGTAAATGTGCAACTTGAATTATGACCTAGTTTAATCACATTCGATTATTTTTAATATTTTTTTATTCATTAAATTTTACATACACTGATGTCGTTTACTGCAAACCATGTGGAAATTATGTTGATCAAGTACTCTTTGTGGTGGTAATTTATTACTGAACATATTAACTTTGTTCTTATGCTTTTCCAGCATGAGACTTGATCTTTCTGGAGGATGAAAGGCTGATGTCTAAAACCTGTTCAGATTTGTGCTAAAGTGCATGATCACTGTAAACACACTTACTCTCTCATTCATGGGCTTGGATCAGTACAACTTTCCTGTACAGATAGCTTAAATTGATTTTATTCTTCTTAACCAATGTAGGTGCAAACTCCTATGTGAACATTCATTTTAGCAAGTGGCTTACATTAGTTCAACTTGGGATATATCTACACTTCGAGGACAGTACCTCCATAGCTACGTTGCCGTAGCTGTGCTGACATCCTCACGTAGTGCAGACACTGCCTATGGTGGTGGAATGGTTTTTCTTTACCGTCACTTTAGGAACATTACCTCCCCAGAATTCGTGTTCAATTTTCATTTGGGGCTACATGTGCTAAATACCATGTGGAAAAACGTATGCAGGATGCATGAACTCCCTGCTTTTATTGGGTCCAGATAGCTACATATGGGATGGGAGGAATAAAAAGATAGGAATGGCCAGACTGGGTCAGAGCGGTAGGTCCATCTGGACCAGTATCCTGTCTCTAACAGTGGTCAGCACCAGACAAAATGTGTAAGAGCCTTGCAGTAGTCAGGTGTGGGATAATCTTCCCCCATTTTTGGTCTCATTCTGCTCTCTAGTAGCTTTTCCTTTTCCTTTTGAAAATGGTGGTGCTGGGGAAAAAGCAGTCAGTGTTGGAAACAGAGGTGTTATCTTGGCAACTTTGTTTAGTAAACAAGTTAAAGAAGGAAAATTAAATGCAACTTTTCCCATGGTTGCAGAAATAAGGGAATTTATTCCATTGTAGTTGTGACCACAGACGCCTTTTATTTAAACACATTTGTAACAGGAGAGAGAGACAGTTTAGATATAAGTTAAAGATATGAACTTCTGCAGTTCTGAGACATGCTGGGATCCATGCTTTTTTGATCTGAGCTCTTCTTTAACATTGATCATTGATGGATTCGTTCAATTCCTTGAAATGAGGGAGAGCTTTCCTGTTGGTTTCAACTGGAGCAGGATCAGACCCATAGGGTAGAAGTATATCTGACAACAAGACCTTCTGAAATTCTAACTAGAATTTACCTGTGTATGTATTCATTTTATTTACCTACACGTGATAAATACAAGATTATTTTAGGAGGAAAACATGATTTATTTTTTTTAATGGAAAAGACTAAAGAGCTGTAGTATTTTTGATAGACTGACAATTTTCTCCAATATGCTGAAGGAACTTCACTGAATCAAGTTTAACATCTTTGGAGTTCATTGTATTGAAAATGCAAATGTTTATGTACTGTCGTGAGAGCGTATGGCACTTCTGTAGCAGGAAGACGACAAGACTAATGCAATCTTTGGAAGGCATGAAGAGATTCGAAGTTCTTTTTGGAAAAATATGTGAAGTGGATTTTCTAGGGAAATACCTTGAGGTGCAAGAAATGCAAATTCTCCTTTTCGAAGCCTACCCCTTTGAAGATGCACCCTGGAAGAGAGACCCATTGTATACTAATTACCTGCTTCTAGAAACTACAGGTCAAAAACCCCTGATCTATGTGAAGAGTGAATTGAACATTCTGTGAGTGTGCTTGTTCTCAGCTGAAGCTGTGATGACCTGGTAACCATAAGGAATCCCCTTTGGTGAGGGCATTGAAAGACTTACCCTGCCAGAGTCCATTTTAGGGGTAGGGTGATGTCTGGTAAGCTTATTAACATGCATGTGGGTTCTTTTATTGTTTGTTTTTTATGTTTTCGCTATAATGCCTTTTACCTTAAGAAGAAAGCAGGCTTGCATTGGAAGTGTTTTGTGGAACCTTATAACTGTAGCAATTACACCTATTGACTGTCTCTGAAGAGAAAGCAAGTAGATGTCTGTGGGCAACCTGGGAATACCACAGTGAGGCCAGGGAACTGTGCAGCCTGGAAGCACCCTGGTCAGAAGAGAAAGAGATACAGGTCTCTACCCAGAAAGACAACGTCTGGGGAGCTGGAAGCCTGAAAGTGGGTGCCCTTGCTTAGGGAAAATACAGGTGCAGCTGCTCGTGACAATATTACTTTAAGATAGTGAGAGATGATATGTGTGTGACACAAGCCTTTCCCTTGCTGTTTTTTGACAGCGTAACGTTTTGATTGCTGGACTGAAAGTGAGTCTGTGTTTGTTCTTGGTAAATGATCTTGCTGTGTATTTTCATGTCCATCTGTATCTGACCTTATCGCTCTGTTGGAAATTTGCAGAGAGGCTCAGCTGAATTTATTTAAAGCTTTCTTTCCTCTCCTCTCCCCCCCATTTTGTAAAATAATAAACCTGGGGCTGGAGAAAGCTGCTAGAATGGCAGCCTTGGAGACTAAAGCCCCCTGTTTATCCACAGAAGAGAGAGTGCCCAGGCAGCACAAACTTACCCACAGTGTGTACTCAGGTAGCGCAGCACTAGCTTTGGAAGGACCACTGCGAGGGCTACAATAATTAATATCTCTGCAATCCTTTGTTTGCTTAGTTGGCCACCTAGGATCCCATTGTGATGATGTATGCTAATATATCCATGTGCATTGGAGGCAGTAAGAAGATCCACAGATTCACACAGGCAGTACTGCCAATCTGATCTGTCCAAAAATCATACCGGCCCACAAAAATCACGAGATTGGCTTCAAAACCATGAGACTATAACAGGTAATCCATTTCGGGTCCTTTTCTTTGCCTTCTGGTTTGAGCCTTTAGGGTGCACCCAGGTCACGTTTTCAACCTCTTCTCCTATCCCATGAAGGATAGAAACTTTTAAAATTATTTTTAAATAAAAGATGAGTCTCAGGTAATCACGTGACTCCAGGAGCTAGGGTTTCATAAAAATGCCAAGTATTACGACTTTTGATAAAATCAGAAGAGTTGGCAACAACAGTGTATAAACCATTGAATCGGTGTCAGCTTGCAGTTCGGTTTGATTATTATCAGTATGAGCCAGATTTGCATGGTGACTGAGACATAAAAAGTCGCATATGCCATTGCACTGAGCAATCCAGGCCTCCAGTTCAACAGTGTCTTGGTGATGCCGGTAGCCAGAGAGTCTTTCCTTTGTAGCTTACTGCACTCAAGCTCAGGCTATCTGATTTCTAACCGTTTCCCCAAGCTGAAGCACGCTATAGACTGATGGTCACTGTATTATTCTGCCAGTTCATCCTGACTCTGGAAAGAGTGCTGAGTTTAGTTGTAGGGTCACATTTTATTGCATTTTACTAGAGTTGATATTTAGTTATGTTGAAATGTTTGTTACATGAATATAATTTTCCATATGACAAACTACTGTGGAAAATGTCAGGCCGGATGGCTACAAGAGGGTGCTAGAAGGCCGGTATGTGAGCCCCAGAATGTTAGGCCCTTTGCCTGAGAAGCTGGGAGGTTACCTCAGGCCAATTAGAGGCACCTGAGCCCAATCAAAGGCAGCTCCAGGCCTATTAAAACCCAGCCTCTGGTGGAGAGAGTGGGGAGAGACACAAGCTGCTGGAGAAGGCTTGTGACAGCAGGTAGACCGCTCTAACCCAGAAGACAGTGCTTCCCTACTCCACTCTCCTGCAGGGGGAACAATCAAAACTGAGCACCTGCCTGGGAGAAGGACTGACACCCCCTCCCCGAGCCGCACTGTCATGACTGCAGCCCCACCTAGGGGGCCAGGGAAAGTTACTCCCCCCCGCTCTGGGTCTGGGTTTATAGACTTACTTCCCTCTCCCGTCCCTATGTCGGAAGGGCATTCCTCGGGCCCGAACCATGGCCCACCCCAAACGCTCTAAGCCAGAAGAGTTCAGGAGAGACGTTAAAAGACTTGTCCAGGTTGGGGCAGATTTACCCCAGGTCTTTTCTGCCAGAGGAGGGAGCCCTAACCTGGCAGGACTGACGGGGTGCCTTGCCACACTATCAAAATAATTCCTTTCCGTTCAGTAGCATGAATGTCACCTATTGCTGGGGTCCAGGCTATACTAATATACATCGGTTAGGTACAAGAATTTAGCGGTAAGTCATCTGTTCCAGATTGTACCTCCTACAGAGTTTTATTTCAAGTGTAAGTGTAGAATGTAATTTATTCATTACAACATTAAAAAAGTTGCAAAAGTCAAATATTACAATGCGGTAACTGAATTCGTTTTAAGGCTGTAATCAAAAAGAAATAAACCCGTTATGGGGATTTATTTTAGTCACCATTAAAAATCTGCTACATATTTGGCTGAAAATGTTTGCTTTAACATTTTTCTTTTATTACACAGCGTAACAAACCTCTAACTACCTAGGCCTTCATGGCTGTCATGCTGTGTGTACCTGGGTCCCTAGATACTTCATGCTGGTCACTTAAATTTCCTATTCAAAAGCAGAGGCTCCTACCAGCTGAGGTGTAGAAGGATGTCTGGTTATTATCAGGCATATAGGGCCAAAGACATGCACTTGCAGACTTCGGATTCTCTCCACTAGAGGGAAGTCGAACACATTCGCAGCTCCTGAATTTGAAAAAGCAATATGTACATATGCCTCCTACTCCTACCCAAAAGGGAATTCTGAAATATCAGTGTGTGGAATTAACGTTTTTCTTTGTACTGATTAAGATGCCTAGTGTGTCTCCTCCTACTTTGTCTACTAGTCACAAGTGTCCAATATATTACATAGTGTACCTAGGCATAGGTTTCCTCCCATCCTCTTCACCTCTGCCATCCTTGCGAGTCTCTTTGTATTTGATCTGTTTTAGCCCAGCAGTTGCCTTGCTAACTTTCACTTTCTGCTTCATTTATTCCCAGATGGCTGCTGAATGACTCTCTCTGAATTCAATGCAACTTTGTGACTAGCTGTTAAGGATGTTAGGGAAGCAGTGTAGTTGGTGACCCTCTTTTTAAAGATATTGGAGTATATTCTCCTTTCTGTGTGAACACCTATATCTCATTAACATTAGTGGAAGATATGAATGAACACTGAGGAAAATATACAACCAATGCCAGTATAATAAAGGTCAGTTAAATGGCTCAACATTAATAGAGTTAATGCCAAACATGTCTAATCTGACAGCCTACTAAATTGTGCACTTTACTGGAGCTAAAGTGAAAAATTCATTATCTGTACAACATTTCATACAGAATGTATTTTTTTTTTAAGTTTGTGAAACTGAGTTTCAGATATTTACTGCTATAATTAGAATTTATTGCTGATCCTGCAGTGCTTTGTGTACTCGCCGTCAGTACAATAAAAGCACTGTAGAAACTGCACAAACACAATAACTTAAAAGTATCTTTAAACAAGAAAACAAATAGTGGGGGTCCAGAATAAGAAGGAAAGGAGGTGGATTTTTGGGGAGTTTGTTGCACACCCACCGTTATAATGGCGTTTGGGCTCTCCATATTGTGTCACACAAAAAGTATTCTCAAAGAGGATATGTTACGCTGCTTGTGACCCATAGCAAACTCTCTCTGCCTCAGTCATTGCTCTTCTGTATGCCACATAATAGTTATTAAAGTGACCTCGTAGAGAGGAAGATCAGACGCCATCTCCACTCCAGTTCATACCCAGATGCTTGAACTCCCAGAGATCATCTTGAAATCACAATTTAAGTCTGTGGTCCCAAGAAACAACTGGACTATATAGCTTTTGAATTGTGAGTCCCATCGAACTGATGTTTGCTCTTGGTGACTTGGCCGTGGGCTGGAAGGGGCCACGGAGGTTTTTCGCCTTCCTCTGCAGCATGGGGCATGAGTCGCTTGCTGGTGGATTCCCTGCAGCTTGAGGTCTTCAAATCTCACTTTTGAGGATTTCAATAACTCAGTCATGGGTTATGAACATGGGTTCGGGGTTGTTATAAATGTGTATGTGTAGGGTTTTGTGGCCTGCCTTGTGCGGGAGGTCAGACTAGATGATCATATTGGTCCCTTCTGACCTATGAGTCTATGAGTCTATGATTTTATGTTTTGTTACAAACATGGCCCTGAACCCAGGTTTGCTAAAGGTTTGCTAAGGTTCCTGAACTTTTGCACAAACATAAAACGCCTGGTTTTGAGTGAACCTGGGCTGACTCAAGCTGACAATGACACCACATGAAGTTTGCTAGCTTTGAATTTCTTTTGCTTTGAGATTTTGAGCTCATTGGACCTTGACAGTCAAAATGAAACTCTGTGACTGTGAACCCAAAAGGGGATGTGACTACCCACAGGTAGATTGCAGACATGACTATTGCACAGGGAACAGTCTTCATTCCCTCAGAAAGGAGACTGCTGAATCTGCTTCTGAAACTGTCACAAGGAAGCTTGCATTGTTGTTGACCTGCCATTAATCTGGTCGTCCCTATTAAGAGAGAGAGCCAATGCTTATAGACTTTTGTGATCACATCGTCTTTTCTGTGCCTTCATTATTCATGGGGGCAGCACTGAACTCATCTACAAGATCCCTACTTGTCCACATTTAAATCCCTCTTAAAGACCTAGGGTGAAATACTGGCTCCATTAAAGTTTTACTTTCAGACAGGATTTCACTCTGATTTCCATTGTGCTACTTAAAGTAAATCAGGTTGACTTGTATAAAATTGTTCATTAATTCCTTATTGTTGTCCCTATTCTTTTCACTGTAAACAGTATCTGTTTGTGCATTTTCTTGAGTGTTTTGGAAAGAGGCTGACATATACAAGATGCTACTGTCAATCAATAAATAATCATACTTGTAGTTGAGAGAGAGAGAGTGCTGAATAAGCTTAAGAAATTTTGGTGGTGTTCTCCATGTTACTGGGCAGAAATAAAGGCATAAGATGAGGTTTGAGGCGCACAGTTCAGACACTTGCCCATAGTTTGGAGGCATTTGATGTGTGGTTTTCATTTGGACCCCTGTTTAAGGGGAAGAGCCTGTTCTAAGGATTTAATTCCAGAGATTGTTTGAAGTCAGGTTGCTTCTTCTCATGTTTATTTCTTCAGGAGAAGAGACTAGACAGACTGACCTTGTGTTTTTTTTTTGGATAAGGTTGAATTTGACACTAGCTTGGCACATCTCTGTAGCAGGAAAGCTTGCAGTGAAGCTGCAATTCTCTTGGTGCTCCTGCAGACTAAAACAAATCAAAATGAATGGAGAGACGCAGATGGGACAAGTGAGAATGCTGGGAAATCATTTCCAAGTGTTAAATGTTGAACCACTTAAATTTTCCAGAGACAAGAGGGTGTTGTGGTGCAAACACAGCTTTGTTTTTGGTTTTTTTGGTGCGGGGCACCCAACCAAGGTGAGATGGTTTTGGAATAAAGTCCACTTCAGCTGTTCAGTATCTTAATATACTGCCTGAGGGGTGGCACTTGCAGTTGACAGACTGGTCAGCAGAAAAAATGAAAGTGAGTTCGCTGAACAGATTTTTTTTTTAAAGTGTTTGGCCAACTATTCAAGGCTAAGATGTATGCTGCAGCATGCAGAATAAGGTGGAATGATAAGGGTGGGGAGGCTTTCTTTTGGAGCTACAACTGAGGCAAATCTGTTAACTATTGGATCCTAAATCTTTTCACTTTTACCCTCCCCTCAAGCATAAAGGAAATACCCAGAATAAAAATGGGGATCTACCTAAGCATTTTCATTCTCGCTGTTTCTTTTTTTTTCTGTGCCTTTTTCTGTGTGGTGCAAAGTGGCTGGTACTTAGCAAGATGCCTGAGTTAGGTGCCCATTCTGCTCCTTTTACGCCTAACTCCCTTAGGCTCCTTTTGAAATTCTTGTTTTTCTTGTAATGGGCATAATTCTCCTGTATGTTGTATTTACAACCAGGGACAGCAAATGTCTCATTTCATCAGGGAGGAAGAGTGTGGGTAGTATAGGTTATTTGGACTCCTTGACATGCACATAGGTAAGGGCAGTTTTAATCCAAGAACCAAAGTAACCACTTGGAGATGGGAGGAGACTGTTTGTCTCCTCGTCCCTTCAGTCTATGGCCACCACTGAATCTGTCACCAGAGAGATTTGTGGTGGAAGCTGTTCTGTTATTTAGGCACCTGCCTATAGACCAAGACTGTCCAACTCATTTAATAGATGATAAAACTTTCTCACTATAAGGCTGGCATGGATTTGAACCAGCATCCTAGAAATGAAAGGGTTCTATGCCACTGTCAGTCACCGGAGGCACCCAGTCCTCCCACCAAGGAACTTGATAATACAACCCTATATTAATGTCTCCCATTCCTTCCTCTGTAATGTAATCGTTTTAAGAACATTTTGCTCAATGAAAGTGGAAGAAGAGCTCCCCCTACATTGTTTAAAAATCTCTAGCATCAGAAAGGAGATGTACTTGGGGCTAGGAAATGAGGTCAGTGTAACTACATCACTCAAGGGTGTGAAAAATCCCCCCCCCCCAAATGACGCAGATAAACCAACCTAGCTCTTGCTGTAGACAGCATTCCCATCAACCTAGCTGCCGCCTCCCTGCCATGTGGACAAGCCCTTGTAGATACCACTAAATGTGAGGGTGCAGCGCTAGTGTACGTTCTGCTTTTCATCCAGACAGCATCAAACGGGTTGTTCCCCATCAGTGCTGGATCCAAGGAAATTCCTCAGAAGAATAAATAGTCACTGTCCCTATTTGACATTGATAATTGTTTGGGGATTCTCGTTTCATGAGGTTTACCATTTTTTTTAAAGCAGGAAAACAAAAACAAACAAACAAAAATGTTACTGCAAATGGACAGTAACGGTAACCGAAACACAACTTTATGGTATTCTGTGCTTGTAACTATGCAAATGAACTGAAGATAATTCATGCTTTGAGTGCTGTGGGGGGATGGGAAGGGAGGTTGGGGGCAGGGAAAATGAGCGTGTTCAGAGGAGAGCGTCTAGCAGAAAGAAAGGGAACTTGAAAAGCAGTTGGACTCTTTCCATGCAGCCTACAAAGAAGAAAATAGGTTTCCAGGAAATATAGGTCATGGCACTGTTCTGGCATCTAGATGTTACTGTTTTATAAGTACAGTCTATTACCAACAGCATGATTTGGGACTCCCATTAGTGCTGCTCTTCGCTGTCAGAGTTTGAAGGCCATTTAATAACCCTTATCAGATCTGGTGATGCTCCTCCGAACGCAAACCAAGAAAATAAGGAAGGGAATTTCTTCTGGATTCATTTATCTGAGCCCTTTCTTGCTGCAGCAACTAACAATCAAGGACTCGGAATAAGTACCTGGTGGTTTGTAGATCAGGTAGGCAATAGACTGTGGTGCAGCAGGGCAGAACAGTTTTCTCCTGTGCAAAATACAGAAGAAAATTGTAAGTCGTTTGCTGTGTCTCAGCCCCAGTACTGTACTTAATTGTTATAGAAACATATTCTCCTTTGGTAAGAAGATTAGCCTAATTTCCTTACATGTTAGAGGTACCGCATGGGGTAGCTGTGTTCCGAGAGTCAGGAGTTTAACATTCTGTTCTATCCATGTTCTTCTATAGCCACCATCACCATAGTCTCTCATACCCTAGTGGATTAATCCTTACCTTATCCCTCCTAGGCAGGGAAGCATTGCTATTCCCATTTTACAGATGTAGAACTGAGGCACAGAGAGATTTAAATGACTTTTCTATGTATTCCACTACCGTGGGGAAGGCACTGAAGTGCCATGGTGCACCGTATAAGGATCTGAGAAGAAGGTCCAACAGGAAGTCTGTTTAAACTAATTTAAATGGACTACATGGGCCAAAAGTGTTAATACAATGCAGTCAATGTCCAACATTAAACAGAGTTAAACAAAGTTCAGGGTTTAGTATAGAGAGACCCCCACCTGCTTAGTATCATGGCAAACACACTGTTAAAAAATCCACTAACCTTTTTAATTAATGGTAAAGAAAAGAAGAAAAACGTTAATACTTCAAATTTTAAATGCTTTAAATAAGGCTTCTTTTGTTATAACACATCCCTTGTTTCTGTTTCCTTGAGCTGGAGGGAGATTTTAAAGAAGGAACAAGTCCTCTCCATTCCATCTTCCTGCCCCGCTCTCCTCCCAGTTTGTTAGTCTTAGATGGTATCTAAGATGGGAATAGCTGCCCTTTTAGGGAAAAAGAGAGGAAGTTAGTTGAGATGAGCTGGCGAACTTGCTGTTAAAGACCAATTCCGTTTAATCCCACTGCTATCTGGGGTACAGCTGGAGTTACCAGAGGTGGCAATGCCATCTGGATCCCTCTTTCTGGCTTGGTCTGGTCAGGACATCTCTCAGAATCAGGACAACTGAGGCCCGGGGTCCCAGGAGACAATGGGGATGGCAGCAATGATGAAGCTTGCTCCAGTAGCCAGTTTTTCTCCTGAAGGTTCCATAAGGGCGAGTTGGGTTGAATAGATCAGCCTCTCACTATTTTGTTCACCAATTAGGCCTAGTTTTTTATAGTAATTTTGGTTCACTGATTTATGGATCCATACTTCTTTTGTTTTGTTTACCAAGTGTGATTTTAACACAGTCCTTGAGTTCTATCAGGATGCCTTTTTGTTTGGACTAATTCAGTTTTTCTGTCTCCCTTTTGTACCTTTTCCCCTCAGTATTTGTTGTTATAGATTATTGTGACATCTGATAAGTTTACATTCAGTCTTTACAGTTGAACTCATAATAAGGGTACATTTGTAGGCCCAAGTCTGAGCCAGAAACTATACCTAGACTCCTCTTCCCGCCCCCCCGGTAAGATAGTGACATAACCACAAGACCATTCTTCCAATCATCCTGTTCCTCACTCTGCCACTGACTTGATGAGTGACCTTGGGCAAATCACTTATCTCTTCTGTTCCCATATTCCCCCATGTTTGAAATAGGAGTAACAACATTTAGCCGTTTTTGCACAGTATTTTGAAATCTATGTTTGAAATCTCCAGAAAGCATTTGTCACTACAATTAAGGTTGTGTTAGAAGCCAAATTATAAAAAGTTATTTGCAGAGGGGGTATAAAGTGGCCATTACTGTCTGCCCCAGGTTGAAACTTGCCACATAAAGTCTAAATGCAGAGGGAAATAAATATAAAAGTAAAGGCGGGAGGTGGAATTTTGTGCTATGCAAATTCAGGCATGTGAAATGAAGCAAGCAAAGAAATGATCCCCTGTTACAGACTTCTCTTCTGCCCCTTCAATTAAAATATGGGTTTCATTTAATATTAACCTTGCATAACTTTCTTTTGCAATATGGGTTAGGGGCTGATCCTAAGGCCTGATTTATTTTTTTTCTTTAGCACAAAATTCAACTCCTGTTCCCATGGAAATTGATGGTAAGACTCCTGTTGATTTCACTGAGAGCAGAATTATCCTCTATATCATTTTTTGCAATTAAAACAAACAAAAATCCAATTATCTAAAATTGAGAAACCTGCCCCTGAATATGGTCATGCTATAGGATGGCTTTAAAAATAGCATGGAGAAAACATACTAACATTTTCTTATCTTCTGAATTCTCCAGACTAAAATATCAACCTCCTGAGAGGATTTTTCTGCAGACTTTCTTCTCTCCGCCCCCCCCAACCCCCTCTCGCATTAATTTTAGTAGGAGCCATGTGGCTAAATCCTCATGCTTTGGACTAAAAATATATCCTTGCCTTAATCTCCCATAATTATTTTCCAGCAAATGAGATTCTGCATCGTAAATCCCTATAAATACACCAATGTTTTTTAACTTGAGATGGAAGCAGAGGAAGTGTGGCCTCCCTACGATTTCTGAGCATTTGTTAGAAGGCACCCTTCCGTGGTAACAATGCTTGAGCTTGGAGGAGGCAGTGCTCTTTTATATAAAGCAGAAGGCTGAAGACACATTCTCAACTCTGGTTCTCTCTTCCCTTTACATCCCAGCTGTGGAAATTGGAGTCCATCCATACTTTTAAACCAGTGGGAAGACTCACTGGCTGGGGAAGGTAAAAATAAAGTCCGAACTACAGCTCTCTTCATATTCTTTTTTTCAGAACTTGCTTTATTTCCAAAAATACAAACGACAAGCCAGAACAAATCAACTCCAACTACTTGGTAATAAATACATGTATAGAAAACCCAACCAAACATAAAATCTTTAAAGATGCTGTTCAGTTCAAGTACAATAATTTGTGTGAATATCCAAGAATGAGCATACAAACTATCCAGTAATTATAGCTCCCTGATTTGAATGCATAAATCCTTGCACACGTTATTATTCACGCACAATTGTGTGTGCAGAGGGAGAATCTGGATTTAGGACCCTTTGAAAAATTAGCCTATTGAATATAATTTCTGTTACAGACATACTTAAAATTCAGAGATGGACATAATTTGTGTCCACACATCACACATTTGCACTGGCTCCTTCTGAGGAGATCTTGGAAGGACTGTCCTATGTGAACATGGCACTTCAAACTGTACAGAGATTCCATCTACAAGAAGTCTGCAAGTAATCTCTTCATAGGCCCTATTACAATTCAGAACCCTCACATGGATTGACTAGTCTTTTTGCCGTTGCTTTGTAGGTACATAGCGTTAAAACCATTTACGTGTCCTGTCATGCAAAATATCTGTGGTTGACCCTGCCTGAGATGATGCTTCACAACGCGATGGAAAATTTTAGAAATATGTTGTACTCTCCAATCTGCTGCTCAAGAAGCACTTAAAGAAAACCCTATTCCTTTCAAAACTATTCTCTATTTTTTTTCTTGTCCAACTGTTAGAATTGAACGCTTGGCCATAATCTAGGGCCTCTAGAAGAAATTAGCAGGTTTATGTCTAAACAAACAAACAAACATGTTCTTGCAACCCCAGGGTGAGAAGGGAAAGAAAGACACTTTAGATTCACAACCTGACTGTATCTGGTTTAATAAAATACTACATAAGGATTTGCTTGTAGTGAATTCTCAGGAGGCTGGGTTTTTTTTAGGTCAAATTTCCCAGTCTTAGGTTGTGATGTTAAATGCAGGATTAATAGCTCATAATTAAGAGTTTCAACTGTTCAATGTTTTAATTAAAGACAAACCCCCCTGGTCTTGCTGGGGTCTGCTGCTGGCTCGTGTGAGTTGTCCATCTCTTTTCCCTATCTGGATGTGAGTCTGTTATACTGGCAACTCAAAAATCTGGTTCTTTAATTCAAGATGTAGCGACTCACGCTTTTAACTCAGAGAGACCCCACTTAAATTTCTGCTGTTGGCCAAGATGCCGTTCTTTGCATAAAGTGGAGACTCATCTGAGATGCAAACTGCTGTGGACCTCCAAGGTTTGGGACAAGCTGAGTCTAACCAGGGGAACTTCATAACTCACTGATCAGTGTGGGTTGTGTGTTCCCTTTAGTGCATGAGCCACAACAGATGTGGCCATCTCTTACAGCCTTTAGCTACAGAAACTTTCTCTGGAGAGATTTACCCTTTTAGCGCTTCAGGTCTCTGGTTCAGTCCCTGGTATGTCTGCAAAATGATTGCCATCACACATGCTGAAATCTGTTTGGGTGATAGAGCCAGACCAATTCTGGCACAAGTGGTTCCAGTCAGGCTTTTGGTACAGTATGAACCTAGAGGATCAAGCAGGGAGATGGTGTGGCCACGCACTTCCCATCAGTGCACTCATCTACTCCCTAACTAGGCCAAATTCAATATGTTCATCTTGTGTGGAACGCAGAAATAATTTAGATGTACAGAGAATTGGTAAAAATCCTTGTACTACAAAGTCCCTGTATAAGTGGATAAATTCCTCACTGTTCAATAAGTATCTACTGTCAGGCAATCATAAAACAGCAGTTTCACGGAAGGCTCTTTTCCAGCTACATCTGACTGGAGCATGTGACTACATCTGTTAGCTGTGAGCTTTTGTACCATGGTTCATGATTTTTGTGTCTCCAGGATTCAAGCTTAGATTACTGCTATATACACTGCATTGTGCTACAGTATAAACCAATCCTGATACTGAAGGTGGCATAGGATACAGTAGTTTGTTCAGAAATGTTCTCTTCAATGGGAGAACACCACATCACTGCTCCATAATGTGCTGGTTTAAAGGGCTGTTTTTTTGTGGTAAGGCTGTATTTGCCTGCATTTTGAATCTATTTCTCATTAGTCAGTTACTTTCTGCTTCTAGGGTGAAGACTGATCTGTTCCCCCCCCACTACCCCCCCAGTGTATTTCTAAATTAGGGGAAAGGTGCCTGGAGCCCAGTACTGATGCTTTTAAAATGTGCACTTATAAATTGAAATAGTAGATGCATTTTTTTAAATACCCCTCCAACAATTTGATCTTTCAACCTACTCCTACCAAGATCGTTCCAGTCAGAATGGCACCTTCATTAGGATTCCCGTAGACAATTTTCAGTGGAAATAATCCCAGGCCTTTTGAGAAAATTAGTGAGAGCTTGAATGGACCACAAAAATTACTTTCCCCAAGGCTTGTGGGTTCTTATAGGGAACCTGTTGGTCATTTGATGCAGTTTTTATAATGAAGTAAAATAAACCTGGGCAAGCTCACTTTTAGAAGCCAGGTAATGGTTTTTCTTTTTCTTGAAGAACTACCATTTTGTTGTTTTACTGTGGGGGGGAGGAGAGGAGTAGGCAGAGAAGGGAAACTGCATAATCCCAGGTTTTTTGCTCCACTCCACCCCACCCTGATCAAGGGTGTCCAGGTCTGGTTTTTTTATTTAAAAAAAGTCTTGCTCATAGTATGTCTTAACTGAACAAGGTAGTTGGTCTGTTGGATTGTGTGGGGTGAACCTCTAGGAGCTTAGCAGTGGTTCTGTTGAAGACGCTGTGTTCATGCTGGAACACTTTCTATGTATGGTCATTAGCAGAGAGCAGTGAGTTAAGCACCAGACCCTTCATGGGGAATGTCCAGTTCCTTGAGCCAGAGGTGGCTTCTCTTGGTGACGTGGTTAGGATTAGGGTTCCATGAGTGCTGCTGAGACCTCTAGGACTTTTGGCTGGATGGGCAGAAATCTAGGTGTGAGGGGACCAGGGTGACTAGTTAATTACCTTGGCCATTGAAGCAAAATCATGTTCTTATAAACATAACCAGGAATGAGGGCACTTGATAAACAAACTTATACTATCGTCACTGACCTTTACTGGACAAAATTGCCCTTTGTTCCTGTAAAATATACAGTGTACACTGATGATAGAAGAACTCTGTGGAAACTTGAAAGCTTGTCTTGTCTCTTTCATGAGCAGAAGTCCGTTGTCTCTCTAATATCCTGGGACAACATGGCCACTACAGCACTGTAAAGAGTCAGGGACAGTGTAATCTGAAATGGGATGGTGGGAAGGAGAAGACTTTATGAAGATGAGAGAGGAAAATCTATGTGTGTCCTCTCTGTGAAAGGTTTTAAAATTACTTCCCACTTGAGATATTCTGTAACATCCCAAAGGCAAAAGATTATTCTTCAGAAGTATTTGTATGAACCCCAGAAATAGAAGTCATCACTGGCAGGGATAATTGAGCAGTACTCAGAGGAGCAGAGAGGGAACCTGCTAGAGAGGTAGAGAAATCACCACAACCATATCATCACTTTGGTGTTCATGTAATAAGGGGCTCTCAAGAACCTCCTCAAGCTCATTGGTGATTCTGGGTTGTATAGGAGTGAGAGAACATTTTATACATGCCCAGAATTAAAGTTAAATAATTTTATAGACCTAGTTAATAGTTTATAGACATAGTGTGCATGTTTACACTGAATATTTGATTTTAACTTTATGCTTCTTTGGGTTCCTCTCATCTCCACTTTGACTTGCTTTGAATTGAATTGTCTCAGAACAAAGTCCAAATGAAGCAGCTGTTCTGAACAGGAAGAGACAGATGTAACGGTTTCCCTAGCAATGGGTACCATGTGGTTTCCCTAGCAACAAGATCCATAGGAAAGCTCTCAGAGCTGCTTTGACCCTCAGTCAGGTTCTTCTTTTACGTTAGCAGCTCACATGTTTGGCTGCATGGAGAGCACGCGCTGATTATCTATCCGTGTTAACAGGAGGAAACTGAAAAATGAAAGTGCTGGAATTACTTCCCAAGTGTTCCTTTGGTCTCATGTACACAGTGTGTACCACACTCACAGAATATCTTAGCTGAAGCTAACTAAGTCTGTTATGGAGAACTTGGCATCCATCCAAATAAAAAAATCTATATTTTTGGCTGATAAATCTTGTGTATATAGAAATCCTATTTCAGGTTGTCTCATAGATTTGAAACTGCTTCGGTCTACTTATTGTAAATACTTTTTCATCTCTCATTCCCGATTCTGTTCTTTAATCTGGGTTGACAATTTAGCAATTTATTCAGTTCCTCCACTTGACCCTTCTTCCCTTTCTGGTAACTACCAGACCAGCCAACTACTTAGAATTCTCTTTTCAGTCTTTCTCAAAACTCAACAGGTCCCTGAGTCAGACCAAAACCCATTAGCCTGGAGAAACCGCGGCACCAAGGCTCTCGGAAGGAAATGTGCACCAGTAGCTATGGTGCTACCCTGGGATTCAGACCAACGTGCAATTTCCTTCTCTAGCACAGACTTTTTCTGTGACTTTGGGCAAGTTATTTAGTCTCTCTATCCCATAGTTTGCTATCTGTAAAATTAGTATAATAGGACTTCCCCACCTTGCAGGGGTGTTATGCAGATAAATACATTAAAAAACTCTCCAATACTACAGTGGTGGGGCAAGGAGGGCGTATAAATACTAAGATAGATAGGTTACTCTAGGACCTGTACCTCCCAAATGGAAGTCCTTTATGGTTCTGCCAAGCCCCCAGTTCAGATGCAAATGCTTTATTTATGCAGTGTTTTCCATTATCCCTCTGCCTTTCTGCCTTTATCCTGTAATTTTGCAATTTGTGAAGACGACTAAGTTTGAATCAGTATTTTAGGTATCTTCATTGTATTAGATAAAATGTCGATAACCCCATTTTGCTAGTCATACACTTGTGGTATCTGCTTTACTTATTTAATTAACATTTTCTGCTTTAAAAAAAAATATATATCTCCCAGACTGAAACTTGAGTAATGGGAAATTAGAAATGATTGAGATTAAAGCTTCTGTGGCAGATTACCTCTCTCTACCCCATTGTTTCCTCTATCTTAAAGAGATAAAGAAGAAACAATATTTTTAGAGTGTGCAGAGCATAGTGTTTAGAAATGGGGATGATACAAAGTGAAATGAGTTTAAAGTGTCAGACAGCCAGCTATGTCCCTGCCTTTATACGCTCATGTTCTGTGACTTGAATAAAATGTGTGTGTCATTTTACATCGCTTTAGAAACAAAGAGGAACTCTGGGGTTTGTTATGTTTTTCCTTTTTAAATTAACTGGTGTATTTAGAAATAAGATTAAAAAGTTATTAAATTGGTACCCAGAGGTGCTGCAGCTATAGTGAAAGCTTAGTCAGCGTTTCCATTATGCTTGTCTCATACCATGTTGAGCTAAAGATTGGAATGCAAATTGTAAGCTTGACAGCTAATTAATATTTTCCCTAGAATAGTGTAGACTTTTACATCAGAATAAGGGGACCAGTTCATCATTGTGCTATGGCCCCATGAATTCGGCAGGCCCAGGCACTAGAGGGCATCATTGGCTAGTCGTTTGCTACTTCCTTAGAAGAGCCACATTCCACAGCATGGGCCACTTGCAGTGGGTGTGGCTGGTGAAAGGAGGCAGAAGGTTCCACCTTGTACCATATTTTAGCCAATTGCTGTCATTGGAAGATGGCAGAACTTGCGGCAGGAAGAGAGAGTGTGAATTCCTTCAGAACTGGGGGGATATATAATCGCAGAAATTGGAGCTCCCACCCGCCAACACAACTATCTGAGACTTTTAAAAGATGGTTTTTATTATGATTTGATTGTATTTTCATATGTGTATGACGTTTTACAAAAGTCTTGGTGGTGGAGGAGGATAGAGACCGTGTGTATTGTACATCAACATCACTTTTAAATACCACATTTTTACCTCCATTTATATCTCAGTGCACTGCTATAACATTTTTACTTCATGTTTGCAACAGTGAGGCTTTTAAAGGGGAATGGAATACAAAGAAAAGTAATTGGCAGGGATGTCGTTTAATGTGGTGTGGGAAAAGATATACAGTAGCATAATAAAAAGGTAGTGCAATATATCTAATAAGAGCTTTGTTCTCTGGACAGTTGTTTAACTGGGTATGTATCTTTTTCCTTTGTGCCATTACTGCTATGCAAAGTCTCATTGAAACAAATGGAACATTTGCACCCTTTAGTTCATTTACACTTGCGCAGTAAACTTAACAGGCTCCATTTAGTAATGCTGGGTAGAGAAACACATGGAGCTAAATCTTCCAAGGGAAAGGTGACCGGGAGCATATTGTCCCTCTCTCCTAGCAGGAGGGACCCTGTAAACGTATCCATTAGTGCTCTGTTTCTCCAGCAGTGTGTGTTGGGCTGATTTTGAGAAGTCAATATGGGTGCATGCTGCTCCTTTCTGGAGCCAGCAGTAAGGCATACTGGGCTTGACCGGATCTGAGCTACAGTAATTATTTGAAAGGGAACGTTTGCCAACCGTTACCGCACAGTGATACTGATAAATCCTGTTCTTTCCTATGCTCACAGTAGGAAACCCCTGCAGTGTCTGAGTCACCACTTGGTTGCCAAATACTGGCATTTTAATGGTGCCCATTGTATCTTGTCCTGCCCTGCAGAATTCTTCAGGAACCCACCACTGCTCCCAGCCTATCTGTAAATGCAGGAGCAAGATTTTTGTCTCGGGGGGAAGCAGTGATATGGCGGCTGCTAGAGATGAAATTGAGCGGCAGCAGACTCCATCATATCGTTGCCCTCCCACTGTCTTATCTCTGAGTACCAAGTCTCAAATATTAAGATTCTGATAGGGATTGTTTTGCAATCCCATGTTTGGGGCCACCTGCCTTGATGAATTCACACACATTCAAAGAGACAGACTAATGAGTAAACATAGACAAAGTAATCACAGTTTAAATAAATACTTTTCAGCTGCTCGATGAAGCAAAGGGATGCACGGTATTAATTAACACATACCTTAAGGCACATTATATACTTAAAGGAGAGAGAAAATCAGAGCTTCATTACCATGGGCAAGAAGAACAGAGCTGTGCACCGTCCTCAGAAGCAGAATAACATGGTACCTTGTTTTTGAAAGGCAAGTCTTTGAGAAAATAAACTAACGGCTCTGAGCGCTCATGAGCATTGGATTTGTCGTATTAAAAATGCACAAAAAATTCTACACTCATTGAACTTGCAGGGTTCGCACAGGTATAATTTAAGACAAGATTTGTCCAACTGTGCCTTCCAATGGGGAGGCGGTGGGAGAGCATCTACACTTGTAAACAGGTATTTCACAGTAATGTCTGCAGTTATTTCATTTATTACTATGAGATTATACCATAATCAAAATAATTTATTGAGACTTATTTGAAAAACTATTTCTAACAATATAGCCCCCCAAATGTATTGGGGCTTCCATAAGGACTTTATAAACCTTGTTTTATTTGTGGAGGAACTGAGAAAAATTTAACACATTTTTATAATGAAGCAAATTTGTTTCCATTTTATAAGAGGGGGGAATAATAATGCTTACCACACCAGGTGTGATGAAGAATTAATATTTATATACCACTTTGAATATGTGCATAGGTGTTAATACTGGAAATTAATACTGTTGGTTATTACATCTTGTGGAATGAAAACTCTGGGAAGGGGGGGCTTGTATTATAATTTTGACCTATAGCCCTCATGACTTGGTGGATAATGCACTTCACAGTGCTCCATTAGCCATGATTTGCTTTCCTGACTAGGTGTTCCTGTTCCTCCTCTTTCTGCCCTTACTTTTTCATAGACACTAAGGTCAGAAGGGACCAATATGACCATCTAGTCTGACCTCCTGCACAATGCAGGCCACAGAACCTCACCCATCCGCTCCCTGTAATAGACCCTGAACCTATGACTTAGTTATTGAAGTCCTCAAATCATGGTTTTAAGATACAGAGAATCCACCAGCAAATGAGATATGCCCCACGCGACAAAAGAAGGTGGAAAACCCCCTAGAGCCTTTGCCAATCTGCCTTGGGGGAAAATTTCTTCCTGACCCCAAATATGGCGATTGGTTAAATCCTGAGCATGTGGGCAAGACTCACCAGCCAGACACCCAAGAAAGAATTCCCTGTAATAACTCAGAACTCACCGCATCTAACATCCCTTCACAGGGCATTGGCATATCTACCACTAGTAGTCAAAGATCAGTCAATTGCCAAACTAGCCTATCCCATCATACCATCCCCTCCATAAATTTATCAAGCTCAGTTTTGAAGCTAGCTAGGGTTTTTTACCCCCTTTGTTCCCCTTGGAATGCTATTCCAGAACTTCACTCCTCTGATGTGTCTAAACGTTCTGATGGCAAATATATATCCATTAGTTCTTGTGTCCACATTGGCGCTGAACTTAAATAATTCCTCTCCCTCCCTGGTATTTATCCCTCTGATGTATTATAGAGATCAATTATCTCCCCTCAGCCTTCTTTTGATTAGGCTAAACAAGCCTAGCTCTTTGAGTCTCCTCTCATAAGGCAGTTTTTCATTCCATGGAACATCCTAGTAGTCCTTCTCTGCACCTGTTCCTGTTTGAATTCATCTTTCTTAAACATTAGGGACCAAAATTGCACACAGTATTCCAGATGTGGTCTCACCAATGCATTGTATAACAGTACTAGCACCTCCCTATCTCAACTGGAAATACCTTACCTGATGCATCCTAGGACCGCATTAGTTTTTTCACAGCTACATCACATTGGTGGCTCATAGTCATCCTGTGATCAAACAATACGCCCAGGTCCTTCTCCTCTGTCACGTGTCCCCAGCTTATAGCAGAAATTCTTGTTATTAGTCCCTAAATGCGTGACCTTGTACTTTCCACTATTAAATTTCATCCTATTTCTATCACTCCAGTTTACAAGGTTATCCAGATCTTCCTGTATGATATCCCAATCCTTCTCTGGATTGGCAATACCTCCCAACTTTGTGTCATCCGCAAACATTATTAGCACGTTCCCACTTTTTGTGCCAACGTCAGGAATAAAAAGGTTAAATAAGATTGGTTCCAAGACCAATCCCTGAGGAACTCCACTAGTAACCTCCCTCCAGCCTGGCATTTTCACCTTTCAATATGACCTGTTGTAGTCTCTCCTTTAACCAGTTCCTTTCAATTTTCATATTAAATCCCTATCTTTTCCAATTTAACTAATAATTCCCCATGTGGAATCATATCAAATGCATAACTAAAATCTAGGTAAATAAGATCCACTTCATTCCCTTTTTGGGGTGGTGCTGTCTTTTAATTCTGAATCTCTCTCTTTGTCTCCAGGACCTTTCTTCTCAAGCTTCTGCTGTCTGCTTTGATTTTTCCTGTACTATCAGGTCTCATATCCCCGTTACCAAGCCCCCTTTCTTGTTCTTCTCTCTCCTCTTCTGCTCTATCCCCACTCTCTGGGCTCTGTTTCTTCTTCAACCACAGTCCTCCCAACTCATCTTCCTCCCTCCCAAATTCTTCAAACACTGCTAAATTTGCTTGCTAATCTGATTAGCTGTCTTGAAGGTGCAAGTTAAGTGTCACTTTAAATTCTCCTTTTCTCTAGCCTTACAGGGACACCAAAAAGTGCACATTTGCTAGGAAATGTTTAACCCACAGTTTCCAAGGGGACTCAGAATCCTCAAATGTTTTGCCACTATCTCCAGTGGAAAATATATTTTTCTTTAAAATATGCTCTAAATATATACAGAAGCAAATCTAAAAATATCCAGAAAGGACTGGAAACGAAAATGGTTTCTATAAGTGGACTGAGGACACTAAATGTGGGTCTCTTTTGTTCTCACATCTTGAGTCTATTTGCTATTTACAGTAAATTAAGACATTTGCTACTGGTTGTATTTTTTTTCTATGAGGATGTGACATTGGACTTTAATAACAGTGATAATAGAGCATTAGTAATATATGTTTCACATCTTTCTAATGCTGTTAATGTTTTGCTTTTATTTTTAATGCAGTATATTTTTTTTGACAGGGGGACAATAGATCGTAATCAGGCTTCTTAGAGCAGTTGGCACTTACAAAAAATTATGGCGGTACACAACAGCTAGTAGGTGTGTCTGACTGACTGTGGCCAAGAAAATAAGACAAGTGATACAGTGCAGCATGCTCTGTGCTACAAATCAGTGGTATAATGAGAGGCATGACCAGCTTCCCAGATGGTCAGTATGCAATGGCTTTGTCCTGGACACTGGAAAAAATTGTCAGGAAAGAGAAACAATGCAGCAGCAACTGGAGCCTCTGTATTTTTATGTAAGTGGATTATTTTAGTGCATATGAAAAGTGGAAGACTCTTGCTGCATTGGGCAGAGCTAGGGCTAGTCCGGCCTGTCCAATTTCCAAATACAATTTTGCGAGTGCGTCTCATTTATGACCTAGAAAACACCAACGCTATGGCAGTACAGGCCCTCTTTTGACCTCTTTTGACTAGCAACTATGACCTACTGTACCAAATTATGGGGTGGTGATGCGGCAGAAAGTGATTAGAGCCTAGGGGTTCAATCCTTGCCGATTCCTTCTGAATTCAATATTCAGATTTTTTTAGAGTTAATCATAGACTTAAGTGCCTTGCTGGATCAGGGCCAGGGTTCCCAGCACCTTGCTGAGTCCAGCCATGATCCCCCATTAACATGCTTGCCCTGTTGATCTAAACTAAATTTAACCTCCGTTGTCTCTGGGTCCAAAATGCTAGATTATCAGTATACTGTACCACTGAGATCCCCCCCGCCGCTAATTTGAAATTCTTTGTTGGTCCTAAGAGCGGTTGGCAGTGATGTTTTGTATTGAGATAAAGACCATCCCTTGGTATCTAAAAAGAATTAAGAGCTTGAAGAAAATCAAGCACTTTTGGAGGGGTATATGCATATTGCGAAAGAAAAGAACATCCTGTTTACAATAAATACGGCAAAAGAACCGGGTTCGGAAAAGAGAAGTTGAAGTGGTGCATGCTTAGTCTGACACTAAAGCTATTATTTACAGTTTATCATGAAGCTATTATATTGTTCTATGGCGTGCTAGCCTAACCGGCCTACAACCTCCACTGCTGCATTCTGCTGTAAATGGCGCTACCGACCAAAAGCGACTGGGGTTTACACCTGAAGGTGACTGTCCATAGATCGCAAATAGTAATTTGTGTGAAGAACAGTGTGAGTAACTGTCTTCATCTGCCAGACATGGTAGCAAATAAAAAAAAAATAAACCAACAAGTTGGCTTTTAATAACTGTGCATAAATATATATACGTTACAGGTAAATACTAAGGTAGTTTGCTGAGAGAATTCTGTCCTTGCAGATTATGTTGTTAATCACCATGAGGCAACAAAAAATCTTTTGGGTAAGTTAAATTAAACTTTGCTTGATTTAAAAAACAAACAAACAAAAAAACCCCAAACTGAATTGAATTTTAACACTTAGAGATGAACCGTTTTCAGTTCTCTTCATCAATTCCAAGCAGAGTTTTTGATCGTTCATATAAGTTGGCTAAGAAAGCCGTAAAAAGAACTAGACACTTTAGCTGGGTTTGTTGGTTTGTTTGTTAGCAAATATTCGTTGGAAATTTTACTGGACATTCTCCCCCCCCCACCATTCTCTAAGGACTTCTTTTGTAAGAAAATCCAAACAAATTTTGATGTTTCAAAAACCAAAAATTGTTACTGAAAACTTTTTGGGTTTCAGTTCTTCATTTAAAAAAATGGAAAATTTGACAAAAAAAACTTTCCATAAAAGTACCATAAACTTTTCCATGAAAAGTTTTTCACTTTTTGGTTGAAAAGCCAATTTTAGATGACGATTTTCAAACCACTGTACTAATGACCCTTGCATATCATGGTATCCATAGAGAAAATTCTTGAAAATCACATTTTCTTTTCCACTAATTTAGTATTTCCTCAAACACTCTGATAACTCACGCTGACTGAAGTCCGTTAGTTATTCATAGAATAGATACTGTATGGACTGTAGCTATTTTAAACTTGTTTGTGTTCACTCGTATTGCTCTTGGTAGTTGTCAATTCTTCATATCTGAGATGAGACTGCCAATGAGGGTAAAAGCTGTGATGAATGTGTGGGGGTTTTTTTTAGTTGCGATTTTTTTTTGGTTTTGATAATGGATATTTTTCTGTTCAGAACCAAACTGAGATTCACTTTACGTATATCTCTGAACAGTTATTACGCGGTAATAATTTTTGGCCACTACTGACTTAGTCTCAGTACCTTGAGGTTCATGGTAACTGGATACAAAGCTGATCGTTACAACCTTCAAGTCCACCCACAAATTCAGTTTAAATCTTGATGTACAAAGCTCCTGCTATTTTGGTTTTGGGTGTTTCTTGACCAGGTAGTACCAATTGTGTCAAATTGTGTGTTGGCTTCGATAAGAGAACAAGAACTCATTAGGGACAAAGCTGGAATCACCCAATACATTATAACGTATCAACTGAGAGAACATTTGAACCCAAGGTTTCAGGTGAAATGCTCATGCTTTAATACTTTGATATGTCTAAACCTCCAATATTATTAATTATGGGTGAAAAACTGACCTGTATACCCAGGTCAGTGTTGCATTCACAAAACCCAAACTGTCTGAAAGGGATGATCATGCAGCTTCTGATAGACAGTGCCCTCCCCACCAGAAAATCTGAAGTAGCTGGCAGAAAATAAGTGTGTATGGTTTAAGCCTCTTGCTCAAAACAGAGGACCACTTTGGCTTCTTAAATGTCAGTGCACAAAAGAATTCCTCTTTAGAGAGAGAGAGTATGCCCTTTGCAGTTTCTCAGCTATTAGTTCACCTCAGCACCTGTTACGTATACCTACTGGTTTCATGAGACATGATGTCTAACAGGTCAGAATGAGTATTAAACTGTATTAAAGCGCGGTGCATTGTGGTAGATTGCCATAATATCCTGTTAAAGGAGCATTCCAGTGATTAACAAAAGCTGCTTTCAAATAAGATCACTGCAGTGGTCCAGAATCTCATGCTCCCACCCATAGGACCAACTGAGGAGTGAACAGAAGATGGCAATGGGTGTCACCACTCTTTTCTAGTTCCAGCCAATAGCTATAACCCAGGGGGACTCCTTTTTTTAGCTTCTCTACCTTCCGTCAATGATTTGTGCAACCAGACTCCTGATTGGACAGAGCTACCATTCCGGCTCACTAGTGCAGGAGAGAACATACCTTTGTGATGGGAGGGCAATTTTAGATTCTCAGACATTATAAAGCTGCTGCTGTTCTCCTGCTGTGTGGGGAAGTGAGCATTCTCTTTAGTAGCACTGCATGTGTTTTGGCTGTAATTGGAGTGGTGCTTATAACACATCCATATTTTGTGTATCCATCAGCCCTGCTACTCACCAACTGTCTAGATGGGGTGCAACATGTAGTACTGAAAGTTCTCTTTGATTTGAACTACCGGGTCATTCATCTCCGGTTTGACGGATTAACATGTAAAACAGAGCAAGTACTGGCATGCATATTTCTGCAGTGAGAGCTGGCTTATCTCTGTGTTTTTTGGAACCAGTGCTTACTGTATGGGCGAGGTCAGTGGATTACTGATCGGTTGCTCATGTCTTTATTTTTGTCTATCTTGGTTTAATAAGGAGGTGTTACCTTTTCCCCCCTAACTCTGTGACAGCGTCTTCTTGGTGACCTGGATGCGAACACACCAACACAACTGTACTTATTTTGCTGTGATTCTTTTCCTTCTCCATGGATTGCTCCCTGACAGTCAATTAACAACTGCTTCCTCTGCGCATCTCTGTTTACCCCCTGATTGTGCATCACCTTCCATTGTTGCCAGCCACACCGGTTGGAAACTGGGTGCCCCTGATGACATCTAGACTCAGAGGTGAGTGCCAGCTGATTCCCAGGATATCATTTTGTGTGCTCTCAAGTTGCCTTTGGTGTGAAAGATGGCTTTTGCACATTTGATTTTGAGAGGGAAATAATTTGTGTTCCTGGGGCAAGCCATCTGCTGATTTCTACTCCCTTTAAGCCTTGTAGGCTGGAAGTCTTGCACCCAATGCTTTTCTACCACAACAACCGTGACTCCTCCTGTACGCTTTGCATTTATGTTCACGTCCTGCCTGGCTGCGAGGGTGTCAGTACATGAATTGTGTGCCAAACAGAGCTGGTGTGCAGTTCCCTTTACAGTGGCATGCATTTGCCTTTACATATCCAATATCCACTGATCCGATGGCACTACTGGCTTCTTGTGCTTGTGTTGTACTGCTTGGACAACGCTTTGCCTGTGCAATGACCTGCAATCTGGCCTGGGTCCTTCCTGTACAGTTGCCTATTGTGTCTAGTCAGTAGCTACAAACCATAGTAGGTTTTTTTTTATAGGGCTTTTTTTGTGTGTGTCCTGGCTCCTAATGTTCCTAAAACCTTCTCTGTGCAATTTCTTGCATGCCTAGCCAGATGTAGGAATTGTTAGATGCTCTGACACCACACTTTCCTGTGCCCTGCTACTGGTGCAAAGCAAACACAGATTGCTGCCTTGTTTGATACACATTATTGCTCATATTTTTCTGCTTTCTTGGCCCATGCTGTGCTACCTTCTGGGAACAAAACCAGGATTTAGCCCTAATTTTGCAATATGCAACAACCAGCATGAAAATTACTAAATCAATTAACCGTCGCCTAGGCTAAAATGCCCATTGTTTCTGGCTTGTCCTGCTTTTAGTGCTGGAGAGTGAACACAAAACGTTACTAGAACTTGGAAAATAGGAATGCACTAAGTTTTTTTCTACCAGAAGCAAGGGGCTATCATTACGAGCAACTGCATTTGCAGTCATAGTGTTTGCAATCTTATTTGCTGAAACATGGCAAATGCTGATTTTGGTTTCTGCTTAGCTCACTTTACAAAATGGAACTGGAAATAATTACTGCACAAAAATATGCAGGAACTTCTAAATGGAGGGTTTAGATGGAAACTTCTCTAAGTGTAATGTTTGGTGCCTCAGTCTGGTAGCAGTTTTTCCTCTGCTGCATTGTTGAACCACTCTGCATTCTGTATTTGAATGGATGAATAAGGTACAATTCACATTACTATTGTCTCAGCTCATTAGGAAAAGCAGACAGAGCCAGCATCCCCTCTCTCTATTCCTTAACAATGGGAGTTAGATGAAATACATTCCTAAATAATGCTACTAAAATCACAAAATTGGCAGCATCTTAAATGAATGACATTGATATATCCTAAAATCTGTGACCATTAAATCATGCAGTGGAATTGATACTGTCAGTGAGCAAATAATGTTTTGATGTTCCCTCTTAGTTCATTCTGGCACTTTTTATTGTCTTGCAACTAACAAAACACCTCTGTTATCTTCAATAACACGCAGTTTTACAAATTTACGTGAGCTGCATAGGGCTCTTTCATGTTGAGAAAGGACAAGTGTGTGTTGCCTAAATTTTTTATTTCTCTTGTCTTGCTGGTTGCATGTCTCATTATTTAAGCCCCTAGTCATGCTTGGAGACTCACGCGCTGCCTTGACTGTCATTTGGGTCAATAAGGCCTGAACTGAACCTTCTGTGATGCATTTTACTCCAGCTTAGCAAATTGACTATGGCTGGAAGACACAAAATGAAACACATTCTAATGATGCTTTTTGCTTTCCATAGTAGAATGTCGCCTTTTTTCATTACACTGGGGACTGTTCTAGCCTGTGAAATCTAAGTTTGACAATTTGTCACGTCAGGCTACAAGATAGTTTTTCTTTTATGCTGGCCGGTCCAGACTGCATTGTTAGTTCTCAAAGCAATGTGGGTGGTTATGCACAGAGACTCCTGGCTTTCTTAATGAAATCTGTATACTTTCATCATTCAGCAATTTGAAAATTCTACCAGTGAGCCTCATGGTCAGTGCTTTCTGGTGGTTTGATTCATTTTTTGTTCTGAACCAAAATATTGCATTGGAGAAAACACACCAAAGAGCCAATCCGGCATGTGGAGGGGGGACGTCTAAATTATCTAATAGTTCCTATTATCCTTTGACAGAACAGTCGCATATTTTGTCCGAGTTGGTTAAATAACAGCATGATAATGCATTCCCTCTCCTTCTTTTAACACCACTAGCATCAGCATTTGGTCTGTGAAGGAAATTGCTGTCTTTTACTCTTTACATTTATAAGCCAGCTCCTCTTAACAATACAAAACAGAACTGGTTTGAGCTCCCACCCAGTAATCTGGGAAAAATGAACACAACTCCTGGGCATCTTTTAGAGCAGGGGTCCCCAACCACTGGTCCGCGGACCGGTACCGGGCCGTTGGGGGTTCTTTGCCGGTCCGCGGCTATGCGGCTCTTCATTTAGCCGGTGGGCCACCTTCCAGCTCCGCTGCCGAAATTGACAAGGGTGAGTCAATTTCACGGGGGAGACTGTACCCAGCGATTCTAGCTCTGCCGCCGAAATTGACACGGGGAGTCAATTTCACGGCGGAGAGTGGTGCGAAGTGCTGCCTGCTGGGGTGCCTGCCCCACCCCCGCCCCGCCATGCCGGTCCCTGGAAAAATAGTTTTGCCTTAAGCCGGTCCCTGGTGCAAAAAAGGTTGGGGACCACTGTTTTAGAGTATGTCTACGCAGCAAAGAAAAACCTGTGGCTGGTTCATGCCAGCTGACTTGGTTTTGGGTTGCGGGGCAGCTTCCTTGCTGTATGAAGACTCCTTTGGTCAGTGACGACCCAGAGTTGAGAGTCATGTTAATGGGTCATCTCCCATCTGTGAAAGTGGGGGGAGGGCTGCACTGATCCAAGTCTCTGCTGCTGCGGTCATCTCTGCAATTTGTTTGCTGCTGCTGTTCCTACTGCGGCTTGCTGCTGTCCTCTACACCACACTACACTTTAGCTACCTCATCGCCTTCACCATTAGCATAGCTGGATTTGCACTACACCAAACCCACCTTATTTCAACCCTTCTCTGCCTAGAGGGTATTATACTATCTATATTCATTGCTCTATCCATATGACCCCTCCAACTACAAACACCCTCCATGGCACCGACCCCCCTACTCATGCTAGCCTTCTCAGCCTGTGAAGCAGGAACAGGTTTATCACTACTAGTAGCTTCCTCACGTACCCACGGGCCGAACCTATTACAAAACCTAAACCTCCTACAATGCTAAAAATTATTCTGCCAACAGTTCTACTAATCCCAACAACCATACTCTGCCAAAAAAAACATCTACTAACACTAACAACTACCATTAGCTTTATCATCACCCTTATTAGTATACAACTAATAAAACCCACCCTTGGATCAACCATAACTTTCTCTAACCACTACCTGGGCATAGACCACATTTCTACTCCACTTCTCATTTTATCCTGCTGATTGTCCCCATTAATAATCCTGGCCAGCCAAAACCATTTAGCAACTGAGCCAACCTCCCGAAAACGAACCTTCATTTCAACAATTATCTTCCTACAGGCTTCACTGATACTAGCATTCTCAGCAACAGAGTTAACCATATTCTACATTGCTTTTGAAACCACCCTAATTCCAACACTAATTATTATCACACGATGAGGAAACCAGGTGCAACGACTTAGTGCTGGTATCTACTTTCTATTCTACACCCTAATAGGATCTTTACCACTACTAATTGCTCTACTCCTACTACAATCTAACAGCGGCACCCTATCACTGCCCCTATTACAACTTAACTGTCAACCAGTACAAAACTCATGAACCCACATGATATGATGATTCGCCCTATTAACTGCCTTTATGGTCAAAATACCACTATACGGCCTACACCTGTGACTCCCCAAAGCACATGTAGACGCTCCAATTGCCGGATCAATAGTACTTGCTGGTGTGCTCCTAAAACTAGGTGGCTACGGCATCATCCGAATATCATCAATCCTTAGCCCACCATGAAAGGACCTATCGTACCCATTTATAGCCCTGGCCCTTTGGGGTATTATTATAACTAGCCTAATCTGCCTCCGACAAACAGATCTAAAATCACTAATCGCCTATTCATCAGTCAGCCACATAGGACTAGTAATTGCTGCTACACTTATCCAAACTCCATGGGTACTAACCGGGGCTACCACCCTAATAATTGCCCACGGCTTAACATCCTCAATACTATTTTGCCTGTCTAATACAAACTACGAATGAACAAATAGCCGAATTCTCCTCATCACCCGAAACCTTCAATCACTATTACCATTAATGACCCTATGATGACTACTCTCCAGCCTTACTAACATAGCCCTCCCACCAACCATCAACCTAATGGGAGAGCTATCCATCATTGCCTCATTGTTTAACTGATCAAAAACCACCATCCTAATCACAGGGTTAGGCAACGTAATCTCAGCCATCTACACACTCTACATGTTCACCTCGACACAATGGGGGGGAGAATTCCCACCCAACATTAAAACCACCCCACCCACACACGAGAGCATCTAATTATAGCCCTACACCTACTACCAACAACTTTACTCATAATCAAACCCCAACTAATCTCAAGCGTGTTTTGTCAATATAGTTTCAAGACAAAAATTAGATTGTGGATCTAAAAATAGAAGTTCAAATCTCCTTATAGACCGAGGGTGTATCACATAGTAAGAACTGCTAATTCCTACCATCGAGACTAATCCCCCGGCCCCCTCACTTTTAAAGGATAGAAGTTAGTCCAGTGGTCTTAGGCACCCCCCCCTTGGTGCAAATCCAAGTAAAAGTTATGAGTACACTACAATCAATTGACTTAAAAACACTATACCTCCTACAACTTTTCGTACTAACTACTTCACTAATTATAACCCTCCTGCCATCACTAAATGCATGAACATGAACCCCCAAACAAGCTATCACAACATCACTATACATTTCAATCCTACTATTCACAATTAAATATTACACCAACGACTGCACTATCACCACCCTATTTAAATCCGACATATTTAACATCACCATAAATGTAAAATTCGATATATACTCCGCCACATTTATACCAATCGCCCTATTCATCACACGAACCATTGTAGCATACTCAGAGTGATATATAGCCTCAGACAAACAACGCACTAAATTTTACCAATACTTACTAATCTTCCTCTTAGCCATATTAGCCCTCGTGACAGCCAACAACTTATTCTTACTATTCATTGGTTGGGAGGGGGTAGGATTCATATCATTCATACTCATCACATGATGACAGGCCCGATTTAAAGCTAATGAATCCGCCATACAAGCCATCATCTACAATCGAATTGGAGACATCGGCCTAATTATAACCATCTGCTGATTACTTCTCCTACTAGACACCCTAGATCTACCAGTAATCTACTCCATCTCCCATCTTGTCCCCATAATACCCCTTATAGGACTTATCCTAGCTGCAACAGCAAAATCAGCCCAATTTGGCATACATCCCTGACTATTAGCCGCCATAGAAGGCCCAACCCCAGTATCAGCCTTACTTCACTCAAGCACAATAGTAGTCGCCGGAATCTACCTCCTAATCCGAATACACCCCCTACTATCAAACAACAATACTGCTCTATCCATTTGCCTACTATTAGGCGCCACCACCACACTATATGCAGCCACCCACGCCCTGACAAAAAATGACATTAAAGAAATTATTGCCTACTCCACACTAAGCCAACTAGGCTTAATAACAGTTACTATTGGCCTATGCTTACCAGAACTAGCCTTCATACATCTCTGCCTCCACGCATTCTTCAAATCCATACTATTCTTATGTGCAGGGAACATCATCCACACCATACACGAGAACAAGACATCCGAAAAATAGGCGCCTTACACAAAACCATACCTAATACATCATCATGCTTCACCGTTGGAACCCTGGCCTTAGCAGGAATACCGTTCGTATCCGCATTCTACTCTAAAGACACCATCATCGAGTCTATTATGACATCCAACACCAATACCCTATGAATAACTATGGTACTCTTAGCGACCTCCTTCACTACCGTGTATAGCACCCGGGTATTAGCAATCTCATGAACCGGGCAACCACTCCACCACCCCCTCCCACATTACGAAGAAAATCCAAAATGCACCAAACCAATTATCTACTTGGCCCTGTGAAGCATTACTGCAGGAACCCTGATCTCACTTATAACCCACCCCCCACAGCTAGCACCACTGACCATACCAACAACTTATAAACTAACAGCCCTAATAATTATAATCACCAGCCTTTTATTCGCCACAAACATCACCCAATTATCACACCATAAACCCACACAAACCTCCACTGTTACAACCATTCACCAAGCAACATCCGCTATCACCCTAACTAAAGCAGAAAAAGAATCCACCCGATTAATAGACCAACTCTGATTATCAAAACTAGGACCCGAAAGCCTACCAAACTACCAAAAAACCCCAATCATAATCACAACAACACAGAAAGGATTAATTAAACCCTACCTATTATCATTCATCTACCTCCTAACACTTACCCCGCTACTATTCTAAACCAGTTTATGTCAGCAAAACCTATCTCTACTTACAAAGTACGAAAAAGCCCCTTATACGGGGCCAGAAACTTACTAGACCTAATAAAACGAACAGCACCTCGATACAAGCCACGAATTAACAGCAAAACAACAATGTTAACAATAACCCCACACCAACAATAAAAGACATCACGCAGCCCGTAAAATAAAATAAAGACATCCCACCAAAATCGACACGAACAACCGACAACCCATCAGCATCAACTGTTTTATCCCCAATCGCCACCAGCCCCGACCACAAATCAGAACCCATGAACATAAGAGCCAAAACAGCTACGGTGGCGGCCAGCGGCTGTATTGTGAGGATCTGTCACTTAGCCCAGCTCTTAGTGAGTCCACTTGGTACTGGAACTTTTCAGCTGCTGCCCTGTTGTCATCTTTTGCTGCAACACTGCTTAGCCCCTAGACCTACTCCTCAGTGATTTCAGCTCTAGTGACCACTGAACAGGCACAAGGACACTCAGTTGAGTCTGATCAGCTCTGTTTTTAAACAGTGGGGAAGGGTCTAATGGTGTCTAGGACTCCTGAGACAGAATCCATACCCTCAGGTAGGAACACTTACTACCTTTCACTGGGATTTGGCGTCCTTAACTTGCTTAGCAAGCGAGGTTCAGTTTAGGGCCACCCCCTTGATCAGAGCCTTAACTCATGCAATAAAGATAACATTTTCATTACCCCTGCATTCAATACTTAAGGGAATTGTAACCCAAAGCCAGCCAAATTGATCACTTTGGATAAGCAGCTTTGCCTGCTGAATACCTGGACAGAGTAGGTATGTCTATGCAAATACAGTTTGCTCCTCTTTCCCCCCAGATCATCAATAGATGTCCGGGGAAAGCTCCATGCAGACCCTGGCTTACACATTACAATATGAAGAAACCACACAGGTCCCCCAAAACCCCACCTGTTTGCTAAATACACACAAACATGCCAGGCCTAGCTACGTACTGCTGCTCTGACTGGCGTCCAGTATCTTTTAAAACATAAACATGCTGAGCACCATTCGGAGACTTCCTATTTAAAGGGCAACACCTTATTCCTACACTACCGAACTGACTTGTCTTCTTTCCCTGATATCTCTCTTTTTATAGCATGAATGTACATTATCTAGTTCTTGCATTGTTATTGAGGCTAAATCTTGGCAGGGAGGTTGTCCGCAGGGCCAGATCTAGAGTCAGGCAACCTAGGCGACCACCTGGGATGCCAGGTTTGGGGGACGCTGGACTCAGGGTGTTGTTTGTGTCATTAGCAACTAAAGGGAAAATAGAATGTTTGAGGTTGGGACAAATGAAGACCTGGGGAGGGAAAGGGTTTGTATGCACATAGTAAGCTGCTGGTGGACAGGAGAACACTCTTGAACAATTGTACAGACCTTCTCCAGATGCTGACAATGGGGAATGTTCAGGCATCAGTTATGAAGACCTCTATGTTGAACTGGACAACACCCATACCATTTTGTTACATGGGAAGCACTCTCCATTCCAAATTCTCCAATTCATTCATGATGCAAAGCTGAGCGTCACTTTTCCTAATGTGTGGATAGCTTTGTGGATTCTCTTCATACTACCAGTCACAATTGCGAGTGGTAAGCACAGCTTTTCAGATCTCACGTTTTAATGGACCTGTCTTCGATCGATGATGGATGATGAGAGACTGATATCTCTTGCTATTTTATCGCTTGAAAATGCTGTTGGCCAGTGTTTGGATCTCTCTGATGCTATGCTTTTAGTTCAGGAGGTCAAGACAAGAAAAGCAACCTTTTGAGCTAAAGAACTAGGGTTAACACAGTAGGTGATAGCCTTAGAATAACACTGTTTAATACTGGTCCACCCAATGTTGGTGCACAGTTCAATTTCTTTGTTAACACATTTAATATATTAGTCTGAAAGTTTAAAAAAGTTTCTATAAGCTTAGAGGAAACCCTTTTTTTGCTTTGTTTTTGTTAATTTGCTTATATATGGCATGAATAAAAACAGATTTACCGATCCTAGCATGCAAATTTATCATCTTATGTGACAGGGATAAATCATGCATGCAAATTATGCATCAAAATTGTGAAATGGGCTCCAAATGCAGTAAAAAATAAGGTATTCAAAATGGGGGGTGGAAGGAACGCTGAAGACTCTCCTATTCTAGAGCGCCATTTTGTCTAGGGCTGGCCCTGATTGTCTGTATCTCAGTGGAATCCTGGGAATGCCGTGTCCATTCTAACCTACCTACAAAGAGGACTTGGAGGTGACGCCATTCAGAGACCCTCCATGATAACTAACCGGAAGGAACATTCCGTGCAATGTGAAAACAGCCCTCTGCTCCTCCTCCATCCCAACTCACAAGGATTCAGCATCCCACCATTGGTTTGACCGCATAACGCTATTCGGTTTCCTAGGTTCCACCACAAAGTCCTAGCTTCATTGTGCAACGTTGTCCCTTGCACAGCAGAGCTGACAATGACAAGTATCTGTGCCAGTTGGGAAGGACGGAATGAGGCACAAGTGGCTTGTGTGCCTTTCTGCAGGGAGTTAGAGGGAAACATAGGTTCCCCTTCCTCCTGATTAAACAGGAAGCCTCTGATGTGCCTTCACCGGGACTATGCTAAAGGCAGGAGATGCTTTGATTCCTCAGAAGCAACTCACATTGGACAGCACTCCTCACTGGAGCATTGTTTTGATGGAGTGGTGAGTCCTCTGTGACTGTAAGTTTAATAATATAGTCTGAACGACTGCATCACAATCGTCCCCAAAAATAGTGGTGACTGCTCCAACTGCATCACAATTGTCCCCCAAAATAGTGGTGACTGCTCCAAAAATATTGAGCATTTACATAGTGCTGTATGAATGCTAACAAAGTCTCCTGGCTCCCTGTTAAGGCAGGCAGTTATCCTCGTTTTAGAGCAGAGGAACCTGAGACGCATACAGGCTAAGTAACATGCCTAAGGCAAGTCAGAGCTGGGAAGTTTAAAACTCTGCAGTTCTTAGCTCCAGACGCTCTTGCCTCGATTTCTTCAGACTGGAAGTATACACTAGCCAGATTTACTTCTGATTGTATGTAGGAGATGACTTGCAGTCTTAGTATTGCATTCCAGCTTCAATAAATAGCTGTTTTCTGAATGTTGCATATATTTGACAAAGCCCATTATAGATTTTATTGCAACATGTTCAAGCAAAGAAATGCTTTAACCCATGTTGTTCTTTGCCATTAAGAACAACAGCCAAAACCGAGCAGTTCTAAGGAAGAAATAAAGAGAAAAGAAGAAAGAAACCTCACATTTTAGTGAACGCATACATTGCATGCTGTCAGTTGCCATTTTCCTTGTGCTGTACTCAGCATGGCATCATATAGCACAATGTAAACAAAATTATAATCTTATCAAGCAGGCTTGCTCCTACAGTGATGACAGCCACTTAGATTGCCAGAAGCCAGGCCAGAAAAGCAAAGACCATTTCAAAGCAGCGGACACAATTTTTAACAGTGCAGCTTGAAATAAAATTTTAATAAAGATTTCATTACATGTTATACAGAAAGGGTGATAAAATAATTCTCCAGTAGACCTAGAAGCCTGCAATTCAACTGGGACCATTTCTTGAACACGTTATTAGCTCATGAAGACAAGAATTCTTCTCTCATCTTACGCCAGTGTTACGTCACTCCATTGACTCCAGTGCACTTGGCTTTTATTTACCTCAGAGCATGCAAGAGGAGAATCTGGCCCAGTTGTTTCACTTAAATAGGTATGTGTCTAAGTCACCAGATTTGGATCTGAGTTTCAAAATACTGCCCTACCCTACATTTGGAGAATTAGAATTTGAGATTCTAGTTTTGACTGCTATCTAGAGACTCCTGAATCAGATCGGAGTTTATGTCCAGGTCTTACATTTTTCTGATTTAGTGATGTCATTGGAATAACAGACTAGTGGTCTGGGAATTTCCTCAGATTAAGACACCTCCCAAAATTTAAAACTCACAATAACCTCTTTTTCTCCCCACTGCTCAAGCTTGTACAATGTGGTATTTGGTTCGTCACGCTTCCAGTTGATAAATTCTCCTTCAAAACCAAAAGTTACAGGGTGAAATCTTAGCTCCGTTGTTCCCAAAGGGAGTTTTAACCTTTTCAGTGTTGCCATTGTTTTTATCTACACTACTTTAGATGTATTATATAAAAAAGCCACAAACCCATTTTTGTTTCTTTCTTTTGCAGCCTCGCATTTGAAATGTAGTAAAATGACAAACCACAAAAATATCTAGGGAGTTTATGAAATGTACTACATATATAAATAAAACATTAATAAATATACTGGAGCAGAAAGAATCAGATTTTTTCTGCAGAGGACACACATTTGTGGAAAAACTCCTCTTCAACACACTCTCCCCCTCCCCATTATTTTGTGTAGAAATAACAAAACTAACAATATTTATCCATTTTGTCCAAATATCTTCATAGGACGGTAAAGTCATCAAGCTTTTGAATTCAGTTGCTATAGGTTGTGCAAGTTCATTAAGTCTTGTAAAATGTCTGCATATTAAGCATATTAAAGGTCACATTCTGGCCGCACACGTGCATGTGACTAAAATTCACTTCAGAGGGAGGGGTTTATGTGTGAGTTTGAAGGCAAAATAGTGCCTTTAAAATGCAGCCTGGCATTTCTTATTATATAGTATATCTTTATAATGTATTGTAAGTAAAATGAGGTGTAGGGTTTGTAGTGGTTGACTTTGTATAGTATGTTTCTTTTATATTTTAGTTGTGGAGCTGAATTTTCCTGCTCTTTGAAGTGGGAAACTAAGGCTGTGTCTACACTGACAGTGGCAAATTTGCTGCTGTCAGATCAATTTATCTGGATCAACTGAGCAGAAGTGGAGCCCCTACTCCACCCTCCACCAGGTGGAATAATGCGTCGAGGGGAGCATCGTGGCTTCCAGAATTGGGCATGGTGCCGACAGATAGGCAACTTTGAAAATCTCAGCCTAAAGAGATTGAGCCACACAGAGCCCAGTAATTTCAGTGGGGGTTGTGTGGCTCACATTCCATAGTGAGCTTTGAAATTCTCAGCTGGGGCGTGTAGATTTCCATCCACAGCTTTGCCACAATTGTGACAAGCAAATCCCCTTGCGGTGCTCCTAATGCATCTCTTCTGATGCAGGTTCTCAGTTGTGTTGTATGCTTGCCATTTGTGTGGTGAGTTTATGAACGTCCCCCAGGGGTTGGGTTGAGAATACCAGATTTGTTTCACTTGAGATGTTTTGACTTTTGTCTCTGGAGTTGGTGTAACAATATTGTTTTTATGTTGCACATTCTCTACCTCTAGATAAGCATTTAGGATGCGCTCTGACATAGATATACAGTTTAAAGTAGAGCAAGAAGATATTGAAAACCACTCCTATTAAAAACTCAAACAAATAAAACCAATTCCAAGTGCCCAATAGATAGAAAAATGGGTGACAAATGAATGGGAGAGGGCTGAAGGTGATAAATATGAGGCCAGAGTTGGTCATATTAAAACCCTCTTTGAAACTGTAAAATAATAAAGCCTTTGAGATGTTTTATAAAAGCAGGAGGGATGGGCTGAGACACACTCCGAGAGCGTAAAATCCTAGTCAGTATAGCAAGGGGCATAATCTTTGCTGACCTAAGTTATGCTCCCAAAAAAGCAGGTGGTATTTGATTGCCAGAGAATGAATTTCCTCCCACACAACACTGTCTATAGTAGCTCCCAGTCTCATTCATCTGAGTGGTTGAAAAGTGAAAGACTTTCTTTTAAAAAAGAAAAGAGTTGAAAAGAAAGAGTTAAAAGCTGATCTGTGGAGCACCACTTACTTGTTTAAAGGGTTCCTTTTACTCTACAGGATTTGATTAGTGCCCTCGGCATTAGATTTTTTTCAATTTTTCTGGTTCACGTCTCAATTTTCTGCCAGAGGATGAATTCATTTCCCTGGAGAGGAAGAATCACTCCAGTAGAGAGAGTTCCTCTGGGGTGTTGCTACGGCTTCTCTATACCACTTTACTGAGAGAGCATGTCACTAAGTCGTATCTTTGAAATACTGAACCTCAAAGAGAATCTTTGTTGCAAGAAAGAAACTGGGGCATATGTTGCATTTCAGGGCAACTTCTCCTCCATTCCCCCTCCATGAGCATTGAGGACATCCATTTTAGGTTCCTAGCTCCTTGGTCATCACCTCACTTGGGCAGAGATCCGGGTCTTTCTCCCTCCTGACTGGGGGTTTTCCAGACTGCAGTTTCCCTGCTTACACTGTGATACCCCAGCAAACCAGACCACCTAAAAGGCCAGCGTCTGTGCTTTGCTTTCTCTCCAGAGGTAACAAACAGCATAATTTCCCACAGTTATAAGTTACCACACAACTCTTTATAAACAAGCACATTTATTCTTAGCAGTACAAAGAAAATTTATTTAAAACAATAAAAGAACCTACACACATACTAAAAGGCTTACCAGAGGTCACCCCCACTCCAACCTCAGGCTCTGGTAGGTGTCAGTTCTTAAATCCACAACTGTTCCCCATGGTTACAAGTACCATAACGGTCTCTGATTCAGAACAAGAACAGCCGTGACTAGTACAGTCTCTATTACACACCTTGGACCTTTGATCTTGGCCTCATATAACAGGTGATCAGCAGACAAAGATCCACTCCTCACTTCAAAAGGCTGTGTATTTGCATTCACCTCCTCCTAGCTATTTCCCAGGAAATTCTCTTCATACGTATTGTGCTAAAAATTCATTCCTGTCTGGCACACTGTTCTATGTAGTCCTTGGCCATCCAGGCCTGATATTACATCTTTCCCTTAGAGAGGTTCTAATATTGTCCCATCCCAGAATACTACAATAAACTTTGTGTATTTAGTTCAATGGACCCCAAAGATACTTAAACTTAATTCAGTAAGATTGGCCAAAGATATTGCAGAAAATTGCCATATCTGTCCCAGCAGGGTGTGTGTGTGTGTGGGGGGGGGTAGGTTCCCCCTTGTCTACAGCTCTGGGTGAGATACAATGAGCATGCATAAAAAAAAATTTTCAAATTAATCCTGTGATTTCTACTGTTTGCAAAATCTCTTCTCACCTACAGCATGAGGAACTTTCCATTGCTCCCCTACAAGGTAGTTAGCCTGTCTCTGTGATGCCAGAAAAATCAGCAGTGAGAGGCTGATTTTAGCACCTCCATAAAAAAAGTAGTTTTGCTTTCTATTAAACTGTATATTGGTTGACGTTAATCCCATAATTGAAGCTTCCGGTTTGAGGCTTAAGCTGATATTTATCAGTAAAAGCCTGCCAAAAAAAGAGTAGATTTTGTGGTAAACAGTGAACTCCTTCTACTAGATCCCACCACTTCCCCTACCTGCAATGACACCTTTCAATAATTCTTGATTCTTCTGATCTTTGTAAGCTCCCTACACCAGACTGCTCCAGTTGTCAGTTTAAAGCTCCATGTAGCATGATGCTATGAAACTGTGTGTCGGGTTGAATAGCTGTGGATTAGGACCCTCAGAGAAAATAGCCCTTGAAATTTGTAATCGGATAAATGCCACCAACCTGAAATTAAATTTGTAGTGTGTGCTGTGTTGTATCTAGTTCAAAAACTTTCTGTCCAGGATGATACAATCTTTTATCATGTGAAAATGTATATTATTATATAAAAATCCATATTGCTTGATCCATAGCATGTTCTGATGATGCTGATGGTCAATATACTGGAACAGCAGTGGGTAAATGACTAATTCGCAAACGGATTCAATATGTTAAGATCGGCTGGCACCAGAAGGTTCAGTAACCCCACAAGTCCTACATTAAAGCAGCTGCCAGTGTTCATAATTGCAGCAAGACATAAATGGGGCATGGACATTTAACCAGAATAGCTTCCTAGTTTATTTTATATCTTAGAACACTGTTTTAAGTGAAAACATGCTAAGTCAAATTGCTTAGCATTGAAAGTCGATTATAATTTGTTCTGGTAGGGATCAGTCACCTTCAATCTTAAATATAGCATGGCTTAATTGTTTAGCATTGTTCTTTTCCACCATAAGTCTTCTATCACACCAGCAATTTATTTTATAATGATTATTTTCCCCTCTTATTCTTCAAAATATTTCTTTTTAGACATTGAAAAGGAAAAGAACTAGGTGTAGTGAATTATGTCTGCGACAGAAGGGACGCATCGGTAGGTGCTTTGGAACAGCTGGGAATTTGTGAGTGATGTGGTGTTTGTTTTATGTCCCATAGCCCATTATTTTGTGGGAGTGAAAGAAGACAATAGCTTTTTAAAGCTTACTAAATGAGTGACACTTTATAAAAGTCCTTTTTTAAAAAAAAATCCTGCTTTGTATGAGTGTTTCTGATATTCGTATGTTTCTCGTAGAGACCATTAATGTTATCTGCTGCTTCAGTGTTCTAGAGCCAGGGGCAGCAAAGGCAGTATTTGCCTTTTAAGGATTGCCATCAACTTCAGTCATATTTCTGCTTGAATTTGTTTACCCATCATTGTTACAAGTAGCATTTAAGGTTACTGTAATTGAAAGCTCTTTGGGAGGATCTGTTTTTAGTTTACTATGTGTATTTGACAGCAGTTTGGAGATTGTCTATTCCACCGCTCTCATAGGTAGTCAGTCAGTGTCTCCTGTTGCCTGTGTGACTTTCTGACTTTCACACAGCAACAGGGAAATAGTTAAAAAAATTAGGCAAATGTGCATGTAAAATCACAAAAATTAGCCTGGGGAATTGGGGGCAGGTGTATGTCCTGAAACTATTTTAAATTCTTTCTGGTAATTGACTAGTTTTTTGGGGGCTTTTATGGTCTAGTCACAATGCCATATATTGTAATTGAGTTTTATCCAATGACACAGTTTTTTGTTTTTGTTCCTGCATTCTGAATGTTCTGTCTAAATATGCAAAATGGATGCCCTTGGTTTGAATAATTTTGCTAATGCATCTAACAAAGTATTTCATATTTGATGAAAATGACCCATACAAGGTCCTCCAGACAAGTTAAGTCCATTACTCCTTGGAGATTAGCAGGACTTCTGCATTCCCTGCAGGGTGTGGAAGGGCCATTGACGAGGCTGCGGTCTCAATTTATGCAGATCCAATGCTCCCAGACTAGTACATTGGGGCACAGAGGGGTTGTGTTCCAGCCCTGTGGTTTGCATTTAGGCTGGGGATCCAGGTAATTCCTATTTTGGGGTTGTACTGAAAATGAATGATTTAATGGACAGTTCCATCCAGACAAGAGATGGAGAGTCAGTAGCACCAATAGATTATTTTACATCCAGCAATGAATGAACAGAGCTCAACATATTTTTCTTTGGAGCTAGGAGCCAGCCCAAAAATTAAGGAGCCAGACAATGTGGGCACAGCAGCGGGGTGCCCTGACCATAGCGCAGCAGCCACTCTCCCCTCCTGGCTCTGCCCCTTCCCCCCGCCCCTCTCCCACAACGTGGGCCCAGCAGAGGGACACCCTGACCGGAGCGCAACAGCTGAAGTGCTCTCCTCCTGGCCCTGCCCCTTGCCCTGCCCCTCTCCCACAACGTGGGCCCAGCAGTGCCCTGGCCGGAGTGGCCACTCTCCTCTCCCAGCCCCTCCTTCCTCCCCCGCCCTTCTCCCACAAGGTGGGCCCAGCGGCGGGGTGCCCTGGCTGGAATGTGGCAGCCGCAGCACTCCCCCCTACCAGCCCTGCCACATGGATGCAGTGGCGCCCTGACTGGAGTGTGGCGGCTGCTCCCCCAGGAGAAATACTAGGCACCAGAACTAAATTTTTAGGCACCATGGTGACCTGGCACCAGGGGTTTGTTGAGCCCTGCTCTAGAAGAGCAGCAGTGCCAGTGGAGTGACATCTTAGAGAGTGGGCTGACTAAAGAACTGGGCGTGTGCCAACAAAACAGGTCAGTCCATCATCTTGCTTGAACAATTGCCAGAGGCCCCTTCTTCCTAGGATCAGCACGCAGGATGTGAGCAGACTATAGGAGACATTTTCTTGTTAGTGAAGCATTGTAGTATTTCTTATGTGTCTTAACTATTGTCTCGGAGCCAGCATTGTGTTTTGTTAAGATTCACTGTCTAATAAATTACTCAAGATACTATGAAATGCAATTCACGCAGTTAAATATTTTGATTTATAGTTGACATACTTGTCTGTGAGGGTGTTACATACTCCAAACACGGAATTCCAATATTTGGAAATTTTTAATTAAGTTTAATATATTAACTCCCCAATATGTAATAGTCCTGTACTAAACCCATTATTTCCTTGCAACCAGCCAACGTCAAAATGGAATGTACCTTCTGCATGTAAAAAGGTTCTTGATCTCTTTGGGATGCTATGGATCTGCCATTATCAGCTTAAAGGTCCTGCAGGAAGGCAACCATGTGTCTGGGTGAATAGTAGAACTGACCAGGTTTGATTATTCTGTCTTTCAACAAGTCTTCAGGTTTCGAAACTTGTTCGCATTCCACATTGGAACAAAACCAAACCCTTTCAAATGTTTTCACAAAAATGGAATTATGTTGAAATGTCCGTTGTGGATAGAAATCTGAACTTTTGGATTTGGGAAGGGGGTGTGTGTATTGGTGGTTGAGGCCCTGGCCTGGGATGTAGGAGGCTCAGGTTCAAGTCTCCGATCTGCCTGATTTTAAGCAGAGTTATTTTTATCCCAGTCACTCTGAATCAGGGAGAGCAGAGACCTGAACCTGGAAGTGCCTGCCTCTCTCTGACGTAAATCTTTCCTATGAAAAATCACTTGACACTGATATGTCTCCATAAAAATGTTTAGGCTTCTACAAAACAGCATATTTTGGCAACATTTCATTTGGTCAAAAACATTCCGACCAGCTTTAGTGAATGTTTTGATGGGCTTCTTCTGGAAACTCTTTCATCAGCTGACTTAGATATCACTGTTGAGTGAAGTAAGGCACCTTTCTCGAGGCAAGAATCTGCTACCCCTACTCGTTCTGGTGTTGGCACTACTGGTGTGTAGAGTTAGCCAAAAAATGGGGAGGGGGAGTTGTGAAGCCATTTTCATTCTGCAAACTGTACTTCAAAAAGGAACCATTTTTTTTCTCTAAACGTTTGAGAGGATGCCTAACAAAAATTGTCACTTTTCAACTTTGTTTTTCAGTTCTCATTCCTTGCCCCCCCTTTTCCTTCCCCCCTTTGTTTTCAATTTTGCCATCTTTTTGTGTGTAAGGAAGGGAACAAAGTTGGTTGAGGGGGGAAACAATGAACAAAAAAAAAAAAAGGAAAAAACCAACCAACCAACTGTAAATTGTCCCGTCCTGTCCCCCTCACCCAAATTTTGTTGAAAATGTCATTAATGTTTTTGATTTCAAGAAAAAGGTCATTTCTTTGAAAAACATTTTTCATTCCAATATGTTTGACCAGCTCAACTCATGTGCTTAAGTGCTACTCTGCTTGGATAAAGATTACAGATTCAAATCATTGGAGAACAAGAGATATAGAATCAAAGCTGGGTCTCCTGTCTGGCAAAGCTTGACTGCTATGTCTTTGGGCCAGCCCCAGAATTTTTTCTTTGTGCATTGTGGATTTCAAAAGCATACTAATAAGACTGGATATTTCAAAGCTGTATTGCATTCAGAATTAACACCAGAGGGAAGTATATTGTGTAATATACATTCTAAAGAAAAGGCCTGATATCATAAATACAAAATGACTCTAAGGACATGTCTACACTGCCCTACGGTTTGGACTATGGGAGCTTGAATAGCAGTGTCCCAAAAATGCTGTGCTGTAACTCCCTCTTGTGGATACTGTGGGTGCAAACTAAAAAGTTCCTCCTTTTGCGTTAATGTAGTCCACTTCCAAACAGAACTACATTAAGATGAAGTAGGAACCTTTTAGTTCATGCCTGCAGCATTCACGTGGGGGGAGTTATAGCAGAGCACTTTTCTGCGCACCGCTATTCACACCCCATAGTCTGAACTGCAGGCTAGTGTAGACAGGTCTTAAAATTCAGCTATTTTATTACCCTTTATGAATAGCCGCCTTGTTTCTTTTCTGTGTATCACTGTGTTATGCCATCAGAACCGCTCTTCAGACAGCTCTTTGGTTTAATATGAAAGAACATGTAGATATGACATTATGAGCCCACTAAAAATATTGTCTGTTGTGCCCTTCCGGTTAGTTGCTATGAAGATGATTCAGCTGTCGTGGCGTATGATGATTTTTGGGAGGGGCATGAATAGCATGAGCTTACTTTCCACAAGTATTCCCGGTAGAGATGGGCTCAAACGAAACTCTTAGATCTGCATCCTAGTTAGCAGCTCAAACCGCGCTCTGTAGCAAGCCAAATCTGGAACATCTCCCAGTGTAGGAAAGTTCAGATCTGGATTTTGAAATCCAATGTTTGGGATGATTTAGATGCAGGGTTTTGGTTTTGCCCACTATGGAGATATGGTGCTAGATCCTCTAGTCCCGGCAAGCTGAGCTAGGTAGGAGAAGGAAAATGTCACTTTAAGCAGGGAGAATCTTCAGGGTACTAGATCTATTGGCTTTTGCACTGTTTCAGTAACACAAAGCAGTTGCAGAATCATAGTTATAAGGCAAGAAGGGGGTATTATGGTATCTAGTCTGATCTGCTTAACACAGGCCAGAGGATTTCTCCTAGTAATTCCTACACTGAGCCCATAATGTCTCCTTGAACTCAAGAGAATCTTTCTAAAAGATTCCATTTCTAATTTAAACACATCCAGTAATGGAGAATATAGCCTACCGCATTCTGGATTAAATTTCACAGGCCTTTTCTTCTCAGCAAAACATCATTATTTTAAAACTGTTTTGAAGTCCTGGGAGTGCTTTTAAATTGAGATTTATTTTTAAAAAATATTAAATCTCTGTTTAACACTCCCAGGACTTCAAAACCATCAGGCTTTTTTGAAACACACAATAATATTCTCCCAAAAGCTGAATGTTAAGGATCCCCCCTCTGCGTCTAGCTAGAGTTCTTGGTAAGGAATATTCACTTCCACTAAGATTAGGAAAAACATTGACAGCCCCAACCCTTCCCAGGGAGCCATGGGGATCCTGTCAGGGGTGTCAAATTATTTACAAGAAAGGTGGTTTATGTAGAAATGTTCATACAAATACTCAGACCAAATCCTTTTAGATCTGGTGAATCTGATAGAGCAAGCGCATACCTGTCAGCACTTCAACACTGGGGAGATTTACCTATCCAGGGAACCCACAGCTTTTCTCTTAGGGAGCTGGTTCCGGGGGTGAGATTTTTAAAATGAAGAAGAAATCCCTTTCATTCTCCCATCTCCTAGCTTGCCCATTTTGCTCCTCTTCCCTGTTACTTCCTGAACTGGCCAGAGATGGCTAAATCTGCCACAGTTCACAAAGTCTGTGGCCTCTGTTCCCTCCTCTCTATATCTGTTATATTTTTCACCTTTAACTTTCCTGACAACTCCACCCCTAGAAAGACAAAAGGGGAAACACCACTGATGGGCCCCCTGTGGACCTTTTACTCCTTTCCCTTAGTTTGTCCCCTGGAGCAGAGGGCAGAGAATGAAGGCAACAGCTTTGTTACTGTTAATTTAGCTCAGATCCCTCCCACAGGTGTATTAACAAGGGAGCAGATTTCCAAAGGCTTCAAGGTCTGAGGCTACTGGTGGCCATTCTTTCCTGCCTGTCCCCAGCACTTTCCCTAAGTTTTCTCTCCATGGAGGAGGGCCCAGAATTTGGCTAATTAAATTCTAGTTTAGACCCTCTCTAATTCTTAATTAGATGGGATAGATCCACACTGGGTTTTGGATTCTGTGGAGCTGTTTTTTTGAGACTTTGATTCAAAATGAAATCACTTGAGAACAGTTATTTTTGCATAGCATCTAAACCATAGCATCTGAAAAACAGCCTCCTTCCTGTGTTTAGAACCAAAATCAAAGGACTGAGTTCATGCTCTGGGATTAAAAAGAAAAGTATTGGTTCTGGTTTACTCCATTCCCTCGCCTCAGTGAAGGAATGAGGGAAGAGTCTGGAACACATGATATATAGACAGAATTGATCCTTAGAGAAGTTTTTTCCAGGACATTTGTGAGCCTTTCATGGTTCTTTAAGCCTATGCTGTTTCCATAGCAGAAAAAGTCCTTTTTCTCTTCTTATTAAAATAAGATCTTTTTTAGCATGACATTTTAAACTACATTCTTCCATAAATGCTTCCTTCCTGAATAAGATGTTCGAATAAAATGTCATTTACTTAGTTAAAAAAGTGGGAAACTTTTAACCTATTTTTAGAAATAAAATGGAAGAAAGATTAGCTGATTCACAATAATTTTAAAGCCACCTTCTGTAATGTGAAATGATGGATGACCAATATGTGGTGATTGCATGCCCTTGCTCCAAATTAAAATAGTGATCCCCCCTATTTCCCCAAACATAGACGTAGATTGGGAGGGGGAAAAAGAATTTTCATCCTATGGGAAATTCTGACATTTCAAAGTTTTATTTCATTCCAACTTGGGTAAAACTCTGAAATACTGAAACTTTTCATAAAATGAAAAGTTTAAAAGAAGAATCAGAAACATCAAAATATCATGTTAGAGTTGACACTGATCTCTGCATCCAAATGAACTGCTGTGGTATCTCAGAGGAGTTGTAGTTCCACGTCCTTCATGTCTCCATTTTCCCCCTTAGATTGTGCTTCTCTACTGGAATTTGTCTCCAATGGAGCTCAATGGCCACAACTTGAGGCTGACCTGTAGTTCTGTAGGGGAGTACAGGGGCATAAAGGACCCAGAACTACAATTCCCATGAGGCACTGAAGAGGTTCCGGCAGACACAGAGATTATTAATGTCAGCCTGGAACAAAATCTTTTATTTTGAGTCAATGGGAAACGTTTTGTTTTGGTTCTCCCAGTGAAAAATTCTGTTGAAATCTTATCTTTCCTTAAAGAAAACTTCATTGGCAAAACCCCATTTTCTGATTTGGAAAAAAGGTTTTTGTTCCAAATCTTTGACTACCCCTACAAGTACGCTTCTACACTATTTAACTGATCTGAGTGCCTTCTCTGTAAAGGGGAACTGTTGCTCTGATGCATTATGACATTTTGTCAGGTGATTCTATTCAGTCCCTGTTGTTTAGATTGCTCTCTGGCCAAAGCTTTCAGTATGGGACTCTTCCAGTAATGGGAGCTGTCAACAGGAAATTCAGGATGGGATTTACATCTAACATAAATCTGATGCTTCAGGTGAATTAAATGGGAATCTATCAGAACTCGACTTTGTGCAGTGTGTTTACTATTTAGAGAGCTTGAGTCTAGGAAATTGGTATAGAATATTACATGGGATCAGTTCAACCCTATTTGTGAATTGTCCCTGTGCAGTGTCCAGTTTTCTCAAATACATTTGTTCAAAATTGCTGGTGGATAGACCATTTCGCTGCAAGTTTTTGATATCCAAAATTCAGGTTGTGTTGGTTAAACTAGATTTTCCACATGGTATTATTTCTGTTCTCTGATTGGAAGAGCTGACTCAGGTTTCTGGTGGGATAAATTCCCTTTTTGGAAACGTTCTTGATAACCTGCTTAAATATGCTGTTTTCATGAACGTTCCTGCTGTGAACTGGTACACGGTAATATCTGTAGAAAGTGATCACAAAAGGGGCTGAACGTAGTCTGAGTGAAAGGCATTATTTGGTTATGTAAATCTAGGGAAGACAGAAGTGATGATAAACAGAGGGAAACACTTTGAAGAGCTTGTCAAGAAGCAGACAAGTGACTGCGGTTGCTCAGCTGCCATTTGTAAAGGTAGTACACAGCCTTGACACATGGACACACGTTGATGTGTAGGGAGGGGAATGTCTTTTACCACCCCTAGCTGGTCAGGAGATTGACTCTTCTTTCCAGTTAGCACTCTGCCACTGCAATCCACATCTTTCTCTCCTCCAGGCTGGTTATCTGCATCCCTTGCTCTATGTGGGAGGTGAAACGGGTATCACGCAGAAGCTACAATTTGAGCATCACGCAGTAGCGTTCCTCTTAAGCATCAAAGGCCAACGTGACTCACTCTGTCACCATGGTGTTCTGCACTCTCCACAGTCACTTTCAAACCAAACTCAGTTCTGGTCCTAATCTCCATGATCCTGTACTGTCTATCTGACAACTGTGTTCCCACATTCAGACTCCCAGGAACTAGAGGCAGAGCATTCTCAGTGGCAGAGCCTGACTATGGAAAGAAATTAGATTGAGCCCAAAGCTGGTATTGATCAGACTGAGATTCTTTGCTAATGTTTTGCTCCAGTAACCACCCCTTCACAGGGTCAGCTTGTGAGGGGCTGATGAGAGACAACAAGGAGAAAGATGGAGAAGGGAAATGGGGGGGGAGGGGAGAGGAAGCATAGAGACAGAGAGGAGAGAGGAGATCAAATAAAGTAAATAGGCGAATGGTAAATAATTTGACTTCAGTGCCCCTTGGATAACTTGGTGAAAGGCACATTAGGAATACCTTGAACAGAAGATTCAAAGACCTTTAGAAATATTTGCTGCCTCTGATATTTGAAATATAGAGGCCTTGGAAAAAACTTCTGGTGGAGCACTGTGATACTTCTCTATATATGAAAGACTGATGTGAAGCAGAGAACAGAAAAATAACAGCTTGAACCTAAATGAGCCAGTAGCATGAATTCAGAAACAAAATTTAGAACTTTTTTTGTTAAACCCACAAGGTGTTGGACGTTTAAAGCTGCCGTGGCCACAGACTCTTATGTGACTGTAACCTATATGTCAGATAACCTAAGGTCCTACTGAGTTTTGGCAGCCTTTCAAGAGAATCGTTAGGTATGGAAGAATTGTTCTTGAACCAAATCTCCAAAGAATTTGACACAAAAATGAATATCAAGTGTGTATTCCTCAAAAGCTTTTGAAGTTGATCCAATAAAAGATATTACCTCATCTGCCTTCTCTCTCAAATACCCTGGGAGTGTCACAGCTATAACAATACTGCATATTCCTGAGCCAACATTTATATTTGAACAGACATTTTATATCAATGCAAAGGACAATCTCAGTCTTTGTTTTTATAATTCTATGATTTCCCTTATGTCTACCTTACACTCTTCTGGGGTGGTAATACATTGTCTTGCAGGATTTTGCCCTATACCCATGTCACTTTTCATGTAATGGGTACTGACTCTGTGCACCAGTAGCTCCAGCACTTGGTGTCTGAGAGAGATGCCAAGCTGGAAGAAAATCCATCTCCCATTTGCCTCTTTCCTAACCCACCACGTTTTCTGAGAGTCTGATATCCACACCAGAGAGTGTGAAATGGCAGCTGGTTTACAAGCCTCATTAGAGTCAACTTAGAGAACATTAATACTAGACTATTCAGTGCCAGTTTTCCCACCTAATAATAAGAGACCAACCAGTTCCCAGATGTGCTGATGAAGGCTGCGTCTTTGTTACTGAATAGCTGTTCAATCTGTGTTAAGATGATGACTGGTCGTAAGTTGCTTTCAGATACACGGCCTGTTAATCCTTCCAAATATTAGCATGCAGTCTTAGATATAAGATCTGAATGCCATGTGCAGTTACCATACCTGTCCTGTGTCGCACAAAATTTTGGTAGGAATCCAGTATAATGAGAAAAACAGTAAGAATAATTGTCTTCCTGCATAATGTCTCTCTACCTTTTGTTTGTAGTACAATATTTAAGACTGGTACAGAGGCTGAAAGTAATAGTTAATGGGCTAGATTTAGCCCTGGGGGTAAACAGATCCAGAGTATAAACTGGTGTAAGATTACTGATTTAGCCTGAAATCTAGAAGCATGTCACTAAATTAGTTGACATCCGGTATCTAACATGTCTATAATTTTTTTACTTTGCCAAGTTAGTTCCTATGCTGCTCAACTACATTCTTTAGGGGTGGTTTTTATATATATTACCTGTCAAGTTGTCAGTCCTTGTAACAGATTAGCCCTTCAAAAGGTATGAACTCAATTTCCCATGGACTTTTCACACTGCACTGAGTGATGATTCCATATTAATGAAAAATTGAGATTCAGTTTCATCTTCGGCAACTTTTGAAGCACAAGTATATATTATTTTCCTTGACTGTTTATATTTTAACATATATATTTGAATACTAGTCAAATATGAAGTGACCCATAGCAGATATGATGCAGTCAGCAGAAAGGGTCAAAAAATGATACATTGTCATATTTTACTATTCATAGGATGGCATTCTTAGCTCAGACTGATTTTATGAACATAAACAGTGTTTTTGCATTCTGCAAGGGTTTTTTTTGTTTGCTGATTTGATTTTTCGTCACTGTCAAAGGAGATGTATATCTTTCTATTTCTTATTAAGATGACACAGTTGGAAAAAAAACAGTGTAACTTCAATCATCAATATTTTATAAAGAATCTTTACAGTTTTAAAATTTTGATTAAAGGAAATTAGAAAATATTTTGGTATAAGCCCACCCTTCCAATGCTATATCATTATGGGATATTTTAACTATGGATCTACCAGTTAAGACAGGCATTCAGGATATATATCTATGGTCAGTTGAGTCTTTCACTTGTGGAGTCTCTTCATGCAATTACTGCATACTATCAGGCAACTGTCCTGTAAAATACCTCTTCAGATTTGATAATTGAGAATACTGGGGTTATACATCACAAAAACTGCTTCTGAAAATCTTTACAGATTGCTACTTATGCCTGAAGGGGAAAACAGCAAAACTCGCAAAGAGCAGATAATTGGATGTTGGGCTATTTTTCAAATTGTCAATTCATCTCCATGACCCTATCTCTAAATAAATAAATAAAAATCACTACAGACCATAAGACAGGGGCTTTAGCACAAAGAAGAGCTTAGTGCAAAAAATAGCTTGGATCATATTGAAACCACTGTATCAGTTTCCTGAGCTGTTTTGGGGCACACTAAAACTGTGCCAGATCATTGCTCAAATGACTCCTTTACTGATTCTCTGAAAAAGGGGAGGTGGATGGGAAGCAACAACCATCAAGAAATAAAGATATGAGGAGATTTCCCCTCCATTACACGTTCTCAACACGTAGTAGACCTTAGAACCAATGAGGCTTTGGCTAGGAGAACGTAGAAGACATCACTACATTCCAGGATGTTCTGTGAATCAGTTAAAGCTATTTTGTTCTGCAGTTGGGGTGAGGGGAAGGTAACATTTTTCAGCAAAAGTTTTTTGTGTGTTTGGCGAAAAATACAGATTCGGCAACACTGAAACATTTTACTAATGTGTGTTGATTTCCCAGAATTGTTTTGGTTCAAAAATCTTTAAAAATATTACAAAGAAATCAAAATGTTTGACTTCAACATCTTTTAAATTAAAAATTTCAATTTTAAATTAATTTAGTTTTGAAGTTTTCTTTATTTTTAAAAAATCAAAAATATCTTAATGGTCAAAATCCAAAAACATTATTTGATTTTTGTGGAAATCAAACATTCCAAAACATAGTTCCAAAAAGTCTTCAAAAACTTTGGAAAAATTTAATTTTCTCTTTGACCTGAAGAGCATTTAGGGCTCATTTTTTCAAGATTCCCTCTTTAATCATGGAAGCTAGAAATTTAATTGTTTTAAAATAAAAATTGAGAGTCTCCCGTAATCACATGACTTCCAGAGCTGAGGCTTTAAGAAAAGTAGCACATGCTTGGTTCTGAGTGATGGGGGATGAATAATTTTAACTAGAACAATCAAGAATGTAATTGTTCTGAATTAATTGGCAGTATTTAGTCATCCTGGGCCAAACATGGCTTGGGGCGGGGGAAGAGTGGAGCTGTTCCGACCCCACTGCAGGCAATGGCTTCTCAATTAAAAATCATAAATGTCCATTCAGTGTCTCAATAGGTCGTGGCCAAAACACAAAGGCCAAATTCTGCCTTTGAATACGTGCACACAGCTCTTATTTCCTTCCGTGGGACCTACCTGTGCATCTGAAAGCAAGGTTTGGCCTTGAGGGTTGAAACTGAAGTACAGTAACAGTCTTCGCCTCAGTGCAAACACCGCACAATTCACACCGCTGTGGGCAGTGTTTGAAATTCATGGTCAGTCCCTAATATTTTCTCTAAACTTGGCATAAACTATTCAGATGCTTTTGGAGAGAACTCGCACCTTGCTTAGGCCCACTGATGGGGCATGGGGTTAATGGGGAAATTGCCCAGGGACCTGGCAATTTAAAAGGGCCGGGCGGATGGGCGGATAGATAGGTATCCTTCTCTGACACACCCCTTCCCCAAGGCCCCTGCCACTCGCGCTCTCTGCCCCTCCCCTGAGCCAAGCTTATTTATTATGTGCCATGCAGGTTCCTGGGCGACTGAGGAGGTGGTATCTAATACTCACCTTCCTGTGTTCATCAGTAATCTCCCTGGGAAGTCCAAGGGACCTGGGAAACTGAGTAACAGATACTGCCACCTCAGCAACCTGGGAACCTGCATGGCACATAATAAATTAGCAAAAATTTCTGGTGGAAGCCCACTCGGACCTCAGCCATCCTTTCTAGGAGGGCCATTGTCTGTTCTGCTTTAGGCCTGAAATTGCTGTTGATGGGCCTGCATTTGCTAAAATAAAGTTCAGTATTTGCTTGTGCAAAAAGTGCCTTTCTATAGAGTGGAGAATGCATACGAATTGGAGGCAGAACTTCCATGTGTTTCACCCTTTGCTAACGGGCCGAAGACATGTTCTTTTCTCTCCCAAGCACTGAAATGTTTTTGCACATCTCTACCTGCGTTCTAGGGCCTGGGTCCTTCTGCCTGTTATGTGGTACAGAAAAAAGAGGAAAGTTAGAAGATGGGACAGTGGTTTTCTGTTTGTGGTCCATGGACTCCGGGGGTCTGCAGATTAAGATTTCCAAAGGGGTCCACACCTGCATTTGAAACATTTTAGGGGGTCTGCATATGCAAAAAGTTGAAAACCACTGAGATAGGAGAAGATGTGACCCAGAAATGGCTTCATGCACAGATTCTGCCTGCTCCTAGGAGATGCATGCCAGGAAGGCAGCACTAAACGGTGGCTAATATCCTGCACACTGGCGAGAAGAAACCATAGAAAAATGGATAGTGGGAAAGTCAGGGTTCAAATAGTTTATCCACTGGAAACTCATAGTCCAAAAGTTAATGCTGACTTCATCAGGCTTCCTGAGGGCACAAACCAGTGCAAAATGTAGGCTTACTAACTTCATAGTAGCTTTGTTCTTGTCGCAGTCTCTTATTTATTATTGTAGCACCTAGGAGCTTATGGACCAGGGCCCTATTGTGCTAGGCGCTATACAAACAGAACAAAAAGACAGTCCCTACCCCAAAGAGCTTCTTCTGTACTGACTTAGTCAGAAGGGGAACAGCCTCGGTTGTTCTTTGAGAATGGGCTTTAAAAAGGGAAGCTGGGGATGGAACTTCCCTTGCCAAAGCAAATTAAAATGTCTTTAACGTACAGTCCTCATGCCTAGAGAGATGCAGAAGGAGAGGTCCCTGGTTTAGTTTTCATGCCCTGGAATAATTAAGCTTTATGAATTCACTGACACAAAGGGTGGCAATCACCTCCTTTTCAAATCCTTGCAGAACTGCGCAATTACTTTGAGAATATTCCCAAGCAGAGCAGTAAGGGGGTACTCTAAAGTGTGGCCATGCTAAGAAGAGTGATTCTCTGAACATTGAGTCTCAGTGTTTCATATTTATTCTCTCTCCATCAATGAGAGAGCGCATCCCATCAAAAATCACATCAAATGAGCTCTCTTTTACAATTCGGAACAAGGTTTTCCTAACTGCCAGCTTTGCAACTGAAACCTGGTATCCAAGAAATCAAGGTGTGCTTTCTGCTCCATATATTCTGGCCAACTATCACCACAGGAAAGGTTCAGAATAGAAATTTGGCTGGCAGTTAGGCTGAAGATGCTTGAGACAAGATAGACTACATCTCGCTCTTGTGGCAAGTGTACTGGCTCTGCAGTGCTGATGGTGAGGAAAAATATTTTTGTCAGTAAGTTAAACAGATGCATGTGTGACTCGGAAAGGCAGGGTTTGAGTCTAACATTTCCTTGGAGGGAAAAAAGGTGACTGTAAAATATAGGGGTATCTTTTTGCATGTGATAAGGGACTCACTACTTATTGGTTTTTTGGCATTGTTGAAAGTGCAAGTCTGGTCGTGGGGTGGGTTCCCACATCTTTGTTTTGTGAAGTGTGGTTTGTTTTCAACCTATGCCATCCCTGTGCCTGTGTATGGGTCTCTAAGTTTTTATGTAGCTTGTGCTTATTTCCTCTGTGAGATCCAGAATGGATTTCCTAGTCTTCTTGAATTGTAACCCAGACACAGCCTAGAGTAGGCACTATATTCTTTACATGCCAGCTGTAAATTATTCTGCCCTTGCATCAGCGAGGCTGCTTTTTGCACAGAAGGGATTTAACCCACGAGAGGGCAGGCTGTGTTACTTACAAAACGCTCTGTTAGGATTCCAGCACAGGAGAGAAGTGGTAAATCTGTCCAGAATTCGATGAGTTCCTGTGGGAAGATGCCCCGTCATCATATTCTGTGGGAATCCTGGCAATGTCTTCATGCCACCGTCTTTTTGGGCAGCATTATTGAACCTTCCCACCATCAGGCATCAGGGACCTTGTAGTTTCTGCCATTGTACGTGTCTGTGATGATGGAGTAGTTGGACAGCTAGCTACCGAGACAGCCAAGATGTGCGTCTGTGTCTGTTATTTGCCCAATGTTGCAGTCACAAACACCTTATAGGCCATAAATACCATATGCCTCTCCAGCATAGTTTGCAACGTTATGCAATTATTGTGAGATTTTCAGCACTTTGTGGCATATCATATGTATTGTGCAGTTCACTGAACTAAAGGCCTATCCCAACCTGGCATTCATAGGTTGAAAAGCGAGAGCATATCATGGTGACATCCTCTCACTTGAGAGAGATGCCACATGTTGCAAACAATGCTGCTGTCACCTTGCACGTTTTGTACAAGCGACTTCTATTGTGGAGTTCTCTCATATATGACTTTCTGCCCAATTAAAGGTGAAATACGCATCATCTATTTGTATTAGTTGTTACTTGAAATAGTTAATAAATGAATATTGTACATATTAGAGCTGCCATGGTTGAAGAAAAATACAAACAATACAACTCAGGATAACTCTTACAGGGGGGCACTAGACTTGGCGAACTTCCTAGTGTTCAAAGTGCTTTTGGGAGCTGGGAAAGAGGAGGAAGATTTGGATGAGGGCACCCAGAAGCATATAGTAATTTTGAGGAGTAAGCCTAAAACAGCTATACAGAGAAGACATTGTCAGAAAAATGCACATCAAATGCACAAACTGTTCCCTTTTTATGCAGATCTCTAAAGTGACATGCTGCCATTTTGCAACATTACAGTGGAAATGGCTTATTAAGTTATATTGTAAATGATGTTTTGGCCAGCACATCATAAAGGAAAACACCAAGTATATTGGTATCTACATAAAATAAAAAAACTACTCACCGAATGATAATGTGTTAATGTCTTCCTAACACTTAATTTTTTTCAATAGTCATCATAGATGCATTTTTAAGTGATCGATGAGAGCTTAATAATACTACATATAATTTTGTGATTCCAATTTATTGATAAAACTGGGAAGTTTTTAACAAAAATAACCAGTGACTAATACAATTCATAGCAAGCAATCCTTATTTCACCATGGATAAAATATAGTAAGCACTGAGGTTGACTTTTGAGAATGAGGATTAACTAAAAGCCTGTGCAGAAAGTGGAGGGTTATTTTATGTATTAGGCTTTGCTGCCCTGGCTCAAGTATAGATGTATAATCCCCTTGGCAACATATGGGAGCTTGCTGTGTCTCATTGGCTGCCTCTTGAATTTTTTTTTTCCCTCTCTTTTTAAGTCTCTATCCTTCTGCGTACTACTTACAATATTTATGAAAATCGTTTCTGTCATTGTATCTGTGCCTCCTTGAATTCTGTTTATCTTTCCTTCGGCAGCAGAATCTATTTAGTGAGCTTATTAATTACCATGATAGGTTCATTGAAGTGAGCACCTCATTTGCGGGAACCTCCTGGGGATTCCAGCAAGTATACACACACTCATTAAATAGAATGTTTCCCACTCCTCTATCAGCATTTTGATACCAAACACTTTATGAGGTTGTGGTGGATGTTGCAAATTAAAAGCTACAACTAACGCTGAGGCCAGAATTTTTTGTGGAAGTCAGTACACTACTTATCTCTACTGTCGTGGGTCATCAAACATCCATGAAAATAATTCACTATATATCTTTTTCCTGTGTCCATGGATATGTTTAATTAAATCCTCCTACTGTTTCTTCCTAGTCTACACTGCTCATCTAGTTCTAGTCCAGTTCGTCTGCTGCGAGTCAAAATATGCAGGACGTGGTATAGAATATGGCTGCCAATGTGTTCACTTTGCCATAAGGGCATGATATAGTATCTGAATTGATTAAACACCGATTACTCTGCAGTTTAACCCAACATATGAAGAAGCTTCAAAATTCAAACAAAGCTAATTAAATGTGTGGTCTGTGGCTAGCTTTAAAGTTCTAATTAATTGGCAAAGATAACATGTGGTGTTTGTCTAGTCTGTTATATATTCAAGCAAGCTGGGAGGAAGGGGAAGGAGTGAGAAAAGATGTTTCAGAACCAGGGAATCATTCTGACACACAAATGAATAATGACTTACAGCTAAGAATTTCAAAGCACCATGCAAATGTTAGTCAGTTAATAAGGCCTCATGAAACTGGTGGTCACATGCCCATTTTATAGACTTGTTTTAGGCACTGTCAGCTTAAATGTTTTGTTCCATCTTGTACAGCAACCCTGTAAGAGAGCCAGGAATACAACCTGGAGAGCTGGTTAGCCTCTGGCTACTGTTGGAGACATGCTCTCCCATGGAAGTTATGTCAATGTTCCACTGCAGTTTGGCTAATCCCTACAGAAAATGTCAATGAATAAACCTCCCAATTCCCTTCGGAGAAAACAATCCTAGGAAAGTTTCTGTCAAAGACAGGGAGGGTACCTCCAGTGGTCAAAGTTTCAGGGCCATAATTTCTTATTTTAATGATCAGCAGAGCTGCAGAGTTAAGCACAAAGTGAACTGCAGCAATAGAGAAACCTGTCTTAATGGTTTACAGCTATGGGTATTGATACAGCTGGGTCACGTCATGAATCAACCCCTTTAAGCCAAATATTAACGGTGAATACAATGTGGAAAAATTTCTAGTGGGTTCAGTAATTGGAAGCTGCAGCCTCTCCTGATGTGAATGGTGACAGGACACTTGTATTGACCGTGAAGTCATTTAAGGCTGTGTATATTTTATGTGAAATATTTTACTTTCTTCTAATCTATGTTTGCTAACTACCTAGTGCTACTCATTTATTTGGATCGAGCAATTTATTCCTCCCTTTCTGTTGAACAAATCCAAGTGTGATTCCTGAGAGTCCTGAACTCCCCACTTCTACAGCCATGATTTACTGTATGTTACGTGCGCTCCCTCCCTCCCTCATGCCTGTTTTTTTCAGGGTTAAACAGAAAGTAATTCCACAAGCTCTTCTTTTCTGAATAACAAATAGTTACAGCCACTTCCACCTTATTTCAGTAGCACCCAAATGCCCTTCTCTGGGACCAGTAATGCTAGGCCCTGTAAAGGCACACAGGAATTGTGTCCTTTATCTAAAGATCTTAGTCTGAGATCTTGATCCTCCGAACACTTAGTGTATGTCTACACTGCAGCTGGGAGTGAGCCTCCGAGCCTGGGTAGACAGACTCATGCTACTGGGCTCAACCTAGCCCGCCAAAATACCAGTGTGGCTGTTGCAGCACTGGCAGAGGCAGGGATGAGCCACCTGAGTTCACACCACAGTCTGTAATTTGTAGACAAATACCTTTACAAACACAAGTAGCCTTGTGCCTGTGAGTAGTCACTTGAGCTCAAGTGTTTGTAAGACCATGACCTTTATAGAAAAGATACAAAATTTGGAGGGGAGAGGAGTAAAACAAGCAGAGACCGACCTGGCTAATCCTTGCCTACTGTTCGCTTCTTTCTCATGTGTGTAGATAAAAACATCTGAGCCCTTAACAATGAACTAGTTATACCTAGAATTAGTTGGCACCCCTGAAATGAAATTGTACTTCATTTATGAATGCAGATCTATTATATGTAGCAGATGAGATGCTATTGAGACACCTAACTCACTGTTGACCTGATGGATGACCACTATGAATGAGCTGAGTTTCAAGATCACTGGAAATAAATTGTCTTTATTACACATCCCTTTTGTTAGGTTTGCTTCCTTCTAAAGACACTGCTGCATTTGGGCCAGCTTCTGCCTATGGGTGCACAAGCATGTTGCAAGCATGTATCTTCAATAGTAGCTCTGTGTGTGTTTTGTCACTGAGGAAAGACTTTTTTTTTTTTTTTTTACTCATAAGTGACCAATGATGGTCTGTGTTACCTATCACAGATTTGCTCTGATGGAAGTTTCACAGCAGGATATCTAATATATTGTAACTGTTTCTCCTGCTTAAGTTATTGTATGTATGGAAATAGAAACTAGGCTAATCAGGACAACATAAAATGTGCCATTATACACAAAGCAAGCCTTTTCTAATTTTTCATTGTATTGATACAGTGTAATATCAGTTTTGTAAATGTTAAAAGGTTTGCTGCTGTGAGACGAGAATTCCTCCTAATTCACCTCTACAATTAAGGCTTCTGTTTTTCCCACAAGGATGGCTTTTTTTTTTTAGCTGCCTTTTAGGGTGATGGCCAGGATTGAAAGAATTCAGATTTTATTTTTCACAGGCCAAAGAGCTTTTGAGGAAATAATTTTATTTTCTGTATTTTTGTTTTTCACTCCTCATGATATTTTATTAGCATGAAGACAGGATCTTTGTTTCTTAAAAAAGAACTTCCATACTGGGAAAGTCGGCCAATTTATAAGATCTGAATGTGTATGCTTGTGTATTGTATTTTTCATATATTTTGTTTTGCTAATATGTACCAAAGATTTGGAAGCAAGCCCTTAAGAAGGTACTTTCCTCACAGCCCATCCTCTAATCCTGTTGTTCCTTCAGTGAAATCATAACACTGAATTTGTTGCAGCAGAGCAAACTTGTTTCTTAAGAGATCCTGATGCTCTAAGCGTAGGATGTGACTTCATTGTCACATCAAGCACAAGAAAATTGGGCTGTGAAAGCAAAAGTCCCCTACTGTTCAATTATGGCTAAGAACACAGCAAAATTACAGGCCTAGCGAAATTATTTCTGTATACATTTTTTTTCTCAGTTTTTGATCCCCTTTAAGGGCTAATCTTTTGCAGTCCTTAGACAAAAACACACTAGGTCAAATTCTGATTTTGGCTGGGCCAGTGTAAATCTGGAAGTAACTCACTGACTTGAGTTGTTGTTCTGCATTTATGCAAGTTGTAAATGATATCAGAATCTGACCTGCTATTTTCAGCCTGAGTAGGGACTGCAAGACTAGGCCTAAATAGGGGGAGGAAGTGATCCCTATCGGATAGAGCACTGGAGTGGGACTCAGGAGACCAGGGTTCTGTTCCTGGCACTGCCACTGACCTGCTGGGTGACTATACCGATCAATACCGATCTCCTTTGTGGTGAAGTACTTTGAGGTTTACTGATGTCGAGGGCTACACAAAAATTATTATTATTAGCATTATATAAGAACTATTATTACTACAGTAATTGATTTGTTTCCATCGTTCTTATCATACTCTGTGATCTGTGGCATCCAAACTGGTTGTCATGGAAATATGTTACACAAATTGAGGGACATTACATGGGAGATGATGAACCCGGCTTCACTTTTCATACATTTTTCTTTTGAAATGAACAGAGGATGAGGAAATAATGAACCGCACGACATTTAAACAGAAATATATTTTGCAAGGCTTATAGGACTGTGAATTTTTATCACATTAGAGGAGCTCGGTTGAGTTAATTGGAGTCACCCCTAATTTATACCAGTGTGTGTGAGATCAGAGTGTTCTCAGATTTTTCCATAAAACGAATGATATGCCTACACTGCAATCGGAAGGCAGGTGTAAACATACCCCAGCTAGCTTTGATCTAGTTAGATTGAGTAACGGTAGCAGGGAAGTCACACTTGCCCAGGCTAGCCCCACTTTCCCAGGTCCCCAGGCACACACTTGAGTGGCCACTACCGATGTTGCTGCAGCTTCACAGCTATTGTTACTTGAGCTAGCTTTGATCTACGTATACTGCAATCACACCTCCCAACTGCAATGGTGAGGCCGTACTCTTAGTCTAGTCTCTAAAGGACTGGTCTTCCATACTTCGTGCATGCAACATTCAATATTCTCTTGTGTTTCAATATGGGGGACCAGCCCCTTGGGCTGCAGTGGCAGCTTTGTGGTGGCACAGAGCTGTCTGAAGCCTGATTTACCCACCTACTTGAGTTCAGTAAGGAGTAGGGAGAATTCTTGGATGTCATAGTGCCGTCATAGTGGCCCCCTTCCAGTTGCTTGCGCAAGGGGTGTGGATGGGAAAAATGTGGTGTCAAAGAGCATCCTGTCAATCATGGCTGCTGTAGAGGGGGCCATTGTTTGGAGCAGCCTCCAAATATCTGCAATCTGAGGGATTGGCCGACAGTAAGAAGAAAAAGCACTGGGGGCGCATGTGGCATTTTTGGAACTCTCTCCAGAGCTGTTCCTTGGCTCACGATCCAGCCCTCTGACTCTAGTAGGACGTTGGGATGAACAAAAATGCCAGATTTGGACATTCAAGTAGCCAACGTTTTTCATTCTGTCACAATTTGAGATATCCTGGGGAAGTTTTAGTATCAAGCAGATTGGGCTGGCCTTAAATTACCAAATACAATCTAAAAATTTAGGAATTCAATGATCATTATAGGGCTGTAATTTGGTGTTTTCAACGGGAGGTATGACTTTTGAATCGTGGAGTAGCTAACACCCCACCTATTCTCATTTTGAACATCTGTCTAATGAGAGTTTTCTGTAAGTTTCCCTGTTTAAAAATACGGCATAATGAGTGTGGTGAAACTACTTCAGCATTCAAAACTAACTTCTTCTCATGGTTTAATTGAAAATGTTCTGTGTACTTCCATAAGCTTAGGCGCTAGCTGCCTAAATTAAAAATATCAAAAAGTTCATGCTAAATTACAGTGAATGTCTTCATTTTTAAAACTCTGTGGTATTTTTGGTCATGTTTTCAAATAACAAACAGAATATATATAATATACAGTTTAAAACCTGATGAGAAAACTCTAATCTACCTTTATTTTTAGTCTTCTGGTGAATTATTTCTCAATAGAATTATTTGGTGAATTATTTCTCAATGTGTATTTTAACCGTATTTTCCCAAAAGGTTGGCAAACACTTGAGAGCCGTGCTTGATTTGTGCTGAGCCCTGGCACCTCTAGGCTTGGCAATTCATAGCCTTGGAACCTCTGGGCTTGCCACGTCAATGAAAAATCTTGGTGTTACTTAGTTTGAATTTTGAGTGAAGGTTCAGCCTCATTCCTGTTTTAAATCCAAGGCAGTTCATCCATCTTTAGAAACAACCTTCCCCTTTTCCTGCTCAGGTAAAGACTGATGCTAGTTTCTCATTTGAAAACACTGCCGATCTTAGTCATCAGTACAGAATCGGCTGCCACCATTTTACCTCACTACCACAGTCCGAACAAAATGGTCGTGTGGCAAAGGAGGACCACATCCTTCTATCCTCTCCAGTTGTCCACTGTCACATCCCCAATCTTTGCCCTACAAACTACAATTCCTAAAGGAGAAGAGATACAGATGAAAGAAAGAAATGTTGACATAAGACAAAATTGCCAAAATGAGCATTAAAATGGTGCAAATATCTTCTTACAGTTCTCTGAAACTTTTTATTCCCTTTTAGGATAATTGTAAAACTAGCAGTTTGTATTTTACAGTCTTCCCGGCATTGGATGGGTTGGTGGGAAAATACTGTTTGTCAGAGAAAGCATGTCTGTCATGGCATACTGGGGTGCACCTATTAAATACACTGGGGAAAAAAAGTGGCTAAATGGCACAGGCAGGTGTTACAGCTGCCTTTGGGCAATGTTGCGCTTACACTGCAGCCTTTTGCAAAATATCTGTGTCCTCCCCGATGAAGACGTGCATTGTTCTTTACAGCATGATGTGCCCCTGCTTCTGCCCTGTCTTTTTTGGCTTTAGCACTCCCCAGGAGGGTCATACACTGGGAACAACAGCTGTAATGAGCAGCAAGCAAGAGAAAGGAGAGACGTTCAAGCAATGTCAGCCTCTCCCCACGCAGCCGGTGGGTGTTACAAAGCAGATTAATGAGGAAATACCCATCAGCAGTATAGTAGGTTCACTAACACTAACACTTCCAACACCTGCTGAGCTATTTGCACTCTCTGCTCCAGCCCTGTTAGCTGAGAGGATGAGCAAGAGAGACTGGATAAGAAGAAAGGAGAAGGAAAGATAAGGACATAGTAACGTTGCGGTTTGTCTTCTCCTCTGACAGGCTGGAAAGCAAAACTTGACTGCACAGATCAGATGAAAGATACCTTTTTTTTTTTTTTTTGTAGAAAAAGTGGCTGAGCTGTATCACTGCCTGGGAGGAGAGGAGAAAATTACATGAGCAAAGCATGATTTAGTATGTGTAACAACTGAGCAGCAACTGCTATCAGAAGTCTGTGCCGCATGCGTGGAAGAGAATTTTATTAACTGTTAGGTGTCATGATCCATTTCCTGTGTGCTAAATTGGACTGGATGAAAGGTGGCCAGGGAGGTCCAATTACTGCCTAAGCTTTGCTGTTTTTTGACAGGATTTTTCTAGCAAATGCATAACATGATTCTTTAGTCTGCTGATTTCACACATTATTGCAACAGTGGCACCACTGTTGTCCACGTGCTGCTTGTCCGTGTGTCCCCATCCACATGTCTATCTTTATATCTATTTGTTGTGCTGCAGCTTAATTTCCAAACATAACCCCTTCCATAGCTTGAGTAAGATATGATGGCATATTGCATTGTCATACTGTGAACATACTTAGCAAGGATCTAGTGTACTTACAGGCCAAGTGGAGATTGATGTTCATCTCCGGAAGGCACTGAGGACTTGTATTAAGCAATTAAATGGAACCTTTTGGTCTCTGTCACCACTCTTGCATTACTTAACAATAGCAACTGGTTGACACAGGTACTGTAGTTTTAAAAGAATTAAGTAAAAAACAATGGCAGAGCTGTTTTTCCAAGCAATTCCCATCCTTTAAACATGTGCATTGATCATTTCTCGTTAACATTAACCCGGCAAAAATATCAGTGGCTGTTGAAAAGGTCTTTTTCTCCTGAGGCTCTGCTTCTGACTAATTTTAATTTGCAATAGCTTTGAGAGGATCGTTTCTAGAGTCCTACCAATGTATAGTTGTACCTTATTGGCCATCCCGGCAAACAAATTACTATGAGGCAGTTGTTTTGGGCACATTGATAAATATCACTTTTTTCTTTTTTAGTATAAAAAATAACATTTCAGTTCTCCATTTATACAATAAAATCGAATGGAAAAATGTCAGATGCTGAAGTTTTTCAAACTTTATTGCATGTGTTGCACGCAGCCCTAGTTATGTTTAAGGCTCAGTTGCACTGAAAACCACATGGGTGGGCCCACTTAGTATGCAATCCACTCAGTGTAAATAAGTAATTTATTAACTCATGTTTTTCCCACGGCATTCATAAACTGTGTCTCACTAGCCAGAAGTCATGTGGCAAGCAGGCAGAGTTGCAGAAACAGTGTTATCACCAGATGTATGGAAAATAGATCCTGTCAAACTAACTTGAGAATATATTTGATGAGGTGACACGCTCAGTCGGTAAAGGTAAAAATGTTGATGTAAAAGATTTGGATGTCTTTGTAAGGCATTTGATTTGATACTGCATGACATTTTGATTACTAGAATGATACCTGGCAAACATTAAATGGATTAAAAATTGGCTGACTCGTCTCCAAATGTATTTGTAAACAGGGAATCCTTATCAGTTAGGTGTGTTTTTAATGGGGTCTTGCAAGGATTGGTTCTTGACCCCAAACTATTTAACATTTTTATCGATGACCTGGAAGAAAATCTAATATGACTGATAAAGTTCTCATATGGCACAAAAATTAAGAGGTTTGATAAATAATGAAGCGTCAGAGCAATCTGGATTGCCTGGTAAACTGGGCACAAGCAAACAATGTGTGTTTGTATACATTTACAGTTGAATGCTTTTACCTAGGAACAAAGAAAGTAGGCCAGACCTGACGGATGGGGAGGCTCTATCTTGGGAAGCAGTAATGCTGAAAATGATTTGGAAGTGACGGTGGATAATCAGCTGAGCATGAGCCCTTGGTATGATGCTTTGGCCAAAAGGGCTAATGTGATCCTTGGATATATAAATTGGAATATCAAGTAGGAGTAGGGAAGTTCATACTCTGTTTGGCACTGATGCAACTGCTACTGGAATACTATGTCCAGGTCTGGGGTCCTCAATATAGGAAAAGGGTTGGAAAATTGGAGAGGGTTCAGAGAAGGGCTACGAGAATGATTAAAGGATTTGACAATGTGCCCTATAGTGATAGAGACAAGGAGCACAGTCTTTTTAGTTTACCAAAGAGAAGGTTAAGTGGTGACTTAATCACAGTCTGGAAGTAATTACCTAGGCAATAAAACATTGATAATGGGCTTGCCAAGCTATCAGACAAAGGTATAATAAGATCCAGTGGCTGGAAGATGAAGCTAGACAAATTCAGACTAGAAATAAGGTGCAGGTTTTTGGTTTTTTTAAACAGCGAGGATAATTAACCATTGGAACAATTTACAAATAGTTGTGGTGGATTCTTCATCACTGGCAATGTTTAAATCAAGACTGGATATCTTTCCAAAAGATGTGCTGTAATTCAAGAGGAATTAATTCAGGGAAGTTGTATGGCCTGTGTTATGCAGGAAGTCGGGGTAGGGGATCACAGTGGTCTCTTCTGGCCTTCTAATTTGTGAACAGAGAGACCAGTGTTTCCCTGATCCCTGATGTTTCTGTCCCATGAGCCCTAGGCTTTCATTGCTGACCCCCCGGTCTGTCCCAGTTTTAGGACCCTCCTGAAACTTGATCATCTTTCTCCAGTTACACTTGTACTGCAGATTAAGAACATAAGAATGGTCATACTGGGTCACACCAATGGACCATCTAGCCCAATATTCTGTCTTTCAACAGTGGCTGGTGCCAGATGCATCAGAAGGAATGAACAGAACAGGGCAATTATCAAGTTATCCTACTTCTGGCAGGTGAACTGTAATTTCATTCATTTTTCTCTCTCCTTTGCAGATATGTGAAAATCACACCAGAAAACACAAGTGTGATTTCTCTTTCTCACACTCTCCTTCACACTAACATAGTTGCATCTGATTCTCCAGCTCTGGTATTGATGTAAATGGAAGTTACTTTAACCCTGGATGGGAATAAGTCATATTCTATAGTAGAAAAATTGAGATCCTTACTAGGATCAAGGTTGTTTTTCAGCTTTGAGCTTAATTGCAAGTTCATAGAATCATAGAAAATTAGAGTTGGAAGGAACCTCAGGAGGTCATCTAGTCCATCCTCCTGCTCAAAGCGGGACTATCCTTAGCTAAATCATCCCAGTGAGGGTTTTGTCAAGCTGCAGCTTAAAAACCTCTAAAGATGGAGATGCCATCACCTCCCTAGGTAACCCATTTCAATGCTTCACCACCCTCCTAGTGAAAAACCTTTTCCTAATGTCCAACCTAGACTTCCCCCACTGCAACTTGAGACCATTGCTCCTTATTCTGTCATCTGCCACCACTGAAAACAGCCTAGCTCCATCCTCCCTGGAACCCCCTTTCAGGTAGTTAAAGGCTGCTATCAAATCCCCCCTCATTCTTCTCTTCTGCAGACTAAACAGGCCTAGATCTTTCAGCCTCTCCTCATAAGTCTTGTGTTCCAGCCCCCTTATCATTATTGTTGCCCTCCGCTGGACTCTCTCCAACTTGTCCACATCCCTTTTGTAGTGGGGGGCCCAAAACTGGACACAGTACTCCAAATGCAGCCTCACCAATGCCGAATAGAGGAGAATAATCACTTCCTGCGATCTGCTGGCAATGCTCTTACTAATGCAGCCCAATATGCTATTAGCCTTCTCGGCAACCAGGGCACACTGCTGACTCATATCCAGCTTCTTATCCACTGTAACACCCAGATCCTTTTCTGCAGAACTTCTGCCTAGCTCGTCGGTCCCCAGTCTGTAGCTATACATGGGATTCTTCCATCCTAAGTGCAGGACTCTGCACTTGTCCTTGTTGAACCTCATCAGATTTCTTTTGGCCCAATCCTCCAACTTGTCTAGGTCCTTCTGTATCCTATCCCTCCCTGCCAGGGTATTTACCACTCCCCCAGCTTAGTGTCATCTGCAAACTTGCTGAGGGTGCAATCTACCCCCTCTTCCAGATCATTAATGAAGATGTTGAATAAAACCGCCCCCAGGACCAACCCTGGGGCACTCCACTTGTGCCCGGCTGCCAGCTAGACATGGAGCCATTGATCACTACTCCTTGAGCCCTTTGCTCTAGCCAGTTCTCTATCCATTTTATAGTCCATTCATCCAACCCATACTTTTTAAACTTGCTGATAAGAATACTGTGGGAGACCGTATCAAAAGCTTTGCTAAAGTCAAGGTATATAACGTCCACCACTTTCCCCTCATCCACACAATCAGTCACCTCTTCATAGAAAGCAATCAGGTTGGTCAGGCATGACTTGCCCTTGATGATGGCCCAGATTGCCATTTGTTGGTCATCCCTTTCCTGCCCCAAGAGATGTGTTTTCAGCGGGGAGTGATGCTCATAATTTCCCCCTCGAACTCTGCTGAAATGTTCCCAATAAAAGGCGAAGGGATTTCAAATGTCATGCACAGTACCCAAGCTGACAATCCACTGGCGAATACTGAAATGATTTGAACTGGGGAACTCCAGTTAAAACTGTTTAAAAAAAATCAATTAACGTTTGATAGAAGTTGATATATTTTAGCACGCAGGACACCGGGACACTGACGGCACTAACTAGTCAGATGGCCTGCAGGCAGGTGCAGTGCAATTTACCTGACCCGGCTTTGCCAATAAGTCAGTTCCAGTCTACAGTATCCTGGCCTTAGATCTGAGATCTCTGAAACAAAGATTTTCACGCATGTATTTTACTTAAATAATTTATAAAGAGGCCCTTGCTAAAAATACACCCAACTCTTTTATGTAGACCAATCTGGGCCAGTGATCTAGGCAGAGAACTCTCCAGCTTGACATTCAGATAGGACGTTTTGGACACTTCGTACTGTAATATGCCAAATTGCGTAGTGATTTTGTGGTATGCACAAAGTATCCACTGACGTGTAGGTAAAAACGACCGTACTCCTTTCACTCGTGTCCTTGTTGGAGCACAAGATATTATATGCTACCAGTAGAAACTGAAGTGCTATGCGGTGTTGGAGAATGATCAAACAGAGTTGCGAGCTGCTCAAGGCGAGATTTTCAAGGGTCTTTAGGTGCCTAAACATGCAGAGCGGTGCCTAGAAGTATTTTTAGAAGCATCTGAACAGGTGAGGTACCTAAGTTACATTGAATCATGTCAGGCACATAGACGCCTAGGGGGATTTCCAAAGCAGCTTATCTACATTCTTAGGTGCCTAAACACTTTTGAAAAATTAGCCCTCAGTGCTTTGCTGATATGGCTAAGACACTCAGCATCTACACCTGGCTCCTAAAATAACATACATTTACCATCAACAGAGATTTTTAAAAACTATTTAAAAGCGACCTGTAGGCTAAGGGAGTTTAGCCCAGGAGCAGAGCCTTTCAGTTTTAGATTTCTGGTTCAAACTTACCCTGGACGATACTGACCTAAAGTTGTTACTGCCTGATGGGCAGTGGCCTATTGAAATAAGTTTGTTGGCCTCCAGTTCCTGGCACACAAGTGTGCAATTCTTCACATCCACTGCAAAAGTTGGTTGGCCCTAATTGAAAAGTTTGTTAGCAATCTCAGCAGAGGGGCCCAGGGCTGGAGTAGTGGGTCAAGAAGAGAAATACCCTCTGATCCCTCATAGTGATCCCCCTGCTTCAGGGTTGAAGTACATTAGCAGGGCAGCACTGGTTGTGGGAAGTGTCTCCTGTTGCTCCCAGACATCCATTCTGTGGATAACCAGAAACCTTCAGTGTCCAGTTGTCAGTTGTACACTGAGTATTGAAATGACACAAAATTAAAAAATAAAGGTGTGTTGTATATCTGCAGACACCTCTTTATCCCATTTTGAGATTTTAAAAATGTGTTGCATGAAGTTCTAATTGGTGTTATTGACTGAGTGAGGCCATTGGAGATGCATAGCTAACTTGATTGGTGGCAGAAATGTTGACACTTCAGTACTACAAATCAACAAACCGCAAGATCACCCTACTACCTTGAGGTATAGAATGATTTTCCATTCTGGTTAACCTTGAACAGTGCTACAGTTTTCTTTGTCTACCTCACTAAGGGATTCATATTGCCATCAATCACCATAGTATCCAAACACTGTCCACGTAAAATCAATAGCTAAGTCCCTAATGGACTTCATGGAGTCTCTTGCATTTCATCCTCCTTTGGATAAAAATGCTGCTTCAGGAAGGTTGGTTTTTTTTTAAATATTTGTTTGTGGAGGAAAACTGGGGGGTTGGGAGATACCAAGGGGTATCCGTGTTGGTCATTCTTATGATGGAAATAGGTTTTCAAAGAGGAAGGTTTGTAGTGCTTCCTAAAGATGGTCAGACAGTGCAATCAAAGCTGGGCTTGGACACCTAATCCTTTGGCTTCTTTGAAAATCCCACCCTAAGAGTCCTAAGAGGCTGTCACCCACCATTCCCTATACAAAACTGTGCTGGATCCATCATCCTTAGTTTTCCTTAATTCCTTAGCCTGGAAGCGTGGATTGTGCTGAGCTTTTTTCAGCCCCTACCGCTTTTCGTGGGAAGTAGTGATGGGAAGACAGGAAGAAAGAAAGAAATGAGAATCTTTCAGTTCTGGATAAGAAAGTCTCGTAAGCAAGGCCTAAAAATCTCTCAGCAGCTTGGTGTCCCAACCCCAACTGAGCAATACAGCCCTTTCTCCCCTCCTTCCCCATCAGAGCCCCTTCTCTGCTCCATTCTTTCAATGCAGATGTAAAGGAATAATCTAAAAAGAAAATATCTGTGAAGGGAACGTGGAAATATACAGAAATTAACACCACATAGCATTCTTTACATAGGAAGGTCTGCTCATAGGAAGATTCATTGAATAGGAACCCAAAAACATCTGTAAGGATTTCTTTGGTGGTGTTGCCCTTCAGTATTATTTGTACATTTAGTTCTTCAGTACCATGTGGCATAGAGTTCTCAAGTTTTATCAATATAATCAGTACATCTTTGCCACTGATTGGGTGAGTCTGCCTGTCTTTTTCAAATGTCATGTCCATGACTGTCGAATGTGAGTATCTGGGGGCCCAACCCTGCAATCCTCTGTGGCAGAACTCCCATTGTTTTTTTATTAGAATTTACAAAGGGGTCTGACTTTTTTTATTTTAGAGTAACCATATCTTACAACCAACTGCCTGGTCTTTGGGTGTAAAGCATCCTTTCACCTTTGTAGGATGACTTTTTTTTATATTTGCAGCCATGGGCAACTTTTTGTTTTTGTTTTTCTTTAGGAGGGGGATTTATGGCCGGAATGCTGCAACATAGATCCCTGACTTTAATGAGGCTAAGTTAATAGGACTAATCACATGGTTAAAGTTAGGCATATGTTTAAGTACTTTGCTCTGTTGGGGATGTATATGAGGCAGGATATCAATAAATTGGCACATAGACTAATCAATTTGTATCTTTGTATCCAATTTCTTGTTCTCTCCTAGAAATGCTGTGCAGAAACTCTGTGCCTCTTTACCATGCCAGAACACAAAAATAAAAGTAGCCAGTGATGCATTGTTTTTCATTACACTTCTGGGATATTTTTTTCAGCCATGTTTATTTACCAGGGATTTTGATTACACTTCTACCATTATCCTTGCTTTAAAATATAAACCTTTAATGGTACAGGCAGATTACCAGAGAAGCTTATGGAAATTTACAGCACAAAATTTACAATAGAGGCTGAAAGCATTTTTCTAAGCTGGTTCCTTTAAATGATAATATCTTCATCTTTACCAAAGTGAAATTTTGGCACCTTCCTCTTCCAGCATGATCCAAAGATAAAGACAAAAGGGCTGCCATAAAAACTGCATTGAATTATTAAATTGCCAGGGAAATTATTTGAAAGGAAAAATCCTTTAGACATACGTTGGAATTGGCTAACAATATTTTGCACTCACCAAACGTCTTTTATCTGGGGATCTCAATGTGCATTACAAACACCTAGAATAAGGGGAGGCATAGATAGGGCCTGTTCCCATGATGCTGAAGCCAATGGGAGTTTGGCTTGAAACAGACCTTAGGATCACGATTTTCAGAAGTGTTCAGTGATCTTGGGTGCCTCAACTTTTACGTGTCCAAGCAGAGATGCCTTAAAGCATCCTCTTCAGGAAGGGGTGAGTGTCCACCCTCTGAAAATCAGACCCCTTTTAGGTGTCTCAGTGTGGGTAGCCAAGCCTTGAGGCACACGCAGTTACTAGCCACTATTGAATATCTTGACCCAAATGACCTGACCAAAGAACACCCAGGAGCAACACTCAAAAGTCATAAGTCCCAGTCTCTTGCTGTGATCACAACTCATTCTCCGACTTCTGCTGCCTTCAGAGAATCAAGGTACAGATGACAGTTGAAATATTAGCCTGGGCCATATACCATAACTGAATCTCTTAGTTCAACTGGCAGCATTGGAAAGCCCATGTTACATTAACCTCAAAACAACATGTTGTTTGTGTGTTCTTGAGAGTGGTGGGAATTGAGCAGTCTGAGTTTTTTAGCTGTTTACTCAGTTGCTTACAGACCCTTATATAAAAACGACTTAGGTTCATGGTGAGGAATTTTTTGCCCTTGTTTTCCCAAAGGCATGCTTACACTTTTCAGCAGGTTTTCTTTTGTTTCGGTATCAAGCTTAATACAAAGTATGTCAATTAAAAAAATGAAAATAGTATTTTCAGAAGGTATTCAGATAGGGAACTCTGCGTGATTCTATTGATAATTCTTGCAGAGTTCTACATTAATACCATATCAGCAATAACCCCTAAACATTTTCTAACAGATCAGTACCCAAAACATTCATTTTGTCTTTGACAGCAGTGCTGGAAGTTCACTACTCAAGATATAGATTACTTCCCCTATATTCCTTGTGTTACATCAAGGCAATCTAATTGGCAGCAATACACTCTGTTCTAACACCTGGATTAGTGAAGGCCTTTGTCTCCTATTTATAATAGATAAAAGAGGATTTGAGCTTTTATAAACTAAATACAGATTACAGGACAAAGAGACCTTTCATTGTAAACAGATGAAACGTGTAGTTCACTCTTCCCTGTTACATAAAACATAATCAATTTTAGCTAACAGCTTTGGCGGCTTCCTTCCAAAACTTGTTCCATTCCCTTTATGCATCCTTCACTCTCTAACTGAATTGGAACATTTGCAAAGAGCTTGGTATTAAGCCCCAGACACCAGCAAAATAATTTTGGAGAAAAATAAAAGATGGATGGAGGTCTCGTTTTTCTTTTTCCATTGAGCCAGTGTCCAAGTCATACTACATTCTGCAGGCCCTAAATTTCTCCTCTAAAGGTTACAATATTCCCCACTGTCACAGTTATTTATCATATTGTGGGGAAATGTTTTTGCTATATGCTGGTAAATAGTTGCCATGTTTCAGCCCAACTAATGCTCCTTTTTTTATATTTTAGATTCTATCTGAGAGTGAAAATGGTATATTTATAGATTTTTGTTCTAAACAGGGCCAGGGATGATGTGTCAAAAACAGGGCTCAGAACAGATCTTTAATAAATTAAAACTTCCATGATTATCTATCTCAGTGGATTGTATTATCAATGTTGTTGATCTAAAGTTGGATAAAAAGTCAAACGGTTTGCTCGTATTGCTGTGGGACGGTTTTGTTATTAAAGCACTGGATCTGGGCCTCAAGAGATCTAATTCCCAGCTCTCTGAGACTGTGTGAATTGGGCAGCTCATTTAATCTCTCTGTCTTAGTTATGTGTGTGGAAAGTGCTGAGAGAGACTGCCGCCCATCATCAAACTAAAACCTTAAGAGATGCACAAGCAGATAAATTTGGGGGTTTTGTTTCCCTACCTCACAGGAATTTGGTGAGGATAAATTCATTAATATATGTCTGGAGCTGAGATACTGGCATGAGAACCTAAATAGTAGTCTGAGCAAAATTTGGACTTTCCATTGCACAAGAAGCTCTGACATTTCAACATTTTGTTTTACTCTCAAATCAGGGGGGAGAGTTGAAATTTCAGTTTTTTTCACAGAATGTAAGTTTAACAGGCAGTTCAGACGTGTCAAAATGAAATGTTTTGTTGCAACTGAATATGTCAAAACAAATCAATGTTCTGAAACCAAAATGTTTCATTTCAATTTGTTGAACTGACCCAAAACATTTCGTTTTGAGTCAGTTCAATGTTTAAACTGCATTTTTCTATAATGGTGAATTCTCTAGTTATAGTTCTGGAGTCTGATGCTCCCTTATTAGTCATGCATTCTCTCCCATGATGCCCAAAGTCATGTGACTCCCATGGTGCACCACACAGCTTGGTGAGTGAGGAATCCACATCGTATTATGGGAGATATAGTGCTCCAGGGAGTCCAACCTCTAGGAAAGAATGAGTGTTTGAGCTACAACTCTCATTATTCAACGTGCTGATGGGGAAATACAGTTTAATGTATTGTTAAACTGACTTGAAACAAACTGTTTTGATCATTTCAACAGAACAAAATATTCCAATTTGGATCAACTTGACAAAAAATGAAACATTTCACTTTAATTTTCTCGACGGAAAAATAAAAAACTTGTCACTAAACTTGAAATTTTGCAATGGAAAATTCCCAACCAACTATATGAGGTAAATATTTTGACATGATTGTGGTTGATAATACCCTCCCAGAGGTAGCTCGTCTAGCGTAAGAATGCTGGGTGGTGCTTGCTTTGGTTTTTCAGAGTTCAACACAAACCTCAGAGTGGAACAAAAAGGTAAACAGCAGAAGAAAAGGGACTAGATCTAGAGAAAATAGCCATATTATATAAGGATTGGCCACCCAATTTGCCATGTAGGCAATGCCTGTCTCCTTTTCCATGATAAAGAAGAATTTGAAAAGTATGCCTTTACTTAAAATATAGAACTAGAATGTCAGTCCCCTGTGGTTGTATCCATTATATCTCCATAGTAACGTAGACCATGAACTCTTGTGTTCCTGTACTAGTAGATACATGTACAATGTGGATCCTTATAAATACCTTGTTCTGTAGTTATTTCCAGGATTTTGTAAAATCCACATTCCAAGGGCTGGTGTCTGACTCCAAATATATGTATAGTTCATGTGACTTCCTTGAGCTTGTTTGTTCTATGTTCAACTGGAATAGGAATGATTGTGCCAGGTACAAGAATGCCTCACTGCTGTATATGCAGTTTGTGAGCTGAAGAGTTCATTTTACTCTTATCACAGAATCTTGGAGCTGGCTCTCTGTGCTTTGCTGCAGAGTCCCTGAAGCTGTTCCATGCTCTATCGCAATGTGCATGAAATTAATCTTTGTATTTTTAAATGTACACTTGGGTGCCACTTCAGTCTCCCTTTCAAAGTTTTGGTTTATACATGAGTGAAAGAGGGAGTTGGGAGGGAAGCAGCTTCCGGGACTGGAAGCCTTTGTTTGTTCTGCCCCCAGTGCTCAGGTTCTGATCCAAGGGACATTGACATAAATGGCAACACAACCATCAATTCCCCTGGACTTTGGATCAGGTGCTTGAGCAGGGAGTGGAAAAGATGTCCCAGTGCTGCTAAACACCCAGTTTGTCTTGTTCCATGTGCTCAAATTGCAGGTGGGGAAAGAAGCCACAGAAACTGGGCCTGGGTTTATGTGGAAAGCTAAAGCCTCAAGAAGAGGGGAGTGCTGAAGAGCTTGCCTAGGGTGCATCTTAAAGGACCCATAAGTGTCCTCATTGTTACAGGGTCATTTTTCCTCCTACCTAGGGGGTGAGCTCCCAGGGCAGGGAAAAATTGCTGCTTCCAGCCCATGATTGCTGCAAGTGATATATACATATGCACACTGACCATTCACATGGCACTCCTTTTATACATGGGTTAGTGACTGCTAGGACATGCGGGTGGCAGGGATTTAGAACACGTACAAACTAGAGAAGGTGATCCCTGTGTATGCTAGTCCTAGTGTAGCATGCAATTCTTTTGTTGTTCCTGTTCAGGAAATGACTGCCTTAAGCGTTAAAGAGCCAGAACTTTGTCTGACCCCATTAGTGCTCTTTGTAAACTATAGCAGCCACATTACTGGACAGTCTTGCTCTTGCAAACTGTTTCTCATAGACTCATAGACTTTAAGGTCAGAAGGGACCATTATGATCATCTAGTCTGACCTCCTGCACAACACAAGCCACAGAACCTCACCCATTTTCTCTCGTCTGTTACTGACTTTCTTAAAGCTTGTTTTGCTATGACTACAAAAAGCTTTTGAATTCTCTCGGCCCCCCTTTTCCATGGCAAATTGATACATGCGCATTGGCTGATGGGCTCCCAGACGGCTTGAATTAAGTTTTGAAATTTGCCGCTGTGTTTTACATAGTTTCTTATAGTGCATTCATCACCCCAGGAAAGGAGTTAAAATCTATTCCATCCCTCCTTACTGTTCTTGTGACAACTTGTAACTTGTAAGAAAAAAAGAGTTTTTCTTTGTGATTTCCCTCCTCCCCCCATTTTTCTTTCATCTTTGGTTTGCGTAGCTGCACTGAGCTATACAGGCCATTGCTGGCGAATCAGTAGCAAGTAAAATGGCTGGGTAAACAACTTTTGTTTTTTGTTTCTCACCTGGGAGTAATTTAGATCTTGTCCCAGACCAAAATCCCAGATCCAAACACTTACCAAAGCTGGGGAAGATTTGGTCAGGATCTGGCTCAGAACTATCCAGTTGATTCTTTACTCTATATGAACTGACCCTAATCCCCAGATCTGATCACTCCTGAATTTGGGGAAATTTCAGGTCCGTATTCAAACCTTTTAGATCTAACCGATCTCAAATCATCATGATAATAGCTAGCTTGTAACAAATGCATTGAATGTAACCAAGATAAGCGTTTGCTTTTTGGCAATGTGGTTTTAGTATTTGTTCACAATAAGTAAGGCAAGTTCCTGTGTAATACAAGGCACTTTATATACAATAGAGTATACTAGTGAGACTAAGAGTACGAAATGGACTGAAAAGGTGAAGTGTGGGATGTCACGGGCATGGTGTAGATTATGAACCTGATACTGATCTCTCTCATGTTTATTTAAACTAGGAATAACTATTGAAATCAATGATACTTCATTGCTCTAAACACACTATTAGCAGGATCAGAGCCAGACTGTCCACATTGGTAGAGGTGTTGCCTTCTAAAGTTGAGTAGCTGCAGACAATGAATTTAAACTCCATGTGACTTTATTGATGACAGGTTAGCTGTGTAGATTGTATGTCTGTTTGCACTTGGAAATGAATAGGAAGGCCATCTTAGTTAGACCAAGGGATCTATTTGTTCAGGGGAGTTAAAATGACATGAATGCATCACTATTTAAGACTAACTAGTGCCCATCTTTTTCAGTAATTGCAAAAAGCAAGAGGTGACAAGCAACCATTTTTCATACCTAACACATCTCTGGATGACAAGATGCTTGACAGTTGTTTCCAGTGAGTCCCTAACAAAGCAACAGTGAAAAGCAAGACTTCTTGCTAGCAGGTTTCCTGAATCAGCTGACCTCATGCAACTTGTCTCTATCACCTTCCCACAGTGGGACCAGATGTCCCAATGCAGAATGTAATATTACAATGAGAAAAAAAAATAGATGAGATGCTATGAAAGTTAATCTCCACTTTTGTCTAGCAGCAGGAAAGCTTCTGGCCATGCTACCTCAGAATTTAACAGTTTTGCTCCCAAGTCACTGTTTTCACATTCATTTTGGCAGTAGAAAAATTCATTTTAGCAGTAGAAAACTTCTCAAACATTGCTGAAGTGAAAATCGTTCAGAATGAGAGATCTTTGCATTTCACCCTTGCGTGATTGGCCATTTTTCCACAACTCTTTTTTTTGGTGTTGCCTGCTTTGTCATAACTGCATACTGCACAGCATTGTTCTGTGGCTATTCCTGCTGAGATCTAAGCTAGCCATGGCCCTGACATTCAGTGCAATGTAGAGGACTGTTCTGCGTAGCTCTCATTAATGTTAATGGAGTAGTAGTTGTGCATTCTGTCTCTGTATGTTGAGCTGATGATTTATCCCAGACTGCTATTGCTGTGACAACCTTAGACCCTGCAGCCCCAAAGCACATGTGTATCTCCCACCAGGTAACAAGAAAGTGTATGTTTCCTAGTTAGCCCATGCATTATTTATGCAATTGAAAATGCAGTCCCTTAAAAATTATTGTGGACTATGCATTTCTTGGCACTGCAGAAGGATGCGTAAGAGAATGTAGTGTGGTGTTATGAAAATCTGACATTTGGGAGGATATGGTATTCACAGGTTTGAGATGGCTACTGCTTTGACTCACACCTTGCACTACCTGTTACATTTCACCAGGATGAAGCTCCATTTTAAGAGTGATAAAAGCCTTTACTGGTGTTCCTTGTACAACGAAAGAAGGAATATAGAAAACTACCTTCCAAGAATACATCATCAATTTATATATATATATATATTCTGCTGCTACAAGCAGGGAATTTTTTTCAAAAGTAGGTGCTCAAATTGTATTTCCCTACATTTCTTGCAATCATTGCACATGTAGAATAAATAAGTGCAGAAGTAGCCCAATAGCACATGCAATATTTTGCGCACACAGATGGTGTGTGTAACGTGCTCATGGGTTGTATTGTTTTCCTTGGGTGCAAATTTGCCCATAGCTTATATTAAGAGACAACACGTAATATTGCAGTGTGAAGACAGATCCTCTGAAGACTGTCTATTTGGGCATTTTCTGTTCCTAATACACACATTTCTACAATCTTTACTCTGTGGCCCTTCTCATTTGACACTTCACACCAAAGGCAGAATGGGAAAAAAAGTCTTATTTTGGTGAAATTTTGCTTACCTAAGCATAGTCTGTTTTCTGTTACTGCACACAACCACATGCATAATCAACAGGAACTCGCCTAGCATGCTCAGCCATGTGGACTTCAGGTGAGTTATGGTACCTCAGGATACTCTCTGTGGTGAGCAAATATTTAATGCTTTGAATGCATTCTCTTCATGATTAGTCCTCAAGTGTCAAGAGCATAGCAAATAGAACTAACTGGAATGTGGATTAGCTTACTGGATGATGTAGTCTAAGTCAATGAGTCTAAGTCAAAGTTAGAGTTCTATGTCATTGTCATCGTTGTCATCCAGGCAAATCCTAAAGGGACATAGCATTCTTACAGATTGAATGCCCCGGCATCAATCTCTAGCTAGGTTCTTGAAATGATCTGGCTGGATGTTCAGTCTATGCCCATCATTGGTAACCTTATTGCGCTACTGAAGCTTTAGGTGATCATGTGATTGCTGGCCATGTAGCAGTATTCCGTTGTAAATGTCCTTTGTAATTCATTGGTCTCCCATCCTAATAATAGGTCTTTACCAAGAAAGCCACCAAAACCGAACCATTGCTGATAGAGGCAGTTGCTGGGGCCAGCTACAAATATCCTCATTACTCATCTTGGCTTGCCACTAGATATAGAGCAGATGGCAAAGATAATGAGAACTGAAAACATGAATCCAGTGTCCTTCAGCCTTCCTCAGTGCTCACTTTTCAGTGAAGTGCAATAAAGTTGGTATATCTGCAGCTTTACAGAAAGCTTTTTGTTATATTGGCTCTGTGGAGGCCATTGATGAGTCTGGAACATGGAGGTGTTTGCTACCATACAAGCATCCACATCTTTTGAGCATCCTCCAGCACTGTCTATGATGCTTCTCAAGTATTTGACAATAGACACCTGCTCGATATTCCATCAGGACAGGTTAATACTGAACTGGTTGTTGTGCAGAGTTGGAGGCTGTTTGATGGTTATAGCCAGGAACTTCAGTCTAATTTCATGATCAAACCAATGTGCACTGCTTCTTGCCTGACCAGATCAGTTATCAACAGCAGTGATTTCCAAACTGATCCAACAGGTGTATAACAAGGTCTCTGCAAAATGGCGTTCAAGTCAATGTCACTGATGGCTGCCTTTTCAAGCTCATCCGTCAACCAACCAATGCTGATCCAACAACATAGGTAGCAGGGCGCAGCCATGTCCAACTCCTATGGAGATGGAAAACCACGGCATGGATTTATACTTGGAACTCAGCTAATTTAGGGTCTGATCCAAAGACTTTGGAAATCAGTGGGAGGCTTTTCTTTGGCTGACTGACTGGAGTATTGGATCATGTCCATGGTTGGGTATCCTTTCTGAGTAGCAAGATAAATCATCTGCAAGGCAGGAGAATAAATTAGGTGGGCCCCTGATTCTGTGCAACCAGCAATTCCATGTAGTTTTATAAATAATTGCATATGAAACAGCACTTTTAGGGGGGTGTAGTATAGCAAATATGTAATATGGAGCTAGGTAAACTATTTGGCTAAAGGTGGTTCCTGTATTGGTGCTAATGAGAGAAGAAGTATTTAAATTTGTATGTAGAGAAGAATCAAGATAGCGTGTCCTTGCTTTGCAGCTGAATGTCTGACAGGTAGTATTATAGTGGAAGGTTTGCAAAGGCTGCTCTTGAGTGTGACTATTCCATGTTATGCTAAACGCTGTCTAAATTTTCCACCAATGTACATTTGGAATGTTGACAGAAACAGAAAAATTGCAAAACACTCCTAGAAGGTGAATTTCACATTGGTAATTGTGAGGATTCACCTTGGAAACAGAACAGAAATACATGGTGTGACCTATATGTCCTATCAATTCAGCCAGGGTATCTAATATGCAGTGGGGTGGTAGCTATGTCGGTCCCAGGATATTATAGAGACAAGGTGGGTGAGGTAATATCCTTTATTGGACCAACTTATCTTGGTGAGAGAGACAAGCAACATGGAGCTTGAAAACTTGTCTCTCACCAACAAATAAAAGATATACCTCACACACCTTGTCTCTCTAAGGTATCTAAGACCTGTGATTAAATGCTTGCAAACCAGCCACAGACCAAGAAATATTCACAAACTATTCTATGTCTAACTTCAAGTAATGTTTGATGTCTGTTGGAAGTATGTTAAGAAAATGAGACACTTCACAGGCAACTTGCAAACAGAAAAGAGGTGAAATTTATTAAACATTTCTTACCAATTACTCAGCTGTATCAGATTGAGAGTATTCCAGGGTACTCTCCGTACTTACACAGAGTCTGGTGAACTGCTACATGTCCAACTTTGCCAGTCCCTGTCTCATTTTACAGGGTATGGTGTTCTGGTCCATGTTCCGTTCTTAGACAGCAATGCAGTCAGGGAATTTGGCCCCCTGAGCAATGGTAGCTCTTGACTGCCCTTTACATCTCACTGGACTTTTATGTTCCTACTCTTAGTACAATTTGTTTCAGGACATCTGTTCCCACTGTGGGAAGATGGCAGCAGGTAGCAATGTGAGACCTATTAATGATTCTAAGTTCATTCAGGAAATCTGCCAGTCTGACAGCCCTCCTTCCCTTGTCATTTGGTTAGGAATTCATAGGGTAAAGAATGTTTGTAGCCGAGGGATTGATCCCATACAGCATAATAGCATGTTAATTAGGGAAAGTGGTTGTTTGAATCACGTTCGCTGGCTTGAACATCATAACTTCTGACTCCTATTTTTTCCCTGAGAGGACATGCCAACCCTTCCTTTTAAAACTATTGGACTTATGTTATCACTAACACACCCCCTTTTATTTATTCTATACAATAAAAGTTTTTTGCAGGATGAAGAGTTTAAACACACTTTTCTTGCCATTCTTTGCCTTTATTGGACAGATCTTTGCTCGACTGGGTTAAATCTTCAAATATTAAAAAGGAGTTTTGTATCCGTGTCTAGTACGATACAATGCGTTTTATAAATACCAACAGGTGTCAGTAGCTAGAAGTTGCACACACCTGTGATGTGCTTGGCATTTTGTAATATACAGCAGGACAATGGATACCATTTCACAAATAATGCCAACATTTATAGCTTATCTACTGAGACACATTAAAAATATGCAAATCCATAGAAAAGGAGGATTTGGGAAGTTAATAAATCAAGCCCCTCGGATAAATTGTCCTGGATTCGATTGGATGATTGGATCTAAATTTGTAGAGTAAGAATTCCAACTCAGGAGTTTGAGTATACTGAATTTCACATGCATTTTTGGCATGATTTTTTGCTCTATTTTAGAAGTATTTAATTCAATAAAAATACTGCAGATAGGAACTATTCTTTTTAATATGCCTGATATTTGAAGAGGCAGTTAATCTCCAGTATCTATTTTGATAGCTTTTACCCTGTAACACAAACAAATCAAGCAGCCAAAACCAACAAAAATACCCCAAGTTATTTTTACCCTGATGAAAGTGAGAGGAGCCAGAGACCTCATGAAAACCTGCCACTATTGATTTTTCCATGGAAGGCCCTCATAGTCTACAGTGATGGACGGCAGTATAAAACTCGAAGGTGGGTAGGTTTGCTTTTCAGTGGTTATGTAATATCATGTATAGGGGAGAAGCTCTTTTTAAAAAGTTGTATTTTTAAAAGAAAATCCTCCGGGTAACTGTTTACTTTGCGTTCCAGAAGGGTAGCAGTGTTAGTCTGTTTTTAGCAAAACAACAAGAGTCCTGTGGCACCTTACAAACTAACCAATTTATTTTGGAATAAGCTTTCATGGGCAAAAACCCACTTCGGCAGATGCATCTGTGATCTCTTGGGAATACTGGTCCACAAGCATGAGGGAAACAGCCGAGGAAGGAAGGATTGTTGAGTTCCCACCTTTTCTCTTAGCCTAGAATGGTGGTCGAATAATTGTGGGGTTCCTGGGTGTGGAGCTGACCCCATTTAAGTTTTCCTCTTGATGCCTTTTCAGAGGAGGAGAAGAAATTGGAGATGCTGAGAACATGGAGCAGAGAGTGCCAAAATGTTTAGTGACTCATTTGACTCTACGCCTGCTCCTCTTCAGAAGGAGGAGGAGGTTATCACTTAATACAGAAAAGAACATAACAGTTGAGAAAAAAATTCCTTTTTGAATCAAGAGTCTGTGGCTTTGTATAGCAAAGAAAACAGGAATCCTGTTCATTCTATAGACAGTGATTTGTGGCAGTCTGAGAAGAACTGGTAGAAAATGGAAGGCCCCAAATTACCTCAGTGAGGACAGAGAAAAAAGACAAAGGAATCAAGGTTTAAACATGAGAAGGAAATAACAAAATGATATTCATTTTGGTATATTGCAGGCTAATAATTCTGGAGAAATACAGTTTGAAAATTCAGGGGAGACCATATTTGTAAAGTGGTCATGCCGACAGAGGCCTCTGAGTGATAGTGGATACCATACAACTGAAGACCACCTTTTCTACGTAGGTGTTTTTAACACACAAGTCATCGTGATATCTGAGCCCACAATTCAGTGTGGTTTCATGAAAAGCCAATGCAATATTGGGTACGTGTGCAGAGGCATCATGTGAAGAAGCCAGGTGTGTAATATTTAAGACCCTCCCACACTTAAAATACAGCAGTCAGTACGCACCATTCAATAACAAAAAGGGGAAATTAAGAAAAGAAGGAAAAATGACTAAGGCTCTGAAGGGGAAATATAGAAAGGACCATGTATTATTCTGTCTTGGTTAACTGCCAGCAGGCAGGAAGGGAAGATATTCTAACAGTGTACAAGTTTTTATATTCATATTATATGCAGGTTTTTGTATTAAAGCCAGATGCCTATTAACCGGGAAATGAAATAGAAGTGAATTGGATCCTATAAAAGCCTAGATCTAGAGAAAATCTGTCATTGTTGGCGATATCATCCATGGGGATGGTGGGAAGAATAGGGATGTATGGTGAGCTCCACCAGGGATTGTTCTGTAAGTCCCGGCAAAAGGCTGGTACTAAAATCAAACAAATGTTCTGCGTGGCTTGTCTGAATGCTTAAGGTTTAAAAAAAAAAAATCTGAGACATTCTGTAGATTCCCCCTGGTGCTTCCATTCCTGCCAGTACCCTCTTGCTATATTTTCTCACTAGACCACTGTTTTCTCTTTAAGAACTTTCTTTTGAAAAGGAGCTCCTGCCAAATCTCCTTCACAGTGGTTTCCATTGTGAAATTCCTTCTGTTGTTTCCTTGCATGATTTGCTAGAAAACACTCCCCTTTCTTTCCCTGCATGCTTGGCAGCCTCTTTTCACTTTGGAAAACTGGGTGAAATCCTGGCTCCAATGAAGTAAATGGGAGCTTTTGCTATTGACTTCAAGGAGGGTAGAATTTCATACCTAGCATCTGCTTAGAATGGTCATTAGGTAAGAGAGAGAAAATGGACCTGACCAGCTGAGTCCATTTTATGCATCTTACACTGTAACACAATTAAAAGCACAAGATCAACTTCAGCACCATTGCAAACACACATGCAAAATTGTTACTTTAATGAAAATGGACACGATTATACAAGGGTGTTTTTTAAGCTTATACCAGTAAGACATACTAAGAGGGCATTACAGACAATTGAGTGGAATAAGAATTAGAACTTGGACAACTGAAAACCTCTCTTTGACATTCTTTTTAATTAAAAGAATGAGTCTAACCAAGATAGATATTATCATTGATTTTTATAAAAAGATTTTCAAGCAAACATGCAGTGTCACCACACTGTTTTATAATATAGAGAGAACCATTTATTCTGTTGTATAACAATTCACCAGTAATCATATTTTATCATTTTTTCTGTATAATAAAAAATAAAGATGAAATCAATGTCTATTATATGACACAGTTTCAAGGTTGAAAAGTATTAAATCTTTGTGTTAATATCTTTCCTTGTGCGCATTAATTTAGAAGTAATATAAATTCAGTTCAAATACATTTTGGACCTAAAATGATTAACACTAGGTCCTAAATGTAACAAAGGATTTTAGCCATTCTGAAGCCAATCTGAAGAACATTGACAGTAGCCAATACATATTAATAGTTTATTTTAATTTGCCAGAAACTAAACTGTGAAAAATTGTAAAACTGGTGCATGAACCAATTACATTGGAGCATAAGGCGCAAGAGTCTTGCGGCTCTAGCTCTAGCTTTCAATCCAATAGAAACTAATCTGGCCTGAAGGCCCCATACCAATTAGATGGCTTTATAAGGTCAAAATAAAAGTTGAATCATTTTTGTTGGCTCTGTTGCTTAGAGTCATTTAACAAAAATTACAGAGTAGAGTTGCTTTAACGATGAGACACATCAAAACTGGGAAAGTGAAAATGGAAGTGTCAGAGCCATCAGAAGACTCAGTTGTAACTAGGTTATGGCTGAATTATTTGAATGCCTGAGTGGTGGGAAGCAGTATGACAATATTACAGCTTATTACTTTACACGTTGCCAGTGCTTCAAGGTGACTAGAGCATAAAAACAGCAGCTATCTCTGCTTATTAAGATTTAATCCTAGTTTTAAAGTGATTGCAATGGTATTTTTTAAAAATGGTCTCCCTCTCTCTTACTTTCTTTATTAAAGAAGTTAAGCTCTTGGATATCTGATGTGATAATCAATAAGTGGCAGATGTAAAGGCAAGTGATATTTGTTGATGATGTACACAGACGAGTGTACTTAATATATATCTCACACAGTATTAAAATGAAAATGAATCCTATTCATTACTGCTATTTCAGCATACAGCAATTAATTGTGTATTGAGGTACTTATACATATGCAATTATTCCTTCCTGCCTTTAAGCAGTCTATGTGTGCAAGTGAAGCAGTTGTAGAGCATAGTTAACTAAGCGATAGCTGAAACTCAGCATGCATGCTAACAATCATAACATGCAAGATGCAGATAGTATTACTTATGCTAGTGGAACGGCTTGTGGTTACTGGACAAAAATTTTTTCTGCTCCTGGGTTATACTCACTGAAGTCAGTGGTCTTACATGGGTGCATCCTTAGGGAAGAAGTTGGCCTATTGTGTTCTACTGTTCATGGTGAATGAAATAGAAAAGTCAGCATTCACACATACATAATAATAAGGCTTCTGTATGAACATGTGGGTATGTGTACCCTCCCTGTAACATTAAGTGACAAGATATAGTAAATATGGAGTCAAGGATGTCATCATGTTGCCCTTAACTCTCACTGATGGAGATAAAAAGAACCAGATGCAGGTGGATACCTGTAATTCTGAGATCTCCCTATGCTTCGAATGCCCTTTGACTGCAGGGGGTGTTTGCCCCACGATAGTTTGTAGCATCTGGCCCAAAGTGTTATCAAACCATCCTTTCCATTTGGCTTCATATTGGTTTGCAAAAGTTTACAGTGACAGCAGAAACCTGCAAGTTTTGACCTAGTTTTGGTTTAAAACTGTTCAACTGTGTGTGTGTTTTCCTCTAAAATTTGGCTCTGCTTCACTTGAAATACGGCTCAGGTGCACCAAATGTTCGTCTGCATTTGCTCAAAGGTTTGTGAGCCACAGCAAACCTTGCAGTGAGCAAGCTTGAGTTTTCTGTATGTTACCAACTTAGCGAGGCTGCAAATTCTTTGTATTGTTTGGACAAAATAGATGAAAACTTTCATTTTCTAATGGAATGGAACTTTCGTTTGGGATCTCCGTGTCAGGCCATCAAAGCTTTTTCTGGATGGGTTCTTCAAACCTTTCACTTAGCACTAAGATGCTCCTTTTCATTGGCTGAAGTACAAAGGAAAATCTTGCTCCCATCAGGAAATTATGAACAGGCTATTTTATACTTGCATGAGTTATTTGCTGAATGTTGTCAGCCATTGTTCAGTGATCTAAAAATATAACTTGTCAGAATCTTTTTTAAATTTTTTTTTTATTGCTTGCATGTCTATTTTCATATTTCATTAAGAAAGTTTTGCTTAACCCTACTTTAAACCAAAGCAGAATCTTGGCAGAATTCAGCTTGGATGCCAATAATTTAAAAACAAACAAATGGTTTAATTTTTTAAAATAGTTTGATGAAGAAAAAAAATGTTTAACTCTCAGTCTAATGTGTGATGTGCCAAGGAGAAGTCTAGAGAGAGATTTTACCAGACAAGTTATAAGACCCTGGAAATAGAGAATTATAGTGCAAGTCCTCACACCACCTTAATAATGTTGCAAACAGCAATGCTACAATGCAAAATGGCTCTTATTGCAGTGGTCTAAAGCTACTGCTGTTTTCTTTAAGGCAAACATTGTTTTTGTGCCCTACAGATAAATCCCATTATAAGCTTTGATCAAAGCAAATACACTCACTTTGAGGCTTTGGGCACATGTAAATTGCTTTGTTATACCCATGCATTTGCATATATTTTCAAGGAGACTTGGTCTTTCTGAAATGGTGGCTTTTATTTTTGTTGGTGTATTGAATTTAAAATATCTCTAATGGTTTTCTGCCAATGAGGAGGTAAACATTCCTCCATCAAGAAAATCTATACCACAAATAAACCTAAACTCAGTTATTAGCAAACGCTCTGTAAAAGGGCCACTCGGGGGTGCACCTATGCATTTATTTGCTGTTCTGTGCACTGTCAAATTAAACAGTTGCTACCTGGGGATGGCATGACACTCCTGGAATTATTGTGCATAACATATATAAAATTCGCAGCTTGACAAATTATGGGATTTCAGTCTTGGTTGTATTCTTCCATTATTGTGTTCTTATATATCTCTCTGCTTAGTTTCAGGAATTAAATTGGATTAACTTTCTCTCTTTCCCAATTAATAGCATGGTTGTTATTGTCAATGTGGGAACATCTGGCATTTTAACTGACAGAAGACTTTAGAAACACCAGATATGAACGAATGAAATCCGTCTCTATAGTGATTATTTTTCAGTGTATAGTAGCTTAGACCATGAATTTCTCTTTCCTTTCTTGCTTTCCTTCATTATTTAGGTTTGTTAATTCTTCAGATGCCTGGGCTAGATAATGATGGCCTTCTTTATTGAATAGCCCTTTGTAATTAATGTGGCACCTGTGGGTTTGAGACTTATAGCTCATTAGGCAGTATTCTGTACTTCTAAGATATTTGAGGAAAATATTTTTTATCTGTCAAAGATCTCAATGGCAAATTAAGGTCACTGCTGTCTCTTTGGCTGGTTGACAGTATAAATAGGTTTTTCATTAGTTACTTTAAGAGCAGTTAATTTCAGAAACAGCTTTTTGTTCTCAAATGTTACTCAGCTAATTGTTTAAAATGTCCTATAACTATACATAGGGTTTGTGTATTTAAAAGGTAAAGCATGTGGCCTTTGGTTTAACTATGTTTTCTCTGCTATGATGAATAGAGGATGTGTATGTTCTTATGCAAGTCACAGTCAATGGAATCTCCTCCTTTACCTACACAGGATTAGGGAAGGCCTACTATGTCTCCCTTTCCTTCCATGAACTAAGGGAAGGAGTACAGTGGTCCCTTCCCACTCATCCTTTTACTCTTCTGATCTGCTTGTTGACAGTGCTAGTGGGGAGAACTTAAGGAGCTGTCTATATCCCTTCACATAGCAAAAGGAAAGAGTGTGTGAGACTTGTAATCAGCCACCCTGCACCAAAAGAGAGAGCTGCTTTTCAATCACAGGTGAATGATATGTAGCTCATAATTGGGGGTATTGGTTACTCCTGATGTATCTAATAGTTATTTCCAGACTCCTGCTCATCTGACTAATCTATCTGTTTTGGTTTTCGTACTATACCCATCTTCACAGTATCTGAGCAACTATCTTTAACGGCGGGAGCCTGGTCTGGTGGTTAAGGCACTACTAGTCTGAAATGTAAGAGATTGCAGTTCCGTTTCCAGCTCTGGCACAGACTTCTTTTGTGATCTTGAGTAAGTCGCTACAATCTCTTTCTATGCCTCAGGTAGGTGGGGAGAAAAATATTTCTCTTCCTCACCAAGGTGGTGTGAGGCACTTGTATAGTACAGGGATGAGTGACTTGGAAAGCCTTGTTTTTTAAAACCCCAAAATAAAATAAAATAAAATGAATGAATTCAAACATGGAAACCCTCCCCCAAATTTGATAAATTTTAAATCAACTCATGTAATAGTGAGGAAATCTATTGCCCGTTTGAGGACGAGTACATACCCAGCTGAAGAGTTAGCCTGTCATGTTCTTTGAGTTTCAGATGAGGTTGATAGGAGTCAGTAACAATCACATAAATTGAGGGACGAGGCGGAGTGAAGAGCTATCAGAGCTATAGGGTTAGATTCAGGATGGAAACTGGTGTAATCTGAAATGCAGACAGACAGAAAGGTCTCTTCAGAATGCAGTGATGTGGTGGGCGAGGATGACAGGCATATTAATGATGTCAGAATGATCAAATGTACTCCAGCTCTTCGTAAATCAATCCTCTGATGTTACTGGGAAGAATTAAGTTAAATTAGATGTAGAGCAGATTCAAGACATCTAGTGTAAAGCTGTGTTGAAGTTTGTTGTTCTAAATAGCTTTAGCAGCACAGCTAATGCACATGCAAGGCGGAAACCTGGCTTTCAAAGAAGGAATCCGAAGATCTTTCCTTCTCCTTAAAATGCTGAGGGAATAGCAGATTGCTATTCCATTATCTTGGGGGCAAATACTAGTAGGAATGGAGTTGGGAGAAGGTTACTATTATAAATCTAGCAGCGCACAGTGGCAGAAGGGTGTCAACATAGATCTGCCAGATGGAGCATGCTAAAGGGCAGCCTGCTGAGCAGACAAAGCAGCAAGCTTGCAAAGCCAAGCACACTGAGTGCACCAACTCTCTCAGGAAAAATGGAACTGCGAAGGCTATTATAGAATCCTAGAAATGTAGGGCTGGAAGGGACCTCAAGAGGTCATCAAATCCAGCCTCTTGAGCAGAGGCAGGATTAAGTAAACCTAGACCATCTCTGATCAGAGTTTGCATAACCTGTTCTTAAAAAAGCTTCCAGTGATGGGGATTCCTCAACTTCCCTTTACAGTTAGAAGGTTTTTCCCAATATCTAACCTAAACCTCCCTTGCTGGAGATTAAATCTGTTACTTCATGTCCTACACACAGTGATCACGGAGAACAATTGATCCCCATCCTCTTTATAACAACTCTTAAAATATTTGAAGGTTGTTATCAAGTTCTCAGGACTAACACACACTTTTAAAAAACTTTTTCTCATAGGTCATGTTTTCTAAGCCTTTTATCACTTTTGTTGTGCTCCTCTGGCCTCTTTCCAATTTGTCCACCTCTTTCCTAATGTATGGTGCCCAGAATTGGACACAGTACTCCACCTGGGGCTTCACCAGTGCCAGGTAGAATGGGACAATTACTTCCTGCTAACAATCCCAGAATAGTAACCTTTTTCACAACTACATCACATTATTGACTTATATTCAGTTTGTGATCCACTGTAATTCCAAAATCCTTTTCAGACGTACGATTGTCTAGCCAGTTATTCCCCAATTTGTAGTTATGTATTTGATTTTTTCCATCCTAAATTTAATACTTTGTGCTAGCCTTTGATTTTTGTCCTGTTTGATTTAAGACCAATTCTTCAATTTATCAGATTTGTTTTGAATTTAATCCTGTCTTCTAAAGTGCTTGCAACTCCTTGCAGCTTGGTGTCATCTGCAGATTTTAGAATCATGTTGTCCACTTGGTTAATGAAAATATTGCATATTGCATAGCACCCAGGACTGACTCCTGCAGGATCCCCCTAGATATGCCCTCCACGTCTGATAGCAAACCATTCATAACTACTCTTTGAGAATGTTCTTGCAGCCAGTTGTGCACCCACTTTCTGGTAATTTCATCTAAGACCACATTTCCCTAGTTTGCTTATGAGAATGACATGCATATAATTAAGCAATGGGCAAGGCATACATGGCAAGATACTATAGAGCTATAGCATGGGTAATATATAACAATTTGCCGATGACAAAATAAATAGTATTGGGCAAAGTTGCATAAAATAAGATATTTTATAATGGGCATAACATTCTCTTTTCTTGTTCTCTCAGATTTTTTCTTCCTGTGACTCATAAGTCATTAGCGGTAGAAAGAGGCAAATCTGTGGCTGTATTTCTATCAGTATTTTTAGGGTCTTCAGTGGTCATCTTAGAGACTAATGCTGATCATGGTTTGTGGTCTTTGCTATCAGGCGTTTTAAAAGAACAGGTACAGTAGCTTTTGCTGATACGGAAATTAGAGGGCATAAATAATGCCTCTAAATTGCAAACTTTCAAGTTTATAGCTCCATGCACAATGGCATTATGAAGTCAATTTTAATAAATCCTCTCCTTTCATCTTCTGCATGACGACTTTCCTTGAAGATCTTACCCTGGCTGCAATTTTCCACTTTGCCAGCTAAACGAATGCATACAGGCAGAACATTCATGGCAATTGAAAGGTTAATGGTAGGACAAAATAGTGACATCTATGTAATTTTATGAGGTTGAAACTCGGAGATCTTCTGTATTATTGGCTCTTTTATATAAGAAAAGTTAACAGATTTAAGTACAAAGTAAACTACATGAGTGCATGCTGCTCATTAACAAATGAAGAGAATGTGAAAAGGGCTACAGCAAGGAATGCTAATTTGTTGCACTGCTAAAGTGCCTTCCATATAAAGCTCTCAAAGTACTTTTAACATTAATGAATTGATTCTCAAGTATCCCTAGAGTTTAGGTGAGGATTAAATATCACTAATTTACAAATAGGAAGCTGAAGTGCAGAATGGTAAAGTTACTAATCCAAGGTCGATAGGAAGTCTAGGGCAGAGCTGAGAATAGAACTCAGGTGTCTTGATGCTCTAACTACAAGGCATTGTTTTTCTTTCAGACTGTACACTTTATAAGACAGGGATGGTCTTCATTTTTTGCACGGTACTGAGCACATGATCAGCACCAAGCAAACAAACTAAAAATAATCAGACAGAGTCATAGCCACACATCACATACCAATTTTATTTTAGAAAAGTCCTCCCTCAGTCAAATACAGATTTCTTGGTTGAATGCCAATTATGGGATAACTATATTTTTAAAAGGAAAAGAAAAGTCCAGTGTTCTCAGAAAATCACACACCTGAAAGGGGTCAAATTCTGCTCCAGTAGGACAACTTCAGTTATCTGGAAAGCTGCATGAACATAAAAAGAATGAAAGAAAGATTTTATAATGGTTTAAATTACAATTTCACCGATGTCTGTATTAGCTGCTGTAGGTTCTGCAACGTTCTTGATAACATTTGAATTCTTTGTATATACAAGCATATTTAGAGGAAGCCATTTCAGTATAATTTAGTATTTACATTTTGCTGCCACTGCTGTGCATTCCACTTTGCAGACATATAAAAAGACCAGGATCCTTGCCCAATGGAATTTACAATCTAAATCAGACAGAAAACCAATAATAACAGCTGATGGTAAGAAGAAGGATTGAGGAGCGAAAAGACAACAGCAATAAAGGAGATGGGAAAATAGATATTGGGAGTGTGTTTCGCCCTACCCCAAAGGAAAACAGGTCAGACCAGTAATAGAAGTGGTTGAAATTTTTCACACAGAAAGTGTTTTTATTTTATTTTTGTTAGACTATGGCCATTTTTCAAAATTAATACTTTGAGTGGAAAAACTGGACTATATGGACATTTTCCATTTTTTGTGACTCTATTGATACCTTTATCAAAATATTTGTTCACGTTACTGAAATTTCAGTTTTTCAGTAAGAAAGCATCATTTTTGGCTATCTTAATTGGAACTTTTTTAAATTAAATGTTTGGTTTAAAAATGTCATGGAGCCATTTTCTGTTTTTTCCTTTTAAACCCTGTGAAACATAAACCACTAATTAAAAAAAATTGCAATTTTTATTCCACTTCTTCTTCTTCTTTTTTTTTTTAACCAGATCTAATAGTTTTATTTTGAATATAATAGGCATAATTTTCAGAAGTGCCTCTCTGACTTAGGCCTGACCTACAGACAGTTTTCATAGTGATGTAACGATTTTGGGGAAGACTGATTTTTGGTTGGTTGTTTTTTGTAACCTGTTTAGTTATATCAGTACAACTAGTAGCGTAGGTTCAATTATGCTGGACGCACTTACTCTATCTATGTCTATATTTATGTGATGCCTTATGCCAATATCGCCTATTCCCCTTACCTTGTGGAAATAAGCTATACCAGCATAAGCGCAGTTACACTGGTATAACAGTGGTCCCCACTAGTGTGGTTGTACCACTTTAACTATTCCAGTATAGTGTAAATGTTACCCAGTATTTCTTATATATTGTTTTGTTTATGGCCAGGAGCTTGTGTGCAAATTAGGAAGCTAGCTGAGTGTAGCAAGTCTTGAGGGGGTAATTTGGAAGAGGATAACAAGACCACAATGGGGATGTAAGAAAATGAAAGTAGGCAGAAGATAGTGCTCAAGGGAGGGAGAGATGGCGGAGTGCACAAGAGGAAGGAAGAGCCAGCATGAAGGTAGGAGTAACTAAAGGTCTGCACACCATCTGTGATACAGAACTTCCATTGCTCTGTCAGCAAAGCAGTTACAGGGATATGCCATTTGGGTTTATCCACACTGGGGTTATGTTTGAAACCATTTTTAAAGACAATCCAGGAAAGTTTTAACATGGTTGGTACCACACCTTCCTTATCTAAAGACTATGTCATAGCCATCTTTAGATGCACTTTTGTTGACTACCAGCTATCCTATTTTTTAAAAAATGAAATAAAACAATTACCACCATGTCTCCAGTGCAAATGGAAATTGACTTGGGAAATGGTAGCTGAAAGCGTAGTTCATGCTGTACCATACCCTAGGTCAAAATGTCACTTGAACCTAAATTAGTTGGGGATGTTAGCATCATAGGCTGGTAGAAATACTTCACATTGTCAGTATTCAGAATGGATATTCCACACATTTTCTCTATGAATGTTGTTTCCTTTGAAATTAAGGCAGTTTTTCTGGAAGCAGGGTAAAAGGAAAAAATAATATGGAAATGCATCCAATATACCACAGATATTGATTGGCAAAAATGGCCTATGATTTTATTCAAATTACTATTTCTGTGAAAAGAATTCACTCGGTCATTTTGCATTTGCTTTTCAAAAAAGGAGTCAATTGACCTTCAACATAATATATTTAAGAAACATGATCAAACTCTGTGTGTATAAGTTTATATGTTTACGTGCATACCTGTTGCTGTTTGAGGCATGGAACCATCTTTTTGTTCTGTTTTTGTACAGAGTCTAGCAAATGAGGTCTTGGCCCATGACTGGAGCTCGTAGGCACTATGGTAATATAAATAATAATAATATAGCTATATAGTTACACTATGTATTTAGTTGCCCACTAATTTCAGCATCAGTTTTTCAGGTCCCAAAGGGCTCCAAGGAGTGTGAAATTATTTTAAGTTCCTTCTGTGATTTGGAAATCCTCCCTGTAGGATGACCTTGATGAAAGAGCATGTTAGCTTTTTGAAACAAACATTACAGGTGATTTAAGTGAGGTGATATTTTCATATCCAATTATTTAACAATGTCAGAAGAAATATGCACTAACATGTTTAGTAAATACATGTTGCAGTTATATTAGTTGTATACCATAAAACTTTTTAACTGTCAGTTCTGCCTTTGAATATGCGCACACATCACCTATTGATTTAAATGGGAGTTGTGCATGTGCATGCAAGGCCAGGTTTTAACTCTAAATGCTTTCATTCTCAGAATATGGCTTCTATTTACTAGCTGACTTGTTAGAAATTACAATTAATCAAACATTTCTAATGTTAGTGTATCGGGGACAAGAGGATGGGTCAGGTAATGTTCTGTGTAACGGAACCCATCTAGATCCCTTCTTCCTGCACCTCTGCTTAATTCTTTGCTGAAGGATAGGTCGCAGTTATTTCTTTCCAGGATTGTTCAAAAAGCATTACACGGAGTTAAGCCTCAGGGCTATAGTAACTAAAACTGTGATTAATGGATGTTAATTTTTCCCAGTCAATTTCAAAGAGAGAGCACCATACACTTTCTTACTAAAACATACATTTAATACACACAAAACACATTGTACCTAGTAGAAAACATTGTAAATGGTATTTGGAGTATTATGAATAACTTTTAAACAAAGCTATTAGACTGTAAATCTATTGGTGTTCCTTATACAGACTCTCCCCTTTTGTTGCTGTTACAAACATTCAAATACAAGGTTTAAATGTAACATTTTCCATACTTTAGCACTCACCACAAAACATATTCCCCTCTGATCTTCTCTTGGAGATGATTTCTCAGTCTTTATGGTATAACCATGATATGTAGCATGTCACCTGGACTCTTCAGAGCTTGAGAAATGGTGGTGTCCGAGTCTTTCCACACATTTTAGAGCCCTGCCAGCAAACAGTCTGGGAATCTCTACAGCTCTCAGCATTCCAGCCTTTGGGTCAATAGCTGACTAGCCCTCTCATTTGCTGGTGAAACGGAAGTCTATAATCTATATCCTAAATGGTACAGAGATGAGGATCAGAATATAAAACATCCATTCCCTAGTTCTCTATAAGGCTTTACCTCTTTAGGGCACCATCTTCTCCTCATAAACCCAGCTAAGCCAGGCAAGAATTCACAGACCCGCACCTCACTAAGTGCTGCCCCTTTCTCTCTCTTATCAACTGAAACAAAATCCTAGTTTAAAGCAGTTAGCTAATAATGCAATGCACGTTCCATAGGCTCTGTAGACACTAGGGGTGGCAAACGGTCTTCTCCCCAGCTCTCCCTCTTAGTCTATAAAACACAACACAGTGGGCCAAATATCATCATAATGGAAGGCTTCCTTGGTAAATAGAGCTGGAATAGCACTGGCCTGTATCCAAAGTGCTCCAGGGAATGGGACCCAGCAGACACAGCTCTTGTTCATGGATGGATCAGCTGCTGAGTCCACAGAGCGATCTTTAACTCTTGTATGTATACCTTTCCCCCTTGTGCTCTGATTGGCTCAGCTCTCAAAGGGTGACTAAGGTGTGCCTTGCCAGATGGTTTGCCAACAACGAAACCTTGCTTCATTGCCTGAAAAATAGCTACTCAGAATATTTAGTAACTGCAAGACCCTGTTTGGGATGTTTCTGGATCCTTCTAGCTGAGTTTCCCTGCCTCATGTGCAAGAGACACGTAATACCCAAGTAAGACCCATGTCTCCTTCCTACTGCTTCAGTCCCTCTCTCTAGGTGAAACAAAGTCAAATGCTGCAGTATAAATGGGTTACATTTGTACTGTGGTTAGAAAATGAAAGCCACTAAATAAATGCCAAGGTCTGGATTCTGTCTTAAATTTCAATTGTGTAGCTCCATTGACTTCTCCCATGTGTAACTGAAGGGAAAATCTGGCCCTAGTTGGTGGTATTGGTAGAATATGAACGACACTGTGGTCTATCAGAGAGCATAAAGGAGAGTTGCTCTGCACAGACGCCATCTGTTTAACTCCAGTGATGATTTTCAGTAGAGAGGAGATGATGGTGTTTGTCCTGCCAGGGAAAGAGAAGAGAGAAATAATGGCTTTACTTCTAAACAAATTATGTATACGTTCTGATGCCTCTGAGAATTACAGTAATCATGCAAAGCCTTGGAGTTGACTACAAGATCGCTTGGAGGTACTGAAAGCTCTACTTTTCCTCTTGCACTTCCAGCTGCCGGGCTGAAAAGGATCTCATTATTGACAGGTTTTTCTTTTCCACAAATAAAATATCACTCCAATCTCCAGGCCCAAGGAAATTTGATTAAATTGATTAGAGTTTGTTAGAGTTAAGACACTGACAGAGCAGAGTTTTGTAAACAAACTGAAGTTTGCCAGATGTGTAGTTAGTTTTTACTCTGTAGAAAATGTCACACTGAACATATACTGAATGGGGCTACTATATCCAGCATTACAGCCATATTGCAAAAGAGATTTGCTCAATGGATATCTTCTTTTAAAAGGCACATCAGATGGGACATAAAACTGAGATCTTTGCCGTTTGTGTCCATTAATGATCTCCTGGCACATTTGGCAAGAAATGGATTGTTGGACCTCATGCCCTGGCTACTACTCTCATTTGCACTGGCCAAATTCCAGTCAGGGTAATTGTATTCTGCATGCCTAAATTCCCCCAGCAGTTTCAATTAGCTGTGGTATTGTCCTTTGTGACTTGTCCTAAACTGTTTCTCAGTGTTGCTGTGCTGTTGAAGTGCTGCGATCCCAGGGACAGGTAAAGTCATCCTGTCCTTACAACTTGGAAAGCATTTTCTTTGGGATGAAAGGACTAGGTATAGGTAACATATTATCATTCTTTCTTTTAGAAATACTAAATGGTGAAGAGAATGGTGTTTAAAGCATCATTCTGACAAACATCACATGGTTGTGATCACTTTATGCCAAGTACTTTTAAAAATATTAAACATAAAATCAAGACCATATGTCTTATTTATGCTTGTATAATGGACGTATTTCATTCCATTTGCTGATTTTAATGTCAATGACTTGGTCAACAATGCCTCATGGGAACAAACAGTCTGCCAGTGTCAAAAGGTAGAATTTAAGCCAGGTCTGGATGGAGTTCAGGATGTGAGCAGAGTTCAAATGAAGATGTATTTGTGCTTAGTGTATGGGGAAGCAGTCAACCTTATTCAGACTGATCACATGTTCACATTTGGGATTTACTGAGTCCTTGATCTTAGAGACACTGTGTGAGCTGATTCCATTTGGCTGCACTCTCAAGTTAAGCCTGAATTGCAGAAGATAAACCTGCTGCAGAGCACATGCTGTTACTGTTCTTTCGATTCACAATTCACCTGGCCCCAAGACATCACACCTAAGACAGGTTAAAAAGACTGAAGCTTTGGTGACTAAAAAGCATAAATAATTTTACAAGAGGCACCTGTAGTCAACAGGGTCACTGAACAAGGGCAAGTAACATGGTTCAGGTTTCCAAGTTGGGAACTATCCCTAAGGAATTGAGATAAAGGGCATGTGCTACCCCATATCAACTGAGTTGGCATGCTGCCTTGCAGGGCCGCAAACCCTAGACTTCTTGGAAGTCCCTAGTGAGGTGGGCTCTTGGGGTGGGGGAAGGAAGGGCCAACTGTCGTCTTTGTCCAGAAAACATCCCTGGTATCAGAGGTCATGAACTCTTCTTCACGCAGTCTCAGTGAGTCTGGGATGATCAACTGCTGTGAAAGAATACATTGAAACACCACAGAAAGTCTCCGTCAGACACCACAGCTAAACAAAAAAAACTGTATGGGTTGAACATTTTAGAGGAAAAAGTTGGCTTGCCAGCCTGGTAAAATGACAGCTTTAAACCTGTACCCTCTCCAAGTGGCAAACAATCCATAGCCGTACTTTTTGGGAAAGGTTATTCTCCATACTGCTCCCTTGCTAAACTTTCTTTCAAAAACAATGTCTTGCAGCTTTTTCCAAGTTTTAAACATTTAAGGCCCCAATCCAGCAGTCCTTACTCAAGCAAAGCTCCCAATTGAGGTTACATTTTTTTGCTTAAGTAAGGCCAGTCTTGGCCCTGAGACGGAATCTAGGATATGTGAAAGGAAACTTACTCTTGAAATCCTTGGGGAAAAAAACTGATCAAAGAAATATCAGTGAGACGTGTGTATTAATAAACTTATTTACATCCTTTCAACCAGGGCAAAAACTGCAAGTATTCACAGAGCATGCCAATGTGCATGTTTCTTTGAACATTTAATATGTTTTGAAGATGATGGTGATATAGCTCATAGAATTACTTGGGCAGGGAAAGGGTTCCACCTCAATATTTTAGGATCCAATTCTGCAATCCTTGTTCATAGTGAGTAATCCTCACTCCTGGAATACTTTGATTAATTGATCTCTATTAGTTTACTTGTTGAGTAAGGAATGATTCAAAACAGAAAAGCAGGCAAAGACTAGGTAAAACCATGGCTGAACTGAAAGACATTCAGAATCACAAATATATTTGTTCACTATTTGTCTGGTTCTAGTGAGCATAAATCAAGAGCTTTATGAACAGCAAAACCTCTGGACTCATATGTATCACATATTGGCAAAAGCAACGGTAGTTTACATTTGGCCAAAAACTTCTTGTTGTGCAGATTCATTTTGAAATCCACAATCAGAGGTGATCCCATTTTATTTAAACTCCCATCTGTCTCTTATGGTTGGTGGGAAGTGTTGGCATATTATAGATTTGGTATATACCTCGAATTTTTGGTATATTCAGTTTTTTCCTGAATGCTGTCTTTAATAATTCCTATTTTTCATAAGTTCAGCCCATTGAAATTCTGTGGTTAAAGAACATTACCCCATGAAGGTTAATGTGAAGCTTTAACTGTTCTAATACAATACATAATTGTCACTTCATTTTCAGAAGTGACTTGCACAGAGTGCATGTTCTGAATTGCTGTGTGAGGGTAAATAGTGTGCATCTTACTGAATCTAAGCAAATTAACTTTTTGTAATATTGACATGTCTATATAGCTGTTCAACAAAGCAAGGATAAATAAGGGAGAGGCTAGTGCTATAAAAGGCAGGACCGGATCCTGTGTACCTTCAACTCCAACAGAAGCCAATGGGAGTTGAAGGTGCTCAGCACTTTGAAAGATCATGCCTGTAATTATAGATCTATGAGGAATGAGAAATTTATGAGGGCATCAAAGTACAACCAATTTCTAAAAATCTTGCACTGATTTAATGAGAAAATCCACTTATTACTACTACATTTATTTCAAGGTGTATATCTCATTTGCCTATTTTGTGCAATCCGTTTTGTTTCCAAGTTTAATACTAAATCAGCTACAAGCCAATCTTTGAAATGAGAGAAGTTTTTAAATAATGGGGTTAAAAAGTGTGGTGAAAGCTTAAATTACCATTCTCCTTTGGCAGTGAATTCCTTAGTTCCAAATATAGAATGTCAGAGTAACTGCTGAAAATCCCTACCACCCTGAAGAGTAAATTGAATTAATGGAGTACATAATAAATCAACATCTGTATGCTACAGCTATGAATTGTCAGAGGAGTGAGAAGATAAAGCAGGTTGCCATCAATAGGACCAGATCTTAGATGACCTAATTTGCATAAGAACAAAAGACAATTCTACCACAGACTTTTTTGAAAGCTCATATGATTCACCTTCAAAATAATGTTGATACATAAGGAAAGGCAGTATGTATAGTGGTATTGATGTTTCATCTTGGGCATGTCAGGTTGACCTTCAATCATGGTAAATGATTTCCCCCTACTGTCTCCACTTGAAACAATGGCAGCCATCAGATTCATGACATGTCAGTACAACATGATTATTTTACACACATTAGCATTTATTGCCCTGGCAAATCCTGGACTTGTGCTCTGTTTGGTGTAAATGAGGGACTGAAGTGCAGGGGCATGTAAGGATTATAGCATTTAGATTAAGGCATGGAAACAGCAGCCCTCAAGTGTTGCCTGAAACTACTTGGTAGGAGGGACATAGATGCCTATGAAGTACAAGGATGTAAGTTGGGCACCAAGGGTTGTAAATGACTTGTTGAAAAGTTGCTTGTGAAGTTTGAGTGTCAGCAGTGATGTAGAGTACAGTCAAAAAGGCATCTCTGGCATTATTCCAGTTTAAACCAAGCCAGTTTTGTGTTACTGAATTCAGAATTCAAAAACTAGCCTGGTTTCTATCTGGGATTTCCCTCTCTCCTGCCAGGTAAGATGTGTGCACCGCAGTCCCTGTGTTTTCTACTGAGGGAATCTCTTAGCGCAGTAGCACTTCCTCAGGATGAGGCCAGAGTCTGTCTTGGATTTCTTAAGGAAAGTCTATTGTTGGTGATACTCCACCCTACTGAAGTGAGGGATAGTGACTCGGTTTCCCAGACCTCTTTCCTCTCAATACCCCTCAGCCTGAGCCCCAAATGGCAGACCTTGACCAGAGGTGGCTCTCCTTAGTAGGTGTTAATGCCACTGCTAACCTGCAGCGTAGCATGTATTTGGCTGTCTCCTATCTGCCTTCTGCTGTGTCTCAACAGTCATGCCTCAACAGTCAGCTCTGGCCTTTGGTGTGAGGTTAAACAGGAGTGTTGGACTTTCTGATGGAAGCTGTAGGTATTGCGTCCAGCTACAGCATTATCTTCCGGCCACACCTGTCTTCTGGCTTTGTGACTCATGCCCCAACCTCCCAGTTTCCTTGATGGGTTCTCCAGCTGTCCTGGTCTGTCACCAGGATGAGCAAGGATCGTTTCTGAGAATCCCTCACCACCATCTCCTTCTACCAGTCTGTCATCTCACTCCATCCCTGGAGCTTGTTCCCTGCTTCCTATGAGAGAACCCATGGTAGTTGGGTCAGATGCTGAGAGGATGTAGGGCTGAGCAGTCAGCAGAGAAAGGGAGGAATCTCTGCCGCTAACCAAGCAGGACCAGCAGCAGTTTCAAACTGCTCAGTTAGAGATGGGATGCTGAGAAGAGGAACCCAACCTGGCCCTGGGGGAATATAGAAGCCAGTTCTACGGGTGGCTGAGGGGCTGGGGAAGAATGGATGTGGACTCTAGGTGAGGGAGAGGGAATTGATAGACTTGGGACAATGGAGAGCTGTTGGGTAGAATTGCTCTTCTGGTGTGTGTGTGGCAATGACTCTTGGATTTGGAAGGAATTGTTCAGACTCACTCTTGCTTCCTTCCAGCTGCGCAAGGACTCAACCTTAGGGGCCGGTCTCTGCCTTCCCACCCTCTCTCACCCAACAGTGAGTGATGCATCTTTTATTGCTCAGTAGAAACATCTGTTTTTCTCTCAGGCCCACTGGGTTAGAGTGCAGTTTACCCTCTAATCCAAGTACTTCTATGGCTCTTATTAATGAAGCATCCAAGCACCTCCCACACATTTGATTTATCCTCAGGGTTCTCCTGTTCAATAGGGAAGGATTAGCCCTATTTACTATGTCTGTGAGTCTCTCTTATTGTAGCACCATGGAGACGTCTGAGCTACTTAAATCTCTCTTGGATGCTTTGTCAATCCCCACTAACTGCCTGCAGAGAGAGCAGGCAGTCCAGTCACACTAACGTTCTGCCTTTCGCCTGCACAAGTAGTTGTCCTTTTCTTCTGAAAATTCAGGTGCCTAATATTATGTGCACATCTTTGGGTACCCAGCTTTTGAAAACTTTGGCTTTAACTTCTCTCTGTCGCAATGTACCCGTCTATAAATTGGATATGGCAAAACCTATCTCACAGACTGACTTCAGATCTGTAAAGTGCTTTGAGGGTCTTAGATGAGAGATTCAAAGTGTTATTAGTATTTAATAAGACTATGTAAATAAGTCAACACAAATGTTCTGCCGTATTTTAAATTACGGCACAGATCAAAAGGATTTCCTCTGTATAAATTACATATTTTCAAACTAAATCTTCATGACAAATTCTGCCATAGTGGGGAAAATAACTAGATTAAGAACTCTGTGTTGTATCCCAGATCAGTGGGAGCCTGAAATTAATACACTAAGATTCAGTATTAATTTAAAGCATTGCCAGCTGTATTGAACAGATTCAGACAGCCTGGAATCAGCTAAACACTCCCAAATATCATGTCCCAGCATGTATTTATGTAAAACCTGGAATGATTATTGAGAAGCCCGTCTTTACTTGTTCCAAAGTTCTGGTCAAGAGCAGAGAGAGGTCTTTTGAGGTAATTTTCTTTTGCTTGCAGCTCAGCACAAGTATATCTGTTTGGAACTAGGGCTGTTATCCCTTAGCTAGTTGGCCAGGTGACTGTCCCCAGTAGCTATGTCCCTGAGTTATTCTGGGGCCACTGGCTGGTGCGATGTTGTGGGTTGCTATGAAGCAGGGCCAGTTCAGGACTTCTACCTGAGGTGACCGCCTGGGTTCTGTTTCAAGCCCTGCCATTAACTCACTGTGAAACGGAGCTAATCTTTTAACTTTTTTCTGGTTCATTTTTCTTATCTGTACAATGGGCCACAAATACTTTCCTATCTCACAGAGGGCTGTGAAGCTTGAGATACTTTGTAAAGCTCTTTGAGATCCTCATGCTCTCTCTGTCTTTCTGTGTCTCTATCTCTGCGTACCCTCCCTGCATCATATTAGCTATGATTGTCTATATATCGTGGTGTCACAGAACCACCACACAACAACAGGTTGTATTATAATAAGCATACACACACATACTTTCTAATCTTCCTTTCCCTCTTGTATCTTGGCTGCAGATTCCCAACTAAGGTCTGGCTTTTGGACATATATTGTCTGTGTAAGACATGAGGGGCCTATTTGCTGGAGTTCGGCTCTCTTGTCTATTGCAGCAGCTTGCTTCATCTTGAGCTAATTAACCAGTTCAAACATTTCGCCCATTCTAGCTGTTGGCCAAGCATCACCATTCACTCTCAATTACAATGTTGTAATGAATTTCCCATCATTAAACTTCCAGTTATTACTTTAGTTTTTTATCAGCTTGCATGCCTCAATATTTAGCTTTATTTGCCCCGTTTTGCTCCAATTATTCAGTGGCTCTGAATCCCCTTTGAAGTGTCCTCGCGTTTCTGTTCTGTATTGATGAACCCTCTCAGTTCAGTATCAGCAGCAGATCTGACATGTTCACAGCTGGCTTCTCTGTCTTGGGGCTCATCTAGACTTAAAAAAGCTGCAGTGACGCTGCTGTAGTGCTTGAGTGGAGAAGTTCGTTGGAGAACTCTCATATCAGCCTAGTGCTGTCTACACTGGGGGTGAGATCTGTTTTACTGTGTCACTCGGGGTGTGGATTTGTCACGAATTATACTAACTTAATTTCCTAGTGTAGACCAGGTCTAAATCTCTACAGATTAGCAGTCTTTCCCCCCTCGTTGAACATCCCTCCTCTCCCTTACTCCTGAGCCCAGTTCTTGATAGCTTCTATTGCCAGGATTCTTTGCTGTCTGCTGTTTATCTGTTAATCAATCAGTTTGTTTGTTCACCTTGACAAGGATTGCCAAAACAGGCTTGCTGCCAGCCCTCTTCAGAGATGCCATAGATAGCCCTGTGAAATGGCTCCAAACGAAGAAATCCCTATCACGTTAGGTGTGGTGGGCACTTTTCACCTTACTTGGACAACGCCTGCAGGAGAGATGCTGTGTCTTATATTCATCACTAGGCTGTAATGTTAATTTTGGAACTGGAAATCCTGGAAGCAGTTGTGTGAATGATGTTACAGTCTGTTGCTGGGGGGGGGGGGGACACGGCCCTGGCTGTGCTTAATTTGTAATGAAAGAGGTGCCAGGGCTCAAGCAGTTTTTTTACATTCGTAACTGATGCAGCAAGCACCAGAGGTGCCAGGGCTATGAACTGCCAAACCGAGAGGTACCAGGGCTCATCCTTAGTACACATTAAGCACTGCCTGCTGGATATGTAGGCAGTGGATTTTGTTTTCATGTTTATGGTCCTGTCTAGTCTTTACGTTCCAAGTTGCTGTCTGGGCTAAACTGATTATGGCTCTTCTTTCTGTGGTACTTTGAAAAGGGAATTTGTTGCTTTGAAGGTGCCACCTAAGGGCTTCTTTACATGTGGAGTGATGTGCTCTGCCGAGGGGTGATTGGTAAAGTGCATTAATGGGTTGCACATTAATTTGTCCACGTAAACCCAGCTGGTGCACTTTAATGTAGTGCTGCACCACTTAAATCACACCGAAGAACTTCTAGTGCTGCACGCCAGCAGGCCTACGCGGACCCATAAATGAGCAATGCATTCATGCACTTTAGAAGTCACGGCCTACGTTTTCCAGGTATCCATAGAAGTCTCGCATAGGCAGCGGAAGTGGCTTAGTTGTGGAAGGCCCACCTCTTTGGAGAAAAGAGTGTGTCACTTTCCATGCCTCTTTACTCCTTAGTTGCGCCGTTGAAACAGCCCAGAAGGTCCCAGCCCTACTGTTGCTTTGGAATGCAAACACCTGTTCACTAGGAACCAGAAAAAGATCCTCCACATTTATTTCATTCAGAACACCATTCAGCTATCGACTGAAAACATTTACACCCACCCTCTTCCTGAGCTGCATTTAAACCAGTGAACTAGGTGCAAAAGTTTCTGTCTCCTTTCTAATCTCCTAAATCATCTAGTCCCTGCCCTGTAATTTAACTACTTTGGAGTTTTTAATTACTATTATGATTATACTGTACACACTTTTGTAGTGGCAGCCAGACACTTTAATTACAGAGATTAAAACACAAAACAAGGACTATATATAATAATTATAATAATAAAAATAATAGAAATGTAGGATTGGAAGGGACCATGATAGGTCATCTGCCTCAGGGCAGGGGCCAGGAGTAGGACTGTGTATTATCTCGATCATCCCTATGAGGTGTTTGTCTAACCTCCGATGACAGAGATGACACAACCTCCCTACGTAATTTTTCTAGGACTTAAATAGCCTTAAATTCAGGAAGTTTGTCCTACAGTCTAACCTAAATCTCCCTTGCTGAAATTTAAGACCATTACTTCTTGTCCTGTCCTCAGTGGGTAAGGAGAACAATTGATCACTCTCCTCTTTATAACAAACGTTTACGTACTTGAAGGCTGTTACCATGTCTCTCCTCAGTCGTCTTTTCTCCAGACAAAGCAACTCCAATTTTTTTCTGTCTGTCCTCATAGGTCCTGTCTTCTAGAACTTGAATCATTTTTGTTGCTCTCCTCTGGACTTTCTCCAGTTAGTCCACATCTTTCCTGAAGTGTGCTGCCCAGACCTGGATGCAATACTCCAGCTGTGGCCTTGTCAATGCTGAGTAGAGTGGAAAATTTATTTCTTGTGTCTTGCTTACAGCATTCCTGCTAAAACATCTAAGAATGATTCCATACCTCCCATTTACAGAGATGTTCAATATGTTAGTCATCTGATCACTGATGATCTTTTTGCTGAAAACTGAAACAAAAAAGGCATTTAACACTTTGGCCAATTTTGTGTTTTCTGTTATTGTCTTTCCCTCCTTATTGAGTAGTGGGGCTACCCTTTCCTTGGTCTTCCTCATGTATTTATAAAATATTTTCTTTTTACCCTTTCTATTCTTAGCTAGTTTACTCTCGTTTTGTGCCTTGGCCTTTCTAATTCTGTCCCTACATGCTTATGTTGTGTTTTATTAATTCTTGTTGTTATTCATCCTTTGTAATTTGACATCATTTACACTTTTTGTAAGACTCTATTTTTTGGAGTTTCAGGTCATTGAAGATCTCTTGGTTAAGCCTGTGGTCTCTTACTGTACTTCCTATCTTTCCTATGCATTGGGGTAGTTTGCTCTTCTGCCCTTAATAACACCTTTAAAAAAACTGCCAGCTCTCCTGAACTAATAATTATGTTGCCAAATTTGAATGTTTGTAGAAAATTGGTCACTTCAGCCACTGAGGTTTGTGCACATACCACCACAACTCAATCTCCTTTTGACTCCTCTGTTCCAGTGGTTTCTTAGGTCACAAGTGAGGTTGTGTGATGATCTTATATTAAGGAGAGAGGGTCAGAATTTTTTTGTCAAAATATTCAGGGTTTTTTTGTCTAAGTTGAAATGTTTCAAACAATTTTGTCAAAATTTACAAACTTTTATTGAGAAAAAACAAAGTATTTTACTAACATTGAAAAATCCCATTTTGACATTTTTGGAAAGGAACATTTCCATTGTCTGTTTCAAAATGAAATTATTTTTTATATATAGATATAAACATTTTTAAAACCAAGAAAAAAGATTGTAGTTAAAATGAAATTATCTGATTTTTATCAAAACAAAATTTCTTGATTGAAGCAAAGTAACAGTGGTGTGCTGTGCATCTCCAGCGCCTGGGGGCCAATACATGTATCTGTGCCCTCCCCAGCCCCCCCATCTATGGCAGTGCTCTGTGGGTTGGGGGTGTCTGCGGCCCGTTTCCTGCTCTCCCACACTATGGGGCGGCAGCTGTGGTGTACCGAGGGATCCATGTGCCCGGGCTCTGTCTGGGGGGCGCCGGCCAAGCTGTTCCCCACTGACATCCCTGGCAGCTTCACTGACCCAGCCTGTGGCTCCCTCGTTGCGCCCAGTGAAGAGGCAGAGGAGCCGGGAGGACAGGAGGCAGAGGGGCAAGTCACAAACTCTGCCAGTCAGAGTTTTTGGCACTATACCTGATCAGTGCGGCCTCTGGGGATGTCAGTGGGGGGGGCGGTTCCTCCTCAGAGGGTCCAGCCAGCGCCCCCCGCAGGCCATTGCCCAGGGGCATGGCCGCCTCCCATACCCCCACACCCCTCAGTATTCCACTGCAAAACAATTTTTTAAAAAAAATTAATTTAACTGAAAATGTCAACATTCTTCATTTTGATCCATTTTGAAATGGAAAATTTTAGAAATTGTGGAATTTCTCACAAAATGGAAAATATTCTTCTTGTCTAGCTCTGATATTAACCCCTTATTTGTCCACCTTACAAAAGCACTATGTTTGAGCAAGACTTAGACTTAGAATTGCAACACCAGACTGAAATGCTTTCGCAGAGTTGGATGTGCAAATTTTAGAAATCTACTTGCTGGGCTCAAACCAGGGCTTTTAGTCTCTCGCTTTGAGTTGTATTTAAATATTCAAATGATATATTTACAAAGGAATATTACCACTTTAATATCAAATCTTGGTTTTATCAACAAATGTGACTTTTTTCTATTAACATGGAAATTAGGTAACTTGCCCTAGCTCAACTCTTCTTCCTTCATTGGGGCCCAGACTCTTTCCTTACTGCACACGTAAGCTGTCAAGTATGTACTTTGGAATTTGCAAGTTCACATAGTATGAGCATGTGCAAAGTAGACACATGCCAAAGTGTGCCCAGCTTTGAAAATCTGAGCTTGAATGTCAATGAATAATGATTTTTTTTTTAGAAAGAAAAACAAACAAAAATTAATGGCTTATAACACTACAAACAAAATCTGCAGCCATCTTGTAATGTGTGGTTGTCATGACGCTGAGTGCCATGGTCACTTGGAAGACAGAACGAATGCCCTTTTTCTCCAAAAAATATAGACTCCAACACTTTGATTGATCCCTTAGACAAAATTCATCCTCATGCACGTGTGGCTCGGATCTCACTTTTAACATTAGTGTATCATTCTACCACTGTAACTTGGAATGGTGAGCCGTCAGTTCATTCACGTTTCAGATTAGAGTCAAGAATAGGAGCACTTCTAGAAATACTTCTGGCTGGTGAGAAAGTCATGTGCTGCCAATATTGCTTGACACCTGACTGTTGTCACCAGAGGGTGACAGAGGAATAAACTGTTTTCTTTTATCTTTTACAATTAAATAACAGCTTTATCCTCCTCTGGCCAGGAGGAAATAAGGGGCTAGTACGGCCAGCACCAGCCACCCATAACCCCACAAAGGATAACAAACAGAAGCAAGCAACTAGTATGTAATAGTTCCCCGTTCATTTCAGTGGGAAAATGCCGTGCTGCGTCCTAGTATCAGGCTTTGTGAGGGAGTAAATAGCAGCTCTCTCAAGCCTTCCTTTTCTCTTCTCCCCTGCATGATCTAAAGTGTAGCGTTCTCTACCTTTTCTTGATTCCAGCCAAAACTCAGATGAAGCAAAAAGTATTCCCCAGGTTTAGGATCACCCCATGTTTCTGCCATAGCACAAAGACAAGAGGAAGAAAGAAACGAGCTTTGTAGTTTTCTCCTTTATTTCCCCTTAGGGTTGCATATGTGGTTTCAGTGAAGATAGCTGTCTCCCGCAGGAAATTCCCCCAGGTGTCTTAACACTGGTGTGGGATCTCTCTTGATTGACAACATCAGCCAGCCAGGAAAGAATTTTTAAAGGGATATGACTGAACCTTGATGTTAGGGCAGACCTAACCTGAGTGACTGCCACCTGTCTGTTCCTAAGGTTATCGATCCATGGAGAGCCATTTATACAGTGTAATACTTTATTTTACATAGCCTTTTTCATAAAGATGGTGCCCCAAAGTGCTCTGTAGAATTAAACACCTGGCAGCAAGTGGCATAAATTATGGAAAAGAGTGGTCTAAAAGCAATTTTTAATGAATAAAGCATTCAGTTGTAAATTTAACAGAGGAGCGAGAGGGAAACTGAGGCATAGGTAAGAGAGAAGACATGCTTTCAGATGTGTTTTGAAAAGATATGGCATCAGGGAGAGAGAGAGATAAAAGGAGGTCGGTCCATATGGCTGGAGAGGAGGAGGAGGAGGAGGTTGTGTCATGTCTGGGACGTGGGCAGTTTGACCTAGTGGTTAGATCAGGAGTCGGGAGTCAGATCTCAGGGCAAACTGGAGTCAGGTGTCAATATGCAGGCAGGGTCAGGTTACCAGGAGATTAGGAGCAGGTACTGTAAGGGAAATGGGCCTAAGCAGGAGGGAACTGAACTGAATGGACAACTTCCTGTTCCTGTGCTTGGTTTAAATAGAAGCTGGGAACCAATGAGGACACCCAGTGTTCCGCCAGTCAGATCCCCAGGACTGGCGTTCTCCATCAGAGTTCAGCTTCTATTCTGATAACTGTTAGCAGGTTAGACTGGATGGCAAGTTGCAACTTAATAGCTCTGAAGGGCCCGAGAGGCTAAGGTTCAAAGACCCACAGTCCTTGATAGGCTGTTGTATCCGTAATAGCAAGATTGTGGAAAGCAGGAGAAAGATGAGGTAGGTGGTAGGCAATTATGAGACAGAGGCAATGGTACAAGGAAGAGAAGAATTGAGATTTTTTTTCCAAAGATGTCTGAGCCACACAACTCTTACTACTTTTCAGTGAGGGGGTCGGTAGTCACCTTGCCAAATTTCAGCCAAGATCCATGAGGACAGGCAGGTCCGTGAAGGTATTTGAAAACAGAGAAAATAGATTTGACCGGAACCCTGAATAGAATGGGAACCCCATAGAGTTGTGTTGAGGATGGATTGATGATGGGCTTCTTGGTATGAGCAGAGCTGGGATGTGATGAGGCCCCTGTGGGGGAGATGTGACCGTCGAGCTGAAATAAGACTAGGTAGAGGGGAGAGAGTCAACAGAAGTGCAGTCAAAGCAATTGCACAGAGGGCTATGTAATTTACTGCTATGAAAGGTGACTTTTTTTTTGTTGTGTGTTTTTTCATGACAAGCTAGCCTTCCTACAGAATAAATCTACCTGCTGAGATCCCAGGACCCTGACTCTCTGGGGCTTGTGTGTCCTAGAAGTGCACTGATGTTTTCCATTTGATAGGTACCATATATATTACGTGTTAGTAAAACATATCGAATAATTCTCAAGAGACAGCTCTTTAGAGTAAATGATCTTCAAGATAGGATCTGTCTTTATTTCTGAGTATTGCATATCACCAAGTACATTGCTAATGTTAAAGAAACCAATTAAGAAATAATAATAGAAATAAAACAATAAAAAATCTTGGTCCCACTAAAGTTAATGGGAGCCATACCATAAATTTCAATAGCCTCAGGATTTGGCCTTTAATGTTTAAATATCCTAATTCAGATCTTTTATATGTTAACTATTGTATCAATTAAATGCCTGATAATCCTCAATAAATGTTTGGAGAAATTAACAACTATGTAATATGTTAACAGACAATTGACACTTATTTGTCAGACAGCTGAATTGAAAGTATTGCCATTTCTTTTCTTTTGACTTGTTAATTTTGGGGGCTTTAAATAATAGATTATATTAAAACAACAGTAATTTATTTAAAATACTTGCTGTGATTTGTCAGAGTGGTTGGACCTTTTCCCATCTGAAACACCTGTCAGCCTGTCTCACATCTAATGTTGAGCCTTCACAAGTTTCGTCATTCCTCATTTAAAAAAATAGAGTTGCTCATTCAACTATGTCAGATCCTTGGCTCATATTACTCTTATGGCCTGTGATACAAAGACTTGACTAAATCTGAACCTGAACGGTCTCCAAGACATTTTGCTTGAACTGGAAGACTGCAGACCAGCCTGACATTTACTGCTCAGGTGTGAATACTGAAAATCAATCCCATGGCCATCGAAATGGAGTGCACATCTTCAATATGCACGCAGAGAAACTAGGCAAACCTTTTAGTCCAGAAACACATCCTGCTTTAGCTAGCATAAGTGATCTAAGAGATATGACATATGCATCTATTTCATTGAAATCCCCTAAATCTTTCAACAGTGGCAAGCTCTAATTTCACGGAAAGTGTGTCATTTCTTCAGTGTTTTGGGAGTTCGAATCTAGGACAAAAGTATCAGCAGAATGTGGCAGGTAGAGACTGTGCATCTTATCAGATATTAAGAATGCAGTAAGAAATGTTGTGGGGAGCTTTACACAAAATATTTAATTAACAGCAACAGCTACAGAAATGAAAAACAACATTCAGGCAATTACAGTGTTCAATAAAGCAGCTCTCAGAGGATGGAGTAGCAACGGATTAGTGAATGATTTGGCATTTAAATATGTTATCAACGAGTTAGGGAGACCAGAATAAATTTGCTCCCCTGGGGACCAGGCTAGTGGAAGTATTATAGCTATATTATTGTTTTGGGGGCAATACATTGAATTATTAGCCAGTAAATTCAATAGCCAGTTATGTTGGCTGTTTCACTGGACATATGGTACAGTATACTAGGCAACGTACTTCCAGTGTCGTGAAAGCCAGCATTCATCGTATTTAAAATCAGTGGCTATATAAAGTCTAGTTGTGGGCATTAAATGCAGGAAACTATATAATTTATAAAGATGGTGAAATATGCTAATCTTTGGACATTGAAATAGAGCACAATAAAGAATTCATGTTATCTTTACCTCAAGGGGTGAGTATTTGCTGAGAAGGCATAATTAGAGTCTACCACTGTAATACCTTCTTGTCTAAGATCTGACAAAGATATAGACGGAATTTCACTGACGGGTGATCTTTGCGATTATAGATTTTTATATAAAAACTAGAATAAATAACTGCTTTCAGTATGATGAATGAGATGAAATTACACTAACAGTATCTAGTTATCCAGTACTTCTGCACAAGATAACATTTGCTTTCTTTACACACTCTCTCTCTCTCTCTCTCTCTCCCTGGTAAAAAAACAAAACACAACCCAATTTCACAATGAAGCTGTATTGTGTATATGTTGAGATGTGTTTGTTTTAATTTTCAGTCATTAAGTGACTGACAGATATTTTCTGAACCCATCAGCTCCCTCTGTCTTTAGGGAAGGTAGGAGACACAGCAGTTGCAAGATGGTCTCCATACCTTGCAAGACTGGGCCTTAATTACATGCTGAATGGGTTGGTGTACAGTATATCCCGGAACGTTTAGCAGGTAAATTGAGATAATCCAGTCTCTCTACCAGCAAATAACTGACATAAAGAGTAGAGCCGGTCAGACAGAGCATAAGGAGCCAAAATGGTACTTTTCAATCTTCCTCTGAACTGAAGGTTGTGAGTTCCGAGGTTATTCTGTTACTCCTGTATAATAAGTTCTTCCACATCACTGAAGAGTAAAACAGCAGAGGACATCCTGACACTTTTTATTTTTCATTGAAGTTATTTAAAGCTCTTTGCCTCCCTTTCCCCCCTTTCAATTCCTTTCCTAAGATGGGCAGCTGTGGCAAGAGGGATCCCTCGTTCAAAGAATAAAAGAGGCTGGAAGTGCGCTAGCTGCAATGGCACAATGTGGGCCTTCCTCAGGGGTTCCTTCTGCTTCCATTGTGACACTGCCATGGCAGCCAGAGCAGCCGCTTCTGGAAGCCCATCAAAGTGTTGGGCTGTGTCTCCACTGCTACTTGCTGACACAGCCTAGAGGATGTCTGCGGTCCATGGCAGAGCATCTACCATGAAGGAGCCCTTCAGATTCAGATCCAGTCCCTTTGGCAGTACGTAGGGGCCTAGTCATAGCATAAAATGATTCCAGAACCTCTTCCCTTGGGTGGCTTCAGGTTTGGTTCAGATCATCTTGCCCAGGCAGTCACTGCATGGCTCAGCCAAATGATTTGTTTAAGCCTCATTCCAAGTCTTAACTCCCTTCTGAGTTTCATTGTCCTGGAGTTTGAGTAGCAACTTGCGGATCTGTGTCTGTTCGTTTCCAGGGAGTGGTAAGCTATTGCCGCTCCCCGTCTTTCTTCCTTTCTCCCAGAACTACCCAGGAAGGCTGCATCAAAAGAGAGGAACTTCCATATTAAGGGTATGGCAGACGTTTCTTCAAATACAGCCTGTGGTAGAATGGGAGAAGGAGTTGCTGGAGGTTTCAAGAGGGAGAAAATATTTGCTGTCTTCTTCTTTAGTATGATGATTAATGCTTTAATGTTTGCTGGGAGACCCAGCATGTACAGAAAATGCTACAAGCAAATAAATTTAGCGAGAGCAGCCCAGGGTACTTGTTTAGCTGTCCCCAGAATGACTGCTCTCTCATTATGCATTAGATTATCTATTCCATTAGGAAAGTCCTGCAAATCTGTGGATAGCCGCTTTATATCTGAATATATTCATATCCATGGATGTTCATATCCAGGGCCCATTTTTGCAGATTGCGGATCGGATGCGGATACAAATTTGTATCTGCCCAGGGCCAGCATCTCTCCAAGAGGATATCTTGGAGTGGGAGACTCAGGTGGCTTGCCAAGAGAATTTTGAACTGGCTGTGGCTCAACTGGGCAGTACTATGTATACCTCATGCAACACGCACACCTTAATAATAGCAGTGTGGGGGGGATGAGTCTCAGATAAAATCGGATAATGTATTGCAAACCCAACTCTCCCAGGAGTCCCCAAAGCTGCTGAACAATTCTCTTTCACCAGTCCTGGTTCTTAGGGTAGGTCTATACTCCAGTTAGGTGCTGGGGCCGGCCTGTGCACGGGCTAAGGGGCTCTTTAATTGCCATGTAGATATCAGGCTCCAGCTGCAGCCAGAGCCCTAGGAACCTCCCACCTCACAGGTTCCTAGAGCCCGGAGACCAGGCCGAGCCCGAATATCTACACTGCAGTTAAACAGCCTCTTAGCCAAAGCCCCGTGAGCCCCAGTCAGCTGGCAAGGTCCAGATGTCATCATTTAATTGCAATGTAGACGTACCCCAGTGTGACTGTGCACAGGGTTCCCTGTGGCTCCTCACTCAATCCTCCTCCTTCCTTATTTAAAAGCAATGGGAAGCCATTAAGGGAGCTAGTGAGGTAAAATGGGTTTTGGTGTCTGCAGTAAATGGATGATACCCAGCTTTATATCTCTGCAGGATTGTCCTAGCTGTTCCTAGCAGAAATCAGCAGCTGGATGAAAAACAGCTGACTGAAGCTGAACCGAGAAGACCGAGGTGGTACTGATAGGAATTGTTATGCCCTTGGAGTAGTTCACTTTCTCCATAACATCCCCCTCTGTGGAGAGCATCTGCTCACAGATTATGTTGGTTTTCTGTCTTGGGTTACCGTTGGTCTCCTTAATTCTGTTGAATATTCAAATAGCCCTGGCATCTAGAAACACCTACATCCATGTGTATCTGGTCAGGAAACTGTACCCTGTCCTATCTGATTCAGATGTGACCACGTCCATGACCTCCCAGCTTGTTTACTGCGACTCATTATGTCTAAGAATAATGCTCCAACTGGTACGGAACAGAGAGGTCCGTTTACTAAGCTACCTTGGCACCCTGGTGCATTGTCTTTTGTGCGCTGTGTGGCTGCATTCCCCAGAGCTTGTTGATATTCCCTTTCTCACTTTTGCCAAGGATATGGCAGGGTAGGTATCATACTCCCCCCCCCACTGAGCTCTTGTTGTTTGATGGCATAGATGGGTCTCAGTACTTTTTGGATCAGGTCTACTTAGAATGGCTCTTTTGTTTCCCCGCCAGCCCCTTTCTCTCTCCCACACACTCTCATCAGGTGTGTTCTGTCTCTGGGGGACAGCTGTGCAGATCCATTAATCCTGTACTAGTGGAAAACAGAGTGCTGAAAATTGGGTTTCTTACCAACAGATGCTTTCTGGTACCCTGATTTCACCAGCACTAGCAGCCTCATGCTTTGGGTAGTGTCATTTATTTAGATTTAGTATAGTGTCTACCAAATTCTAGCACTAAAAAACTTAACAGAATAAGTTAATCCTGAATGCAATTAAAATAGATAATAGGAAGACTCTCAGGTGAACTGTGATACAGTCCAATCCACAGAACAATATATCGTCAATATCCCAGTCACCAGCACATCACAGAGCATGTGTTTCTATGTCAAGACAGCCCACTCAGGAGTAAAGCTCAGTTACTCTTTTTTTCCTAATACAATACTGCATTTCCTCTCTGAAAATCCTGGGATGACAATAGAAGAGGCTTCACCTGTGTGGCTCGAGGGAGCCCAAACTGGAGATGTTCATTGGCTGCTGACCCACCTGTCAAAAAGAGAAAGAGAGGTTGTCCATTTGTCCTGCACAAAAAGAAATGACAAAGTAAGAAATTCTCCTATTTGTGCAGCAATGGAGAAATCTTACCCCATGTACATGGAAAATAAAGGACTACATCCTTTATCTGCAAGCTTGTTAACCTCCAATAAGGACTAAATATGGGACACACTGCTCTGCAATGTTGCTGCTGGAATGAAATTCTGGATGAGATTAAGTAAAGTCTGAAAAAAAATTTTTTTGCATCTCTGTTCTTATTGTACTAACTGCTGAGATATTTTGAAAGCTCACATGCACCCCACAGCAATATCTGGTAATCCCACATCAGAGCAAATAGGGAAGGTGAGAAACCTATGGAAAAGCTGTCTGTATGTTGCTCAGTATGCAGAATATATTTTAAAATGAGGAGTGTATATCCACTCTGGTATCTTGGAAAAAGACCCCAAGGTAAATATGTCAAAAGCGGAACTGCTTCTCACTCTGAAAATTATAAACACATTCCCTGCAAAGTAAAATATTCAGCATCAAATTGCTTCAAGCTCATATTTTTTCTCCTTGTTACCCTATAATACAGAGGATGGAGAAAGTAGAATGAAAAAGAGAAAGACATTCTAAATATCAGAAGCTGATTTTAATTAATGCTTGTGAGGCGATTTGAAGATGAAAAGCATTATATAAGTGCTAAGTGTTATTAATAGTATAATAACACTGGTGTTAATAATAAATAATAATGCTATAGACCACCCTTTATCCAAGAATCTCAAAATGTTTGTCAAATGTAGGTCACTGATTTATTCTAATTTTATAAATGGGAAAACTGAGGAGTGGAAAATTTTAGTAACTTGTTCAAAGTCATAAAGCAAGTGAGCAGAAGGAATGAGGATAGAACCTAGGTCTCCTGATCTTTGAACACCGTGCCTCTCTGACCAGCATAAAATGTGGTTTAAATCTTTTAGTTTACTTGAGAAATGTAGGTGCTTTTGATTGCAAAAAGTATGCCCAGTGCATTCCATGGACATAGAATCATAGAAATGTAGGACTGGAAGGGATCTCAACAGGTCATCGAGGCCAGTCCCCTGCATTGTGACAGGACTAATTATTATCTAGGCCCAGTCTACACTTACCTTGGCGATTCGGTAGCAGTCGATGGGAGATACACAAGTGACATAAATCACTTGCGTATCTCCCGTCGACTTTGCAGTGTCTCCTCCGTGCGGCATCCGCAGTGCGCTGTGTCGAAGGGAACAGCGCTCCCTTCGATGCAGCACTACGCCACTTACTGGGGTGGTTTTCCTGCGTCGCTTGCTGGATTGACTGAGTGCGTCTACACAGACTGCTCAGTTGATCCAGAGCAACCGGTCTGACGGCGGCGAATTTGCCGCCATCAATGTAGACCCAGCCATAGACCATCACTTAGAGCTGTTTGTCTGACCTATTTTAAAAACCTCCAATGATGGTGATTCTACAGACACCCTTCATAATTTGCTCTGAGGTTTAACTACGCATAAAATAAGGAAGTTTTCTTGATGTCTAATCTAAATCTCCCTTGCTGAAAATATACAACCATTACTCCTTGTCTTCTCCTCAGTGGTTGAGGAGAACAATTGATCACCCAACTCTTTTTAACAGCCTTTTATGTACTCGGAGAATTTATTTTGTCCCCCCTCAGTGTTCTCCTTTCCAAACTAAACAACCCCAATTTTTTCAATCATTCCTCATAGATCACGTTTTCTAGACCTTTAATCATTTTTGTTGCTCTTCTCTGAACTTTCTACAGTTTGTCCACATCTTTCCTGAAGTGTGGTGTCCAGAACTGAACACAATACTCTAGTTGAGGCCTTATCAGTGCCGAGGAAAGTGGAAAAAATACTTTTTGTGTCTTGCTTACAATGCTCCTGCTAATACATCCCAGAATGACATTTACTTTTTCGCAGCAGTATTACATTGTTGGCTCACATTTAGTTTGTGATCCAGTATAACCTCCGGATCCTTTCCTGCAGTACTGCTTCAGAGGAATCATTTCCCATTTTGTATGTGTGCAATTGATTGTTCTTTCCTAAGTGTAATACATTGCATTTGTCCTGTTGAATTTCATCCTATTTAGTGTAAACCATTTCTCCAGTTTGTCAAAATCAATTTGAATTCTAATCCTGTCATCAAAAGCGCTTGCAAACCTTCCTAGCATAGTATTGTCCACAAATTTTATAAGTGTACTTTCTAAACCCTTATCCAAATCATTTATAAAGACAGAACCAGACCCAGGACAGATCCCTTTGTGATTCCACTTGAAATGCCCTTCGAGCTTGATTGTGAACCATTGATAATTACTCTGTGGCAGGGTCTACAAATTTGCCGCCATCACATTGATTGCTCTGGATCAACTGAGCGGTCTGTATAGACGCACTCAGTCAATCCAGGAAGCGACACAGGAAAACCACCCCTGTAAGTGGAATAGCGCTGCGTTGAAGGGAGCACTGTTCCCTTCGACGCAGTGCAGTATGGACGCCGTGCAGAGGAGACGCTGCAAAGTTGACGGGAGATACGCAAGTGATTTACGTCACTTGCATATCTCCTGTCGCCTGCCGCTGAATCGCCAAGGTAAGTGTAGACCGGGCCTGAGTGTGGGTTTCCAACCGGTTGTATACCCACCTTGTAGTAGGTTCATCTACGCTATATTCTCTACTGTGTTTTTGAGAAGATCATGTGAGACAGTATCAAAAGCCTTACTAATGTCAAAATATAGCACATCTACTGCTTCCCTCCATCTACAAGCCTTGTTATCCTATCAAAGTAAGGCTATTAGGTAGGTTTGACATGATTTGTTCTTGACAAATCCATGCTGACTGTTACTTATCACCCTACTTTCTTCTAAGTGCATATAAATATATTGTTTGATTATTTGCTCCATTATCTTTCTGGGTACCCAAATTTTAAGATGACTGGTCTATAATTCCCTTGGCTGTCCTTATTCCCCTTTTTATAAGAAGGTACTATATTTGCACTTTTCCAGTCCTCTAGGATCTCTCCTGTCCTCTACAGATTCTTAAAGATAATCACTAAGATAATCCGCTCCCTGCTGGGCACAATGAGGGAGCCATGGGCTGGGTCAGTGTGGCTGCCAGGGATGTCAGTGGGGGTTGGCTCCTCCGAGGAGACCCCCAAGCCCATGCCTGGGGGCATGGCCCCCTCAGTACGCCACTGCTGCTGCACCTACTGCCTCCACAGTGGGGTGAGGTGGGAAATGGACCCACAGACCCCCTCCCATGGGGCGCTGCCACTGCTGCTGCCAACGGGAGGGCACAAATCCATGTATTAGCCCCCGGGTGCCGGAAGCCCATGGTGCGCTACTGGTCTGCGAGCCAGATGATTCTTGGCAATCTTTCATAATGTCTTGGATACAGGACCCCAGGCAGACAGCACATTTCCCAGGATGCTAGATCAGGCTTGCAGACGGATGATTCTATCCCTCTTAAAAGGGAGTCACCAACCACCACCACCCTTCATTTCCTCTTGGGAATGGTGGCCCTGATCCCCCAAGCCTCAGGGGTATATGGCTTCACTACCACCAACACCCCTGGAGGAGAGTTCTCATCTCGCGTTGCCAGGGCAGAAAACCGTTTTTTTTATCTCTGTGGATGATGAGTTGGGAGCAGGAGTGCTCCTAGCACTGCTTGCTGCCAGAAGTAAAGAGCAGCAGCCAGTTTTCTCCCTATGAAGGAGCAGTTTCCTCTTCTCTGGTGGTGCTACTGCAGTCCTCCCAGCTGGATTTCTTCCTCAAACTTGGTGGTCTCCATACGCATGTTTTCAATGAATTCCTCATGTGCATGCATGCTACACAGCCTACCCATCTCTTCCTGTAGCTCTCCACCGACCTCCAGAGAGATTCTACCAGTAGGCGCCCCTCACACTGGATGGTTCTCCCTGCCTGACTTTCTGTGACAGAGAAATGCAGGCCACAGTCTCTGCAAATCCACACCAGAACCTGGGTAGAGGCATCCATGGTCGCATTCTCCATCTGGACACGGGTGCAAGTGGAGGAGCCAGGAGCAGAGCAGGCATTGGCGATGCGGCCTTTCAAAACTATGCTGACTTTATTTTGTCTCCCTCCTACTAAGTCCCTCTCAAACCCCCCATTTACTAGCTTTCCTAGATTGCTTATCATCTGCCTTTTAGCCCTGCTTTCCAGGTTCACCCTGACCCCTCCTTAACACACAGGTGAAGGGTGATCACAAGGATAATCAAGGGTGATCATAACATTTTCCCCCTCACCCAAAAATTAGTGTTCACTCCTTCTTCAGCAGGGGATCTCCCTCTCAATCATCCCTGTTTGCCATTTAGCCATATCTGAGTTCTGTTTTAGACTTGGCAGAATTAAATTTTGATTTTCTTATTTTGACAGATATCAGGTTATTTTAAAGTATTTTTTCCCAATTTTTTTAATTTAAATTTTCACTGTTGTGGGAAATTGTGGGGATGAGGTCCAGACAATAATTATTTAATGGCAATATTTGTTGAGATTCAAAAAGTTAAAGCTTGATAACCATTAAAACACAAATTATCAACATCAAATGTCAAAATATATAAAGTAAATATCCTTAAATCAATCTCTATTAAGTTCTCAAGTAGCATTTTTCTTTCTTTGCCTATCTGTAAATTTTGATTACAGATGGAAATAATTTTTGTCGGTTTGTGAGTGTACAGTGAAATTGATGTTTACTGGCATTTATCAGTAAAAATCAAATCCTTCCAACCCTATTTATAGTAACAGGAACTTCAAACACTGAATATCTTGGAGTTGTGAGGATTGAACAAAGCAAACTAGAGGATACAGTAACTCTACCTGAGCCATTTCTTAAAATTCTAGCCTCCCTGCTTATAAAAAATATCCCATAATGCACACTATTATCTCTCTCCTTGCCACTTATTTGTGTTTTCCATGGAGTGATGTCCAACTAACCTCCCAGAGATTTAGTAACTCAGGATGTGCAACTTATTCCCCGAGTTCTCCAAAATGAAGCCTGCAGAATAAAGCATTTCACTCAGCACTGAGTGAGCGGTGACTGAATTTCAATCAGCGATAATGATCATTCCCAAAGAGCGTCTCTGCATTAACGAGTGAGGGTTCGAAAATAAAATAAAAGGATCCAGCTGTGGTGTAAGAAGAGCAGCTCATACATTCTTCAGTTCTCTCGCTCTCTCCCTCTCCTTTCGGGAGCTAATAGCCACAGACTGTCACATTATTTTGCCTCTCATTCTCATCAATCCCCTTCTAAATGAGGATTTTGAGGTCTCAACCTAATCTTTTCCTCTGAAGCAATGTTCAGTGCAATCAGCCATTTGTATGCAGTTATTGTCATCAACAGCATAATCTTCGGTCTTAATGTCAGTGTATCTAGCTTGTGCTTCCTTAGGGTAGCCATGAAGCGCTTCTCCACTAACCCACGAGTGGGTGCATTTTTACATCGTAGCCGGGATTATTGTGTGCAGTGCTCATCTGCTAAGAGCGGATGTTAGTGGATTCACAGCAGTCTTCCAAGAAAGAGATGAATAGTTTTTCAGATGAGTGCAACAGGTTTCTCATTTTATATTGGGAATAATCACACTTTGTCGCTTTTTCATGGTCATTTTCTTATTAAGATTTTTTTTTAAAGATTTTTAATTGCAGAATCTTAAAGCAATTCCTTGTTTCACTTCAGAACTATGGAACATGTGCCATGGGTTTATGGGGAAAACAAAGGGCTTCAACTTCCTCAGGTGGAACTCCTATTGAAGTCAATCTGCCTAGAAACCTGGGAGCACAGCTTGTTGAGCGTATGCAACCTTTTAAGTTGTAGTTCCTTTTACTCTAGACCAAATTTGCTTCATAAATAACGTCTGGGTGGGTCAGAATTATTAACACACAATTCAGCAAAATGTTTACAGAATGCAAACATAAAACACCTTGTGTCGAAACTGCAAACCCAATTAAATGGGTTAATTCACCTAGTGCTTAATTGGCTGGAAGCCATATGAGTAATTATGCTGCTGACATCTTCCAAAATTATATTCTTAATTGTTACATTTATTTGCATCACAATGAAATAACCATGTCTCAGTTCAGCATAGCTCAGCTCCTCTTGTAGTAACAGCTTCACTGGGGTAAGGCAAGTACGTGTTTTACATTTCACGGGCTTGCCTGCATGAAAATGTCAATTGGTGAGCTAGCAAAACAAGGCCTCCAGGGAGGTGGAGTAGAAAATGTAAAGTTTTATTTTAACATAAATAAGCAACTACTGTAGTACAGTGGCTGCTGCCACTGTAGGTCAATATGCCTGTCTTCCCCCCTTTTACTGTTCACTAAAATTTTATAAGAGTTTACCAAGTCAGTGCTGAATTGGTTGTGCTAGCAAACTGCAATACAATACCACACTCCAGAGATGTACCTTATCTATTTGTCATGGTAAAAATTGTTTTCTTTTTTATTGAAAACAAAGAAACACATTTTTATACAAATAATCTCATTCCAAGGAAAATATCCATGAAACCATTTTACAGGAAAACTCTACAAACATAGTTTGCTCTGTCTGTGTAGATCTACTTTCTAATTGCTTTGAATTTACTTTATTGCAAGGCTGGGGATTGCTTTGAAGTGATTATGAAAGAATAAGCAGGCATCTGCAAGGGGAATTTAGAAAAGAAAAAGCTTTTAAGAAATCCTATTTTGTAGCTCCGGTTCTAGCATGTCTCTGGTTACTAAAATGTAATGCCCACACATTTACTCCCTCTCTCTTTAATAATGGGCTCTTTTTCATTAGTGATTCTTACACTGGCATAAAAGGTGCTGCTTAAGCCCCTCCCCTCCCAATCTATATCATTTTGTTGAATGGAGCCATAATTTATGTTGTTTCTTGGCACCCAGAAAGTTGTCTGTGGAATTTATTTTTATGGGCATGCATGCACATCACTTCCGACTTTCACTCTCAGATGTCCTACACAGCATGAGATAGGTTGTTTGGCTGCTCTGAAACAGCCGTTGAAACATACACAGTCATGAATAAAGTTGAAGAAGGCAGGTTGATGTCAGTTTTACAAAATAATCGTAGTAAAGAATAATGCAAAATAGAAATTCAAACAAACCTGAGTTCTGTTTTATTCGAATCATCAACATTCATGGGGGTTTGGATAAAAACTTCTAGGTTTGGCCAATCTCTGTATGGATAAAATAGGGGATTTTTAATTTTTCAGACCCACTTGGTTTGCAGATTTGTTACTATAAACCCATTCAGGGAAAGTTCAGCTCCAGTTGCCATTTTATTTTAACTCTGTTAGGGAGGGAAGGGGGAGAGAAAGAGAGCAGAATTCAGAACATTATTTCGTCTTTAGGCCTTGGTCTAATGCACAAGTATTGCTAGATATTGTCCCTTGAAGGGGCACTGTTTCTTTTGGCACAAGAATTATTTCTTCAGCAAGAAAGTCAGAGCCTCATCAGTGCACTGGAGATAAGAACAGGTTAGCTTTGTAGCATGGTGCTAATAAAGCTTGCTCTACATTAAATATTAATATCAAATGCACGTCTGCCAGATTTTTATACTATCCCCATCACTGTAATATCTGAATGCCTTGTACAATGTAGATTCTCCTGATTATATGATTTGCGATGCCCTGAAGGCTGTGCCTACAAAATCACCACATTTGCATATGCAATAACTTTGTATTTACACAGAGGCAGCTGTTTGGGGTGAACCCCGTGTCTGCACGTGCCTCAGTTGGATCTGCAGATGCTCACATCTCTGTAGCATCTCTAGCATCTCTGTAGCATCTTCCCCACAGATGTAGTGCATGCAAATGTGATGGTTTAGGTAAACTTTAAGGGGTGGCAGGAGGTCATAGGCGTAAGGTACTATGAACTGAATGGTGAACTGGGAGTCAGAAGAGCTGGGGTCTTCCTCTATACTTTGTATGACCTACTGTGTGACTCAGGCAAATCACTTCATCTGCTTGTGCCTCTTTTTCCCCCCCCCCACCTTTTTTGTATGTCTTATCTGTTGAGATTGTAAGTTCTTGAAGATAGGCACTGTCTTTGACTGTGTGTTTGTACAGCACACTGTGGTCTTGATCTCCGTGTGGGCATCTAGGCACTACAGTAATACATAATAATAATCAGTTCATGTTTATATAAAATACTGTTTTATTGATGGTTGGGCAAAGTAGAACATATCCTATTGAGAAAGTGGGATAGCAATAACACATGCAAGGCACAGTTAAAATTCCGATGTCCTACATAACTTGAAGAAAGCTTCTGGAGCAGAAAGGGAAGAGAACTTTTTCATACAGTGCAACAGGCTAAATGTTAAATGAAATTCTAAGTCTTGATCACTTCGTGTGAATTTTATTCCTAGGTGAAACACCTTGCTCTGGCCTGAGTTGTTTGTGTAAGAGGTGCAAAAGCCTTTTGCTAGCTCTGTGCATGGAGATGAATTTCATCCTCAGTACCTCATTCTGTTGGGGCACTGTCAACTTGAGAATGGGCTCTCCTTAACTAGCTTTTTATCCATGATTATATGCTGGGTTACTTGCAACAGGAGGGGTCTGGACATACTGATCCAAAAATTCCCTTCCAGTCCTATGTCCGTTGTCTGTTACTCTTCCATAACAAAGAACCTGTTCTCTTCTCACCCACTCATTTACAATCAGTCAGTCTCCACACATGACGGTCAGCTGGTCCGATCTGATCTCTCACTTCAAACATTCACTGTCATCTAAAAGATTAGTTCAAAGAAATTCAGTTTTATTAACTGTTCTTGCTGCAGTTATAGCCCTAATGATTGGCTAAGACCTTTTAAATGTCTTTTTATTGGTACAGAGCTAGCCATTTATCTACATTCAATCCAATATTCTCCCTCTCTCTCCTGGATCACAGAGGGAGCAAAGGACAATAGATCAGCAATGGGAAGGGGATCAGAGCCGAAGCAACTTCATTTCTCTGAGCCTTCACGTGCTCTTTGTGTTACCCCAGCACTCTGCAAATTACCGGGTGGAAATTGATGTAGCTCCTAGCAGCATTATCTCCCTCTCTGTGGATCTTATTCTGCTTCCCCTGACGACAACATCATTTTTTTTTTTGTTGCTTTTTATACCACCAGCCAAGTGTTGCAGACTGAAGAATCCAGATTGGAGAATACCAGTATCATGTAACCTGATGAGAGATTTAAATGTATATTCCAAAATCATCCTTAAAGGCACTTCACTCGGAATACTGCCTGACACAATTCACAACATCTGTGTCACATCATCACTGGAGTCGAGGGAAAACCTGACAGTTGGAATCTGTTTGTAAGGCATCTCTAGGGGCTTTGTCCCCTCAGTTGATCATTTTGAGGGACTTGACAATAGCTTTTTATTATTTTATAATCTGTGACTCAGACAGCAGTGACAAAAACAGATTCAACAAAAACATTTGATATACCCAGACTTGCATCTCTAGAACTCACCCTTTCTACTTTCAGACTCCTTCCCAACACTTACTTCTGCAAAACCCACAAATGCTATCCCACCCATCTTAAGCACACCTTCGCCCACCTGTGACAAAATTGAAGATTCTTTTTGGCCTCTAGTGCATTTGATGTTGTCTCGCTATTTGTATTATAAACAACTTTGTGTAAAGAGACTGTGTCATTGTCTTTTGTCTTGCACTGAGCAAAGAACAGTGTCAGCACTGTAAATAATTAATAATAGGTCACTATTCAGATCTGGCCCAGGTTGGCAGAGACTTTCAGTTAATTAATTAATTAATTAATTAATTAAATGTTTGTATAGTGCCTTTCATCCATGAGAATCTTTCAGCACTATGCAACCTGTTTGTGTATATAAAATTGTTTCACCCACCACTGAAAAGCAGTCCTGTCTGAGCTGAAATGTAGCAGCTGTTCAACAGACTACATCAGGCAGTGAGAAAGAATACATGAGTACAGTATCCAAAGAAAACCATAATGTGAGAACTTTGATAGGTAGAATAAGATTACCTAAATTGGAATTGAAGTGGCACAGCATATCTAAGGAGCACTCTTGTGAAAAGAGCTGTGGGATGTTAAATGATCCATGCGGTCAGGATCTCATATTTACATCTCATCTATGAGATTGACTAACACTGTGTGGTGGCTTGTGTGAAATTAATTGGTGGTTTAAGTCTAATGCGTAGTAGACAAGTATCTATATAGCAAATGAACTGGCATCCTTATGGCAACCTAAGTCCGGAAGACAAGGGTTGATTTGACATGGAGGAGAAACTACCATTTCACCTGAGCTCTGGCCATGTTCTCCCTAGGACTGTTTGAGGCGTGTTTGCAGTGCAGTGTGAGATGCTTGCTTTGCCAGTGTCACTGCTGGGATGAACATGGAGGCTGTCAGTGCTGTTAATTCACGTCTTCTGAAAGAACCAATGTCTTGAAATAAATCTAAAATAATTATTTTAGAAAAATGTTTTGTGTAATTATAGATAAAAGGTCTTGAAAACAAAGACCTGTCTTATAAAGTAAAATATGCTCTGTGATGCTTAGGTATTTGTTTTCACTCAGTACCTCACTGTGAGGTAAATTGTTGCTGAAACGTGCAAATACGCTTAACTGATGATCAGTTTTGAAGGGGACAAGGAGCTTAAAAGAAGAGGAAAGTTAAGATAGTACATTGAGCCCAAAGTGTTCTAAGTGTAATGAATCTAAGAGTTTAGTTTGCTGTCATAGGGCTAATCCGAAGTCCACTGTGTTCCTTGGGACTCTTTCCATTTACTTTATTAGGTTTTGAATCGGGCCCATATACATTGTACAAAGAGAGCTTGGATAATGTAGATTTTGTATGTGGGATAAAATTCCAATAGTGAGTACCTCTATGCAGTGAGGATTCTTGAATTCTTTAGTACGCAAAGAGGTTAGAGTTGGGAAAATTGCAGAGAACAAACATTATGTATCAGGCATGAAAAATAAAAATACGTATGTTCAATATACAACTTATCTGCATTTATCTAGAGAGACAAAGTGGGTGAGGTAATATCTCTTATTTTACCAAATTCTTGTTTCTTTCACTAACAGAAGTTGGTCTAATAAGAAAGATTATCTCACACATTTTGTCTCACTAATAGCCTGGGACCAACATGGCTACAACCACACTGCATGCTACGTTTATCAGTCATTTTATGTAACTCTACCTTACATAAAATATCTGTGTTCTGGTGCCAGGATACTATGTAATGATTGTTGCGTAAATACATGAGATCATGTAGCATTATTATGTGCTGTTCTATGGTACTGAATCACATCACCATAATTTATATACAGCCCAAACAAACCTACAATTTTTTGTCATCCTCCAATCCACTTTCAAGATATGGGATAGACCTAAAGCGCCTGAAAATCTTTCCTGCCCTTGGCAGAAATGGTAATCAGAAAACTGTTCAATGGGGACCAGCTCTTAGCTTTGATTAACAGGAACTAAGATTCTCAGAAACCCTAAGGTCAGAAGGGACCAATATGATCATCTAGTCAAAGATCAGTCAATTGCCAAACTAGGGTGTCCCATCATACCATCCCCTCCATAAATTTATCAAGCTCATTTTTGAAGCTAGCTAGGTTTCTTGCCCATACTGTTCCCCTTGGAAGGCTATTCCAGAACTTCACTCCTCTGATGGTTAGAAACCTGCGTCTAATTTCAAGTCTAAACTTCCTGATGGCCAGTTTATATCGATTAGTTCTTGTGTCCACATTGGCACTGATTTAAATAATTCCTCTACCCCTGGTAATTATCCCTCAGATTATTTATAGAGAGCAATCATATCTCACCTCAACCTTCTTTTGAGTAGGTTAAACAAGCCTAGCTCTTTGAATCTCCTCTCATAAGGAAGGTTTTCCATTCTGTGGATCATTCTAGTAGCCCTTCTCTGCACCTGTTCCAGTTTGAATTCCTCTTTCTTAAACATGGGGGACCAGAACTGCACACAGTATTCCAGATGAGGTCTCACCAGTGCCTAGCACTAATAGTACTAACACCTTCCAATCTCTACTAGAAATACCTTGCGTGATGCATCCAAGGACTGCATTAGCTTTTTTCATGGCCACATCACATTGGCGGCTCATAGTCATCCTGTGATCCATAGTCAATATGCCCAGGTCTTCCTCCTCCTCCTCTGTCACTTCCATCTGATGCATCCCCAACTTATAGCAGCAATTCTTGTGATTAGTCCCTAAATGCATGACCTTGCACTTTTCACTATTAAATTTCATCTTATTTCTATTACTCCAATTTACAAGGTTATCTAGATCTTCTTGTATGATATCCTGATCCTTTTCTGTTTTAGCAGTACCTCCCAACTTTGTGTCATCTGCAAACATTATTAGCACATTCCCACTTTTTGTGCCAAAGTCAGTAATAAAAAGGTAAATAAGATTGGTTCCAAGACTGATCCCTGAGGAACTTCACTAATAACCTCCCTCCAGCATGACAGTTCACCTTTCAGTATGATCTGTTGTAGTCTCCCCTTTAACCAGTTCCTTATCCACCTTTCAATTTTCATATTAATCCCCATCTTTTCCAATTTAACTAATAATTCCCCATGTGGAACCATATCAAATGTCTTACTGAAATCTAGGTAAATTAGATCCACTGCATTCCCTTTTACTAAAAAAATCTGTTATCTTCACAAAAAAGGAGATCAGGTTGGTCTGGCATGATCTAGCTTTTGTAAAGCCATGTTGTATTTTATCTCAATTACTGTTAAACTCGATGTCCTTAACTATTTTCTCTTTCAAATTTTTTCCAAGACCTTGCATACTTCTGAGGTCAAACTAATAGGCCTGTAGTTACCTGGATGACGTTTTTCCCCTTTCTTAAAAATAGGGACTATGTTAGCAGTTTTCCAGTCATACGGTACAGCCCCTGAGTTTACAGATTCATTAAAAATCCTTGTTAATGGGCTTGCAGTTTCATGTGCTAGTTCCTTTAATATTCTTGGATGGAGATTATTGCCTCCCACCCTACTTCCCCCCCATCAATTTAGTCCCATTAAGCTGTTCGAGTTAGGCTTCTATCTGAGATGTGGTCATTTCTATCTCCATATCCTCATTCCCATTAGCCACCCTACCACTATCCCCAAGATCATCATTAGCCTCATTAAAAACAGAGGCAACGTGTATTTTTAGATATTCGGGCATGCCTAGATTATCCTTATCCTCCACCCCATCCTCAGTGCTTAGTGGTCCCACTTCTTCTTTCTTTGTTTTCTTCCTATGTGTATGGCTATAGAACCTTTATTACTGGTTTTAATTCCCTTTGCAAGGTCCAATTCTACTTAGCTTTTGGCCTTTCTCACTTTATCTCTACATGTTCTGACCTCCAAGAGGTAGCTTTCCTTGCTGATCCCTCCCACCTTCCACTCCTTATAGCCTTTTGGCTTTCTCTCAATCACCTGTCTGAGATGCGTACTCATCCAGCTTGGTCTACAATTCTTGCCTATGAATCTTTTCCCCTTCCTTGGGATGCAGGCTTCAGGTAGTTCCTGCACCTTTGACTTGAAGTAATTCCAAACCTTCTCTACCTTTAGATCCATGAGTTCTTCAGTCAAATCCACTTCCTACAGTGTTCCACATATCAAATAAAGAATCTCTTCTGCACTCTCTACAACCAAGTCCTGCTTCTTCTCTACTGTGCAGGACATACCAGGTCAAAGAAGAGAGGGGGAAAAATCAAGTGTATATCTGACCACGCATATAGCATTGTATAATTTTAATAAAGCACTCAGATACTATGGTTATGGAAAAGATACAAATGCCTAGATTTATAGATAACCTCCTGCAGCTAGGAATGCATCCCATCTCAAAGTTTACACAGCTTTGGTGATCGCTATGGGCCTATTGTCCTATATTGTATGTAGAAGATTGAAACTATCTTCTATAAAGAAACTGAAAATGCCTTATTTGGGTAATCTGGCCTTTATCCCTTAGTTAAGACCATGTCTACACTGGAACACTACGTCACAATAGAACATGTGTTAACTAATGCAATGTTAAACACTTAAGGTGAAATGATTCTTCGATTTAAAGTCGATGGCAAAAATATGACTCACTGCAATAAGGCCAGGATTTCACTCTCCCTCTGGTCTAGAACTGTTGTGTTTAACGTTAACTATAGAGTTAACTACAGCTGGCTGATACAATGTTAAACAAACCAGTCCTTGTCAACACTATTTAATATCATGTTAGTTAATGTGTTCTAACACAATATAATTTCCCAGTACAGTCAAGGATTTTGTATGCTGCTGGCATCTCAGTAGAGATGGACCAAAACTGCAGTTTTCTGTAGCGTTAGTGGTGTTGGAACTTTAATTGCATCTCCAGCCTGTTTCTAATTCTGAATGTGAATGTACAGGATGAGAAGGGTCAATACTTACAGTATGACGGCCAAACTAAGAATTTATTTAATTTTAGTGCATTTGCAGATTAAACAATGCTACGTATTCTCACGCGGGCACATGGCTATTCTTTAGTAGCTTTAATAATAGATTGACAACGTATTGGAGAGTTCGTAGTCTGCATCTTTTCTGCTTTCCTTTTTGAAAGAACAGTTCTATAGAGAAAGAGAAGAAAGTCTAGGAAGATGGTGTCAAGACAATAAGCAGTGGGATCCAGATTCTGATCCAAGTTAAATTGGCACAAATCGAAACTAACTCCATTGAAGACAATGGAGCATTTGTGTTGGTGTAACTCAAATCAGATCAGAATATGGCCCTAGCTTTCCTAGTCTGCGATGATAAAAGTAATTATTTATTATTGCATTACTTCATTACTTAATTTAGTATTTTATATCCTAATGATATTAAAAGGTAACCATTAGGATCAGATGCCATTGTATTTGGTGTGTACAAATAAATATGAAGAAACAGTCCAAGGAGAGAATGTGATGTAATCTAGCTATATCAGGCTGGGAAAGATTGCAATTTTAAACTTGGCAAGATAACTTTTTATATTTTGTGGATCATTTTGATCAGCCTTAGTGATATGTTAGAATGGCTTTTAAAGCATACAAAACTCAGACTTTGAAAATTAATATTTTACTGATGGGATTGCTTGAACAAACACAATAAAAATGTGCTCTGTGTCATTGCAAGCCAAAAAAGCAGATGGCAGTCGGAAGCTTAGCAGTGTACAGCAGTTTGAAATTTTAAATTAAATCAATTTGAAGCTTTGTTTGTGCCTTAGGCAAGCTTTCCCCTCAAATGAAGGAGCCGGGGTATCTGAACTCTTTGTACATGTGCTCTGGTTTTCATAAGACTGCTGAAGGATTCTAAGTCTTTAATGCCTGTACCGTCACTTATTTGGGGTAAATGGAGAGAAGGAATTTGAAATTCAGGTTAGTCCAAAACATGAAACATTTCCAAAATATAAACTAACATAGTGAGATGGGTACAGAAGAAAAATCTCTGCTTTTAGACAACATGAACCAATTGTTCAGGTTTCATTGTGAATTTGTTGTGTTCTGTAACATTTTTCCCCGTTTTAGGATTTCTCTTCAAATGAGATGCATAATCATACAGTCACCGTCTGTCCTGATTTCTATTCTATTCAGCTTTATGGACTCCTGTGCAAGCCCACAGGAGATCACGGAATTTCATGGGGTGTGAATCTGGGCAGAACTGTGCCCTGTAACTCGAAGATTTGATCAATAAGCCGTGATGGGCCCAATCTTGAAGTCCTTAGTCCTTACTTAGGCAAAAGTCCAATGGATTTTTAATGAGAACTCTACCTGAATACAGACCTCAAGAGTTTGTCCTATGCCAATGACAAGATCATTGCCCTCTTCCACCACATCATAAGCTTCTTTCTGCTGTGTCCAAATACCTTGGTAATTGTACCTGCCCCGCATAATAGTCAATATCCATTGCATCAGTCAACACCTCTATGAGTTCTCTGTCCATTGATTGCTGCATAAGCTCACTGGTGAAAAAATGCTTAATTATTATTATTAATAATGATTTTATTATTAAAGGTTGCTTTATTATTTATTACTACTTTTTGTGTTTCTCCCCCTTCCCCTTTCCCTTTTGTAAATAATCACTTCAAAGTGCAGCTCTACTCATCTGTTGCCTTGAGCTCTGGAAATCTGCTGCTGATTGCTCCTGTAATTCCCGCCCTGATCAGCAGTACTAAAACCAAACCTTGAGAACATGTTAACTCCTTAGACTGCTGTGCTGTCAGATCCTCCCTCAGGAGTGATGGTGTAGCTGCTTCCGAAGAGGACATGCCCATATATGCAGACTTGGGGGCCTTCATCACAGAGAAGCCGCAGAGTCAAGGGGGGTTGAGGAAAAAGAGGCTAATGTGTTTTAATTTTGCAGTGAGAAAGAAAAGGTCAATTTATTTTAACAGTGTCTGAATTCCCAGGCCCACTCTGATCAGAATGAGAGAGTCCGTTCCGTGGGCTCCCAGATCTATCTCTAATTCATACTCCAACGATGGGCAATATGTATGATGACTAACCATTCACCAGGAGCGCACTGCCATTATAAACTATACTCCTGTTTAAGAAAGCACTTACACAGATACTTAAATCAATGGGATTTAAGCACCTACTTCAAATTAAGCACATGCTAAATAGAGATGGACTTGAACATGTGCTGAAGCACTTTCCTGAGTTGGGGCCGATATTGAAATCCCATCCCTAAAGTCATGTGGTGCCCTCGTGGAGCAAAAGGGCGCAGAGGAGAACAGATAATGCACTACTCGATAGCTCCATTATGTTCTTAAGCAGGGGGTGCAGAATGAGTAGGGGGTTGAGCCCAAAGAGACAGGCAGGGGGAACTGGGCACCTAGCAAGCCGCTCTTGTTTGGCTGCACAAAGTACCAGTCATTTTATGGTCTGTCTGTTGAACATATAATTTCTGAATAACAAATGGGCCGACAGCCTTAAATGCTTACATTTTTAATGAAGGCAGTTGATCTGAAGGAGTCTGAAGCTGACGCTTGTTTGCAGCCTTTCTGGCTGCGCACAGCATGTGTTTTCTAGCAATTGTACATAGCTTCCCTCTTTGGTGTCATTGTTGGCGCATTGATCTGCACTGAAGTGTTTGATGCAGTCCGTAGGTCACTGTACCTATTAATGTTTCTCTAATGTTTAACCTCATCATTTGTTTGTATCCTGCAGCTTAGCGAGCACGTTATAAAGTGCATTGGAAATATTTCTGAGGGATGTTAGCATATGCACTCCGTGATTATTATTCATATTATGCTAGTGCCCAGGGCCCCGTTGTAATGATGTGGTTGGCAGAATAAGGAGGGGTGAAGGGAGCTGAAAAAAGAAGAAAGGCTGCAATGGAAAGGGGCAGCAGATGGACGAGTCAAGCACAGTTGACCACAGTTGATAAATCTAAGTGTAGATGTCTGATGTCAGCTGATAGAGGGTTTCTTATAGAGACCAGTATTGTCTATTACCTACGTTCAGCGTGGAGAGTTCTAGTTTTGGAGATCTTTGTTAATGAAGCCTTATAATCAAAACAAGAACGAGTCCCAGCTTTCCCTTCATGGATACATTTCTGTTACTCAGATTGAGTGCTAATGTTCTAGCGGCTTTCTTTTCGAAGAGTTACTATTGAAATGGCTCAGTTAAGGATGGATGGAGGCAAATTATTCTTTGGTTTGTGTTTCAGTCTCTGAATCAGCTTCACAGTCCAAAGCACTGCAGTACGGTGATGGATATAGGCACAAGATACAGCAGCACTTTACTCTGAACGTGGAAATGTGTGTGTGTGCTCGGACCGAGGTTCTGGTGGGGTCAGTGCAGCTGCTACTCCTTAATTAACTTCCTTTGTAGTTCCAGATATTTAAGAGCCCTGCGGATTCAGGAGATGTACTGAACAGGAAATGGAGGCGGAAGAGGATGGATAGGTCTCTGTGATGAGCTATATGATCATCCAGTGACCTATGTTTTATATTAGGAGTTGGCCCAGCCCGGCACATCCCATTCTGCACTGTAGACTCTGAAAATTTCTGGCCATTTGGATTTTGTGTTCTGGTCTGAACCATAGGGACTCTGTGCAAAATGGATACACAGACACGGATTTTGAACCGCTCTCCTTCCCGTGCCCTAACAAACAAACAGAACAAAATGTATGGCTGTCTGGGTCTGGAATTTTGGCATGAGCCCACCTCTAGTCCATATGCTTAGTGATGTCATGCGTTAATCTGCCAGAAGTACCGTTCATCATGAACTTCCCTGTCAAAATACAGATTTTCTCATATATGACAGGTTGCTCCCCCCCCAAACACACACTTCTCTGAAGCATATAAAGTCGGTCACTACCATCAGATATGTAGTAGACTAGAAGACCATCCATCTGTGCAGTATCTAAAGAGCGTGTATATATTCTTCAGTTACAGTGGGATTAGAATTAGAAAGCAACGTTGAGGCCAGAAAGCCAGGTGATGTAAATCATCCACTGATTCCGACAGGGTCCTGCACCCCTGAACACCCGTTTATCTCCGACTCTGGCATTTTCAAAGATCAAGGGGCTTCTGATGCGGGGCCTTGATTTAGGTTCATCTTTCTATAAAGAAATGGAAAAATTAGCGGTGTCGTTTAGTTGAATATTACAGTGCCACTGCTCGCGGTCATCTCAGTAATGAATTAACCTGATGAATGTAACACCAGAAGCAGGCCCTTGTGCAACACTGTAACTCTGTCTGCAAGTCAGGACTTAAATAAATGTGCAGCCAAATGTAGTGGATTAATTATTTAAATTTTTACACATCTGGAATCCTTGAACCTTTTTAGAAAAAAATATTAAATATAAATTCCTTCTGTAATACTGCAATATGAATGTAAATTATAGGGAATGAGTAAGCCTTAAACTGAAATGTGCCTTTTGTGTTTTGATAAGTATAGATGCTACACTGGCTCATGTATGCACCAAAACAACTGCTACATACCCATGCTATATTTATCATGGTACCCTTACAGCAACGTCACTTCTCCTGCCCTTTCTCCAAACTCTATTAACTATTTCTTCTTTTCTTTGTGTGTCAGGGATATGTGATTTTGCTGTCAGCAGGGTCTGTGTAATGAAAGGCAAATTGCGTCCAATGTGTCTTGAAGAAAACATGCAAACAACAGCAAAAATTACATGTTGTTAGAGAAGAAGAAATGTGACTTGTTTACTGTCAATACAGCTCTTAAAGACAGAGTACAAAGGAACTGTGCCCAATATTCATTGCTTGTCTACAGTGATATGTATGTACTGTAGTACATGTAATGAAATCTCTCGCTGCATATGTATATTGGGTGAGTGTATGTAACAATTCTTGGTGTTAAGGGTGTGTGCTCACGCTGGGGAATCAGCACCATGTGCTGTAAATGATCTATGAAGTGAAAAATCCCAGTACGGCTACTGCACAGAGGGAACACAGACAGCTCTTTGAAATTACAGCTCTACAATTTCCTGTCATTTTAAATGTAAATGCAGGCAGATAAGTCCAAAACCCCAAGTCCCAATGTGGAAAATAAGAATAAAATCAGAGTACACAACAATATGTATAATATGTATTTTGATAGAGGATTTATCTATATCCTCATGTAATCTAATTTGTACAAAATAGGTATGCATTTTGATGGGGGAATTTCTTCCTTTATTTCTTCTCTACAACATCCCTGCAGGAATAGCACTATGAAGGCAAAGAACAACTTACCTTCCTTTATGTGGTTGGGAATTATCCTTGAATGGGTGTTGATTTTTACAAATGTCTTTCTTATGCAAAGTTATCTGGGAAGTATTTTAGGCAAACCTATTCCAGTCTATGGAGTGTTCGCAAGTTACTTGCTACAACTATTGCTATGAGCATTAGTTGTTCTCATTATGTAATAATTACTTAAAATACATAGAGTGACATCTTGACCCTCTTGAAATCCATTGTAAAATTGTCATTGACCTCAGATTTTGCTAATAGTGTTTGTGTGTGCCCCAAGCCCGCAAGATGGTTGTATGAACGCTTACAGCTTGAAAGCCTATGTGAATACAGATTTGCATGAGTATCTGTGACAGTTAATCTTTCCTTTTAAGATTTCTGCAAATAAAAAATCACTTGTGAGGTATGAATGTTTGCCAGAAATGAATACAAAGGGGAGTAAATCCTGTTAAAGTTAATGCACAGATTTTATTTGAACAAATGCCCACAAATATTTTTGGAAGTATATGCTGTTCTCTAATTAGGAGTCTCGCTCAGTACATCTGCACAGCAAATGAAGGTGCGATTGCAGTGAGGGTAGGCATACCCTAGCTAAGCTGTATAACCATAAATTAGTGAAGACATGGAGGCACAGGCTTCAGAGTGGGCTAGCAATCTGGAGAGCTGGTAATAAGGTTGCCAGTACTATGCCACCACACCATGACTATCGTTGTTACCCATGCTACATTTACAATTTTATTTAATGTGTACTGTACCCAAAGAGAGAGCCTTTCTTCCTCCTTCCTCCCCACAGTTTGTTTGACAAGCAGAGCTACCCTCTTTCCTTTCCCAACCGTGGAAAAGTTTAATTCACAAATGTACCGTTTACTTAAAAATTCAGAGAAGAGTCCCCTGAACAATTTTTTAAAATAATGGCTGTTTATCCCTCAGCATTTGTCTAATACACAACCCATGTGTGCCCTTGATACTATATTGCCTAGCTACTTTTGATTTTATTATTTAAAAAATGCCCCTTTTCTGCACACATGTATGAGCTCCTTGGTGATATATTTTAATTCCTTTATGCAGAAAAGCATAGGGACATTTTTCTGATGATTCCTCCCCTCTCACCAACATCTGAAAACCTTTTGGTGAACCAGTGCTCTTTACAAATGCTTTTGTTAAGTAATGCCTTCACAGGCAGTTTTGGGTGTCAGATCTACACAGGTAGACTGTAGCTATCTGAACTTTCCTAAACCTGTTTTACCTATGTGTTTTGGTCTTCACAACATCCCCTGGCAATGAGTTTCACAGGGTGACTCTGTTGTGTGAAGAAGTACTTCCTTATGTTTGTTTTAAACCTGCTACCTATTCATTTAATTATAATTTAATTAAAATCTCTGGTTCTTGTGTTATGTGAAGGGATTTACACTTCCTTATTCACTTTTTCCACACCATTCATGATTTTATAGATCTCTGTCATATCCCTCCCTTAGTAATTTCTTTTCTAAGATGAACGGTCCCAGTCTTTTTAATCTCTCCTCATATGAAGCTGTTCCACAGCCCTAATAATTTTTGTTGCCTTTCTCTATAGTTTTCCAACTTCTAATATATCTTTTTGAGAGGAGGCAACCAGATCCGCATGTAGCATTCCAGGCGTGGGTGTACCATGGATTTATATAGTGGCATTATTAAACTTTCTGTCTTACTATCTATCCCTTTCCTAACGGTTCCTAATATTGTTAGCATTTTTGACTGCCACTGCACATTGAACAGATGTTTTCAGAGAACTATCCATGATGACTCCAAGATCTTTTTTGAGTGGTAACAGCTAATTTAGACCCCAGCATTCTGAATGTATAGTTGGGATTATGTTTTCCACAGTGCATACTTGCATTTATGAACATCGAATTTCATCTGCCATTTTGTCACCTCATCAGAGATCCCTTTGTGACTCTTTGCAGTCAGCTTTGGACTTAACTACTGTGCCTAGTATCGTACTATCTTCGTACTTGCCACTTCACTGCTTACCCCTTTTTATGAATATGTTGAGCATCACAGATCCCAGTACAAATTCCTGCAGGCCCCGCTATTTGCCTATCTCTGCTATGAAAAATGACTGCTTATTCCTAACCTTTGTTTCCTATCTTTTAACCAGCTACTAATTCATGAGAGGACCTTCCCTCTGATCCCATTACTTTGCTTAAGAGCTTTTGGTGAGAGACCTTGTCAAAAGCTTTCTGCCAATCCAAGATCACCCACTGAATCACCTTGTCCATACACTTGTTGACCCCCTCAAAGAATTCTAATGGATTGGTGAGGCGTGATTTCTCTTTAAAAAGCTTTTGCCTGGAAGTAAATTTTCTGAGATTTCATTTTCAGGCACTATGTTCAATCCAGAAAAGATTTAAGGGCTGACTACTTTCTCTCTGTCTCTGTGTTTACACCATAGTAACTCATTTGACTGCAGTCGTATCATTCCTAATTTATAACAGTGTCAGTGAGATCCAATCCACACAAAATATGGAAGTTGGAATAATATGCTATTCTTTACTACTGGAACAAAAGACTCAAACAGAAAGTGCAGCAAAAATGAGCATGACGGCAGCTCCCAGTGACGATCTTCCTGTTTTAGCTTTTACATATTAATATGTTATTCAGTAAAGGCCATTGAGATTTTACATACAGCATTATGTAGACTGGAAATAAATAATTTCTCTAGTATAGTTAATTTTTTAAAAATTTTTGCAGCCATAAAATAGCCGAGTGGTGAGATAACCAGAATGCATTCTCCACTCAGATGTGGCAAGTATTGGTCTCAGAGTGCCCATTAATGCTAATGGGAGCTGTACACCGAACTGTTCATACCCCTTAATTTGTAAGAAACAGGAATTTGGATCCCGAATATACGTCAGGATTGCTTTAATTAAGCAAAGGCTTGTTGTTATGCATTAGCTGAAGAAAACTGAGCCTTTCAGTGAGGGATGTACATAAGAAACATTTTAAAAGTTATATATTTTAACAAGGCCGTCTTACTACTGATGGGGTTTCTAATCATGAATGGCGTTCTCTAGAAAACTGAGGAGCATTTTTTCTAAGAGTTGAATGTTCTCTCCTTAGAAATATATACATTGGCAATATGGAAATGTAAAAATTTATTCAGAATATCCTTGTGCTCATTTCTAAATATTTTAAAATCTCCATTGCAGGTCCTTTTATTTCCCAATTCAACAATTATGAACAATTTTTCCAGGGCAAATTGCTCAGAGTCCTTTTATCTATAATATTAAAAGAACAGACTTTAAATGTTAAATAAAAAAAAAAAGAAGAAAAAGACCCTGCAGTTTTTTTAATCTCTTTTTTGCTTCAGGCACTCCTTGCATAAAAATATCCATTCACCAGCTGTTCACCAACTGTTCCTCCCATCAGTGCCATACCTTGGTTCTTGGTTTTGAGACAGTGAATATTTGCACTTCAGCCTGAAAGACTTTGCGGTTTTCTTTCACTCTTAAAGGTAACAGTCTGATCTACCAAGAAGAGAGAGCAAGTCCATGAGCCTATTGGAAAGGGAACTAGGTGTTACCAGGCTTAAACTGTTCTGAAGGTGTTACTAAAAAATTACACAGAAGTAATCAGGGTACAGAGAGTTCGTTAGAATCCTCCACAACAGAAATGAAATAAATAAAATCCAGTTACAGATTTGTCTCTAATAAAACATCATAGAACATTCCATTCAAGAACCAGCTTTGTAGGAGATAGACAAGCTTGAGAGGAAAAACAATCCCTTTTTTACCGCAAAAGGGAAAATTACACTTTGAGCTAGCCAAATTCTCAGCTGGGAATGTTAATGGAGCTATTCCAGTTCACATCAGTTGATGATCTGCCCTTTGTTTTCAATTGTCTCTTCTGTTAGGGATACAGAGGCACATGAATGGTTTTGTGGAGTAAGCACAGGACTGTGTGTCAAATTCTGGGTTCTATGCCAGTTTTTGCCTGCATAATCTTGGGCTCAGAGCTAGTTCCTCAGGTAATATACATTTGTGTTGCTCCCCTGAAGTTAGTAAAGTTACACCAGTTTACCCTGGCTGAGAATCTGCCCCATAGCTTCTGCCTCACCAGTGTATTGTGAGAAAGTGTTGGTAAATCACTGAGATTTTTCACCGCAAAGGCACTTCATTTATACCAGTTCTTGTCATTTCAATCAGAACGGTTGTTGTACATAAATCATGCGCAACCTTAATATATAGAGATACTGCACTAAGTGTGTACATGTATACAGTACATAGGACAAGCATCACTGGAGGTGCTCTGTGAAACCATTCAGAATCAATTCCCAATTCAGATCTCTGTGCACGCAGCTAGCAATGTTTGGTGATAGAGGAGCATGACCACTTTTAGGAGTGCCTCTTGAGATTTAAAAGTGGTTCATCCTTTTGATTAGTCATAGATTTTTAAGGCCAGAAGGGATCATTAGATCATTTAGTCTGATCGCCTGTATGTTAAACAGGCCATGGAATTTCACCCAGTTACTCCTGTATCAAGCTGAAAGTCTTGATCTGAAGACCATCAAGAGATGGAGAATCCACCACTTCCTCTGGTAGTTTGTTCCAATGGTTAATTACCCTCACTGTTAAAAATGTATGCCTTATTTATCATTTGAATTTATCTGGCTTTAATTTCCACCCCTTGGTTCTTGTTGTTAGGTCTTGACCCTGCCAAATCCTGAGACTGTTCATCTCCCATGGTGCTCTCAGAAGGTGCTAGGCAACAGGCCTTTGCAGAGCAATGTCTATGGGCTCTAAAGCCCTTCTTGTTCAGGCCATTACTATCAAAAGTGTGGCCAAGATACAGATCCTTGAGGCAGAGTGGGAAAGGGGAGCTCATCAGTGACAGAGAGGACCCCTTTAAAAAGGGATGTAGAGCTTTCAGTATGAAAGAAACAATGTTTCTGGCAGATGAAAAATCCTACTCTGTTCCCCATTATTTATATCCTGTTTTTCTTATAGCTATTTACATTATTTTCCTCTTTGGAAATAGAGTAGCAGATTGAAAACTCAAGCTATCTCTATAACCATTAAAATAGATGTTCGGTCTATAACAATGAACAGTAACAGTATCTACTAAATTACGTACAAACATGCCAATTCCTCTAAGACTATGGACAAGTGTAATAAATGTCTCCCTTATCAGCCAGGGGGTTAGTTATATAGATTTTTTTTTCCTGTGCTGGGGGAGAGGTGGCCCTCCCCAGCAAGCTGGTTTATCTAAGAAGAAATTTGGGGAAGAGGCAGCTTTATTTATTTATTTTGCCCACACTCTTTATTGAAGTTGTACAAAAAAAGGTTGTTCAACGTGAAATATGCCATGTACAAAGCTTTTTTTTTTTTCTGTAAAAGATGTGTCCCATCTTTAAGAACTGTCAGGCAACGTAAAGTTTAATCTCCGAGGAATGAAAGCTATGCCTGAAGAGAGATGGGAACATGACTGGCTTAGATTGATCCAACTGCCCACTTCCTTAGCCATTTTTTTATTGCATGCCCATTTTCACTGGGTCCAGCATCTTTCGCTACCCCTGCCAACTGCTTCTGGTTCTCTTCTTTCTTCTGTTAACATAAGAAAAGGACCTGCCATACTGGTTCAGAGCCAGGGTCCATCTAGTATGACAGTAGTGGCTTCAGAGGAAGGTGAAGGTCTCCCACTGATCTCAAATAGTTAGAGATTTGGCTTCAGCCTTGAAGCATGTGGTTTAATACCCTTTCCAAAATTTGTATCATTAGTTATGATAACTTTGGATACAAGATGGGAGATGCCTGTTGCTTCTGCTGATATTCTGCTGCTTTTACACTCTTTTGAGAATTGTAGCAATCTTGTTGGTCCAGGACCCAATCTGTGTAGTTCTCAAGCAGATGGCTTATTGGCACAGCAAGCAAAACGATAAATTGTAGCTTATACTGAGTGTAAGTAACTCAGGTTCCATGGGGCTGCTTCCTACTTAGCCTTCTCTCTTTGGATCATAGCATCTCCCAGGTAAAGTCCGGTTCTATGACAGCCTCAAAACTCTGAACTGACTTTTTTTGTTTTCTGTCTCTATGCATTAATTTGACCAATTTCAACATCTCTATCTGTCTGACCTAGGGCTTTCCCATAGTACCTGTCCAAGGAATGTTGAAGTTCTCTGCAGGTAAACTTGAGCTACATGCTTATGTTCAGAGTTGACTCAGTAGAGAATTCTTCTCTTCAGCCCTTTTGGCTTTTGCAGTCACTGTATACTTTGGTTATGGTGGGGAAACCTTTAGCGAAGGGGGGGATTTGTACAAAAACGCATCAGACTATTGATAAGGCTAATCTGATCTGGTCAGTGGTTCCATCAAGGAGCTCTACAACTCAGAACAGCAGCATTTTTGAAATTTTCCCCCGAAGTTCTATTTTCAGAAGTGATCTCAGCACTTTCGGCCTGATTTTCAAAGGGTATTTAGGTGCCTAAAGATGCAGATTTCTTTTTCAAAAGTTCTTAAACAGGTTAAGCATCTATTTCTCATGGATTTCAAAGGGATATGGGCATATTGCCTGCTCCTGCACATTTGAAAATTCCACTAGAGGTCTATTTGCATCTTTAGGCACCTAAATACCTTTGAAAATAAGGCCCTTAGGAGCCTGAGTCCCACTGAAGAGACAGGCTGAAGCATTCTGCCCCAACTTCAACTCCAGATACACAACGTTTGTGCTTAAAATCCTTTTGGGGCTTCTTCTTTCTCTCACCCGTGATGTTATGGCCAATTCTTTCTTTACTCTGTCCAGAAATGCTTTTGGTATGGTTCCTAAGTGTTTCATCTGGGGTTTGATTAACTGCATTCACACCAGGAAACCTTATGAGAATTATTCTGATCTGCCATGGGGTAGAAACAGTAACAGGTGACCTATAGCCAGTTGCAATTTTGGTATTTAAATTTGGACTACAAGGCCATGGAGTGGACAAAATTAGAGGAAATTCAGTCAAATGCCTTTCAAAAAAAAAAAGTAATTTTCACACACATTCTGCAAACAAAGGTGGCAAAACTAGAAGAATTATTAATAATGAATCTTCATTTAGCTCTAATCATAAAATTGCAGCCTCTGCAGAGGTGCTGCATGTTGAATGAGAATGTAAATGGAAATTGTTCCAAAGTCCTAGAGAAGGTCTCTATGGGTCAGAATTGAAGCACATCATCCCATCTTAAAACATATCTGCCTTTGATATACCTGTTCTGAGGATTTAATGGTCCACGGTTGTCAAACATTTGTCTTTCACAAGCAGTAAAATCACTTAAACCTTTTAAAGTGTTTTTGTTTTGTTTTTTTAATCTGTATGCTCAGTGGCGTGTGCAGGCTCTGCAGCATAATATAGAAAATTTTGCTGGGCTGATACTCAAGATGCTTCAGTTCTGAGACTAGAATAGAGATCACATATATTTTTTGCTCTCATTTTTTACTCATCCTTGTGTTTGTCCCATGACATTAGGCATTGCACGTTGTACTGTGCCACTCTTGTTTAGAAGACCCTTTGCTCTAGGGAGGATAATTACCCTTTTGTTAGCATTTGTTCATTTTTGGACATATGTGGCCCTACTCCTGGCTTTCTTTTTTTGTCTTCTTAGTGATGCAACATTTCATGCTCTAAATTCACATGATCTCCGACCTCAGCAATGCATCACAAGGGGCATATAAATCAAAAGACACATGAACTTAGTTCTGAAAGTGCCAAAAAAGACATTCTTTGCTTAATAAAATGTTTCATACCTTACTCCCAAAGAAAAAATGTTTACGTTTTCCAAAACTAAAGTGTAAAAGCCTTCTTACTGGAGACAGGGATATAAAATTTCAAGCAGTACTTTATATTTAGAATGAATGAAAATAATTGGAAGTCTAGAGAAAAGAAAAATCTTGAGTGACTTCCACATTGAACAGATTTGTTTTTCTGAGGTTCAGTGTGCAGTATTGTATATTGACAATTCCAAACAAAATTGTGTGTGTAAATAAATGTGGACATTTGTTTTTCCTTTTATGAACCACATAATTATTTATTATAAAATATTGATTAAAAACACTGAAAAATTCACTTCACAGTAGCTTTTAAAAGGCTTAAATTGGACATAGATGGCCAACTCCTATTGACTTCAGCTGGGTATTGTGTATCTAACTCTCCGCTATCAGAATAATAGTACATAACTAAACTAGACCTATTATTTATTTTATATTTGTTATTTTTGTAGGCTGAAGTTTCATAGCAAGTAGCATCAGCTCTGAAACTCTTGAGAAAATGGAACCAGTTCTGCTTGAGCTTAAAATCCTTACATATGATTCCTTTAAAAAAACATTTGCATATTGTCTAATGCTCTTGTATATCCTTCAGGCAGGATTGTACTCTAGGGCAGCTAGTCCCAGGGCGGTCATCGAGGTCACACTGCTGTTTTTAGACACTACCTCAAGCAGAAATAGTGCGGGTATGTCTTGTGAGCCAGGAATCAGACCTCCCAGATCAAAGGGAGATATAGCTTTAGTTAAAGTGGTACAATTCACCCAGTATGGATGCATTATACCAGTATAAAGGTGCTTTATGTTGGTATAGCTGTTTCCATATGGGAAAGACAATTTCTATACCAAGCTGAGTTATCTGTATGCTAATATAACTGCATCCACGTTAGTGCTTTTACCAGGATAAAAGTTTGGGTAAAAAAAACCCCAAAATCACAGCCCTAACTGAAATAAAACTTTCAAGTGTCGACCAGGCCTAAGCCACTTAATCCCTATGCACATAGGCGCCATCCTGCTCTTCTCTCTGTGAGTGTTGGTGGGAAGAACTAACACAAAGGAACCGGCTGACTCCATCAATTTACCTTTGCTGCCCAGATATCACAGCACATTAGCAATTTTCTATTGTACTATTGTATTCTTCTGATTCTATTAGTGTTAATTTTCATTAGTCTGAGCCAATAAAGGACAATTGCCTTCGTGCCTTTCTTGCCATATTAATTAAAGTAAAAATATTTTGATACAGTGCTAGCATGGTGAGATTCTAATGCAGTGGAATAGACCATTACTGCATTAATATTTTCACCTTCAAGTAATAAGGGGATGCTGCACTTGCTACCATGAAGGTATGGTTTATTTTTCCGTTTCTGCTTGCAAGACATCTTTGAAGTCACACAAACAATAGAAATCAGAAAAGGAAAAGACTTAAAAGTTTATTTTTTCCATCTCCCCACCAATACAGGATTTCTTCCCACAGTACAATTTGTAGTGCTAGGATCCTTCTCTTGGCAATATTTGTGCTCCAGTTTCTGCATGAATGTACACATAGTGTCTGATCCAACTGTCGCTAAAGTAAATGGCAAGACTCCAGCTGATTTCAGTGGTGGTTGGATCAGGTCCATAGACTCTAAACTTGGCCAGGTGTGTGGCTTCTTCCAGGCAGGGATTTAGCTTATAAATAAGTTGGAATAATACAAGGTTTTTCCATCCATGTACGGTAGCTGTAAGGGTCTGTGTCAGTGTGGTATATGGTGGATATAGGAAACTATACAAAGACTCTGTCAGAAAAAATTATGCTTACATTTCATATTGATAATTTATCACCTGGTAACCAAGACCCCACTCACCACTATGCATGCCCTTGTGGCCAGGCAGAATATCACAGCTCTTTCACAGAGCTAGAGTCCCCTGTCAATAGTCACCCTGGTGGTTTCTGTGCCAGACGCTCATCCAGCGACTCCACTCTCTGGATAGGTCAGTCTACCCCTTCCAGCTCGCCGTTATCTGCCAGAAAAATCCCCAAAATGTCTTTAACACAAAAGAAATCCTTCCTCCCTCTCTGGGGCTCTTCCTCAGTCAGTCCTTGGTTCATCCTGACTCGGGGACTGATCAGAGAGCTTTCCTCTCTGCTGTGAGCTTCCTTTCTTGCTTCCTTTCCAACGCAGTGTACGTCTGCGCTGCAATCAAATACCCGCAGCTGACCTGTGCCCCCTGACTCTGGCTCACAGGGCTCAGGTTAAGGAGCCGTTTAATTGCAGTGTGGATGTTTGGGCTGGAGCTGGGCTCTAGGGCCCTGTAAGGTGGGAGGGTCCCAGAGCTTGGGCTGGATCCTGAGCCTGAACATCTGCACCGCAGCTAAACAGCCCCCTAGCCCAAGACTCGCAGAGCCCAAGTCAGCTGGCACGGGCCAGCCACAGGTGTCTAATTGCAGTATAGACATACCCTCAGGGCCTTGCAGGAGTCTTCTTGCTTCCTTCAGCTCCTAGCTGGGCCCTGTCAAAAATTAAACCTGGCTCCTTTTATATCGGAATCCTCTGCCTGTTCACAGGGGTGGGTTGGCTTAGCCCCCGGCTCTCCAGCCCAGGGGCAAGCCACCCTGTGGCAGACCTTTTTACGAGAATAGAACATTTTCTGGTAAATAATATTCATGTTCCCACTTTGTGGTTACTGCCTGTGTTTAACAGCTGTTGTTTGTCTATTTACTTATCAAAATAACCCAAAGGAACAGGCACTGATCAATAGCACCACTGAGTGGGGTATCGTCCCCTCAGCAGTCGCCAATATGAGAAGCTTCTGAGGAGGGTGTTCAGAATTCCTTTAGTATACAATTGGGGAATAGCTTGCTGAAGGGGCAGAACTCCCGTCAGATATTCACAGCCGTGTGCTCTGAAGCATGGGGATTCATACCCCTTATATACTTGTATTCTAATCCTAATTTGTATCCTCTTGGACGCTTCGGGCAAGAACCATGGTCCATTTGTGCCACTGAAGCTGTGCAGAGAGATCAGAAAGGTGCCCTAGGTGGATGGCTAAGGATTCCCCTCGTGCAGGGGTGGGCAAACTATGGCCCGTGGGCCAGATCCGGCCCCTCTACCATTTCTGTCCGGCCCGCCATGATACCCAGCAATTGAGGAAATTAATAGAATCTTCCTCCATGCAGGGGCGTAGCTACGAGTGAGCCGGGATGGGCCACCCACTTTGAAAGCAGGTCAACCCAAGCTCTGCTTAAGCTACCTTCAATTGGAGCTTTTTCGGCTGGTGGCTTCCCGAATTTCCTGCTTCCGGTCATGTGGCCAGAAGCAGGAAGTTCGGGAAGTGCTTGACGGCAAGTTGTAAGTAAAAGTTTAGCGTTTGAGTTGTTACAAATTTGACACGTGTTCACAAAACGACTTGCAATAGGGATTGCCTCCTAAGATAAGCTTTGGAGAAACGTGTATTCAGTTGCTTGTTCTTAAGCGCAATTACTTTGTTGTGGAAAGAACATAATGGGATTTCATTGATCTAGTAGAAAGGTGCGGCCCGCGGCGACTTACCAAAATTAGTGGAGTGGCCCCTCTGCAAAATGTATTTCCCACCCCTGCCCTAGTGTATGGTGTAAACCTGGTGTAGCTCAGGCCGTGCACCTCACACTCCTCTGATAGAAGAGATGGGCTAGGAATGGCATACCCTCTCCAGCCAGCATAATTGTCCCTAGGAGCTCATAGCTGGTGGCATAAGCAACATTAAGACTGCTCTAACTTGTGCTTGGCTCGCTGAGGCACAGCAGTCCCAAGGATCAGCGTAGGAAGGGGGAACGTAAAGGTGACCCACAGCTGCTTTGCCAGTCTCCTCTTCTGCCAAAGCAAATCTTAGGTGTACCTGTGCCTCCGGGTCTATGGGCTTGATCCTGTGGGGGACAGAGCTTGCAAAATTACTTACACAGCTTAATTGCATAGCAGTTATTTAAAAAAAAACCCTGTTTTTAAAATCAGTTTAAGTTTCCTGCTCTTCATTTTGTGTCTCCTTGTTCTTGGGTTATGACAGACGGTAACTGAGAACACCCAACTCAACTATTTTTTATTTCTGTTATGTCCCCAACAATTCCAATCTTTCTTTATACAAAGCCTTTCGTCACCTCTTGTCTCCTCTGACTATGGTCTCCTATTTCTCCTACATTTCCTTTAGCAGTAGTGAGCACAGTGTTTGAAGTATGGGTCTACTGTTAGTTTATATAATTGCATCATATTTTGACATTATTTTTTGTCCCATTCTTTTTGAATTGTAAGGTTTTTGTTTATTTTTTGGCCATCATTGCACAGTGAGCAGAAGTTTTTACCTAGTTGTCCAGGACACTGAGCTCCTTTTCCTGAGAGGTTATGGTTAAACTACAACCCAAAAATATTCAGGAGTGCTTTAAACTATTTCTTTCCTTAAGCTTTACCTTTCATTTGACCATATCAAGTTTTGTATGTCATCATGGTGCTGTCCCTTCACCTGGCTTTGTTGAGTCTTACTTTCCTAGATATTTTTGCATTGTCTGCAAATCGTTACAAATGATTACCACCTCACCCTTCCCTCCTTTTTTAAAACCATGGTTTGCAAGTTTCTGTGACTCCCTGTTTCCAAAGAGCTCTGGGAAGCGCTTGAAGATGAGTTGCTTTCTGAAGAAGAGATTTGAGAGATGAAACCACATGTGCACACTCACAGAGAAAGCTTATGTCTACTGATGTTTCCCATTCCTAGATCACATGCCACTGTGCACTTGCGATCTCAGGACCGTGTGTAATGGCAGAAAGCTGCAGCTCTGTGATAACTTAATAATTTCTGGAATGAATAAGAGTCTTTTAAACCAGAAAAATGGTAGACTGCTGGGGACAATGCTGGGTTCTCCAACCTGCCCAGGAAAGTACCCTTTGAATAATAAAGAAAGTATGCAAGAGCAGCAGCAGATTTCTGAGGTTTCAGACTTCATTTGAAGGGGATTTTAATAATTTATTTGCCATTAACTCTTGTATTTGTACAGGGATTACACAGGCTGTTGGTTAACAATATGTTTTGTAAACGTTGAATGTAGTGAAAGTCACCTAAACCTGAGCAGTGCTAAAGCCCCCAAGACTGGGGACAATAAATAATTTCTTTTGTTCCCCCTCCCTTTATTCAGGATCTCACTTTCTAGATTTCTCAGAGTCTGTCTGGCATAGCATTTTGACTACCAGTAATCCTGAATTAAAGAAAATGTCCACTGCCTTTTAAAAATTATTCCACATAGTAGGCTGGCTTGTTTCTGGCTCCCCATATCGCACATACTGTGGGTAGTTGTGTGTGTAGATGATAGTTTTCTCACAGCATTTACATTGGAATAATAAACATTTTAAAATAGACAAACAGAATCTGTACCTGTAAAGTATTAAAATACTATGAGCTATAACATTACTTCTTGATCTTTTGGTTAAGATCAAATTTAGTATCAGTTTAATACGTATTGTGCTATCTCCAGGAAAACAATAGTATGCTGTTGGGATGGATTCTGTGGTCTGAGATCCTATTCTTTATCCTTTTTTTTTTTTTTTTTTTTTTTTTAAACCTTCTATTTTTGTCACTAACATACACAAAAAGAAAATACAATCATTTGAATTATACAGATGTTTATCCTCCTTAACAAGCGAATGTATTAACATTTATGCACACTTATAATAAATCTTATCCATAACTGTACAATAATTTCTATTTCTACTAACATCACCACCTGGTTTAACTTGCAAAGAATCAAGAGGGCCTCAGACTTCTAGACAGCTACATCATTTAGAAGGTCTGATCAAAAGTACACAGCACACATAGCCAAAATGTAAATGGCTATTCCGTCTTCTCCTCATGTTCCTACCTCATTGTTATATCCATGTATTAGATCTTCCAGAAGTTTGCCCTTTTATTATTTTCCTTCTATAAATCATGTAGGTCATAACCCAGCTGCTTTATTGTGTCCCTTCACATGGAAATACATTAGAAGGCAACTTATCTTTTCCATCTCTAACTAACATCCTCAATTTGCACTGTGGAACCATCAGTGGGTGTGACAAAATGTCAGTCTATGACTTGAAGCATCCATCTTCTTATTACAGCTTAGGCCACTTCTAATGGGAATTCACTGCATGGCTGTTTTGTTTTACGGAGTACTGGGGTTGGTTACCATTGGCTCATGAATATTTATCTGTGTGCCAAACACAGTTCAATTTGCTCTATCGCCGGTTTCACACTCTCACTGCTTCTACACCAACTTACGTTTTCATTGCATAGCTCTCATATTTGGCAGTCTCTGGGAGGACTAAACATAAGCATGAATCAAAGGGTTCAGACTGCAGCTTCTCTTCTCCACAGATTTTTGATTATAGCCTCTCACTTTCAGATATAAAAGAGACAGCATATACCCATACACAAGTGCACATTCACAGGTTGGGAAACTGAGGGGCAGTCAGTGTGGGTCTAATTCGACTCCCATTGAAGCCATTGGTAAAACTCCTATTGATATCAGTAGAGGCAGAATAAAGCCAATGCTGAGCACCTTGAAAATCTCACCAATGGTGACGAGTGCAATTCAAGCCTAATCATGCAGGTAGGAGGCAGGAATTTTCGACTCAGCACACACAATTGGGACCAGATTTTCAAAAGAGCTCAGCACATTGGGTGTCGTTTGGGTATTTATTAGAGCTGGTCAAAATTTTTCATCTATTTTCCACAGGAAAATGCCTTTTCCACAAAACCAATTTTTGTGTGTGAAATTGTTTTGATTTCAAGGAAATTTTGTTTAAAAGATGTCGGGGGAGGGGACGTTTCAACATTTTTTAAATGAGAAGTTTGGATTTCTTGTTTCAAAATGACTTTTTGTTTCAAAATTATTTTATATAAAATCAAGTAAAAGGGTTGAAAGCAAAATGAAACATTTCAGATTTATCAACATGAGACATTTTTTGACCCCAAATATCTTGTTTCCAGATTTCGTTTAGTTTCTGGCTTTTCATCTTGATTTGGAGTGATTCTTTTTTTTAAATCTCAAAATTATTTGCACGATGGAAAATCTTTTTTCTAGCCAGCTCTAATATTTATGAGTCTTAGTGTTTTTCTGAGCACCCTTGTGAGGCATTGGATGTCCCACTGAGATAACCCTAGCTATTGAAGTCATAATCATCTCACTTTGGAATTCTTCCTATTTTTAAAAAAGCAGCAAGTTTCTAGTTATAGTCTCCCATATTAGAATTACAGGTTTTCCTCACATAGGCTCAGAGCAGAGACATCATGAGACTTCACTCCTCTCTGTAGTTTTCTGATTGTGAATGTTAAGCTCTTACTTTCGCCAGCACTTTACAACTTGAAGATAATTAACAAAAGAGGCTACATGTTACACTTCTTTCTAACCAGTTTTCAAGTCTCATGTTGTAAGTAGGTAACCTTAAAGGAGAAAAAAAAGATAAGAAGCTTTACCGTACGTTTGATATAGCAGATATAGGCCTTTCAATCTTATTTGCTTACCTTAGCAGCCACATATAAGTAGAAATTACACACTGGACTGGAAATAATGAACTAGAAAATACTCTCCCATTGTGTGGAGTGAATGATACAAAAGTGAATCGCAAAAGGCTTCCCTTTTCAAAATAAAAGGTTGTATGCAGTGCAAATACCGATCTTTGTAATTAGAAGACAGTTAAATATTTGTCAACACATTGACCTAAATATTATAGATAATATTAACTAACTTGCACCTAGAACTGGTCAGACAAAATTCAACAGAAACATATTCCATATAAATACATGGTTCCACTGAAACCGAAACACTAATGTCAAAATATGAAATTGGTCAGATCAATTACTCCAGTATCTAGTTTCAGAAGAAAATGGTAGGGGAGGAGGGTATGAAACAATGGTGAAACAGGATGTTTCAACATTTTTTGAATGAAATGTTATAATTTATACGTTTTTAAATTAATTTTTGTTTAAAAGCTTTCATTTTATATTATAATGCAAAATAAAGTGAAAATCAAAACAGAACATTTTGGTTGTCAAAGAAAAACATGATTTTTTTCTGAAACTTTTTCTTCATGAAGAATTTTAAAATGTTCAGTTTTTGTTTGTCAGAATGAAGCCGAATTTTGAAATCTCAAAGTCCTTCTCAAAACAGAATTTCTGTCCTCCTCACAGTCGTACCTGCAAACCAAGAAGAAATGTAGGCCTTAAATGGTCTGGCTGTCTCTTTAGTCAGGTTAGGAACAAAAACCAATAGAATCAGAACAGAATCTTTTCAGGCATAACTTATTTTACTATAAAGGAGAGTAGCATATGTGTAGAAGAAGTTACATCTGCTCTGTTAAAGAGATATAAAAGGATTGAGGTGTATTAGAGCCTTTGTCCTCTGCAGGCCATGACAGGGACTGAGTTATTCAGGAGAGTGTGTTCAGTGTCAAAAAAAATAATAAAATCTGAGAAATTGCAAATGGAAAAGGCCTACTTGATCATCCGCTGCACTCCATCCCCTTGCCAGTTCCGTATGCTATGTTATTTAAAGCTTTGTCCAGTCCCATTCTAAGTGTCTCAAGCACTGCAGATTTCAGCCAGTTCCTTTTGAGATTATTCTGAAGTCGAATTGATCTCTAGGTTGGACGCATTCCTGGGGTTAAACTTACAATACGTGTTCCTGCTTTCCTCTTCTTCCTTCTAATCACCATGAAGATGAGACAGGGCAGCAACTGGATGCTTTGCTAGTTGATTCACAAATCAGCATGAAAGATTTAGGTTTTTGGAAATGGTCCTAAGCATTCAACGGTGCGGGCCAAAAACAAGGCACTGTGGAGGAAATCTGGGATGGATGCAAATCCCCCTGGAAATATCACTTTCCAAAGTCTATAAAAACAGTATGTAAAGGCGTGAAATATTTAGTTGCTTCAAGGTGCTACCATTCCCCTACCCCTGCTCTAGGCTCTAGCAATAATTCTGCAATGGATGAGCAATATGCTTTATGCCTATCGACATCAGTACCAGACATTGCCTTCAATATACCCTCTGTAAGGAGCTAGGGGTGCTAGATCTGTGGATCTTCCCCTAACTTACCCCAGTGGACCCCTCCATCTTAGCCTACCCGTAACTTACACAGAGCCTCTTTTCAACATGTGCAGGACATGCAGAGATGGTTTTCTGCACAGCCACTCTTCCCAGATTTCCTTCCTTCCCGTGCAGAGTAGATCTTGGGGGCTTCACTGATGTGGATCTTCTGGGTTGAATGAAATTCCCTTAATTACCCTTAAATGTGAACAACACAGACCATTTCTTCCTAAATCTACACTTGATATTAGAAGAAGAAGAAGAAAGCAAAGTTTGCATTCATAATACATGTGAAGCTGGTGGCTTCCTGCTGCTTTTTTATTTTGTGTTCACGCCTTCTTTGGCTGACCCAGTTATTCCCATGTTCCCATTAGCCGGCTATGTTGTTCAGTTTAACCAGCTGCGTGCACTAAATAATAGAAACATGTAATGTTTTGCCGCTTGAATAAGCCCCAACAACAGTTTGGAAGAACCTTGTCACAGTGGATTGTGTTATGAGAACACCTTATGAAAGCCCTTCTTTTTGTTGCAGCCATTTTCAGAGCTGGAACGGTGCTGCAGTTTCAGAGAGGTAGAGCGACTGAGGGAAAATGCTGTTTTCAGAACAAACAAGATGACTTTTCTGTGCATATTTACATTTCATGCAAATTCGGAAGTTCTGATAGCAGCACAAACCTGTTTGGCTGCTGTTTGTGACACTTTCAGACATTGTTTTCATAGGCTGCTAAATTTTATATTTCAAGATTTTGCTGTGCCACAGGATGTAGTCTCTCTCTCTGCATTCTGAAAGATCAGACCTTCGCATTGCTCTGTGGTAATCACAGTTGGCTGCAGCAGTCCCAACTAGTGAAAGCTGCACAGCAAATTCCCTATGCCTCCTCTGATGAACTTAGTGAGGAAACCCCATCTTTTCGGTGATCCATCTCTTTCCCTCTTGCTGTGACAGCGGACTTGTGCTAAAACTAATTTCCTTTCATTCCTTTTATTTTAAGGCTGAAAACCACCATGAGCAGGATTTCAAAAATCCAAATAGCAACAATGAACGAGAACTTGTAATGTTGGGTGGCTTCCAAGAAAAGCCAGGATCTGTGCACTGTATGAATAGGAAGGCGTATGATGGAGGTGTGCAAAGAGAGCATTAGATGTGATCTCCCCTCTCCCTGAGCATCATGGGAGACTGGGAACCACGGTAGGGTGAGGACCCCTAGGTTAGTGCTTTGTTCCTCCTCAGACATGTAAGACAGGCAGTGGAGCTCCAGGGTCAGGAATCGAGCTGGTTGAAATTTTTCAAACAACATTTTGCCAAAAAAGAGCCTGTTCTTTAATAGCTGCACTCAGTTGTGTAACTCTCATGACGCACCACATGGCTCAGTCAGAGGGGAGAGCTCTGGATCCCAGCCCATAGGAGAGCATGGGAGCATGAGCCACACAGATCACTGCTCCTGATGTAGATTAATGCTGAACAGATTCCAAATGAAATATTTCAGTTCAGTTCAACAAACTGAATTGTTCCAATTTGGGTCAAAGCAACTTCATACGAAATATGAATTTGAATTTTGTGAAAAATTATTTTGATGGAAAAGTCCTGAGCAGCTCCCCTGAAAACCTTTGGTAATATCTGGCCCCAAGTTGCATCAGGTGAATTCCTAAATCACATGTAGTGTCAAGCAGAATCAGTATGAAAACAGACCTGTTCTCTTCTTCTAGGCACTGTCCCTATTCCTGCTCCTCGATGGGTGGTCAGTGTGAGGTAGCAGCTTCTGTCCTGCCTGCTGCTCAAAAACAGGAGCCATTTATTTTCTGCTACTTGTGATACCCCTTGGCTGGCAAATGTTTCTATTGCAACCTATGGCAGAATGCGGAGTCCTGGTCAGAACTCTCATCAGTGTACCTCAATGATTTTCCTCAGTGATGGCTGATTGAGCAATTAGCTAATCAGAAGGGGGAGGGGGTTAGAGGTAAGGAAATAATTAGCCTTCAGCTAGTTAACCGGATAAGCTATGAAGCAAATGGTACAAAGGGAGAGAGAGGGATGATGACAATGTTGTCATTATCAGGCCTAGCTGAGTTCAGCGTGAAAGAGCTCTCAAAACGGGGATATCTCTTTTCCTCCTAGGGCCCTAGTAAAGCGTAAGAGTTAAATAGGGGTTAAAATGGTGGTGTTGCACTGTACTGGTGTTGGTGGAGGGGTTTCGGAATAAAATATAGGCTGGACATTAAAAGAAAGTGGGTCTGAGCAGTTTCTGGGTCATCAGAGGGTGGGGACAGAGCGTTGTCCTGCTGCACAACGGTGGGCAAAAAGACGTACATAAATATAATGGGTGCACCTCTCCAAGCACCTCAGACTTTCCAAAAAACAATCCTGCTGTATATCAAAGTGGTCCATGCATTTTTAATGTAGTGCTGTTGACTGGGTTCTGGAGACATAAGGATATAACAAATTGCTGTACTGTAAAGGAAAAGGCATTTGGCCAAGCACATCTGTTCCCTGTTGATTTATTTCTACCACACTGTCCCATTTTGTCACTCTATCCCCTCCCCCTTAACACGAAATCTATTTGTCTCTTAATATCATTTTGCTATATGCATCAGTAGCCTTGCCTGTCATCCTATTCCATATGCTCATTCCTTTGAGAGAGAGAGAGAGAGAGAGAGAGATAAATGATGACACAGAGTTGAAATACTAGCAAAACCCAGTTACTGGTATAATCCTTATGGTACATAATCTCACCTCCTAGCTGCCTAGATGCTGTGAGTTGTGTGATTGGGATACAGACATATAATGTGGTATTTTGCGGAGTTAAATGTTCTCTTGAAATCTGGGCATGAAAAATAGGGGAACAAAGCACTTCCACGAGCATGAGCCGTCTTCTGCTTGCTCAGTAGAGTGCTGATAACCTAAGCCTTTCAAACACAGCCATTAGATAAATGACCTAGCGTGCGTGTGAAAATCCCCCATTTAAAAAATCAAAACAGTCTGGGGGAAAATTCCAAGCACAGGAGCCTTCGCAGACCCATGGGGCAGGAAAATGAGGTCCAGAACGAGAATATTTTGTTAAAGTCAAACTCAAAAGCATTATTTGGGGGCCAGTGAGTAGATCCTGTAGCCATGCTGGTGATGTTTGTTAGAGAGGCAAAGACGTGGGGAGCCTTCTGAGTAATCAAATAGAATATATAAGAATATAGAATTTGCCTTACTGCATTGGGTGATTGGTCCATCTGATCCAGCTGTGTCCTATGTCTGACACTTTAGAGGAATGTTTAAAAAAAATCCTCGGGAGCTCCTGCCCATTTGGGTAGAAACACACATGGAAGGAAATTTCTTTCTCAGCAACTGTAGATGATCAGCCTATGCCTTGGAGCATGAGGCTTGTCCAGTTGTTGCAGCTACAGCCAGTGAGTGGAATCAATTTTATGTTCACACTAGGTAAACAAAAGCTCCCTTATATTTGGGAGAGTAGGATTGAGTTTGTGGGGGATTTGCTTTTAAAGAGAATAAGGTACCTCTGTTTTCTGTACCATCTGCAAGTGGCAGATTCGTTATAACTCATTCTGATACTGCAGAAAAGGAGATTGATAACTGTTAGGTAAAATGTGGCAGCATGAATGTACACATTTAAAGTAATCACAGAGGCTTGTGAAGGAGTTTATCTATTGAATACATTTAGAGGTTGGTATTAATTGTGTTATCAGTCCATATGATACTTGCACATTACAGTTTGCAGAGTTGCTGTTACATATTGCATAGGAGGGTGGGACATGTATGTGTAGCTGAAAGTAAAAGTTCAGTTCTAATGGTGAATTAGAAATAATCAGATGATATCTGCTGTCTCTCGTGATTGGATTACAGTCAATTCTGAGCTGTCAATCCAGCACGGGTTGCACATAGAATGAGAGAGGCTATGTGTGCAGGTAGCTTTGAGGAACTGCAGGGAGCAAACAGCTCCAGACATAGCTTCATTTAATCCATTTTACATTAACATTAGCGACTTCCAGGTCCCAGCCGAGCCACGGGGTGTCTTGTTTTCCTTGCTTTTCTTTTCTTTCTGTAATGGCCATTGGCCCATCAGGCATATTGGCCGTACCTTTTCAAAACATCTATCAACAGTATTTTAACTGATGACTTTCTGTGGCAGGGCAAATGTATAAAAGACACTTAAGTACCCACTGTACATGTGCAGATTGGGTATTTGTGCATCTGTATGGTCAGTGGCCATGTTTGTGTGGAAATAACCCCTGTGCATGCACACATTGTGTATTACAAGCACAGATTAGGGGTATGCAACTATAGCGGTTAATAATATGGCAGCGCCTAGCAGCCACCACTGAAACTGGGGCTCTGTTGCTCTATATGGTACAAACACATAGGTATAGACTATTCCTGCACCCAAGATTTACAATCTAAATAGGCAAGACAAAGGGGGCAGGGCAGTGAGATGGAAATAGGGACACAGAGTGGGGCAAGTGACTTGGCCTAGGTCATAGAGTAAGGCAATGGTAGGGTGAGGAGTAGATCCAGGCGCCTCAAGTCCCATCGCTAGTGCAATATTCACTAGATCATGCTCCCTTTCCATGTGCACAAAAAAGACACACTGTGTTGCTGAGATGAGACTCTGAGCCTTGTATTCCATACAGAGTGGTTTTGGTCTGCAGCAGTGATACATACAGTAATAGCAGACCTTGTCTCACAGAACACTTTTATGTTGGCTGTTTAACCTGGCCAACAATATGGCTATGACTCCACAAGATATTTCTGCTTTTTAATCTAATGGGAATAGCATGGATTGTTTTCACCTGCCTCAGGAGCAGATGTCAACACTGTAGTTTGGAAAATAGGCTCTCAACACGAGGAACATGGTGCTGACTTGACAATTGACATTAGAACTTCAAACACTGGCCTTGGAAGCAAGGAGCTTGGCAGACTAGAGACTAGTTTAAGGATGTTGGTGGACGAACCTAAAATTCTCTAGAGACAGAGTATCATTGTGCTGTTTCAGTTTACAGCCATTTAATATCACACAGCAAAATAGCTGGTAAAGAAGCTCAGTGGAAATTTAAATCCTTCTGCATTAGGAAGCATTTTCCCTAAAGCGTACCTTAGCAAAATTCAGTGTAGGATTTCCTTTGTCTCACATTGCATGTTAGCCACTCTAACTTTAAATCATGGATACAAAAGTCTTTTACATGTCCTTAAAAAAATGCATTGACCCACAGCCAGAGAGAGAGGGGTTGTCGGTTGGTTGTTGGTTGGTTGGTTTGTTTTTTTGCGGAATTTGATATCCAATGACTTCAAGGGATAATGTTCTTTAAAAAATATTCTTTTTAATAAGATAAAGTGGAGAAAATTGAAAGACATCATTCATGCTTTGATGTCCTAAAGTATGAAATCTCAGTAGCTTACTAGTGACAAAACTCACTCTCTCTCTCAACTGTAAGCAAGAGGCATGGCTCAGAAAATCTTAAGATCAAGTAAAATAGAGCCAGCCTTGAGATGCAATAGCAGTGCAGTGCATTAACATGCGGGGATCTGGTCTACACTGAAAAGTTACATTGACATAACTATGTCTCTCGGGTTTGAAAATCCACACCCCTGAGAAATGTAGCTTTGACAAGCTAACCCCAGAGCTAGGTCGATGAAAGAATTCTTCCACCAAGCTAGCTACTGGATCTTGGGGAGGAGGGTTATCTACAGTGGCAGGAGAACCCTCCAGTCGCTGTAGTGAGCGTCTACACTGAGGTGCTGAAGCGGTTTAAGTATACACATCCCCTCAATTTAGGTTCTGAGACTAATATCTCTCCCTCAAGATGACATGGCCTGGGACTGCTGTAGGGCAAACACTCTCAAAGGCTGAAAGGAGAAAAAATCTGGGTGGAGACACATGGGCCCAGTCTACACTTACCTTTGCGATTCAGCGGCAGTCGACGGGAGATACGCAAGTGACGTAAATCACTTGTGTATCTCCCGTCGACTTTGCAGCGTCTCCTCTGCGCGGTGTCCATACTTACCAGGTGGTTTTCCTGCGTCGCTTCCTGGATCGACTGAGCGCGTCTATACAGACCGCTCAGTCGATCCAGAGCAATCGATGTGACGACGGCGAATTTGCTGCCGTCAGTGTAGACCCAGCCCTAGATCACAGTTCTAAGAATGGTTCAGTGGTTCAGGCACTAGTCTAGGATTCGGGAGACCTGGATTCCTTGTGTCCACCACAGACTTTCTGTGTGACCTCTGGCACTTCCTGTGTGACCTCTTTGTGCATCGGTTATCAGTCTTTAAAAGGGGCACTCCTCTGTCTGACAGAGGAGAAATACATTGAAGATTGTTAGGCACTCGGGTCAGATTTCTGAAGGTAGTTAGGTGCCTTAAGGCACAGGAAGGCACCTATTGGGATTTTTCTAAAGTGCCTAGGTGCCTAGGCTTCACTGAGTTTTTTGTAAATTGCTCAGATGATAGTGACTATGGAATGGATAAATAAAGGGACCCTAAAGGATGTCCACTTTATGGCACAATTTTTTAAAGATAGATTTAAAGGCCCGATTTCTGCAGTGGGAAAACTGGCATTTGTGAAATGGCGGTAGAACATGGCTAACCTCTTACTGAGGTTTGTTAATATTCTCCGTATTAACGTCCATGGAAAAATAGCCCTGAAGGGACCTGACCTTTGGATTTGAATAACCGAGAAGCTTGCAGTTAGAATTCATGAAGGTCCTTTACTCTGAGGTACAAGATCTTGGGCCTGATCTTTGAATAACCCCTGCTATTTTAGTGTTAAGATTATTACATGCAGTCTGCTCTACTGTGTGCTAAAATACAAGTGGCACACATCTTCAGTGCTGGACTGCCTGGGCAGGTGGAAAGTTTGCAGCTGGCATCATCAGGTTTTTAGCTAAATTCCCAAGCCTTTTAACTGTGCTTGAACTTGAGCGTCTTCTTCAGAAAGAGAATGATTAAGATGTTGGCTTTGCTGTATTCAGGACTATTATTTACATTGGTGTATTATTTAACAATAAGGATGTGCTAACCAGCCAAAACATTTCCCACGCTCTCTTCAAACACAATACAGGGGGAATAGAGGAGATGAGGATGGCTGTTTTCACTCCATTTTCCATTATACCCACACACAAGGGTCCACGACAGGCTGGCCTTAAGCAGGGATGGGACTCCCATATTTAGCAGTGAGCTGGATGAACTATAAAGTAAATCATTTTTATTCAGCATTAGCTACCGGAATAGAGCCGAGAGAACTTCATCCATTGCAGTTGGAGATCGGGGACCAGCTTATAGACTGGGTGAGCATCTGTGAAGGACCCTGGTTTTTGTACACTTTTCAGCACAGTGGAATTGTTCCTGACTGGATTTGAAAGCAAGCTCTCTCTTTTTTTTTTTTTAATGAAAAAAAGACTCCTACTTAACAAAGGAGCTGATTGGAGGAATAGTCAATTGATTCTATTGTTGCTATCTCTTATGGAAAGTGTAGGTGCTAATTAGTACCAGTAATTGCTGGAGGATAGGCTGATGCCCATCAAGACATCAAGGGATATATCTTGTGCTCACTAAGCAATAAATCTATATTGGATAACCTGTCTCTGTCTGAGTATTTGTGAAGTCCAAACTTGTGTCTGCAAATTTGTGTCAAGTTAATAGGCTCAGTTAATGCATCATCGTAAGGACAGGTGGCCCTGCTCAAGCAGGCATCATTATTAATATTAAAGAATGTGCAGAAGCTAGGACTGTATCCTTTGAGCAGAGAGGTGGGGACGGATCAAGAGAGAACCTTATTGGAGTGTACAACAACCCTGGAGGGAACAGAGAGGATAGATGCCACACGCTTGTTTGAACGAGTGCCAAGCATTAAAACATGGGCCCACACAGCTAAAGTTTAAAAATGTCACCAAAGGAATTTAGGCATTATTTCTTTACAAGCAGCAGAGTAGTTACTTGCTGAAAGTTGAAATAGGCCTGACAGCAGAAGCAGTTTTTAAATGAATATCATACGTTATCCCAGAAAACAGTGCAGTCTGGTAGTAGTTTCCCTATCCTGAAGTATATGCTAGAGTTTAGCTGTTACGATGTAGATAGCCATCCTGCCATTTCAAGGTGTTTCTTCATTGCTTTTCTTCACTGTACTCCAGAAGAGGTTCAAAACTGAAGGCTTTTATCCAAATGAGAACAGCCATCAGGAAATAAATAAATCAATAAAAAGCTAGTGGTGTGCATACTGTTTAGGGAAAAAGCTAGTAAGAATCATATGCCTTACATGAGTATTGCTGTAGTTACCATGGTTCTCATCCCAGCATTTCAAAGTCTTCATACTTGCACTCCGTTCTTTTGTGTTTATACTTAGGTTTGATTCCACTATAGCATCAATTAACTTGTTTGGTAAGCACACTGGATTTTCCAACATCACATAAGTAATCATTAAATATACTATATATTGCATCCTATTTATCAGTGTAAATTGGGGTGGAATGGGGAGACAAAAGCTCAGTGAAATGATGAGATGGATCCCTGAAGCAAGTGATAGAGAAGCCACTTACAAGATAATGGGTTAATAGCTATGACAGAATGTGCCATATCTGAATCAAGTTCAGTGCCTTTGTAGATACAGCTGGGGAAATTGTACAAGATGTTGCTTGCTCACCCACGAAAAAAGAGGGAAATGAAAACTAGAGATAAAAGCTGCATGAATTCAGCTGACGAAGAAGTGGGTTTACAGAATGCAGCAATAGCTAATGTGTTAGATTTCAGGAAGCTACATTTTGGAGAATTAAGAAGGTTAGCTAGTAATGTACAATGAATGGAAAGACTAGTCAACAGCCTGTGTGGCTTAAAGAGGAGCTGTTCAGACATTTGAAAAAAAAATTGTATTGGAAATAGACAAGGTGGTAGTGAAACAGGAATATACAGTCAGGTGAAACTTACAGAGTAAAGATAAGAGCAGCTGCAAGGGAGAGTTAATGTCAGCAAAGGGAATAAGAAGCTCTTTTAGAAATACAGTGTATCAGGAGAAAATAAGTTCTAGGAAGAGAGTAGCTCTGTTAATAAATTGAGGAGGAAGGTGAAAAGAATGATAACCCAGATGGCTGAGACACTGGAATCTTTTAAAAATGTATGTAGACCAAGAAAAAGATCAAGAAGGGGTGAAATCATGGCTCCATTTGAATTAAGTGGCAAAACTCCCATTGACTTCAATGAGGCCAGGATTTCACCCAAGAGATTTGAATAAGTAGAAAGTATTATTAAGTATGAATATTTTACTTATTTTCGTATTAAGAAATATTTATAATATTTATTTGATAAATAAATATTATTAATATCTTAATTATGTTTCAAGGCCAAAAGTATGCTAGGAAGATGAATACCATAATTATTGATAAAGATTAGGAAAGGGGATAGTTGAAACATTAGAACCGATGCAGATCAGCAAGTCTGGATGATATGCATGCATATGGCATGAGAGATTGAATTCAGTTTTTCAGTGGGCCATCTGTACAAGAGCCTTGTCTAGACTAGGACTTAAAGGTGCAATGTGAGATTGAGTTACCTAGCTTGATCTAATTCACATCTTCTAAAACTCCAGCCAAGACCAAGCAATTGTACTTGCACAGATTTAAACTGATAAAGATAAAGTCTAGGGAAGAGCTAAACTTGTTAGACGGCGTCTACATTAGTGCTAAGTGGTGGTTTCAATTGAGTTAAACTAGCTTAATTTAGCTAACTTGATTTAAAAATACACTTTTCCCCCCTAGTTTAGAGAAAACTCTAAATGATCATACATAGGACTTTATGCTGGCCATCTGCAGAGGTGTGAACTTCATTTTAAGGGAATTATTTATCAAAGCTACTGAATCACAAAAACAAAAAACAAACCAAAAAATCCTCCTCCACACACATGTGAAAAAAGTGGATAATTATTGGAAGGTGGAAGAAAAGCAAATGTACTATCCATTTTTTAAAAAAAGGAAAGTAGTGTGTTCCTGGCAGTTATCTTTGAAAAGTAACTTCAATCATGAGTAAAATAAGAGATCAAATCACTGAATTCATAGAGGCTAATGGAACTAAGTGCAATAAGCAGCAAGGGGTTCTGAAGAATAAATCTTGCTAAGAAAGTATATTTATTTTAAAAACAATCACACCATTTGTAGCAAAAGAGAATATAATTGTAACATATTTTGTATGTTTTTAAAGTACTTGATGTTGTTTCATGAAATCAACTTGAGAAATCCATTTAGCTAGTATAGCAATATGAGAGCTACTTAAGAGACTGGAAGCAAAAGCAGTCTGATGGTTAGCAAAGTATTGCACCGAGAAGAGGTGTCTGGTGGGGTAGACAGGGAGAGATGTCAGAGCCAGTCTTTTTTAACCTCTTCATTAAGGAGCTGGAAATCAGATATATTATTTTGAACTTTTTATTAAGATAAACTTAGGGCTTGTTTATACTTGAAATGGTACAAGAGCGCTACTGTCGTGCTTCAGTGTAGACACTACCTACTCCAACAGGAGCAATTCTTCTGTCGACATAGGTAATCCACCTCCCTGGGAGGTGGTAGCTAGGGTCAACAGAAAAATTCTTCTGTCGACACAGTGCTGTCTACACTGGGGGTTAAATTGGTATAGTTACATTTCTCAGTGGTGTGGAGTTTTCTTACCCCTCAGAATTGTATCAGTACTGATATAAAATTCTAGTGTAGAATAGGCCTTACAATAAAACATTAACATTAACATTCTACATTGTTAATGGTCAGGTTCAGATTACCATTCAAAGAACCTGGCTAAAGATTCTGGCTTGCTGGTTGGGGAGCGTCTTCTGAGTATGCTAAAAAGGGTGACCAAATTTCCAAATACTAATCCTCTTTTTGGAGCTTTTCTTGCTGTACATCCTTGGTATAAAAATGTTTCCATTGCAAGGACAGTCCATATTTTACTATATCATAATCCCATAGGAGAAGTCTCATTTTTCTAATAGTGGCAAGACTTTTTATTGCACTTTGACAATAAAAAAAAATTTCTCCTTTTGTTAAAAATGTAGATCCCTTACTGGAGCATAAAGTAAGCAGATCAGGGAATCTTAGAAAGCTGGCCCTGTGTCATAAAACTAATTTCTTTAGTAATTTCCTTCCTGAACCTTTTATGTCCTGGTCCCAGCCACCAGATGTGCAACTATATTCCCCTTTCCCCACAACCTGTCCAACAGATCTCCTCTTCACTAGCAAAAATGTGAAATTATAAGAAACATGAGCAAAAATAAAAATAACAAAATGAGATTCAGCTTTGAAGTAGGCAAGCTATGGATATGTCCATGCTAGAAACGCTACAGCGGCACAGCTACAGCACTGCAACTGCACCGCTGTAATGTAGACGCTTACTACAATGATGGAAGAAGTTCTTCCGTCACTGTAGTAAATCCACGTCTCCAAGAGGAGATAGCTCCGTCAATGGAAGAATTCTTCCTTTGACCTATTCTTCCATTGACCTAGCAGTGTCTACACTGGGGTTTAGGTTGGTTTAATTATAACGCACATGGTGTAAAATTTTTCACAGCACTTTAGTGGTGTAGTTAAACCAGCCTAACTCTGTGGTGTAGTCTGGACACTAAGTGTGATAGAAGGAAGAAAATCAGACGTGTTTGTAACGAGGTATGCCAATGAGAAAAGTATAGTCAGCTTTAGGTCGTATGTGAGCAGCATCATGGCAGGGAAGAGGGCAGCGTGGGCTGCATCACAGGGACATTTAGTAGCCAGACTGGATGAAATATTACAATATATACTATGAAGAATAATTTTTCATTGGCAGGTGAATGGTCTTTTTCCATCTCTAAGCTCCATGTTTCTCTGAAACAATGAAAATCGATAGTTTGAGCTGGATTTGCTATGCTGTAAAGCTATACAAAATGTAAACCAGAATAAATAATGAATAATCCAGATAATTGATTAATGACACAAGAATGAAGAGGAGGAGGAAGAACAAAGTTTGAGGCTTTGCACATACAGGTTTCCAGCTCCCCTGGCTGAGTTTTTCACAGAAAGCTTATTCATATGTGATCTGCGCTGTCTTTGGTCGTCTCTGACCTGACAAGCATTGTAACGTGACATCTGAAGGATTTTGGAATATGGAGAATGAAAAGGGAAAAGAAACACTTAACTTTTGACAAAAATAGAGATCAAAAGCAGCATAACAATATTTTGTATTTTTTATTCATTGGGTTGCAATGCAAATCCCCTTTTATGGATTGCAAGGATTTTCGTGAAGCAGGTGCTTCATTAAGTAAGGCTTATGTTAGCAAAGGTTTGATTTTTTTTTAATTTTTTTTTGTGGGAGAGAGGGATAAGGATAAAACGAAATAATAGGTCAGAGTGATTGTCGGTGCAGGTTGAACTTCAAAGAACTCAAAGGAATTATTTTTAGTTGCAGATGGTTGGAGAGAGAGAACAGAATCAAGATCCTCTTGTTCTCTACAGAGGGGCCTTGTGCTAATGAACACACTGGTTTCAGAGAGCCAAGAAACAATAATTAACACTCCATGTACTTTGTACTTCCACAGCCCCTTTTATCAAGGGTTGCAAACGTATCGAGGCAATAGGAATTGTCTGTAGATCTGCACAAAGAGCTTGTGCTTCAGCTATATTCTTTGATAAGAATATGAACAAAACAAGAAATAACATACCACCTAACCTGAGGAACCATGGGGGCAAGTATTGACAAATTCCAACCTAGATTTTATCTAGAAGGGGATAAGGTTATTCTTGGAGATCTAATTTAGATCTGGTCATATTGTTCATTAAAAATAAATCATCTGATGAATTGAGACCTTTTTTTCTATTTGTGAATTTTGTAAGCTATTCTTGATTTTTGTGAATGCATTAATTATTTACATGTATTTGGCAAATAGTTCATGTAAACACATTTCAGCCTAGAGGACGTTTGTGAACTGTTCACTTTGTTTCTTATGGTATGTAGCTGGTTGCTTCAGTCCCTGGGTAATGTTTTTACTCCCTGATTAGAAGACAGGGAACTTTTAGAATTTAACATTATTGTAACAGGATTTACATTTTGGTAGTGCCCTATCCAATGGAAGATGCAGTCCATGCCCAATTTAAGAATGTAAATCTAGAAGATGAGTAACAAATAGCATTTTAGAAATGATGAGTATCAAAGAGGGACAACTCTTGATTGAGCATGAATATTCTTGCTTGTATATAAATATGGGAATTCATAACTCGTTCCCCAAACTGTTATGTGAGCTAAAATCTGCCTGGGGTAGAAGTGTGTTCTATTTGACCAACTATTTGGAATTCAAATGAAGGTTTGTGAACATCTTTTAGCATGATTTGATCAGCCTTAGTTTAATAGATTCCCTGTGTCAGTGTGGATTTCTCTCCCTGGAGCTGACCACCAATGGAGGTGGACTATGTTAATTGCAGAATGAGTTTACAAAAAAGGGAGGCTTAAACTTCGTCTCTACCTCTCATTTCTAAATCTGGTCTTCCATTGCCATTTACGAGAGTGGGTGCTACCTAAGAGGAAGTAGCCGCTGTGTCAGAGCATACTCTGTGCAATGGTTTCTCAATTGAAGTTTAATTGTAAAAGGTTTGGGGTGTTTCCCAGACACTGTGGAATTTCACTATAGATTAGGCTATAATTATATTTATTGATAACATTTTGAGGTGTGTAGGAGGGAGTTTGAAGGCAGAGATTGTAGGTTATTGAAACTTTAGAGCAAACTGTAATTTTATATTGTAATCAAATCAACTGGTTCATCTGTAGGTGGAATCCCAGTCTGTTAACTGATAGACTCAGAACATCTCAGCTAGGTGTGGCAAGATGCTTGTACTATTGGAGCAGGAGGTTCTGATTTTTATCCTCTAGATCACTTACAGATTAGTTACAGTATGTTTAAATGTTTATTTCTCTATATGTTACGCTGCGTGCTAGAAAATGTTCCCTTCACTATTGCCCCATCATGTGCTTCTTATGCTACAGTACCTTTGAGGTACTAACCAATGTATACATTATATAATAATGAATCCAAATACAATTTTTCATCTAATCCTTAAACGGATCATGCATGGAATTCCTATCAAAGCATGCTTTTAAAGAGAGTGCTTCATTATTGTTTATAATTTGTTTATAAAATCAGAGAAATGAGGGCTGGAAGGGACCTCAAGAGGTCATCTAGATCAGCCCTCTGCCCTGAGGCAGGTCCAAGTATGCCTAGATCATCCTCAAAAGGTGTTTGTCTAACCTGTTCTTAAAAATATCCTATGTCAGGGATTCCACCACTTCCCTTAGAAGCCTGTTCCAGTGCCTAACTATCTTTGTAGTTAGAAAGTTTTCTGAATATCTAACCTAAGTTGCCCTTGCTGCATATTAAGCCCATTACTTTTTGTCCGACCTCAAGCCCCCTCCTCCATTGCTGTGGAGTGCCTCTTAGCAGTAGACTGAAGAAGCTGAGCATGGGATAGGATGATCTGCTGCTTGTTCATCTTCCACTTGCTCCCCAAGTAGCTATGTACGGACCTCTAGAGGGTATGTTAGCCTGTGGACTGGAGTAGCCTCCACAAAGTGGTTCTGTAGCTGCTCCTCGGGCTGTGTTTATGTGGCGGAGGAGAGGAACTGAATCCTTGCACATTTGCTCCAAGCCTTGACATGACACTCAGCTGGGCTCAGGACTTCCCCAGAGTGCTTTCAGGATTGGGCCCTTAGTAATGTTGATGACATTTTCTGATAAAATGCTGTATGTTACCATGTCAGAAACACATTTTGTTAGAATAGTAGACTGACTAAACAAATTCTCTGGCTCCACATGAATTCAACCATCACAATTCTCCCATTTTTATCCTTTTATCATAATTCAGGAACAATCGTTTTCAAAAATGGAAAAAAAAAACCAAAAAACCTGTAATGAAAACATTTCTGAGGAGTGTTTTGTTGTAGGAGGATGATGCAAAGTCATGTAAGAATATATGGCATTTGCTTTCTTTGCTTTACTTCTATGGTTCCTATGGGAGAATGTAGGAAATGTTTGTAAAACATATACAATTTAATTTTATAGCATGTGACTATGTGATCGCTATGCGAGTACTGAGGTGCATTCCCTCCGTCTCATGTTGGATTTCTTCTGAAGAAAATTTGCCACCATGTTAACTTCTCAGAGTCTGGTATCAGCTGCATATCCACATACGCAAGCCCAGTCCTGTGGTTTATATACATACAAACCTCCCACTGCAGCAGCATCCCCTACAAAGTGCATCATAATTTTGCTCATAGATAGATCGTACAATGGGTCTAGCATATCTAGGTAATTCATCAGAGATCTTGTGTCTCATGTGCAACATTGCAGTTCAGTTACTGGAGCAATCAATACTAAAAGCAAAATACTTTTCTTTGGAGAAATACATGGTAAAATGGTCATTTGAATTTACTGTTGCCTTTTGCAAATGCATATTACCAAACAAAATTCAGTGTTAGGAATGTATATGGATGTTAACAACATCAAAAGATAAATTAAATAGAATTTTTCAAAAATTAGGGCTATAAACTGGGATGCTGCAGGTCATAAGGCAAAGCCTAATTGATGGGGACTAGGAAGAAACTTGCCTTATGAACAAGATATTCCATAAGTGTCAACTTTGCACTTCCTCAGAAGCACTTGGTCCTGATCGCTGTCACAGACAGACTGCTGAACTAGATGGACTGCTGGTTTGATGTGGTATGGCAATTCCTATGTTGCTAGATGTATCTGTATATACTAGCATTTCTACTTATTAAAGGTCGTAAAGCCTTGATGTTTTGAATTGCGTTGTCTATTCCATTTGCCTTTCAGTTGAGTGTTCTGCATGACGGTTGAGAAGCAGGTGTCACTGAATGCCCTCATCTGTTCAAACCCATGTCAAACTGACAAGCCCGAGCTCTCCTGCAACTGAGTTACACAGCAATCTACATTTTGATTTGTTTATTTGTGATACGAAATCGTAGGTGCCCTGGCCAAGGGAGTCATGATGCTTTTTGAATTGGATGCACTTTGTATTGCTAAACTGACAATCTTGTGAAATCATTTGGGAGGGAAAAAATCAATGCTGGATTTTTCAGGATGAAAATGCAAGCTAGTCACACAATTAAGCACTAGAACAGTTTCTGCACTCTTCCTGTCATGTTCTCCTTGATTCTGTGCCATGGCTATTCATCAGAAATAATTAAACTCTCTCCCATGAACAACAATTACTTGCTTAAAATATCATGAGTAAAAAGGACGCATTTATAATTACCTACCCCTTTTTGAAGATGAGACTAGACATTACCCTTTGTAAAATCGAAATGGGAGTTCCTGAATATACCAGAGATTTGCACCAAATATTTCTCTGAATACACTGGTTTTCAGTATCACACCGATACACCTAATGTTCTGTAGCCAGACCTCTGGTTTATGTTGACTTTGAAGAACCACTTGAAAGGTTTCAGTTTGAGCTTGGACCCAAGACGGGACTGCTATGCATACAGTAAGAAATGTGCAGTCAAGAAAATCTGCATGTAACATGACATTTTTAAGCAGCCAGAGTGATACAGAGAAGATGCACAAGCTGTACTTATCACTTATTTAGTCATCCTATTTTTTCTCTTTTTATGCTACGGTTTCTCTGTTCCTTTTGACCGTTATTCACGAGGGAGTTTGAGCTCCAAAGGGTTTTTTGTTTTTCATTTTTCAGAACACCGGTTTTATTTCAGATTTGCTTACCGATCTGTCCTTCGAAAGACTTTTTTGTGACTGTGATAGGAAGGTTATGAAAATAAAATATTCATCAGGAAATCAGCTGCAAATATCCTGTTCTGGTTAAAATTCTATTTCTAATTCCTTCAACCTTGACATAATTTTGCCTTTCACTAAATAACCTGATACACAAATTTGTGAGCTAATTTACTCTTTAAACTGTATACTGTGTTATGCTTTTGTCTGCTAGATTGAAGAACCCATTACCAAACATTACCAAACCCATAGGTACCAAGTCACCCCTCAGTCTTCTCTTTATTAAGCTAAATAGATTGATCTGCTTGAGTCTATCACTCTAAGGCATGTTTTCTAATCCTTCAATTATTCTTGTGGCTCTTCTCTGAACCATCTCCAATTTATTAACATTATTCTTGAGCTGTGGATACCAGAACTGAACAGGATATTCCTGTAGGGATCATATCAGTGCCAAATATGGGGGTAAAATAACCTCTCTACTCCTTGAGATTCCCCCATTTATGCATACAAAGATTGCATTAATGACCTTTTTGGCCACAACATTACACGGGGAGCTGATCTTCAGCTGATGATCTGTCACAACCCCCAAATCTTTTTCATTCAGTGCTTCCCAGGATAGAGCCCCCATCCTGTAGGTATGGCCCACATTCTTGGTTCCTATGTATACATTTACATTTATCAGTATTAAAATGCACATTGTTTACTTACATCGCTCTGTATCAGTGACTTGTCTTCTTCTTTATCTACCACTTCCCCAATTTATGCGTCGTCATTATCAGTGATGATTTTATGTTTTCTTCCAAGTCAGTAATAAAAATGTTAAATAGCATAGGTCAAGAACTGATCCCTGTGGGACCACAGTTGGAACACATGCACTTAATGGTTCCCCATTTACAGTTACACTTTGAGACCTGTCAGTTATCCAGTTTATAATCTGTTTAGTGTGTGCCATGTTAATTTTATATTGTTCTAGTTTTTTAATAAAAGTGCTGTGTGGTATTAAGACAAATGCTTTCCAGAAGTCTAAGTATATTACATCAATACTATTACCTTGAAATCTCATTAAAAAGATATCAGGTGAGTTTGACAGGATCTAATTTCCATAAACCCACGTTGATTAGCATTAATTATATTACTGTCCTTTCGTTCTTTATTAATCAAGTCTGTATCAGCCATGCTATTATCTTTTCAGGGATCAGTGTCAGATTGACAGGCATCCAGTTTATCCTGTTTTAAAAAATGACACAACATTAACTTTCTTCTAGTCTTCTGGAACTTCTCCAGTGTTCCCACACTTATTGAAAATCAACATTAATGGTCCAAAGAGCTCCTCAGCCAGCTCTTTTAAATCTCTTGATACAAGTTATCTGGTCCTGCTGATTTAAAAAAGTCTAACTTTTGTAGCTGCTGTTTAACATTCTCCTAAAACACTATTGGAATGGAAAGCATGTTATTGTATGATATGACTACATAATCTGGTATTTTTCCCAAATATAGAACATAAGTATTTATTGAGCACTTGTGCCTTTTCTGATTTATTATTGATAATTCTACCATTTCCATCTAGTAATGGACCAATACCATCGTTAGGATTCTTTTTGTGCCTAATGTACTTTTTAAAAAGTCCTTATTGTCCTTAAATCTGTTGACAATAGATTTCTACTTGTCTTCATTTGCTTCCCTTAACAATTTTCTACAATTCTTAGCCCCTGATTTGTATTAATTACTATCATCTTCCTATTGCTTCCATTTGTAATATATTATTTTTACAGCTGCTTTCACTTCTCCTCTAAACCATCTCTTTAAAAATAAAAAACAACAGTACAGACTTCTTCCTCTGTTGTGAGATTGTGGCTTTGTGGGGATCTGGTAAAGTGTTTTTAAACAATTCCCAATTATCATTCACATTTTTCTGTTTAAATTCTTCCTCCCAGTTGTTGGCCAGTTGTTTCCAGCCTTGTGAATTGGCCCTTTTAAAGCACCAAGTATTTACGTTATCATTACCGGTATGGACTTTATTCTGTTTGCACCTTAGTTCATGATCACTGTACCTAAGCTATGGTTAATTTTTAGTTCTGTGATTAGTTCCTCTTTATGTATCAAGATGTGGTCTAATATAGAATTCTTTCATGTAGTAGCTAATATTAAAAAAATCTTGACAGTTCCTTGAAGAAGCCAAAGCTCTGGAGTGTTTGCGTGGAGTTACTCAGGGAGAAGCAAAGGAAGAGGTTCCCTGTGGAGGGCTTTGGGGATAGCTGCGAGTGGGAGTCTAGCTGACCAGGAGTGGAGGCTCACTGGTCTGCACCTGGTGGTTGTTGGGAGAAAAGCCACGCTCTGGAAATGAGCCAAAGTCCTCTGAAGTTAATGAGTCTTTCCATTGACTTCAGTGGGCCAAGAACTGGAGGAGTCAAACTCCTGCTACTGTAGAGAAGCAGGTGCCTGAGGCTGGTGGAACTAATGGTATGACTAGTCTGATTTAGACTGGCCTGGGCTGTTGAGTTCCCTCCACTCCAGGAAAAGAATCAGAGGCATAAGCCTTCTAGCTCCCTTCCATTAAAACAGCTAGTGGCACAGAAGATGGATCTGACTTGCTGGGTGTTTTCCTGGAAAGAATGAGGAGCCAAGGAGCAAAGCAACTTGAACTTCTAGTTCTTTTCTTGGATTTACAGATTTTAACGCCAGAAGGGACCACTGTGATCATCTAGCCTGATCTCCTGTATAACACAGGCCACAAAACGTTCCCAAAATAATTCCTAGAGCAGATCTTTTAGGAAAAAATCTGATCCTATTTAAAAATTGTCAGTGACTGAGATTCCACCATGATCCCGCTGGGACAGGGCTGCAGATAATGAAGAGCAAATCTGCCCAGCAGTCCAGCAGCAAGAGCCGAGACCTCCATTTTAAAACCTTGCACCATCCCAGCTAAACTGGAACTTCGGAGTAAGTCAGTTAACTTCCGGGGACCTACACCTGATTTATCCTAGTACAAATCAGATCAGAATCAGGTCCTTTGCATTGATTCCTGATGCAAAGTAAAGTGAATTAAGGCTATCCCAAACTCTTGAGTTGTGTTAAAGTACTGCATTGCAGAAATGGGCTACAATTAGTCCAAAGTGTGTTTCCCTCTTGTTTATAACGTATAATGAAAAACTGTTGTTTAATGAGGTGATTGATTTAATTTTGGTTTGATTTCGGTATTCTGCCTGTATGTTCCAAGTTTTACAAAGACAGTTGGGACAGAGACTTAAACATCAAACTGGGCTCTGAGGTGACGAAGGGTTAAAATACTTTTTAGTTTGTCTATTTTCCACGCGTTAGACAGGCAGGGGCTTGGAGGAGAGAGGGAGAAAGTGGTTTTTTTTTTATCTTATCTACTTTCACTAATTTATGGCTCTGTGTCAGTTTTACAACTTAAAATGGTACTTTCTATTCCTTGCTTGAGACAGTGGGTTTTCTAAAAGGATTAATTCTTAAAACACACACTTACAAGCACACATTTATACAACTTAGGTTTGACTTATTGAGGAATCCACACCGTTTCAATTTCAGCTCATAATACTGCCGAGGTGAATGAATCCGATAATGGAACGCTTATTTAGTGGGAGAGGGGTGGAAAGGTACAGACACACATATGTGTTAGTCCCCTGCTGTCGCAGCTCTACGGAGCAACGGAGCTGCAGGGACTCATGTTTGGAGGGAAAAGGAATTTACCTTTCAGTCCACATACTCTGCCTGACGTTGGGTCACTAGGTTCAGACAGGCCCCCCTTGCTATTCACCCAACCAACCTGTGGACAGATGAGAGCGGCTGGAACCCGTCTTAGTCCAAGATCTGGTCAACGGTTCATAAATCTATCATTCATTTATACAATAACACACATTCTATATCCAACCTAAATCCACTATTTATTGAGGGTTTTTACTTTACCACAAATTACCTTCTCTTATTCTTTTACAAATTCTTAACACACAAATAAAACTTAAGAAACAACTGATTACAATAACACATGTACAGAAAACAGTTACCCCAAGAGTTACAAGTAGAATTATTACTGGTTTTACATTCACAATCACTACTCACCACATATCTGAATAAACTCAGCTGCAGCAAAAAAACCCAAACATACCATGGCCAGGTTCTCCTTACTTTTATGCTATATTTTCATCCAGGTGGAACCTCTATTGTATTCACACCCAGGCTATCATCCGCAGAACAAAGCCCCATGGGTTATCAGCTCTGACACCCTACCCTATTATTTTGAGCGACGAGCTGGAGAGAGGCGAGACGGTTGATCAGACCCTCTACGCAGTGCGATTCTGGTGCACTCCTTGAGTCGTGGCTCCCCAATTTGCTATTGTCTAGCAACCCTTTTATCTCTACTCCGGCTAATACGTCAGCCAAGCCAATTATGGACACTTCCTTTAGCATCTTATCAGCAAGCCCCCTAGCCAAAGGTCTGTTGCCGACCTGCGAAGCTGATTTTGCAGCGACTGCAAGTTTTCATATTTGGGCCTGGAACTGCTGTGCTTGCAAGGCCTCTCATCTTGGGTCTACCTCAGTTCAGGTAACTGGCTTTACTTCAGTTCGGCCAACTTTTGGTCAAGGTCTTGTGCTGTCTCCGAGTTCCTCACACATGGGTCTGTAACTTCTCTCCAAATGGCCTCGGGGCATACACTGTTCTGTACAAACGTGCTTTTATCCCGTTACAACAGGCTCAAGCTAGCCAAGACAGTATAGAACAGTTAGCAGGCTAACAGAGAGCAGCCAATCAACCTGTAGATCAACGTGTCTTTGTTACAGTGCTCAGAATCGACACCATTCCTTCACCAGAACGCATACAGTACATCTTTCCTGTTTATGGACCTGATCCTGAGCGATGTCCAACACTTACAACTCCCACTGATTTATCAAGCTCAAGCCCTCCATTCATGCTTTACCCAGCGAATGCTTTTTTCAGCTTCACATGCAGTGGCTCTGTTCTTAGACTATGGCACTGTACTTTCTAATGAACTCCCTTGTACTCCTGCATCAGCACACAGCCACAGATATAATTGATTCATAGAGTGTAAGGCTAGAAGGGACATTAGATCATCTAGCCTGATCTCCTGTATATCCCAGAGGGGTGTGGTGAGTGAGAGGAGGGACAGGGGGCCCACACCCTTTGCTCCCTGAGCAGAGCTGGACATTGGGTCCTGTCACTTGTCCATCCTAATAGTTGGGTAACGTGTTTGGACCCAAGGTCAGGGTGGATTGCCCAGAGCTATAATAGGGGATCTTACTCCTCTGTGCAGGGTACAGTCCAGGTCACGTTCTAACTTGAATTAATTTACTCTGGTGTTTTTCCAAACTCTAGTTTTTAAATTCTGAATTCTAATACTTTGTTTAACAACTGAGATTACAGGTGTTATAACAAGGGTCAGTATAGTTGCTTTATTCTGTAAGATTTATGCTTAAAACCTTCTAGACATCTCATTTTGTAAATCAGTGAATGTCAACAATGGTGTCAGTTTAGCTACACATGCAATAATCGGAAAGCTCAAGTAAAACGAACATGCCTCTGACAAAGCTGCCAACAATGCAGCATGCCTTCAACGACTGTACAGTGCTTACATGCTAAGAAAAAGAACTTGCGGCTACATGTAACCTAGTTTGTTCACTATTTAATGTAGCCTTTGTGATAAGTAATGCTATAGGTAAGATAGACAGTATTTCTTCCCAAATCCTTGTTTTCAGTTGCCTAAGACATCTGGAGATGAAGGGGGAAGTAGAATGCTCTATGGGTGCAGAAATGCCAGACAGTCCCTCTGGCCCCTTTCCATCACCTATATGGGATTTTATAGCAGCTAGATACATGTGATTGTGGACCCACTGGCTGCAATTCTGTCCCTCTTTCTGCTCACCCAAATTCTAATGCTATCGAAGGCATTTAGTCTAGCATGGTCTACTACAGGGTTTCCCATGCATCCTGCTGCACAGTTTTTTCCTCCCCTGAGGCTGGACCACGGACATTTCACTGTATTAGCAACCATCTACATTCCTTTCCCTGCTGGCTGCAGAGTGCAAAACAGGTTGCATTACAGTCAACAGTTTAACGAGAGGTTCTCCTTTTGGTCTGCGTGTTTAATGCTCATTGGTATCTGAATTCTGTGTGCCTGCTGAGTGGAGAATGGACCCCCTCGTGCAGAAAGAAGCATGAATTAGGCAAATAAAGAGTTTGGGATATATTTAGTTTTGAGGTTCACGATCAGATTGATTCGGTATGTATGTTAGGCTGTTTCTGGAGCCACATGGGTATCCTTAACCCTGGCACTTGGTAGTTTTATTAGAAAATAAATAAAAGGAGTATATAAAGAGGTAATTTTTGTATCCATTTTTTTTCTTTGTTCAACTCTGAGCCTCAGCTAACATAGAATGTCATTACTTTTAAGCAGGCACCTCCTTCCAGGGATCAGAACTGGCTGGAAATCTGTCTATTCCATGCCTGTCAGTCAGATTCCTTACAGGGCTTTTATTACTGCGGTCACCTGCAGGCAGTCTCGGAATAAGAAAATAATTACATTTTTTATTGCATGCAGTTTCTCCATGGCTCCATTTGATTCCATTCAAATCTCCGTATTGAATAACTGATAGGATATCAAAGGGCAGTGTTTGAAATATGTGCACACAATTGTTAAGCTATCTTTCTTAGTTGGAAATCACTATTATCGTATAGACGGGAGAGTAATTTTCTTTCTTGACCATGTTGTCTTTCACAATAGGAGACCGTGATTGCCAAGTCTGCATGAAATCTTGCTCACAGTCAGTAGAGATAAGCATTCCTTTAAGTCCGGTAGCTGGTCAAAAATCTTGCTGGTTAATAAAGATCTACATGCAGGTCTAATAGTAAAAGTAGGGCTTGGAGTAAAATGTCTCTTTTGATAAATCTGTCCCCAAAAGGCCAAAACTAATGACTTCCCATATGGAAGGCGCTCTGGGAAATACAATGTAGACAGTCATGGTTTGTTTACTACTAGTCTGTGTATCAATCTGATGGCAAATGTAAATAGTTCCTTTTACAGATAGTGAGCCTTGGGAATAGAAAACAGGGATAATTTACTAGTCTTAGTGTATTTGTGAATGTGCATTTCTGTCTGATGGCAAATGTTAAATCAGCCTTGGAGACAGTCACCCACCATAAACTTTCCCCATCCTAATACACAAAGAAATGTATGCACATGCCAATAGCGAAAGCATTGGGAATTAGCTGGTAGCATAATATGTGCTGTCCCAACATTGCTCATGATAACAGCATAATAAAGATTTCAATATTGCCTATGAAAAAGCCATAATAGAGATGCATAGTATGGTATTTGTTAGACAATAAGTGATTGAAATGTAAGGTAAGCGAAGTATTTGATTTTCTTGTCCACTTACATGTAACAACATTAGATGAGAAGCAAAGACAGTCGCACCAGTATTTTTTCCCAAGAGATGACATCTCTTGTACTTCAGTTTTGCTCATTCCTGTTATGAAATGAAGGTTTTTGTTCATTGAAAGATAAAACAATTGTATTTTTATTTTAGATCATTCCTTCTGAACCACCTTACATTAAAATTTAACAACATGATAAAGAAAATGTGTGAACAAAACAACCGTATTTCTTCTAAGAATTTCTTCACAATTGATATGTAGATATTTTTATTTATATAGAACCTTTTACTTTGCACCAAAAGGACAGATCCTGCCTTTATCACATAAGAAACCTTTACAAAAGTGAATTCATGGGACTACCCCTAAGAGTAATGTTTGTGGCATCAGGCACTTGTAAAATATACATGTGGGGAATGTATCATTGTGCAGGAGTACAGCCATCTCTTGGGTGAAAAACAGCAACTACCATTACCTTAGAAGGGTTTGAAACAGAAAAAAATCCATTTCTTTCTCAAATCAAAGTGTGAATGATTACAATCATCTATTTGCTTTCCTTGTTTCTCATTTCTGTAGATCAGATAGTAAAATGTCTAAGTTCCATCATGCATTGATTCATCAAAATCAATTGCTCATTTATGAATTAGTCATTTGGTTGCCCACTAGATCTGTGCAAATTACATACTTCCCCCTGAATGTTAATACTTCATCTCTGGGCTCTGGAGCAAATGCCTGTGACTTGCTCCTTAATGAGCCAGGACGTTTCTGATTTAGCATTGGCTTGTATAGAGAACTAGAAATTTATTTTCTTGGAGTTAGGGCTTTGTTTGATCACCTGTGAGCACCAACCAGGATATCTGTGAGAAATGGAGTCAGTTCATTTTAATAATAATGGGTGGGGAAGGAGACAGATATTTCCAAAGGCATAGCTGTCATTGTCCTTGTTTTATGCAGTGTTTTTATAGCCTTGTCAGAGCTGTTCTTCAGATCTGGGAAACGTATTCAGAATGTCACAGCTAAATACAAGATGGAGCCAGTTGTTTAGCATAAGTACTTACTACTTATTTCAAGGAACCATTCAAGGTGAGGTGACCTGTTACCATCCCTCCAGTCATAGAGGGGGATGTGTGTGGACTGAATAGAAACACTGGATTTATGAATTATTACGACAATCTGTGTAACCCCTGCCCCAGATGCCTTTCCTGCCCTCCCCCCCTTGACTGGAGGGATGTAAACACTTCAACTTGAATAGTCCCTTAAAATACGCGTTAACTACTGATGCTAACCAATCTGTTCTACGTTGTATTTAGTTGTGACGCTCTGAGTACTGTTCCCAGACCTGTAGAATAGCTCTGTGTAAACTGGAAAGCTTGTCTCTCTCACCAACACAAGTCGGTCCAATAAAAAATATTGCCTCACCTACCTTGTATCTCTAATTGTAGTTGTTTGTTATTAATAATTATATTTTTAGTACCAATAATGTGTTTGGCATTGTAGAAAGATACAGACAATCTTTGCCTCAAAAGTTTAGGGTGGGGTTTTCAAATGCACAGAAGAGACTTAGGAGCACGAATCCTGTTGATTTTCAATGACACTTGTGCTCCTCATTCACTTGGCACTTCTGAAAATCCCCATTAAGAATCCAAGAAGTTAGATGCAAATAAAACAAGATACATTGTTATTATTTGTATTTCAATAGCACCCAGGATCACTAGTTATGGACCAAGACCCCACCATGTTAGGTGCTGCACAAACACAGAACAAAAAGATGGTCCCTCTGCCCCAAAGAGTTTAAAATCTAAATAGCAGAGAGTGGGGAATAACATTATACTTGTTGTTATGAAATACTAACTTTTTACTGGTGATCACTCCATCTTTCCCATCTGCACCCACAAGCTGTGGGAAGGAATCAAAGCAGCTCTTATCATTAGTATCTTGGATTTGCCATGCTGGATCAGATCGTTTATCTATGAGAGGCAGTATGGTTTCGTGGATTTGCAGTGGGGCTGTGAGCCAGGAATTAAGTAAATATAATCCCCAACTCTTGCTGTGTTGCCCTGGACCAGTATATTGTGCTACAGTTTTTCCCATCTGTAAAATGGGGGAAATGATACCACTTGACTTCCTTTTGGTACTGTCTGGATTCCTTATTTCCTGTCTGAACAGCACTTTGAAGACGTAAATTGCTAGGCAAGTAGGAAGCATTACATATTACATCCTCAATCCTGCTGTGGCCAGTCCCTGATGCTTCAGACTAAGATGTACCTCCAGCTGCAAATAACAAATCAAGCCAATATGTGCAGTGCAGTGGGGGGAGAGCCTTCCTGACTCCTGTTGTTTTGTGCCTTGAAGCGTGAAATTTAATCATCATTACCTTATTCTACTCCCATCTCTGCATGGTGTTGTCCCCCCACCCGATTCACTTCTCTTGGCGGATATTGTTGATCAAAAAATCATCCAGCCTTTGTAAATCCAGCCACGGCATTTGACTTGATGGCCCTCTGTAACAGAAAATTCCATAGGCTCGCTGTATAGAAGTATTTCATTTTATTTGTTCAAAATTTACTAGCCCTTATCAGCTGCCCTCATTGCTCTTGTGATATGGGACAGTGCGAAAAGGGAGAGACTGATCAATTTTCACTGTACTAGCCTGGAGCAGGTTAATGATATTTAATTTTCCTGCATTATGGGAAAGAGAAAGCTTTTTCTTTCATTGCATGTCTGATTAATTTCTAAGCTTTCCAGGGCAATTCAAGTTACTGAGCTTTATAGGATTGTAAAGAAGAAGGTAAAAAGGCCTAGAGTAATTCATGAAATAAGACTTTCTTCTTCTTTAAAGAAATATAGAACTGTTTATTTGGATATATTGCTTTTTGCCTAAGTACATTAGAATCAAAATAGTCTAGCTATGGAAACAAAGGCCTCCACTGTCTTTGCTGCAAGATCTTCCAGCTACATTTCTGGAGTTTGAAAATAATGTTTCTGGTAATAAATGTCAGAAATATTCTGTTTTCTGCATCAGCAGATATGAGGATTAAAGGATTTGACCATATTAAACATTTTTGCACAGCTTTGGCTCTCAGGGCTTGCAGCCTGCCTTATCAGAGTTCATCTCATGGCTATTCTAGACCTGACTGAGGAGAGAATACATTCCTGCTTTGCAAATCGTCGTTCCCTAATTTAACCCATCTTTGACGGAATTAAAAAAAATGAGAGAGTGGTGATTACCCGCCTCTTGAAATCTGGATAGCTTCCTGAGAGGTCTCCCCCAATCAGCCATTTAAAGAGATGGAGATAATTTAATTGTATTGACTCCCCTTCCTCCCCCACACTTCACTTGTGTTGAACTATAGCCTTTGTATGGAAACTTGAGAAATGATAATAGCTGATCTCTGTTTCTGAGAGCAAGAAGGTCTGTCAGGTGTTTGTCGCAACCAAGCTGGTCATTCAGATTCTGACGTGCACACTTCAGTCCCTCTGAGCACGCTTTCCCTCAGTGCTGGGACCGCTGCTGGTCATGCTTCGATTCAAATATCCTGCCCAAGCACTTGCCAACCCACTGGCTTTGGTGGGTCCTTCCAGGAGGCTTCCCCCCCGCTTTTAGTCTAAGCCCATTTAATCACATTTGGCCGTTGTGTCAGCTATCCAACATAAAAGCACAGCACAAATATTAAAAGAAACCGGAAGACATTCTGGGCCAGATTAGATTCTACCCAGAGTCTACATACTTCGACAAGAGAGTCCTATGAAATAACAGAGAGAGAGAGAGTCTGGGCACTCCCATGGAATCAGGATTTGCCCTGATATGACTCGGTGCAGGCTTAGGGCCTCCGATACTTTCAGTGGGAATTACTCTCTCTAATGGACTGTCTCTCAACAGCATCCATCTCTTTCTGTGCTCCCTGAGGAGTTGTCCCATTTACATCCCCCATAAACTCTGAATTTCATCTGATCTCATTTTCTGATGGGCCTAACCTTGTCTAGGCTGTTCCTACCATCTACAATCCACTTTCCTTCTCACATCCCCTAGTAGTCACTCTTCCCTAATTATGCATGTTTGGGACTAGATTCTGTCCTCAGGCTTCAATGGGATTGTAGAGCAGGTGTGACTGGGGGCAAGCTGCTGACACCCATTGATTCGATATTTGTTAAACCAGACCTGTCCCTTGGTCTGAATCAAGTGCTTTTCTTTTCTAAAGGCTTACATAGTCAGTGAGGAAACGCATGATTAGTAAAATGAAGCAAATCACAGTTTCTAACTGGTGCTTTTTTCCCCCCTGTGAGAGGCTGGGCAATTAAGATTTACAAATGGGTCTCCCAGAAAATTTCCTTCCCCTGCCATCCAAAACTGGGGACATCCACACTGTCATTTTTGAGGGCCTCTTTCACCATTTGTTTGTTCTCTGTCCCCCACAAGCTCACCCATCACTTTTGTAATTTTAATAAGGCACATTTAGTCCAGAAAGGTTGGTCCTGTTGTACGCAGCCTTCTTGCTCTGGTGCTATGAGACTTATTTAACATTTCATTGGTGTGTTATACTACATGTGTATACCACAGAGAAATTTTATGGTCCAAAGGGCAAGATTTTCATTTGTTATCATTTTGTGCTTAATGTGAGAGTTTATATTCTATGGAATATCATGTAAGAGACCCTGAAGGCTTGTAAAAACTGATTTTGGTTTGGTTTGGTTTGGTTTGTTGGGTCTTCTTGTGCAATGAAAAAGCAGAAAGCTCTGGGGCAAAAATCATACAGATATCCTTTTCCCCCCTCATGCTCCTGCTTCCTGTTTCAAAATAGAAAAGTGGATTTCAGAGGGATACCAGAACCTTTTAAAACTTCTAGCAAACTATCCTGTGTACTGGGGCCTTAATAGTCTCTCTCAGTGCTGGATGTCACAAGACATATTATAAAAAGCTTCTTTACCTTTAACCAAGAAGACTCTTAGAACTTTCAAAGCCCTGAATGCAGATATCTCTGCACATTAACTCTTGCTATATGCAAAGGATTACTCAAGGCTGTCTCACATCCAGCTGTAAAAACCTTTAATATTTTTAGAAGGTTTCAAGCTAGACTATTTATCACATGCATTGGTGAGAATAAACCGTTTTAACTAATGTGAAAGAAGGCAGTGATGAGCACAAAATGAAGGTGAGCTGCAAACAACGCTAGATATTTGGCTGAGATGCTCCTCTTTGGTGCTTACCTAGCTCTTACGTAGCACTTTTTATCCGTAGATCTCAAAGCACTTTACAAAGGACATCAGCATCATTACCCCTTGTTTAATAGATGTGGAAACTGAGGCTCAGAGGCAAAATGACTTGCCCTAGATCACCCAGAAGGCTAATGGCCAAGCTCAGAATAGAATCCAGGTCTCCATCCAGTGCTCTTTCCACGCGGTGACACTGAACACTACATTTTTTAATTTTTAAATACTGATCTAGGAAAGTCACTGTTTCATAACTGGACATAAAATTGGCCGTACACTGAAAGGCCCTGGTGGTATTCTAATGAGAATAAACCTAGTGATTGAAAAGCCATCCCAGTGTTTTCAGGCTCCATTTTAATAACTGCCCCCAAAAATGTTTTGTTTGTTCAAACCTAATCCAAAATTCTTGTGTCTGCAAAACTGGACTGGAAATGCCACAAGGAGATCTTCCTTGCTCTATTTCTGCACATCTGCTTCCAGCCCTAGCTGGAGGTTTGCACAAATCAAACATGAGAAAAAAATAAACTTAACTTCATTTTTTTTTACTTTCAACTGTTTCTAGTTTGGGAGCCAGCTTGGATCCATTTTCTCATCTCCATGTAAAAGTACTTTGAATGATTTAGGTGCAGTAAGATATAGCATACAAGAGAGACTACTGGATACTAATATACATAGGCTTGTCTACAGGGTAAAGCTGTACTAGTATAATTCCCCTTGTGATCACTCTTAGTCTGGTATCAGAGGACTTTTTTCTTCATTAGCTTATGTTGCTTGGGACAAAAGAACTCTTATAATGGAATCAGACTGTTCAGACTGCCTACACGGGGCAGTTAATATCAATATAACTGTACTGGTATAACTAGAAAAACTTTCCCATGTAGACAAACCCTACTTGCATTAATCACTACTAGACAATAGACGGTGCTTAAATATTCCTAATGCAAAAGAAGTGATTTAAATTTTCTTTGAGTTTTAAAAAGACTGTTCCTGCAAGACGCTCAGCATCTCCTGAAAGTTGCTCAGTGCACTGACTGTAATGGGAGCTGAGGACACTCAGCACTTTGTAAGATAAAACCCTGCAAAAAGATGCAGGGTTGAGAGCCTTTGTGTTTCTGAATTCTTCCCTGCTCTTTTCATGTAATCAAAGCATTGTGACGGCTAAATTTTCAAAAAGGTACCCATATAACAATGGCAATTACATGATTAATTAGGCATGCAACTGCAGTTGCTTTAAAATTTTCAACAGGTGGTGCTTTATAGCAAAAAACCCCAGCTGTGTACCTAGAACAAAAAAACTAAACTGCCAGGCAGATCTGGGGGCGTGTGTGTCCATTTAAGTATGCCATGCCAGAGTCAATATAATTTGTTACCTAATTGTGTGCCCAAACTTATCTGATACCTTTACTGTGCAAGTGCAATTAATTATGGTTTATTGAAAAGCACCTTCTCTGCAAATGCTTTCCCCTCCGTTTCCCAAAAATCAAATAGCTGAGGGACAGATTAGAATCTGATTTTATACAAACACGCATCCGTATAGATAATGTTTTAGAATTCCCTTCTCGTTATGTTTTTACTAAGTTACAACAGACAAGACAGAAACTACCACTGTGCAGAGGAAATAAGAATGGCACATTAAACATCAAAAAAAGAAATGCAAGGGTCGGGGGGGCTGGATGGATGATGCCATAGAATCATGAAAATAATGGACTTAATATATGTAATGAGACTCTTTCACACTAGCCCCATCTGACCCACTAGTAATAACTGGCCAGATGTTCCTCCCCATCTTCATGGGCAGAGGCAGAAACAAGCAGGAGGAGAGGCAAGGAGCAGTGAATAGTGGAAACAGCACCTCCACTTCATGCTCCCTTGTTCCTGAGAGCACCCCAAAGCCCCCCACTCCTTTGCTTACATGGTGCTGTGTGTTGGGCAATAAGGACTAAACCAAGGCCTAGCAACCCTCCTGATTTACACCTTAATGCTGCCTTTTAGCAGCAGCAGCATTAACTCTGGCTCTGTGCCTGCAGCCCTTTGGGAAGATGGTTATCACGCGGCATGAACAGTATAGTTCCAGGTGGAGCTGTGCTGCAAGGGGGAGGACAGAAGCTGGATGACACCAGAGGTAGCCTGATGGGTCAGTGCTGCTTTCTCCTCCATGGATTCCTCAGGGTTTCGAAGCATCACCCCCACGGCCCAACCCATCCTCTATGACCCACCAACGGGAGTGTCAGAAGTTCTGTGAGGTCATCCTTACGAAGTCTTCAGGGCCTCCCATGGGGGAAGCTCAAGTCACATGATGATTGCATTTCAAGTGACCCATATGGAAAAGTCCTATATTTCTTAATAGAAGACAGGTAGCTTATTATAAGTGGTTTGAACCATCACGTAGAAGTTTGAACCACCCAGCAGAAATATGTGCCTGCTATAGAATTCTAGTAAAAAAAAACCTCTAGAAAAGAGATCTTTTCTGTAAATTTCTGTGTGTTTTTAGAGTAATTTCTACAGAAACCTATTGGCTTCATCCTTGTTAAATTCTATAGGCCATTTTGATAAGGAAGAAGCAGACGGAGTGCCAAGTCTGCCCATATAAACCCAGACAGTCTCATCAATTTCCATCCTATGTATTGAAAAAAAAAATCGCTAGTATGTCACAGAGGGAGGGGTTAAGCTTTTGATGCTTAGAAGGAACAGGAGTCTTCCTAGGCAGAGATTTCATAGACATTCTGGGCGAGGGCTTCAACTTTGGGTACGTTGTCATCGCCCAGAGGATGCCAGGGGAGCTATGACAGTTCCCACGAGCTGAGGATCCAGCTCTCTAGAATTGAAAGAAGGAAGTGGATTGATAGAACAATAATGACCCTCCTAACAATTCTAACAATTGTGACTCTGCGTCAGTACAACAAGCTTTTGGCGTGGATTCTCTTTCGTCCTGTACTGCTGCCTTATCGTGGCCTGAAAGCTTGTGTGTGCAGCTTCAGGCACATCCCTCCAGGGTATGGGGATGACACAGAAGGCATGGTCCCACTCCTAGCCCCTGTGTCAGTGCAGCAGTGGAAAGGAGGAGTGGTCAGGACACCTCGTCTGCATCCATGGTCAAACCGAGCCACTGAACTCCGTGCTGCCCCTCCCAGTCCCCAGCCCGCCACCCCCAATCAGTTCTATTCCACCAGCCTCACCTTTGCTCTTCCTGCAGCAGCTGGACTCTGCGCCTCCCTCTCTCCCAGGCTGGGAGCAAGCCGCAGCAGAGTCCCTCTCCCCTCTTCCATGCTGGGTGTTGCAGGGAGGAGCAAAGGGGCCACCCCATTGCTGACAGGAGGGAATGGGGGAGGTGGGAGCTGAGCTTCCCTAAGTTGCTGGCCTCTTTCTGCTTCCTTTTGTCCCCTCCTGTGAGAACGGTGTTGGCTCCTGAGGAGAGCGGGGGGAAGAGAGAGAGCTCTGCCTGCCCCCTGCAGCAGTGCTGTTGGGCTCTTCCCCAAGAGGCAGGCAAGTGGAAAGAGCTGCCAGTTCTGGGGGGGGGTGTCATCCCCCTTTCCCCCCCCCATCCTTCCCCCCGGGGCAGTGCTAGGAATGTGAGCCCCTCAGAGACCTGCTTCACTTTTAGGAATTTCATTTCCCAGGGCTATGACCCGTTTGGACCCAGCGCACTTTGAGTCCCGGCTCCTCCGGAAGCAATGGCGCTGTGGCATTCTCCTCTCAGTGGGACCTCCCCATTCTTATCATGGATTCGAAAAGCTCTTTGAGCTGTTTCTAAACTGGCCCCAAGCCATCAAACGGCAATTGTGTCGCATCCTCGTGCTTTCTAACTTCCTGCCTGCTTCTTTCCAGGGTTTCCTTTTCCTGCAGTGGGAGGGCCTCATGGTTTCCTGGGCATCAGGCAAATGATGAAATACAACTTGGCATAAAAATCCTTCATGTTTCCCAATAGTTTTTGCCCACTAGCTCTTTCATTTCTATTTTTATCCAACATAGATCTGTCACTGCCTTTCTTTCATCTTTCTTCTTGGTATTTTTAAGCTTTGGTTTTCCTCCTTGCTTTTCTTGATGGGCTCAACATTGCTTCCCCTGATCTTCTGTTCCTCTTTGTTTCACTGACATGCACAAATTCTCTATTCATTCTGGCATTCAGATCCCTCTTAATTTCCCTTCTTTCTTTTAACAATCTTCTCTCATCTCTTTAGATATGACTTCCAAGCTGTCTGGCTTCTCCTCCTAGCTACCTTTCAGTGCAATGAGAGTAATGGATACTGTTTGTAGCAGGTCCAACAGAGGGAAAATAGCAGGTTTATGTATGGCAGAATTATTCTTGAAATCTCTGCATGCTGGCTCAAATTTGGATTGGATGAATTGGTTGAAAATGCACATAATTATAAAAGAAACACTTTGATCAGTCTCACACAGACTAGTCTGCCCTTAAATCAGGATATCGAAATCAGATCATCTGATTTATATGGGCTAATTATCACCATCATAAGTCTGTTTACCATCTTTAACTATTAATCTCCCCCATATTATTTCCTTACCGATGCTTATAAGATCTAAGTAGTTAAGGAAAATTTCAAATGTATAGTATAACAACAAGGAATACTGTAAATAATTGGGCCCCAGTGCTGCAAGTTATAATCTGAGTGGACCGGCGTGAACCACCATTGATTTCAATGTGGCTTCATGTGGGAACAGCCCAGTTGCAAGATCTGGCCCTTAATCACCACAAGAATCCAATAAGAAATGATTTAATCCCCTTAATAAACAGAAGCCCTCTCTGTCCTATTTCCTTCCTATATTTCAGGCCTACCTTTGATATGTCTCCCCTTTTAATATTATTAGAGGGAGCTTTATGTTTCCACGGCAGATTTAGTAATGCTAAGGCAGTATGTTGACTGTTAAATAAAAATTAAAGTAATGGCAAATAGATCAGTAATAATACTTAGAACTGCTTAGCGCGTTACATCGTGAAAGCACTTTACAGACATTACCTAATTAATCCTCACAGCAGCCATATAAGGTGGATAAGTGTTATTGTCCTCATTATACAGCTGGAGGAAGGGAGACACAAGGTTAGGTCACTTATCCAAGGCCTCCAAAAAACCCATGTTAGAAGAAGTATTCGAATTCTGGAATTTCTGGTGAAATATGCTTGAAGATTGGGATTTCACTTACCAGTGCTGTTTGTGACTCATGAAAAAATGCCGATGCCGACTAAATACCATCTCTCTTTTTTCCCCATTTTTCTTCCTTTGGCAAGTTGTTGAAGGCTTTATTTTTTATAAAAGGAAAATGTGTTTACGATGCGTATGTGCAGTGTCTTGAGGGGAGTGTAAAGGTCATGTATTGTATGTTGGCAAACTGCATCTTCTTGAATTTCCCAGTCTGATGAGTCATTCATTGCTATGACACATCATGTCTGGTTGTGTTAGGCATGTCATGTTAGACTGAGTGAGTTAAAATGATTTTGCCTATGCCTAGCTAGTTGATTTCGTGAAAAAAAAACTTAAATTGAGAATGACACTAAAGTGCAAAAGGGTAATCTGAGGGAATGCAGTTAGCTTGCTTCAGATCTTATTTATTTTGTACATTGGAATGACATGAATGTTTTTCTTTGCAACCTTCAGTTCACCACCAGATGTGTTCTCTAAGATTATACACGCTACAGAAGTGACAATTTTTTATATTAAATTAAATAACCAATTTGTAACTCTGAAACTCCATATTAGTAATTTAAAATAATTACGTAATTTGTAATATAATGCTGGAGGAATGAACCAGACGAAATGCATCTAGCTAATTTCTAAATTCCAGGACAATCCAACATTTGCTAGATTAAAATATGATGTATTAAATAAACTAATTTAACTGGGTACTTTCTAGAGTTTAAATATTGCAATAACAAGCTACTGATTTTTATTTAAAAAACAACCACATTCTTTTCCTTAATGCTTCCAATTAGTAGGTCATTATTCTCCTAAAACTGAACATGTGGAGAATATTCTAGTCTAGTCGAGAGAGGTTCTTATTCTGCCTTCATCACTTTAGTATCTGCTGAATGCACTGTTGGAAAATGCTCAATGTGACTAGCATTTGTCACATGTGGATTGTTCGCTCACGCATCCTCTCCCCAGGGGAACAGTTGTGTGTGCAGTGTATTGTTTTCTTTTTGTTTTTAAATGTTCACTCTACTATGTGTTGAAGATGTGCATCTTGCACTTGGAATTGAAAGTGGTGAGGTTTGGGATGTGAATCAACAATCAAAGGAGGATGCACATCTGCCCATGAGCATATCCTCCATCTTGCTTGGGTTCAGCTTCAACCATGGGTTGCTCATGTTGTGGCTTGGATACTTCATCCATTAACTCATCTTGTCTAAACACTGGGCTCTTTTGGTGTTAATGGGATAGTCATGCGTAGAGCTATGGATGGATAGAGCTGTGCTCAGATTGATCAATGCTGTGTATAATTGTTCATGCAGAAAAGCTTTTATGTTAATGTTAAAAAATTAAAAGACAATGATCCAGGTATTAGACTCCATTTTCTTCAAGAGTTTTATATTTTTGTTCATGTATTTTGTTCATGTATTTATCCTGGTCATTTGAGTTCAGTCTATCCCTAAATTCCGCTAAGGAAAAAAGGCACAATGGCCAACAGCTTGTGTCAATTTGTGCAATCTCGTACAGGCCTCTAAGTGGAAAGATGGGAAACAGGAGAGGACAAATTACATGATTCTAAAGCAAAGTGAAAACATTCAGTTATAGGGTCTATATCTGAGGCTGCAGCTCCGTAGGAAATACTTAAGGGTAGACCACATTTTCATAAAGAAGAATGCTCCCTTCCTTTAACCTCTTGGCAGTAGGAGTTGGATTTTTCCAGTGTGAAGTCCATTACTGCCAATAGATGTGCCTGGAACTGACTGTGTGATTAATGATCCTAGTTATGGGCCTGTTACCAACTGAGAGTTCAATTCATCTCACTTCATGAGAGCGTTACCCACCATGTATTGTCATCAGTGAGGATATGGTCTTTTGCAATTACAGTAGGTAAATTCTGTCTTTCAGGACATACGTGGTAATTCCTTCATTAGCCTTCTCTTAAGAACTGAATTGTAAAATGGCCCCACTGTGTGCTCTAGGAAATGAACCATCTCAATTTGATTCTTCTTAAGTAAGGGCCTTTACTCTGTGTGGGAGGCGGAAGACAGCTTTGTTCCTCTTCCTATGTGGATGGTGGAGATGTGAAAAAACATTTAGGCCCCTGTTGTGTACAAGTCACATAATAATTGTATATATGTATATAATAGCAGATGAAGTAGCAACTGGCAGAGTTACCATTTATATAATGGTTTCCACCTAATCTCTATATCTTTTTTTTAAAAAAAAAAACTTTTGTCTTTGGATTTGGCATTTGCCTAAAAGTGAATTTAAAAAAAAATGATTTTAATAAACTCAGTTCAATCACTTCTGAATAGAAGGAAAACAAACTTCTTTCTACAAGATACACTTTTCTCACTATTAAAAATAAATACATAGAGAAATACAGTCGTGCAGCAGCTTATTTAACCACTCTATAGCCAAAACAGCTGGGAATAGAAAATTGTAATATGGTAGGGAAATAGCCTCACTCTGAAGTCCCCTATGAGTGTTCCAGTTAAAGTGGGTTTGGATTTGATTCATGTTATAGCCAATTTTCACTCTATTTTTTTCCCTGTGTATAGAATGAATAGCTGCCTGAGTGCAGTTTTAAAATACATAAACACAGCCTCTCCAATGCCATTCCATCATCCCCTCATTCACTCAGAGAGGAGAAAAGGTAGGGCAACAGGTAGGGTGGGAACTGTAGAAGCTCTTCAAGACCCACACCCCATTGGGTAAGAAGACCCCTGGAATGTTTTTTCCCCCAACTTCTGGTTCAGGAGCACAGGAAATAGACCCCTGGAACTTCTGCCTACCTCCTTCCACCCTGCAGATGGCAGCAATCGAGGGGAGCTCCCCTTGTCAGTGGTCAGTGTTCTTCTCATGGTGCCACCAGCTTAACACATACCTGCATATCATGTCAGATCAACCTCGTATTTTGCAATTAATTCTCTCCACAGAAACTTGACCTGAGAGAAATTCTGACAAACTGAGAGGTTGGAGGAGGGTTTGAACCATACAGATTGTAAAGTAGAGTAGGTCAAAATTGGGCTCAGCAGAGACACTGTTTTATTTTCCCTTTGGGTTCTCTGTATAAATGCAGTAGAAGCAGAGATGGGGCATGACTGAAATTATTGCGGGATTTATACAGTTTGCAGGAATCTTTGCAGAACTGGTAAGACTCTTACAGGGTCTCTCTTCTTCTGTAGAGCTTGTAAATTTTGCTGGAGCCCAAGAACAGAACATATAACTTTTGGATCCGGAACATTGGTCTTACAAAAGAGGCTTCACTTATGGTGCCTATAACTCTCTTTCAATTGATCATGACATTTACGAATGCAATTGGATACCTTCTGAATGTTGTAACCTTTGTGGAGATTTTGTGTAACACCAAAAAGTTCTTTTTTTCCTTAGCAAATAACTTTTCAAATTTCCACCCAGCATAAGTCAACATACCCCCTACACGAGTTCAACTGCAGCTCATTTGGAATTCCTATGCAACTCGACTTGAGATATTTGATGGCAAAAAGGAAGACCTTTACCAAAAGTAAAAATATCAGTCATTTTTTAAAGTTGCATGTCACAAATGCCCCGGGTAAAGATTTTCAATGAGACTTAGGTCCCTGAGTGCTAAAGTCACTTTGCTTATGAAAATTTTATTCCCAGTCTAATTTTGCAATTTACCTAATAATAATAATTAGCATGCAGAATTGGAAAAGATTTTTTGTGTTTGCATGATCTGTGCTTTTTGGGATCAAAATTAGCCTTCTAGTTGTAAGTGTTTTATCATTTTATCTATGGGACTATGAATGTGATACACAATGGGAATTGCAGGTGTGTGATTGAAGACAGAACCTGGTTGTGGGGTGAGGGTATTTGTTGAATCATGTGCATTGGTTACTGTACTGAATACACTTGGTCACTAGCTATGTGTTAATTTATAGTAAATCAGAAACCGTGGCATGTTTAGTGAAACAGAAGTGCAGTAGCTAGTTAGCCAAGTCAGGCAGAACATCTCTTGAGTGAACAAGCATGGAGAGCACCAGCTTTCTCCAGAGTCTCCTTTTTTCATGTTTAAGCAGTTGGATGGCTCTGCAGGAGGAAGAAATGTTATAAAGATATTTTGGCCCTGCAGAAAAAAATAGCGGAGTGACTGCTGCTTCAATGGCTTTGTCAAATAGCAAAGAATCATAGTGACAAACTCTATGCAAGCTGCTGTACCTTTCCCACTTGAACTAATGGTTAGTATTCTGTGTGTATTGTGAACAGTGGAAATACCAGCGTAGGGTCATTTTTCTGTACATCTTGCAAGAATGCATGAAGATTAGTTGTGTAGCTGTTTGATAAATAGTTTTGTTTTAAAATCAATTTCCTGATATTTAGCTTCTCTCAGCCTTTTTGAAATTGAGACTAGAAATGGGTCAAGGTGAAAAATTCTCATCCAGACTGTGTCTCTGAAGACCTCAAAGTTCTGCCGTTTTAAGGCCAAGTGTTTTGATCTAGCCTTTCCAAAAGTCTGATCCAGAGTTTGGACCAAATACTCTGCTGGAGTAACTGCACTGAAATCTGTGGAGTTATTGCAGCAGAAAATTAGGACACTGGATTTTGTTGTGTTCAGATATGAGGCTTTAGTTCAAGCACATCTCTAATTTTGAGACTAAACGATGAAACCACCCCTTCAGTGAGGTATTCCAGCCTTCGCTGTATCTGGCACTCCCTCAGTTTCATGAGGGCAATGATAGACTGAGGTACCAGATGGAGTGTGTCCTTTTTCTCTTGGCATATGGATTGTTTGTTTGTTTTGTTTTTAGAAGTCCAGCAAAATGACAGCTTTAGAGTTGCCACTATGCTGAATATTATAGATTGCATTTACAGTTCTGTGTTCAATATTTGTATACACTGTAAAGCCTCCGGACACTTGTACCATCATCTTTCAGTATTATTAATCAAGTTCTAAAGCATGCATTCAGCTAATTGAAAGAGCTGGGGTTTATTTAAAAAAATATTATGGCAGAGTACCGGTAGCCCATACAATCACAAAACAGTTCTATAGAATTTCCAGTGTTTGATGCAAAAGCAAACAACTAAAACAAAAATAGATGATAAAACTTTGATGTTGCTGTGTTTGTACAGCCAGTAGTTCTAAGCAAAAAACAAGGGATGTCTTGAGTAGTTTCATTTTCCCCTCATTTGAAGTGTAAGTTTTATGTACAATAAGAAGTTACATAATACCAGTATCTATAAGGCATGTTGCGAGTGGTTTTTCAAGCTGTTAGTTTTCATCTTATACACTGTGTGTATATCTTCGATGCGGATAAATGGTGGCAGTTAACTGAAATGATTAAATGAATTAATGAAATCTGAAGTGGTTGGTAGAAGCCAATGGAAAGTCAATATTTGCCAACAGTTCACCTCAGATCTAGTATTTGAAGTATAGGTAATATGAGACCATTATGTTGTAAATGTTAGCAAATGCTGCCTTTTTATAAGTGCTATGTAGTTAGGTAGTAATATGTTCCCCACCACCTAACCATCTCAGCACTTCTAGCACAATATGTTAGTCATGTTTGGCTAATCGCATACTTGTTACTTGATGGCGGATTATATACCTAAGTGTCTTGATTTCCTGTCTTTAGACCATACCAAAGATACCTGCAGGATCAAAGGCAGACAACAGCGAGTGTTCAGTATTTGGCAATAAAGAAACAGTCAAAAGCAATCTGGCTTCACTGCATACTGCAGAGATTTTCCTCATCACAGTCTGCTCGTGCGCCTGAGACCCCCAAAAGCTACTGCCTTCAAATCCTTTGAGGTTGCTTTTGTCAGCAACAGCAAGAGTCCATTGTCAGCGTTTCATTCTAGCAGTACTTTTAATGGAGGCATTACTGTATGTTGTGGATAAGGGAACTGATATAGGCAGAGATGGAGAGGATATTGAGGCTGGGATTCCCAAATGGGCCTGTAGGCACGGGCACCCAACTCCCATTGCAAGTCATTGAATGTTGGGTGCTTAGCTCTCTTAGGCTGCATTGAAAATACCAGCCTGAAGTCATACCTTCCTGCAATTTCTATTTGGCTTGCTCTGCTTTGTTTCTCTATCACACATTGAAAGTAGATTTCCCTCCTAGACACTGAGCGCTGGACTACAGAGTTAGGTCGGCTTAATTACATCACTCAGATCTGTAAAACCATTTTGCATCCTGCGGGATGTAATTAAACTGATCTAAGCCCCAGTGTAGACACTACTAGGTTGATGAAAGAATTATTCATCTCTGAGAAAGGTGGATGTGTTATAGTGGTGAAAGAACCCCTTCTCTCACTGTAATAAGTGCCTACACTGGTGCCACTGTAATGTTTCTAGTGTAGACATACCTTGAAGGTACATGTCTAGTTTTCAGCCCCCCACCACAACAAGGATGTGGACAAGTTGGAGTCCAGCGGCTGGCAACAAAAATTATAAGGGGACTGGAGCACAAGACTTATAAGGAGAGGCTGAAAGAACTAGGCTTTTTTAGTCTGCAGAAGAGAAGCGTGAGGGGAGATTTGATAGCAGCCTTTAACTACCTGAAAGGGGGTTCCAGGGAGGATGGAGCTAGGCTGTTTTCAGTGGTGGCAGATGACAGAACAAGGAGCAACGGTCTCAAGCTGCAGTGGGGGAGGTCTAGGTTGGACATTAGGAGGACACTAGGAGGGTGGTGAAACATTGGAATGGGTTACCTAGGGAGGTGGTGGTATCTCCATCTTCAGAGGTTTTTAAGATGCGGCTTGACAAAACCCTCGCCGGGATGATTTAGCTGAGGATAGTCCTGCTTTGAGCAGGGGGTTGGACTAGATACCTCCTGAGGTCCCTTCCAACTCTAATATTCTATGATTCTATGTTCATTGCACTTTCAGCCTAGGCCCCCCTTTGCTCCCACACACAAATCAGTCTGACTTGGGTCAGCAAACACTCATGACCTGGGTCCTAGGACCCTACTAAGGGGTTGGCTCAGAGCCCAAGTCCCATTGTGACTCCGGTCCAAGTCCTGTCATTTTACAGTATGGACACAGGGCAAGCCACAGACCTGAGTCAGAAGATCTGCATTGTGCAGTATGGACGTGTTAGCATGACCATGAAACACAGGTCCAGCAATTGTAAACCCATGTTTAAAGTGCAGCATGGATACTGAAGCACAGGCTTGGAAATACTGAGTTCACAAGCCCATGTCCCACAGACCTCAGTTTATAGTGTAGACATACCATAAAGGCTTGGAGGAAAGAGCTAAGTCTGTCTCTCTGATAAGGTAGAGGATACATCTTTAAATTTCCTAAATCTTTCTGTGTTCCTCCATCCCATTTAGAAATCCAGTATAACAATATTTTTGCCATCACAGTGCATGATAGTAGCTTTGTCTGTACAAGTGAGTACAGTGATGTTCCCTAGTAATTAGCCCACAGAGGGAATAAGGGGCCTACTGTAATATTTACAAGAATTTGTTCTTTCACTTATATGCAAGAGGCTTCTGCTTTGGAAACTGAAGGTCTATGGTTTTAGTCCTGACTTCCTGTGTGTGACTGACTGAGTTGCCATGTCTGTTATCTGCAACACATGGTTTGTTATATTACCATAGCCCTGCCCTTTGCACTTCCATATTAGTGGTTGTTGTTTTTAACCCAGACATTTGTTGGTGGAGCTGAAGTGCTATATATGACTTTTCCTCTTAGGTGCTGGGCCTGTCCAAATATCCTTAATTATCTCCATGATATTTTCCACCATTTTGACCAACTTACAGGTACCTTCCCCCCTCCCCAGACAAAGAGGCAGTGATGTTTAGCTCCATAACCTAAATACAGTTCACAACTATTGCAAGACGCTCAATAAGTGTTGTAGAGATTACACTTAGAATACTAGGCATGTGCTGAGGTATGAAAGTGGGCATAATATGAGAACTTAAATATACTGATAGCCCGTATTCAGAATCTTTCTAGCCTTTTTTTATTATCTGGAAATCACCGTACTTACCCATGAATTATTCCTTTAAAAAGATCTGGAACACACCAATTGTTATTGAAAATCTGACCGTCTTTTAAAAGAAGACTGTGACTATACTAAGCAGTCAGGACACCCTTTCTTGGATTGTGTTGATATAGCATAGAAAGTAACTCCACCTTACCCTTTTTTAAGGACAGTATAAACTTGAGCCATCCCAGTTTTATGATTAGTGCTTCTTTTTCCCCGTTCAACAGATCCTTCACTTCGTTAATGGAAATCCATTTTTGACGTTACTTTTTCTTACCCACTGCTATATGCTCGAATTCACTTGTTGACTGTTCACGTTTGTTAGTTTATCATAGGCTTCCTTCAGTGCTGAGCTGAGGTGTTTTGTTAAGTTCTGGGGTTTTTTTGGTTCTCAATTGGAAGCTTTTCCATAGATTCCCTTTTTACTTTATTGTGTGTTTAAAATGGCTGATTTATATATGTGTTACTGAAATTTAATTTGCCCTCAGCTGACATTGAAAACCCTGGATGGAGCCCATAGACATGTTGTTTGATACAACTTTTATCTGTACATTTATTTTCCTTTCTCATTCAACCAAGTCAAAATTACCAGTTTAAAAACCATGAAATGATAAAGCCCCTGGGACTGTTCAGCCTGTCAGTTCCCTATTGGCTACCCATTCACTATCCATTCTCTTATTCTTGGTCAGTGGACAGTACCATGGCTCTCGTGCAACATCTCTTCACTGTCCCCCTTAACTCCCCAAGTGAGAGTGGACACCTTGGACACCTGGGGAGGCCTAATTCTTATTGTGTCTCAGCTACTGTGACAAGCTGCTTTTTTCCCCACCTTCCAGTCTGGAAAACCGGTATGTACAAGATGTGCTGAGTGGTGCGGAGGGTGGGAGAATGGTAGAAACTCTTTACCTCATTGTGTTCCCTGGTATGGAACTAGGGAAATCCTGAACAAAACCCCAAACTTACCAATTATATAATGTTATAAAGCACCACACTGTGCAAAAAGAGGCAGACTGTAGAGCACCTATTAATGTACAGACAATGTCCTCATCTCTGTGGCTGGTGCTATCTTGCATTATTAATGCTGGAAGAATTTTAAAAGTTTATTTTAATTTTTGCCATCTGTGCAATTTCCTGTCTGTCTTTCAGTCCCCTTGCATAGTTCGGGAAGCTTCACGTACAATTCTCATGCATTAATGCTGTGCTGCAGTGTATTTGAGTTTCCAACACTGCAGGGGAATGTTGGATCCAAAAACAACCGTGGTCTTGTGGCGTTTAATTTAATGAAAACACATCTCTGTGTTCCAACCATTGCTTTCCTTTTTAATGCTGTCTTTCAGAACCTACATTGGCCCATTCTTTTATTCAAGTTACTCCTGTATTACTGTCAGCATCTATATGAATCACCTGCCATCACCTTGTCCCAAGGCAAATGCAACATTTTCAAAGGGTTGTAGTCATAAACCAGTGCTTTTTTTTTTCTTTCTCTCTTTTGGATTGACCTTTCCCCCCTTTTCCCCTCTTTGTCCTGTGGACTGGCGTATGAACCTGCCCTCCCATCCATTCTAGGATTGTACAGCATGCAATTTATAGGGAGGGATACGGATTTCATGTAAGTTACATAGCAAGGGCCATTGCACGAGCTTCCTAAAATAAATGAACATACGTTTCAGAGCTTCCGAAATGAGGACACCACAGGTACCTGTTTGTGGTTGTAATTTCTCTTATCTATCTATAAACCCCCATTCAGTGCTTTAGAAATGGAGGCAATATTGCAGGATGAGAGAGTGTGTGTGTGCATGCTGCAGAATACACCATACTCAACTGTACATTGTTGAGTTCTCAGAAGCAGGTTCATTGGATTTCAGCTCAGCTCTTCCCTTCCTAAGAGACTGATACAAGTGACCTGTTTTCACGAGGAAAACATATCTGAGTTCTCGTAAGTTTGACATCTACTGCAGAGACGCCAGTCCCCTGGCTGTTCAAAGGCTCAGAACCCAAATATGTTCATTTCCAAATCTCACTGTCCTATGAGAAATGGCTAGCTTCTGTATTGTATTTCTCAGCAAACAGATCTTAGTTGTTAGTGAGGAGGAATACGTCTGTCTGCACAAACATTACCATTGCCAAGTTAATTTAAATCACACTAAATTAACTGACTCGTTGTGGAATGGGAGTTCAGTTTCCCCATTACATAGGCAATATCTCCCTTTCATGATACTGATTAATCTAGAGAAATCAGAACTCCATGAACCTTCTAAATGTAATAGGGTCTTAAGAAATGGAAGGGTCTGTGCTTTATTTAGTGCCTTTGAGCCACCATAGCTGATCTCATGAGATTTTGCTCTTAGCTATGCTGGTGCAAACCTGGAGTAACTACACTGAATTTAGAGGGAATATTATGGATATATACATAGGTAGAGGAGACTGGAGTCTAACCAAGTATCTAAAGTCCCCACTCTGGCTTAAGATGCCTGGACTGCATCTAGACCAGTCCAGATAATGTCCTATGGGTTATTCTTCACACTCCATCTGGGGAAAACATTTTACCCCTATTTATCCTGCCCTTTCATTCACTGGGCTATACATGTGTGTAGGGAGAGCAGTCTCATAGTGACGCTCTCCACTACTACAGCCTTGTGAATATTCCAGCTGAGTTACTAAGAAGGCCTGGTGGCTTGCTTCCATTTCTTGCAGCTACCTTCAATAGCCTGATCACAGGAGTCCCTTAAAGGCTTTTTCTTGTTAACAGAGAAACTGGACTGCCCAAGGTGTGTGGATCAGGATTAAGTTTAGGCTAGTGTTCATCGTGGAGGTATAAAGCTGAACAAAGGTTAAGGTGTAAAATTAGGTTTAATGTGAGCAAAATCACACTGTGCCGCCATGCACCAATAACTATCTGTTCAATGTTTAAGTACTACAGTGATGAGTACAATAGAAAAGCCTATGGACAAAAGACAGATGGAGATTTTAGCCCCAAATGGTGGGAACCTCAAAATGTAGCTGATTTCATGAGCTCTCTGCCATGTTGGGCAGAATATGACCATGTCTGGAAAACAGGCCTCTTTGGGTTTTGGATCCATCCAAGAGATCCAAACCTTATGGGTGGATTTGGATCTGGGAATATGAATCTAAGCTTTGGGAGCTATTTGGCACTTGATTTTGAGTCACAAATCTAATTTTCTGCAGCCTGTTCTGGAATAGGAGGAGACATGGAAATGTATCATGCAGTATAAAAAATGATGAAGTAGTTGGTGATATTTTAATATGCAAAAATTATTTTTAGCAGGAAGGATGGATTATGTATAATGCATATTTAAAATATTTCTGTTTTGAATTCCCTCAGCAGCTGACAAGGTGCATAATTAAAAAGAGAGCTGGCTACAGCCAACTTGCTGTGTGAGGTACTGTGAAAGGATAATTGTTAAGGAAGGCTGGGTGTTGGATCTAATGCTGACTGATTAGGGCAGGGAGGAGTAAATGCCTTATGTACTAGAGCACATCAGAGGGAGCTTATGAAAGGAGTGAGAGGGAAGAAGAGAGACAAGAAAAAGAGCGTGGAAAGCCATTATGTCACTGAATTACTGTCCAGTGTGTTTGCTGGCCCTTCACCTCATCTGGCTTCTGCTCTTGCCACCGGGGGCTTTTCTGATTCACTAAGACTCTCATGGTGCACCATGATGACTCAGGAAGTGGGAAAACCATGGTGCACCATGGGAGATGTAGTCCAGTCAAAGACACGAGTGCACAGAGGGGGAGAACTACAACTCCCATGAGACACCATGGTGACATTTCCAAATTTAAATTTTCCATTTTCAGCCAGAAGTTTTCAGTTTTGAAATTATGGCTGAAAAGCTGAAATTTTCCATGACGGTTGGGGGCGGGGACGGGAGTAATTCAAAGCAGCTCTACTGTGGGGCGCATCTGGAGAAGAGTTGAACATAGTCAAATGGCTCCGGATATTTTTAACTAGCTTTCTACTTTCCTTTTTCCCTCTTTATTTAATGTTTCCCTCATTAACAATGTAAGTTTCTGGGGAGGGAGAGGAGAGAGTAGTGCGAGAGCTGAACTGATCGGCCATTCAATTAGAATTTGATGTTTTTGTTGGAGATGTTTGGCTTTGATTTGCTTTACTGGTTTCATTTTTTTCAACAGAAGTTGCACTGCAGGACACTTCACAGCACAGATGAGCGCTTAGGCCATTGCATGAGAAATATTGAGCTAGAGCAAATGGGTATAACACCAGGAGGTATTACTTTTTCCACTCATAGAAGATTAGAGTTGGAAGGGACCTGAGGAGGTCATCTAGTCCAACCCCCTGCTCAAAATAGGGTCAACCCCAACTAAATCATCCCAGCCAGGGTTTTATCAAGCTGCACCTTAAAAACCTCTAAGGATGGAGATTCCACCACCTCCCTAGGTAACCCATTCCAGTGCTTCACCACCCTCCTAGTGAAAACGTTTTCCTAATATCCAACCTAGACCACCCCCACTGCAACTTGAGACCATTGCTCCTAGTTCTGTCATCTGCTGCCACTTAGAACAGCTTAGCTCCATCCACTTTGGAACCCCCTTCATGTAGTTGAAGATCGCTATCAAATCCCTCCCTCATTTTTCTCTTCTGCAGACTAAACAAGCTTAGTTCTCTCAGCCTGTCCCCATAAGTCATGTGCTACAGCCTCCTAATCATTTTTGTTGCCCTCTCCTGGACTCTCACCAATTTGCCCACATCCTTCCTGTAGTGGGGGGCCCAAAACTGGACACAAGACTCTAAATGAGGCCTCACCACTGCTGAATAGAGGGGAATAATCACATCCCTTGATCTGCAGGCAATGCTCCTATGAATGCAGCCCAATATACTATTAGCCTTCTTGGCAATAAGGGCACACTGACGAATCATATCCAGTTTCTTGTCCACTGTAACTCCCAGGTCCTTTTCTGCTGAGCTACTGCCTAGGTAGTCGGTCCCCAGTCTATAGCTGTGCATGGGATTCTTCCATCTTAAGTGCAGGACTCTGCACTTGTCCTTGTTGAACCTCATCAGATTTCTTTTGAGCTAATCCTCCACTTTGTCTAGGTCACTCTGTATTCAATCCTGCCCTCCATTGTATCTACCATTCCCTCTCAGTTTAGTGTCATCTTCAAACTTGCTGAGAGTTCAATCTACTCCATCCTCCAGATCATTAATGTACATTGTGTATATCAGAGCAAGAATGCAAGTTGTCATTCCCTCTTCTCCGCCCTGCCCTACCCCTCGCTCCCCTCCTTTGGAGGATGTGGTGTAAGCCCCACTGATTACTGGAAGGAGATTTAAAACTATCACTGTAATTTCACATTTGTGTTATCATTTTTAATTTCCAATGCAAGTTCCTTCATATTTCAGCCTATTCTTTGGTTTGCTGAACGGTGCACAGTATGTTTCTGTCACTCAGTTTTAGCTCTTGCTGCTATGTTGAGTATGGAATTGAATGGAAAAGTGGCTTACCTGATGATTTCAAGGGGATTATAGATTTAGGAAAAATAATCTGGTAGACCAGATTGGTAGGAAAACTCCATAGAAAAGCACTGGAACCAATCAAATATTTAATTTAGTAGCCCATTGTTCCACCATTCTTCAAAGCACTGGCTGAAGTGGGTTTACTTGCTAAACTTTGGAGGGGAATGGGAGAAGGGAACAGGAACTGCAAGTGGGATAATGAAATTCACACCCACAAAATACAGGCATCTTCTTGAAGCTTAATAGGAACTGCAATCAATTTTACATAACGTGTGCTTTTTTTAATGGCCTGTACAGCTAGAAGCTACCTGTTGCACACAACTGGCGTGCACAGCACCTACCTGCCATTTTTCAAATCCACTGTGTGCAATGTGTTGCAGCTCTGACAATTCTTTTGATCTTTGTGCTGAAATAAATGATAGCCCTTACAAAATGGAAGAGTTGGGTTGGGTTTTTCCCTGGTTTCAGGGAAGGAGTCATCAAGGTCCTCCTGTATATTCAACCTTAGGCAACATCATCAGGCTTCTGTTGTTTGAAATACAAATAATAGAAATTAGTGCATGGGGAGAAAGCTAGGAGATGTAATTGTACCTTGAATGAAGCGTTCTTGATGGATGATTTCCACTGGACTAGGTGAGGTGACATCTTTTATTTATGGAGAGGAGAACATAGGTAGGTGACAGATTTGACAAGACCAGCGTGGCAAACAAAATAACACTAAAACAGAATGATAATGCATTTCCTAATGGCCTCTTTCACAGCTGTATACACTGATTTAATCTTTCCAAAGCACTCCATTGTTTATGAGGCCTGTGGGTACAATTTTATGCCTGACTGAAGAGGTTGCTAATAGCTGCCATATTTGTGTTTAAGGACCTTCAAAGAATTAAGCTAAGTATTTCAAAGCAATGAGCCATAATAAACTAATAATATATTGAGAATAATAAATGTTTTTAATCCAATAATTGACTGCAGAACCAGTAAACGTTAAGTGACAAAAATACTAATTATAAATGTGATTGTTAAATGTATATACATTAGATAAAGCAAATTAAAAATCTGGTAGAAAGTCTCTGTAAGTCCCAAGTGCAACTAGTTACAGCCACAGGATAGTTATCATGAACTTTAGACTTTTCTTCTCCTTCTTACCTATCAGCTCATATCATGCTATTGTCCACATCCATGCTCAGTCTCCCCAGAGTAAGGATCCACTAAATTCTTTTTGCTCTTTTGCAAGATCAAGTTTTTCTCTGATTTTTGAGTAGCATCTTCAGTAGAATGGATTGTCTATAAGTGACTCAGATAAAATGAAGATAGGTGCCCTAAAAGTCCTCCCAAGAAATTGGTAGGAAAATCTGTGACCTGCTGGATTTAGACTAAGTAAATGGACTGCAGGTCACCAGAGCCTGGCACAGATACACCCACTGGAGTTTTTCCTGATTCAAGGCGTCGTAGAAAAAAAAATGATGCACAGTGGTTAATGAGATACCGAACATAAGATACTATCTGAAATCATTCTGTAGCATTTGAGTTTATGAAAGTGAGCCTTTGTTGTTGACTCGGGCAAAGTGTTACATGATGTAACAAGATTACGGATGCTAGGAATCTAGCTGATCTCAGTTCTCAAGTTATCACAAGCTGTTAAAGCAGAAAGCCTTTTGAAAGGTGTGGAGTGCCTCTGAATGTCAGTGTGTTATGAATTACGCCCAGTTTTACTAACTACCTGCTAATTCAAGTAACCTCTTGGCAGAATAAACTGTCCAAACCTGAAGCTGCTAAGGACCTGTGAAAATCAAGACACAATTTGAGTTTAACTGAGTTTAGCAGCCATCACCAGGCAAGTTTTGCTAGTGAGCATCCTGGAATCCCTGAGAATGATAATGAGCCACTTTTCCCCAGAGGACTTTGGGAAGAAACTCTTTCACACACATCACCTTTCACTTACAAATCCATCCAAAGCTGCTCCTGTCCAGAAGCTGAAACCATCTGACCAGTTTGGTGGCTTGGGTGAAATAAGTGTGCTGGTTCTATCTCCTTTTTAAGCAGACAGGTTTCCACATACACCCACACCACACCCTAATTACTGGCAGCCTAGTAAAGGCCGTCTCAGCACAGAGACAGAGCACCCAATTGCCCCTATGTGCTGCAGTAATTTTTCTACACACAAGGATTTTCCTTCCAAGTCTGAGTTGAGATATTGGCATTGCGGTGGGAAAGCTTGCAAGGCTGCTGCCCTTGCTCTTTCTCTCTGGCCATGCATGGAAGATTTCAGCCTCTAGGGCAACCTATCGGGGACTTTTTACAAAAAATAAATTTACAAAGAGGGTTAAAAATCAGTCATTGGGATGGGGTATACAAACCCTGCCCACACTGGGCCCAGGTAGCCTCACCCCTTTGGGCCAACTGAGCATGCACCAGCTGAAAAACTGGGTTAAAAGAAGCTCAGAAGTCAGGCTGTAGGAGAGGAGACTCCTTTGGGAAGCCAGATGGAAAGTAGAGCCCGAGAGGGGACTACAGAGTTGGTAAGGTCCCTGGGCAAGGCTTAGCCAACCATCGTTCACTTTCAGAAACAGCAAGTCTTGCAGGGTTCTGCTCATTTGGACTTTTTATGAAGCTATGTGGATTATAGGGGCACGCCCCAAACTGAAGGAGCACAGAGGTAGGAAGTAGTCTCGGGCGGCAGACTTGGACTCTCAACAAGGAGGAATCTGCTGGTGTTACTTCCGAGAGGGACCTGGGCTGGGACCCAGTGGAGTGGGAGGCTCTGGGTCCCACTTAAGAGCAAAAGTTCCGATGTAGAGGGAGGCCCAAACACTCCTAGCCTGAAAGAAAGGGTGGTGTTCAGGTGTGCTAACCACCATGTCAGCCCTTTTGTAAAAGAGGATGGCTCTTCCTAGACGGTGCTGGACACTTATTTAATGCTTTGTGTTTTGGGTCCTCTGCATCTTGGCGCATTACAATACTTCCGATCACAATTCATCTTGCTCTATTTTTGGATTGTAAACAGATGCAAAAAATGCTATTTTTGCATCTTGTTACAGCCATCCATGTACAAACACTTCCATACAGTTACAACAATGGATATTGATTATATTACATTTGAGGACATCTAGCCCCGTGTTTCTATACTGCATTAAATCGTCTCCAAAAGGACTGAGCAAAATCTGTTTCTCCTCTTCCTGCCCCCACCCCCTGTTACCAAGCTGCTCTGGCTCAATTGTGCCTGAATTCATGCCAGTTTCTCAGTAGGATTTATGCACTGGGTGCTGTAGAGAGAATAAGGCTCTGACAAGATGAAAAATGTCGAGGGACACCTGGAGTTGAGGACTCTCTGTTAGAACCAGGAGGCAGAAATTTTACTAATAGAAGCCAGTTACATGACACTATTTCTGAAAATTTTCAAACCTTCTTATATATACATTTGCTTTTAGGGATGGGCAGGACTTCACTCTTCCCTTAATGGTCTGTGTACCCCAAGGAAGTTGCACATAGTGAGTTTGTGTAGAAACAACAATTTAATAGCCTTAGCAAGAAGCAGCACATATACATGATTCATGCCCTGCAGGCAAAAATTGGTAGGTACAATAGCAATCCAAGTTTTCTGATAGTTTGCTGCAACCGTGTAGATGTTTTACCTGCAGCCTGGTTTGCAGCTGCTCCTCAATCATTCATGCACTCACAGTTCAAGGTGCCAGGCAATATAAACTTGTATTAGAAAGGGAATTTCAGAGCTGCTGACTTCAATTGGAGCTGGCAATGCTCAGCACCTTTGAAAAACGAGGCACTTAGCTAGGTGCCAAAATAGGGAGTTAGGTGCCAATCTTGATATGTCCCAGTGAGAACATGTTAGCAAGCAAACCCCCAGCCCTGGGTTGTGAGCTCTGTGCAGTGCCTCTCCAAAGTCCAGCACAGACTTTCAGCCTGGGTCTCAGCTAATTTGGTGTCTCTGCAGGAGAATGGGTACTTAAATGAATAAGAAGAAACTGTGTATATAGCTAGATAGGCGGAGGGTCTGTACTTGGGGAGTGAAGGCTTAGAGGGGCGCAAATGCAGACTTGGCTCCACTCCCCTGCCCCCCCCACACTTACCTGGCACGTGGTGCCCACTCCTCTCACTGTGGCCCAGACTGGGCAGCCTCTCCTCGCAGCCTGGCGGCAGGGGCGGCCTTTCACAATGCGTGCGGGGTGGGGGTGCCCCACAGTGCCTCTTGCGCTCGCCTCCCCCGCCGCCACTTACCTGCAGCTCCAGCCCGGCAACAGGTAGCTGGGGAAATTAGCTGGGTGGGTCTTTAACTCGCTTTGCAGCAATTAAATCCAGAGAACAAATGATTATGCCTTTGCCATAACTGACAATCAGGGGCAATGGGTGACTGGCTTTTGGAATAACACAAAGCAATAAAATATGCAGGAACTCATTAATATAATATCTATTACCTTAAAGATTGTGAAGCACAAGCTTTGGTATTGTTAGAAACGAAACGCTAGCAAGAGGTTGGAATTTCAATAAAACATATAAGCAGCATTTAATATGACACCCTCAGTGTAATATTAGGAATTATATCCCTGTCTCGCAAGACGTTCTTTTAGGATGGAATGCGTCTCATTTCAGTAACTTTATCTGAGATCAAAAGGGAATCCAGCATATTGAATATGCACTTTAAGGTAACCTAATAAAATGTGATTTCAAACAATGCTCCTCTAGCCTCCTGCTAATGCAAAAGTCGTCATTCAGTGAATGTGACATCTCTCATTTTCCTTCATTTGTCAACTTGAAATGAGGAAATTTGTTCATTTGAAATATGGACTCAAGTCTGGTCACTTTGCATCTGCAGTTTTTACACTACTAAATGTGTTACCAGGGTTTAGAGTGGGTTCCTAGGTAGAGTTTGACTTTATTAAAGCATTGCTCTGGGGGGGGAAAATTTTTAATGAAGCATAAATTATCATGGCAGATTTTACAGACAATGTGGCAGCTTTCCCCTTTTATTTTTTTCCCCCTGTTCTGTTTGGAATTACGTATGTAGGGTGTACGTTGCTTGATGCAAAGTGAAATAATCTGAATCAAATCCTTCTCATGCCATCAGATGTCCCTTTGGGTATGACCCAGGCTCTGCCACCCTTGTCTTTCCTGGGCCACTCTTTCATGTCTTGTGTGTTGCCAAGTTCCATAAGTTTTTCCTCTTTCAGTAATGTTTGGAGGGACTCTTTTAGTGGACCCCTTTCATGCCTTCCTCCAGCTGCCTGATGGCTCACATTCCATAGTAGGTGCTCTAACTTAATTCTTAACACATGGCCCGGATATTTCCATCTTCTTTTCTGGATAATTTTAGAGATAAGAGAGTGTTGAACATCCTGAGAAACCTCAGCCTTTGTTATAAATTAATTTAATGTAATATCTTGTTTTTTCAAAGGCATTTGGACATCAGTCTGTACCTTTGGTGGGTTTCCAGATTTCACATCCGTATATGTTAGACAGAAATATTTAAATTGAAGAGTCATAGTTTCGTCTTTGTTTTTAATGATCAAATCTTGTTTCAGCTGGTGAGTGCTGACGCTGCCTTACCAATTTGTGACATTATTTGCTTCCAGACATCCTCACTTCGACTCAGGACCTTAAGGGCAGAAGAGACCGTCATGATCATCTACTCCAGTGGTTCTCAGCCTGTGTTATCATTGTATAATATCATTGCATATGCAGCTTTCTGTGTTATGTGGGTCGCATCCACACAATGTATATACTGCCTGTATGGCCCTAAGGATGTCACATGTGAGCAGCTGTGTGCTGATTGGGCTGCAAGCAACCTGCGGGTTGAGAATCAGTCTGACCTCCTGCACATCGTAGGCCACAGAACTTCATCCACCCCCTCCAGTAATAGTCCTATAATCTCTGGCTGAATTACCTAAATCCTCAAATTATGATGTAAAGACTTCAAAAGTTGCAGAGATCCACCTTTTATGCTAGTTTAAACAAGCAAGTGACCATGCCCCATGCTGCAGAGGAAGATGAAAAATCTCCAGGCTCTCTGCCAATCTGGCCTGGGGGAAAATTCCTTCCTGACTCCAGATATAGCTATCAGCTGAACCCTGAGCATGTTGGCAAGACCCACCAGCCAGACACCTGGTAAAGAATTACTGCCAAATTATATGAATTGACACACATTTTGTATTCCTTTGCCTTCTAAAGTAACGGTTGAGTTGAGGTTCCCATTAGATTTGTTTTCTTCCCTGATGATGCATAATTTTTGTGCTTCTGGAAACTCTTTCGATCTTGCAAGTTGACTGATCTGGAACTTAGAAGAGCTGGCTAAACAAAATCCAGATCCAGTGTACTGTTGTTGACCCACAGAGTGACTGGGTTGTATCTATCTACATTTTTCTCATGATGAAGTCAATGGCAACGACAAACAGGAGAGACGAGAGAATGCAAATTGAAAGAAGTTGCAAAATATCCTGTATCTCAGAGACGAAGACTTGGGAAATTTCTGTCCACAATAAGTGTCACTGTTTTAAAAGAATGAGGAACAACTGTTCAAATAAATAGATGTAAACAGCAATATCCACATCTGGATTCTGATTCTGAGTCCCACAAAGCCCAGGAGTGTCCATGTTCTTTTTGGGTCTCTCTCTCTAAACAGAACCTAAATATCTGAATGACTACCTGGGTAATTCAGTGCATACTTTGCTTTTCTGAGGGAAGCCTGGTGTTGACAGTAAGGTGGTTCTCTTCCTTTCCCTCCAAAAATAGTTCAGATATTGAAAAAATGGCATGTAATTCCTCCATTGTTTCATGGAAAAATGTGCCCTTTCTCATCAGACTGCTATTTGTCCTGATCATTAGAGTACCAAATGTCAACTTTACTGTGGTTAACAGATGGCAAATGGTGCATGTGGGTATAACAATTGAATAATTGTTCTAATAGTATAGGAGCAATGTATACATTGTATATTGTGGGAGAAGATGTAGGTAGGAGACAGCTTTACAACAACTCCATTGGAAAATCCCTACCTGATCTTTAGAAATGTTTCTTTGTGGGAGCTGAGACAGGACAAATGACTGGTAATGCACTATGAAAGGCACATTGGCATTGCTTAGTCAAAGACACTTGCTGTAATTTGGTGATTTACTCTCTTACGACTCTGCATATTCTTTCACAATTTACTTACATTAACAGAATTGTGCACCTGGCCTTGTTTTACGAGATACTGGGTTTTCAGAGCAAGGCTGTACTTTGTGTATGTGAAAACATCACCTTCTTACACAGCCAGCTTGCTCCCTGTTTGTATTCAAAGTCAGAACTGCTTAATTTAGTCACAGAAATAATTGTTTTCTACTATCACACCCTGCAGTGACCATACATTTAAGAGGGTCAGCTGGATTCTTTTCTGGCTCTTGCATCTTCAAGAGAATTGTTAAGTAAGTTCTATTTGTCGAGACACTTGTGAAAGCCCATTGTCTTCAAATACTGACCTTGGTTACACCTGTGTTCCCTCCGTGAAGACAATAAGGTTGCACAGCTGCAATTGAGAGCAGAGTTTGGTCTTCTGAACTTTTATTTCAGGTGATCACACATAAGCTGTTAGGGCATAGCTTGACTTTTAGATCTCATGTTGAGTTTCTAGGGTTGGGAGTTTGTGAAAACATCTTTTCACTTGTAATGTGAGTCTAGCTGATATTCAGCCCTTGGCAGACAATAGCCATAGAGTGCCACAATACAACTTTTATGAAGTCACTTTTTCAGAGCCGAATTTCACTTCAAATATTGAAGAACAACTAAATAACTTTAGGCTACAGTGTTTCTTTGTCTAGATTGTCTTCATCTTCCCACATGCCACTGTTATCTGCTTCCTTCACCTCATTCTCTTCCAATGGCAGGTTTAGATCCACATACCAGGGCCAGAGTCTGATCCAAATTACACCTGTGTAAATGAGGAATCCTAATGACTTCAAGTTTAATGAATTAAATATTAAAAGAAACTCTCCTTCAATTATCCTAATTACATGATTACATTAGATCGCACTCCATACACTTCTTTTTATGTTGTGTCAAGTGTAATCCCAGCTAGAAATAGCCAAATGGGGATTTTACATTGTTTATATTCTTTCTTAAATGGTTCAGCCCCATATCAACGGGAGCTTTGCAATGTGCAAAATAAGCAGCAGCTAGGTAGCTGTTTAAGCACAATTTAAAGTACAAAAGAAAACACTAACATAAGTGTCTTGCTAATCAAGGGTGGGTTGCTATGATTAACTCTTCTATAAACGTTAACGTGGTAGCATTGTAGGGGTTTCGTGCTGCATTGTGACATGACATTGTGTCAGTCACAACACTGGGTAAGAGGGGAAACGGAGGACAGAACTTTGTATCTGAGTTTCTAGAGTTCAAAGCTTTAAGGAGTTATACACAGACAGATTGACTCCCTGCTTCCATTTCATAGTCTTAATACCTCCTAAAGAGTAAGTTGATACTGTAGGTCTCAAACCTTTTTGATATCATGACAATATCATTTGATATCATTTTGTGTTCAAGACAAAAGTTTCAAGAGCGTGCCCATTCTATTGCGTTCTAGACAAGTGCTTATATAATCATCATCACCATGGTATCTGAGTGCCTTCCAATAGTGCATTAAGTGACATGACTTAACATCTGTCATATGTGGTTTGTTCTTTCTCTTGTCCTTTCCACAGGGAGAAAATTGTTTGTGCAGTGGCGTGTTTTGCTTTGGTAGTTTTTTTAATATATATATTATATATGAGTGTGCTGCTCTGTGTTTGTTAGAAAAAGCAGGTTGAAGAAATGTGCCTTGAACTCTGAGCGGAAGAGGTTTGGGATGGTCCTTTGTTCCTGTGGGAGTTTGTTCCACAGTCTTGGACCAGCTGCCAAGAAAGCTTCATTTCCTTCACAACTGAACTTTACACATGTGGTACTCTTTCAGCTAGCCATAAAGAAATGAAGGGCCATCAGGGCCACCTGAAACCTGTTTGCAACTGTTGGGAAACCATGGGTTAACAGAGGCCCTCCAAAGGTTAGAATTATATGCTATTGTTATGCAACCTTGTGATATGATCCTGTCACATCTCACAAGCTGGACTAGGTCGCTACTTGCATGGGAAGCCTTCAAAATACATCTTAGCGCTGCTGTTTCCGTGGTCCAGCACAGTGTTAGGGAGCAATGTGATGTGGAGGAGTTCAGATGAGATGTGTACAAGCGAAGTATTTACCTCTGGTGGTCCTTAATCCCATGCCATTCTCTACAACTAAGTATTAAGTAGGGTCAAGTGAACAATTTCTAGTGAAAATAAATTATTCATTCAATCAACTCATTCAATTTAGCCTCTTTATGTCTGTAAGTAGATTAGTTTTCGCGAATTTATAATTATTCATTTTTATTCACTAACTCATTTTTCTGAAGAATTCTTGGCCTATAAATTCTATCCAAGCAATTCATTATAGTCAAGATGTATTGGTTAGCACTGATTAGTCAAACAGGACACGTGATTTTCTTTCAGTTGTCTGATGACATAAATTAGTCTAAGAATCAGATTGCCACTGTGGACACTGCAAAAATTCACCTCCTGTGACTATTTGCCTTTGTTTACTTAAAATTTGCCATTCTATGAATATTCCTGGCAGCAAAATATTTTTGAATTGTGAGCACAGGCAAAATGAAATGTTTTGTTATCATTTTATTGTATTCACTCAGCTCTAGCATCAGTAAATACTACTGTCTTGGCCAAAATCCACTCACCTTACCTAATTGCTTCTGTAGTTCCATGTGGATATAGGATGTGTGTTTTGATTTAAAGGAACACATTTAGGTCAAATTTGACCCAAAATTTAGGTTTTGTTAATAAAACAAACAAACAAACAAACAACCCCAAAAAACTAACTAGGAAAATTTCAGTGGCAGTGGTTTATAAACCAAAATTATTCCCTTGAGGTACCTCCAATCCCCAAACAGCAGCACTGATTTAATATAGGATAGCCAGAAAGTGGAAGTGACTGCAGAGGTGAGTCTGACTAATCTATTCGTATTGTCAAAGCTGAGAAACATGAAAGACTAACAAATATGAACATTGCAAAACACGTTCCATTTTTTAAATTACTTTCATATTCATAATTTAGGATGGCGTTAGTACCTAGGAGAGGAACAGCAAAGTCATTACTATTTGATTCACAGACTCTAAGCCCAGAAGGGACCATTATGACAATCTAGTGTGACCTCTGCTTAACACAGCACACACAGAACCTTACCTAGTAATTCTGCATCAAGCCAGACTTCTGTTTGAATGAAAAGTGCAATCTTAGTTGAAAAGTATGACAACTCCAACCCTAGGTAAGTTGGTCCAATGATTAATTGTTCCTTTTTTCTGACCTTGACAAATGCAGTCCTGCCCTGCTCATATCCATGCTGCTGCAAAGATCATTTTCCTAGTCTGTCATTTGATGTCATCCCTTCACTGGCTCCCTCTTCTCTCATTTCAAGCATAAGCTATTAGTCTTTGCTTTTCAGGCGTCTCATGGCTTATCTCTCATTCACTACTCACAGGACCTTGATGCTGGCCTCCGTTACCCACTTGTTAAATTTTCAGACAAGCTCCTACATGCTTTCTCCCATGCTGCCCCTCATGGTTGGAAGGTACTTTACATAAACATTCACAAAGCCTCTTTGTAATGGAGCTTCCTCACCCCAAGGGCATCCCCTTGTGTGGGGATATGGCATTACCCAGGTTCTTCCTCTCTTGCACCTGCCTTTGTGCACCGCTCAGCCCTCTGGCTGAGAAGCAGCTAGTTCAGATCACCATCCGGCTAACGAATTGTCCAAGTGTAGTCCAAAGCCCAAAGACTCAACTTATCTTGTGAGCCCTTTGCTCAACCTGTTCTTGGAGTTCCACTGCCTTTTCCCAGCTCCAGTGTCAAGCACTATCTTGCCCAGCCTAAGTCTTTCTGAGAGCTCTAGCCTACAACAGTCTTCAGTGCTTTGTCCCTTCACAGGAGCTGGTCTGCCTCACTTCCCCCTGTGGCTTCTTCCTTGACAGAACTCTCTCAACCTGTTTATAAGGCCCACGTGTCTGAGTTATGGCCTGATCCTTCTTTAGTCCCACCCTGTCTTACTGACAGGTAACTCCCTAACTATCACCCAGGTGAAGTTAAGTAACTGGGTCTGTAACCCTTTCTCTCATATTATGAGGGTTTCTCCTCACCACACTTCAATGGTGTCCTTAAAATCCTTTCTTAAAACTCTCCTTTGCCGGGACAATTGTTAGGTTGCTGGTGTGCTGACACCATTTCCTATGATGCTGATCAGTATTGTCTCAGTTGTTTCCCTGTTCTTGCTGTCAGTCTGTCTGTATCCATCTGTTGTCTCTTTGGGGCAGGGACTGCCTTTTTCGCCTGTTTGTACAGCATCTAGCACAACAGAGTTCAGGTCATGACTGGGGGTCATAGGCAATTTTGAATCATTTGATGAATAGTTTGCCAACACACTTCAGCCTTTGGCTTGTTACCAAACTATTTGCTTCACTATTTGCCAAATGCGATTGGAAACAGAGGGTGTGATCCAGAGCCCCCTGAATTCAATGGAATAATGAACTTTGGACCAGGTTGGTGAGTTACATGGTAGCACTCTTTTTGCTCCCAGATTGCATGTCTGGAACTCTTTTAAACAAGACAGTAATGAATATTGTAATTAAGAAATACCCCTGGGCTACACCTACGCTATGCATCAATGATGCCAGCGTGTAGGGTACATGTAGCTACATGCTACCATGAAAACCGAGCTGCATTCGTAGTGCAGTGTGCAGCGACACATCAGTGAAAGACGCTGGCAGCAGAGAAAGGCTTCAGCAGCTCCCCACTGCCAGAGCCTTTCACTGTGGGAAGGGAAGTTTTGGGCAGGGGGGAGGCAGTGGGGAAACCCCACCTGCCAGAGCCCTTCCCCGCTGCAAGAATCTTTCACTGTGGTGATTAACAAAGGGTGCAAAGATGGTCCAAGAGAACTAGTTCTCATTTTGCCCTGAAATCTGTTCTTTTGTATCCACGTAACTGATATATAAAAGCTGTTATGTTTTTGTTAAGTGACAAAATTAGTAACTTTGTGTAACGTTTACCTCCAGATCCTCATTCCAAAATGGCTACTTTAATAATAATAATAATAACAATAATAATGTGTTAAGATAAATAATCGTTTTCCTTCATGACAGCTGTCCTGAAGAAATATACCATGAAATTACTATGTTCCAGGAGGGCAACCAGTGAATCTATTGCATCTCTGCCAGCTGCTGCCAGTGTTACCTAAATTCATACTGACCCAGAATAAGAAACCGGATAGCTTTATTTCCCTCTTACTTGACCCTCTGCTCACTCCCCCAAATTACTTTCTCTCTTCAAAAATACAGCAACGTTGCCTCCGAGTATACACTGTTTTTAAAATCCGGTGCATACTCTCTGTACTGTTGTAAATGAAGTCAACTGCAGGGCTTAATTCAAGATCTGTTCTTATGGCATGTCTGGATGGGACCTGTGCATTAAAGCCTTTCTTCTCTGTTCCTTTGATGCCACTTTCATAGCCTCCAACTCTGCTAAAAGTCCTACAGTTTTGAAGGCTGTCCGAGTTACCTGAAAAACCTTCCTAAAGTCTGAGGTTAGAACAAGTACTGGGGAGGTAGGCTTATTCCTAATGGCCCAGTGGAATAACTCTCTGCTGTTTGCCTCTGCTACTGCATTTCTCAGCTAAGCTGTACATTTTACAGAAAGAGCTCCTGCTGCAAGAAATCAATGGACTGCTTTCCTTGGGTGCATTCGTTCCCGCTGCATAGTGAAATGTAAACCATTGCTAGGTGCAGGGCTTTGTTATGACTAAATGGGGCTAGGATCTGATCTCAGTGAATGGTCTCCCCTCCCAATGAATCAAAGGCTTGAGAGTTGGGTGCAGTTATATTCAATGCTGAGGCATAAGCTTTTTTTAGACAAGCACAGCCTCATCGCTACAGGAACGTACACAACGGGCAGCCAGTGGAAGAAACCGGACAGTCTGCTAACTGAGATACTTAGTATTTTACACAAGCAGTTGCTTCCCAACACACATTAAATATTGGCCACAGTGCTGCGATAAAGTCTCATAATCTGAGCCCTAGGGGCCTGTCCTATCATTGCTCGCTATCTAGACCCTGCTTTTCTTCAGTGCTCTGATGTGGTGATTGCCCACCTGGCTGGCTACGCGGCTGTAGGGAGCAGCAGGTGCACACAAGCTCCTGGTCACGCTATGACTGACACATTCAGATCAGGCATGGACTGACTGCTGCCCGATGCATGCGCTCTTCCCCCAGATCAATAGGGTCACAGAGACATGACCTTAGGTGTGACATATGTATAGGGATGGGCACTGAACATTACCCCAAGTCTTCCTCTTCTAGCATTAGTGGCCAAAAGAAGTGAGTGGGGAGGCTTCACTGAGAGAAGATGAGTGGGGGCAAAGGAAATTTTAAGATTTTTTCCCCCTGCTTGTTCCATCTCCATCCCAGTATGGTCCTTGTTGACCATCTGAAAACAGCCATCTACAGAGTTAGCTGAGGGAAGCAGCTGTGAGACAGTGTTCACTGCTCTCCCCAGTATCAGTGGTGGAACATCGCTTGAATTGATGATGGGCTCCCCAGTCTCCATGGTGCAACACAGCTCTCACTAATGCCTGAGCCCCTCATGCATCCAAACAACATGAACCCAACATCCCCCTGCTTGCCTGGGGCCCAGATCTGTGACTCCATGCCTAGCAAAGTGACGTTTGGCAATGAGTGACTTGTTGCCTTCTATATCTGTGTCCCAGTAGAGATCTGTGGATACTGAGCACAGCTCGGCCCACTTCTAGCTGTGGATAGTTGCAATTATTTACCATTACTGGATCAGCAGGCATTTAAACAACCTTTTTTTATTCCTTGAAGGTTAAAATATGATTAAAAGTAGACCGATTGAAAAGCGAGTCTGGCTTGTCTGCGGTTGACCCAGCAAACCACATCTTGTTAATTTTATGCATCACTGGGGTGAGAACGTCATACTTTTTACAGTGCAACAGCTTGCTACATTGCATAACTCAACATGCGGATGCCGTCGTGCCTGCAAAATTAACCTGAGAGTCAAACCCAGGACATTCAAAACAACAAACAGCTTTCTCTGAACTCCCATTGTTCAACAAACATTGCCCTCTCCCATCTCCTTTACAATCCTATTAAAACTCAGCCCTTCAAAAGATACAGCTGGGTCACCGTTTTGTCACGGGAATCATTCTGTTGCTTTTTGCCATAGCCCCACCGTGGGGGGAGATTATGAAGCTGCACTTCCCCACAGAGGCACGTTGTCTCTTGGGACTTCCTGCTTGCCCTGTGCAAGGGGTGTCACTTTCCTATGCCTCCCAAAGGGTTTCAACCTACTCCCCCTGTGGTGTTGCCAATTCTGGCTGGGATACAAGGAGGGAGGAGCCATGGCTCCACCTACTTCCCACTCCTTTCATCCAGGTTGCTCTGAGTGAGGGGGAGGGAGGAATCTCAGGACTGGTCTTGACTGAAAACTTACATCAGTGAAGATACGTCTCAGGGATGTGAAATATCCACACCCCTGAGAGATAGCTATGCTGACCTAGCCCCCAGGGTAGACAATGCTAGGTGGTGGAAGAGTTCTTCTGTTGACCTAGCTACTGCCTCTCTCTGGAAGGTAGATTAACTAGAGACAGGAGAGCCCCTTCTGTCACTGTAGTGAATGTCTATGCTGAAGCAATACTGTGGTGCCACTATAGCATTAAGTGTAGACATTGTTTTAGCAGCAGCTGCTGCAGTCCACTGACATAAGGGCTGCAATTCTGGTATGGGCCTTTATCCAGGTTCTACAAAGCAAGGAGGCTTTTTATTTCCGCCCTTCCTGCACCACTCCGCCATGTAAGGGCCAGCCACAGTCTGCCTTTGCGGTTGTTTCTTTTCTGAGATACACACAAAGCTCTCTCTCATGGAAGCCCTTTTGTCTTTTGTGATACTGTAGTATGGCCAGCTTGGCTATCTTTGGTAAAAGTAGCTCATCTTTGTTTTCTTCTCATTTCCCGTTCAGGGGATATGAATATCATTCATAAAATTCAGTGCTTCTTTCTTTAGTACCATCTCCATTGAAAAACCTGGCATAAGCTACCAACACAAATTTGTTGTTTGGGTGCAGTGTAAATCTAAGCTGCCAAGAGTAAAGGTTTGACATAGGGAATAAATATTTTCTGTGTCCAGGGCTATTATGTGCTGTTGGCTAGGACTCACCTTCTACTCTTCATTTCTGGCAAAACTTCCTCTTAACATCTATCAGTCACTCCTTGCATGTTCCTGAGTGAGTCGTAACATGACTTCTGGCAGGCGTTTCACTCTTAGCTGCTGTAATGAAAAGCACTGAGAATTCCCTCTTTGTGACCATGCCGAGAAATAGGGAAGATGGGAAGGATTGTAGGTAAGCTTCAGCATAGTACCTGAGCAGCTGTGGAAAGAGATTCAGCAATGCCTGTCCCACGCCTGGTCACAATCACAGGAAACCAGTTATGCGCGATACAGTCATCTGATCACAAAAAGTAACTCCCACTCACGCTCCAGGGATGTGCCTCTCAGTTGATGTTGGGGTTATTAAAGTTGGAGAAGAGCTTTGTAACATTTTTCAGTCTTCAAATGAAAGCAACAAGCTCAAGTTTCTGGACATCAGGTGGTTAGATTGGCGGCATAGCTGATGCTGCTTTAATTTGAAAGGTAGCTCAGCATCTGCTGTCGCTGATGATCTGTTTGTACAGCACCTAGCACAATGACGCTCAATCTGGCTGTGTCCTTTTGGTGCCCTTGCAATATAAATGTTAAGTAAAAGCAGGTAAAATATGTCACTTAAATTCATTTCCAACATTTCCCCCCTTAATCCCAGCACCCACCGGTTGGGATCCTACCAGTTAACAAGAGTTACTCTAAATCTCACCAGTGATTTTGACAGGACACTGCCAGCATGGAGTCTTTAGACATTGTGCTTGCATCCGTCGGTTTGCTTTTTTCTCAAGTGTACTTGCCCTCTGGCACAATATACATATACACTGCATCACTAAATGCTGAAACTTCACATCTTAATTCTATGTGAGTGCTTTTCTCTTGGGGCCATGATACATCTGTGGAGGGGAAGCCTGATAGCAGCACTGAGGAGGTTACATGTTATGTTGGAAAAATGTGATGATGCATTTACAAATATCTTCACTAATAAAGTCTTTTTTTCTGGTTTTGTTTTCCACAGTCAAACTTGAAGTACATCCACTTTGAGGTTCAGTGAGGAAAAGCCTATTTGAAGTTGAGGGAAATACTTGAATGAAGAAAAGCTAGACTGTAGGCTCTGGGATAATATACTCCACTTGTATTTTCTTTCTTTTTTATCTGGAATGCACATAAGCCTCACAGCAATATTATCATTTTAGCACTTTCTGCAGGATGTATCTTAATGTTCTATAATCCTCTTTTCTACAGAATGGGGACTAAAGTAAGATGGAATTATATTTTAATATTTTAATGTAATTCCTTGTGAAACAAAAGGGGAGTGTGTTCAGTAGCTGCCTAGATGTATGGCAAATGGGAGCTAAGCAAGCTGTGTAACATGACCAGTTTCTATGGCAACAAAAATGTCAGCTATCCCTTTGGCTGATTCTATTAATCTGTAGTAGACGTGGTGATAGTGACACATTTGGAATTGATTTAAACAAGAAGGTGAAAAGATAACCCCACTGTAGCTTAAAAACAAGGGGAAAGTTAAACCACTAACATAATGCTATCTGACATGTATATGTGCCACAGACAAGTAAGACATTTATGTGCCAGTCATTCTGAATTTTATCTGAAAAGTGATTAAGCCATTTACCAGAAGGAGTTATCCTGAATTGTTTATATGTGTGTTCTGACTAAACTCACGATTAGCCGCTAGCATTCAAAACATGCAGGTCTCTCTAGAAGAGCTCATTTGATGCGCACAAAAGATCCACTGTTTAATCATACATACGTCATTGAACCAAAAGCCACATAGCATAAAATCCAGGATGCTGTGAAATAAAACTGCACATGGGACGTTTTAACGCAGTTGTCTAATTCTCTTTCATAGAGGATGACTCATTTCTTGTTTTGGTATGTGGGGCAAGATTAAAACTGGCTGTCTGAAGATTGCCAGGTGACCACTAGTTAAAATCCAGGGCCTAGCTAATGAAAGATGGCTTCACAGGAAACAACAGCTACAAGCATGCAAGGCAGATTCTGAATTCTGTCTATGTGGGTCAGATATTTTCCTAGGGATACTCAATGATTATGTTATGCTGTTTTACCCAGTGGTGCTTTTTCCTTTATTCTCTGATTCTTTAAATAGCGAAATATTTTCCTACTTTTCAATGTACCATGACAATACGCATGGCACAGTGCTGTTGGAGCACAAAATAAATATGGATGCAGATACTTGTCATTATGATAAAACAACATCTTTTCATCTTTATCTTGGAATTACAGGCTTCTCCGGAAGATGAGTTTCTTGTTATGGAAAATGAATTTGCAGTGTCGAAAGATATCTCTCAACTTAGTCTTGAGTTCTTCTTGTTTGCCAGAGGCATGTAGGAAAATTAGCTGCTTTTGCAATTCTTTTGCTAATTTTATTAAAATTCATCACACAAAAGAGAAAATATATAAAATATGTTTGGTGTGTGACTGAAAAATGCAAAAGCCAGAAATGCATAGCCAAAGCTGTAGGAACATTAACTGACTGCTGTCCTAATATTAATGAAAGAAAACATGAAGAGTGTAAATCCCGCTACACTTTTGTCAATGTCTGCATAAGCTTTGATATTTCAGATTGATTGGAACATTCCTGATTTTTTTTTTCTTGTTTAACAAAATTTGTCAATTTCCAAACTTACACAAAATTAGAGCAATTCCTGGAAAATTTTGTTTGATTCCAAAGGGGTACAAACTTTTTAAGAGTTTGGAAAAGGTTTTTACAATGTTGGCAACTATGCAGACTGGCAGGTAGGAGACCTGAGTTTGATATTGCTTGATATTGTTCTACTTTTTGATCCTGGGCATTAATTGTGTTTGCAGTTTTGTTTCTCTGTCTGTAAAATGGGGATAACTGTATTTACATGCTTCAGAGAAACCTTTTTAGGCCTGCCAAAATGGTAGTTGTAGAGTGCAGGATAGATGGGAAAGTTATCTTGAGGACCAGTCAGTAGAAATGGGCAGGAATAATAATTGGCGGTCTGGGACTCCCACCCTTGTAGTCAGTCCTGTTCGGCAAGAATCCTCTACAGCAAAAGGAAAAGGGGCAGTGACCAGCCTCTCCTTCTGCTCTTCCTCCAAAATTCACACATAATTTTGGTGTGAAAATATCTATCTGTGGAACCTACATGACTCCCTTGATCATCGTGCCTGAGCAAGAGATGATCTTGAATGTATTTATCCCCACAGAAGCTCTGTGAGATAGGGAATTATGTATGCACTCCCATTTTATAGATAGGCAAAGCTCACTCATGAAGTCTCTGGTAGAAGAGGGGACTGAACCCCCGTCTCCAACGTCTAGGTAAGCACCCTAACCACTGAACAATCCTTCTTCTGGTTGCTTAAAGCCTTCATCGTTTCATGAGTTATGAATTCACACAGAAGATGTCTTGGCAAAGAATGAGTGCCAATTTGCATGAAACACTTTTCCAGTTGCTAGCCGTAATCTCCAAAGTAACCGCAAAGTGAACAATTTATATTTTTTGTGATCACTGTAAACCAGTGATGTTTTGGCACAAGCAATAGTGTGGGGTGGATAGTTAAGGTAACCATAGTTCATAGCAATCCTAGCACTTAACAGCATCAGATTAGGTGAAGCCTTTTTAGAATCAACCCTCTGAAATTGTTTTCTGTGTCAATAGTGTAGACAGTTTTTCTTCCCCAACTTGATTATATAGTAGTAGAGACACATGTTGTACCACGTGCTGAGGCATAAGATAAAGCAGATGCTATGTAACATGAAAGTAACCTTGTATCAGAAAGCTTGAAATAACATTTCCTTCCTCCTTTTAAAGAGGAAAAGAGGTAGTAAAGGCTTATATTTTTAAATATATATACATTAAATTTACAAAATCTTCTCCTGGCTGTGAACAGAGGCAAATCAGGGTATGTCTTCAGAGACTTAACTACCATCTTGCATAGCTTGTACTAATGACTAACAAATAAAATTAATATAACAAGCACTGGATGTGACTACAGAACTAAATCTCCGTGAACGAACACACGCTGCTTCACACGCTGTTAGGTATAACCATTTGAAAGTAGGTTTGACTTAAAACCTGTTGTTACAACAAAACAAAACAAAAAACAATTTTGATTTTTCAAAAACATAAAAACTTCCTAAAGCATTTAAGTCTGTGGGATTGAAAATCTCTTATTGATCAGAAACGGACATATAGTATATAGTGAACATCAGTCATGATAAATTATCTTAGTCACACTATCTAGAAAGAGAAGCAAGAGATGATTCTGAGAGGAACGTAGGCTTGTCTGTCTGAGAGGGAGCAATTGAAGCGGAGAGCTTACAAAAAGAAGACTGACCTTTTGATAAATCACAGACTTTAACTTTTGCCTAAGCACTGTATTTAATTTCACTGATCATCTAACCTGAGGGTGGGATCTAGCTAGTGGACTTTGAAGTCAAGTGCACTGCTGGTCCTATCATGATCAAAACACAGTTTTCAATCATAGGAATTAGAGATTTGAAATACTTTTCATACTCCCTCAGCATGGGGCTCGTGCAGATATATGTTCTGTTTTTTTAAGTTCCTTCATTTTGATTTACAAAGGCTTAGATGGGATATTCCTTGAACTCTGATCAAAATAAAGATCCTACTTTATTGTTTCATAAGCCAAGTTCAGACCTGGCACAAATGAGTGACTCCATTGAGATCAACAGAATCACACCCATATATGTCAGGTATGAGTTTAGCCTATTTTAATGTCAGTTGTACCAGGATCTCGTTCGTTACCTTTTCTCCTCTGTTTTTCAAAGACACAATTTTACAGATTGATATCTTAGATATCAACATTTCTTGACTGGCTAGTGCTGTATTTAGGATCCACATGTTTCCCATCAATAATTTAATAGTGGGGCTTTCAGATATATAGCCAATGGGCCAGATAGTGCCAGAGGAATAATTTAATCCAGCATGCCAAACTACTAGAAAATCAACCTATCTTTTTTGGCAGCCTCAATATGCATGCCTGAGGCAGCATCTCCTGTCAGTCAGAAAAAGAAAGTGCTAGGCTTTGAGTGTTGATTCAGAACAGTAAAGGCCACTCGAAGGGGGGGAAGGCAGCTATGTTAAAATGACTAAGATGGTATATTTGTTCAAATGTGGTATGGGAGAGGGATGTTTGCATCTGAGCAGATTATTAACTTCTATTTCCCACTCCATCCCCCAAAAAACCTAAGTGGCTTTTTGGCTCTTACAAATATAAACTACTCAGTGCGAATGACTCCTGCTCAAAATATTTTGGTCAAAATGAGGAACTGGCTGGATTGTACGTTTACCCCTGCCCTCCACTGGATACCTGCAGAGGCGCTTGATTGTGTTCTATCCACTGCTAATGGGGATTCTCCTTTTGAAAAAGGCAGATCTGTTCTCTTTCTGTATCATCTGACGAAGTGGGTTACAGCCCATGTAAGCTCACGCCTGCAGAAATTAAATTGGCTAGTCTTTAAAGTGCTAAAGGACTCTCGGGGTTTGGTTTTGTTTTGTTTTCTCTTTCCACTGTTGGCAGGAGGCTCTGAGTCGCCATTGGAATCACACTTAATCAAGTCAGTTTCACAACATTCCTTGTCTTGCTGCATTTTGTATCTGTATGTGAACCAACAGGACCAAATTCTGCAGTTCTAACCGGAGCAAAATCAGTATTGCCTATATGTAGGTGCCATTTACATCATTTTCAACACCGATAAGGGGTGTTTGTTAGTGGGAATGATGAAAATTTTGCTCGGGGTCATGGCTACATTTTCTGAGAGTCATAGAGATTTTAAATAAGTGTGAAGTTTCAAGCATCCAACATTTCTTGCTGAGGCTAATGGGAGTTACAGAGGTGAAGGCCAGAAAGGACCACCAGATCACCTAGCCTGACTTCTTGTACATCACAGGCCACCAAAACCACCCAGCACCCGCACATTAACCACACTAACCAAATTAGACCAAAGTATTACAGTCCACAGGAGACTAAATTATTCTGTGTCACAGGCAGAGAAAGGGAAGGACTGAGTTATATCAAATGCCTGAGGCACTTGCAATAGCAAGGAAATACCTTGCAGCCACTTTCTAGGGAGGAAGGCGAACCCTTTCCCCCCATCCCCACTTCCCCCATGGTCACTGCTAATCTGACTTGGGGGTAAATTCCTTCCCAACTCCACAATCAGTTAGACCCTGCGCCTGTGAGCAAGAGCCAGCCAGCCAACCACCTGAAACAGAGAATGCTCAATGACTGGCCACCCTGTCCAGTATCCCGTTTCCAGCCATAGCCATCTCTGATGCTTCAGACAAAGAAGACTAACCCCCCGCCCTCCCCCAGAATACAGTGCTTGGGTGGGGGGCATCCATTCCTGACCCCTTCAGGTGGCTGACGAAAGCCCTGAAGCATGAGCTACAGGAGCATTCGATATAAAGCAGAAGTTAGCTCCAGGGATGTTGAGCTCTACTCCCACCATCTCAAGCAGCCCTGTCATACAATCACACTAACAAATCTGTCCAGCTCGCTCTTAAAAGTAATTAAGTTGTTTGTCCCCTCAATGCCTCACTCCTCTGATGGTTAGAAACCTTCTTCATGGCCAGTTTATATCCATTTGTTATTGTGCCAGCATTGTCTTTTAGCTTAAAGAGCTCTTCACCCTCCCTAGTGTTTACCGCCCCCACTTCCCCCCAAATGTATTTATAGGAAACAACCGATCTCCTCTCAGCCTTCTTTTTGCTAACCTAAAGAAGCCAAATTCCTTCAGTTTCCTTTTATAAGATTACAGCTTGGCTGGGGGTGAGGCCGCCTTGCCCGAGCCAGCACCAGACTGTGGGGCTGGAGAGGCAGGCGCAGCGTGGTGGGAAAGTGCAGAAAGAAGGGGGTCGCCAGAGCCCATCCAGAGCTGGGCTCTGCTGCTGCAATGAGCACCAGAAAGGCCTTGCGCAGGAGGAGGTAAGTGGCATGTTCCCCGCACCCCACCCCTCCCGGTACAGAATCCCCTTCCCTGGGCATTTGGGGGGCGGCGTCATCTGGTGGGAGCCAGGGACCCCTCCTGCCCTGCATGTGGGGGGAGGGCACATGAGGCCTGTTGCGGGGGAGGAGGGAGAGGAATGCAGGCTTGGCTTCTGGGCTCCAGAGACCCACAGTATGCCACTGACTAGAAATGCCTCACCTGATACATCCTAGGATTGCATATGTCTTTTGTTCAGCCACATCACATTGATAGCTCACAGTCATCCTGTGATCAACCCACACACTAGCTCTCTCTCTTCCTCTGTCACTTCTAACTGATGAGCCCCCAGCATCCAGCAGAAATTCTTATTATTAGAGCCTAAATGCATTCTCATCTTGCACTTTTTGCTATGGAATTTCATCTATTTCTGTCACTCCAGGTCATCCGGATCTTCCTGTATAATAATCAGATCTTCCTCTGTATTTACAGTCCTCCCAGCTTTAAATCATCAGAAAATGTATTTTGCGCACTCCATTTGTGCCAAAGCCATTAATACAAATATTGAATAAGATTGGTCCCAAGACTGATCCTTGAGGAATTCCATTAGTAACCTCCCTCCCGTTCAAAAGTTCACCTTTCAGCCCAATCTGTGGCCTTCTCTCCTTTAGCCAGTTCCTTAACCACCTTGCAGTTCTTCTACTAATCCCCAGCGTCTCTTATTTAACTAATTTCCCATGAGGTTCTATGTCAAACATGTTACTGAAGTCTCAATATATTAGAGCTACTGCATTTCGCCTATCTAAAAAATCAGTTATTTTCTCAAAAGACAGAAATCAGATTAGTCTAGCATGATCTACCTTGGGGAAGCCTATGTTGCATTACATTCCCTGTAGTGTTTACTTCCATTTATTTAATTCTTTCCTTTGCAATTTGTTCTAAAACTGTGTACTACTGAGGTCAGATTAACAGGTTTGTAATCGCCTGGAATACGTTTTCCCCCCGTTCTTAGATATAGGTATAACACTAGCTATTCTCCAATCCTATGATAGTAACCCCAAATAGATAGCTTTATTAAAAATCCTTGCTACCAGACTAGCAATCTCACATGTCAGTTCCATCCGTATTCTGAGTTGGAAATTATCTGGTTTCCCCAGTCTGAGCTCATTAAATTCTTTTTAAAAGGTTTTTTCTTCCTCCTTGGACATGGTAATTTTCCTTTTCAATACACTCATTTCCATTAGCCATCCTACTTCCTGCCCATGTTCCATATTAGCTAGCATCCACACTGAAAATTGAGGCAAAGTATTCATTTAGTAACCTCATCTATCCTTATTCTCTTTTGATGAATATAATTTTAAAAAACATGGTATTATTTATTTAAATTTGGTTGGCAAGAATTAATTCAGCTTGACTTTTAACAGTTCTCACTTTATTCTTACATTTTTCTAATCTCCAAGATGTAGGTTTCTTTGCTGATCAGCCCCTTTCCCCCAGTCCCTAAAGGCTCTCTGCTTACTCCTAACAACCTTTTTGAGGTGTTCCAGAGAGGTAGCCAAGTTAGTTTGTTTTTAGCAAAACAGCAAGAGTTCTGTGGCATCTTAAAGACTAACAAATTTATTTGGGCATAAGCTTTCGTGGGCAGAAACCCACTTCATACAACAAAGTAGGTTTCTGCCCACGAAAGCTTATGCCCAAATAAATTTGTTAGTCTTTAAGATGCCACAGAACTCTCACTTTTTGAGGTGGTTATTTATCCAGCTGGGTCTGGAGCCTTCCCCTACAAGTGTTTTCCCTTGCTTGGGTTGCAAATTTCAGATAGTTTTTGTATAGTTGATTTTAAGATTTTAAGAAATTTCCGCCTCCTTTGCACTCTTCAATTGACTTCTTTACTGAAGCTTTTAATTTGCCCGTGTTTTCCCTTTTGAAATAAAAAACCATCGTTGATTATCTTGTTTTCATTGTCTTTCCTTTTATTTAAAACTGGCTCAACTCATGATAACTCCATCTAAGGTTATTTCCTATATCCAGCCCTTCTATGATGTCCTCACTACTTCTCAAATCACATCTAAAACTGTACTGTCTCTTGTTGACTCAGTGACAATTTGATGAAGAAAATGGTCATCTATCACATCCAGAAATAACTAAGGCCTATCAGTTACTTAGAAGGCTGTGTACAGGAACGGCTTTTTTTAGGGGCCCCGCCGGGGTTTGGTTTGACCAGCAGCACCTTCCATGGAGTTAGGTGTTGATGGAGTGCACTTTTTTGTTTAAGTGGTAACGTTTTATATTTTTTTATAAATAGCTTTTACTAAATTATTTTTTATTTAATATTATATGTGCCACTCATAGTGCTGCCTCAGTAGCCATTCTTTTCTCTGCCTAAAGCCTGTTCCTAGGGGAGGAGGAAGAGAGAGAACCCCCAGCCCCAAACTCCCACAGAAATCTGACTGTTGGCTACTAGCAGAGAGCTCCATTCTTTTGAAAATCAGGCCACTTACTTTGGTATCCGAGGTGCCTTTTGAAAATACCAACCCATGAAAATATCTCTTTGCAGATAAAATGCTCAAGAAGGGGAACAGGTGTAGTTGCTAACACATGTCCATGGAGTTGTAGCGTGATTTAGCCAGCTCAGTTTTATATTCAGCACTCTATGACGTTTAATCCTCCTGCCCACCCCTCACCCCAATATCCTAGCCGTGGAATCCTGAACTGTCCTTAACTCCAGCGTCTATTTCTTTGTCTTCTTTGTTGGATACATAGGGAGCCTTCTGATGTGTTGACAGTAGAATAGCTTCGCTGTCTGATTAGCAGTGAGCCACATGTAATTGAATATTAATAAAAAAAAGTTTGATTAAACAAAGAAGACCTTGTCATGACCCGCATGTTTCTTGATGTTTAAAATGCTTCCACAGTTCAGCTAGTTAGGACCATGATCCTGCCTGGCAATATATGGGTGGAAAGAGTACTTTATTGCATCTTTTTGCTCTTGTAACTTCCTATGGGGTTATATATTATTGATTGTTATACAACAAAGGAATACGTTTGGTTTGTTTTTTTAAATATTTGACTCCCTGAATCAAGAGAATACTGTCCAAAGTTTCCTGTACTTTATAACTCTCCACATCCTTAATCCACTGAGAAAAGGCACCAGACCCACTATGCTAAAATGAGTCCACAGGGCCCAATTTGGCAACACACATAACATTTACTTTGCCCTGTGGAAGCACAGAAAAGCAGATATTCCAACGCTTTCATAACATCATGTAGACTCTTTGTATGTAGAGGGCAAGCTATATTTTAATTGAATTGGGTACTTTGTAGCATAATCTTGGGGTAATACCTCATCAGCATTAATGACAAATGACAGAGATGCATTTCAGAATCTATATTTATTAGGCAGGAATTATATCTTCTAAAAATAACCCTAAATTATCACTTTCATTTGATACACACAAAAGAGGGCCATTTGTATTGATATTTCTCTGAACAAGTATTCTTATGTATGCATAAGTGTGTGTGTATATGAAATACACAGTCCTGATGTTTCTGGTGTATGTCTGATATATAAAGTACACATGTACCAATATTAAGCTATAAAATCAGTTTTAGAATGACACAACATATTGTTTCATAAAGACTCTTGAATGTTTAAATCTCTAGGACAGAATTTTAGGGAAGTGTGCTTGCAGCTTTTGGCATGATGTGGGTCCATAATGACATCCACTGTCACTGGAAGTACCATGAAGTACCACTGAAATGAGGACTTAGCTATTGAGCTGCCCTTTGGCGTGTGCCATTGCATTTGCAAACAAGTGCAAAGTTGCTTTGTTCTAACATGGACCAAGTAACTTTATTAGAATTTTTCAGGTGATGAGTCACCCTGAACTAGAGTCTGATTTAAGTTACGTGTGGTGATGAGTCATTCCTGCGCTAGGCTCCAGACAGTCCATGAGCTAACAGCTGGTTTGGTGACTCATGGGGCAGGGACATAAGCCTTGCAGGGAGAAACAGATGCTCAATCTGCCCAATGGCATGGAATTCAGGCATGGAACTCTCCCCTGCCTGATAGTGGTGTCAGACTCTGCAGGCCATAGCCTGCCTTAGCCTTCTTCCCATTCCTGCTCCAAACCCGCTCTGACCCCTAATCTTGTTTTATTCCAAACCTGCTCTTGACTCCTGACTCTGGCTCCAACTATAGGCTCCAGTTCCTGGACTGGCTGCCACTGCACTGATTTGTAGGCCTGCTTCTCTCTTTCATTGTGGAGCTTCTGCTTAGAGCCTTCCTTCGCTCCTTTTATGAATGTCTGCTTGGTGTAGTTTTAAATATACAGTGCATATATCCACAGTAGTTCAAATGTGGCATGCGCAAATGCTAATTGGTTGTGAAAATGCTCTTATAGTTAAAAAAAAAATAATCGGACTCTAGTGTGCAGTTCCTACTCCCATGGAAGTCAAGGAGACCTATATATGGGCTGATTTATATGAAAGAGCTGACTGTTTAGGATGCGGTGTGGGTGTACGTCTTGCATGCAGAACTACAAATGACTGTGTGCAAATATATATAAGTTCAGCGCCAGAAATAACTCATATGAAGATGTACAATTTTCAGCATAAAAATAAATTACATGCCACAGTGAAAGTATTAATTTGCTCACTCCCATTCTTACATTTCTTAATAGCTCACTCTGTATTGTATAGCCTAGACAGAGAGAGAGAATGTGCTGGTTAAAAAATAAGTATAAATCTCTACTTCCATTAGATGCATCTAACTGAAGTGCAGACCACACAGTTGGTGACGAAAAATTGCTGGACTGTATTTGTAAAGGAGTTCCACAGTGTGGTTGCTTGAAAAGAGTGGCGTTGTCTGTCTTGTTTGCATGAGACTGCATTTTCTCACTGCCTTATTTGCAATGCTTCTGTTCCATTGTATAATCAATAGCTGCCATCACTAAGGGAATCATCTAATTCCTCCTTGTACTATTGAACTCTGTCAAATGTTCCGGGATTCAGTTCATGTACAGCTATATTCTTTCATTTTTTAAAGAAAACTGGAATGAAAACTGTTTACTTGCTTTGCATTAACTCTAAGGGCTTTTTTTCCCCATCATTCTAAATCTTGAGATGGAACCACTTCTTCAGCTGGCGTAAATCAGTGGAGCTCTGTTGAGTTCAATGGAGATGCATACATTTGTACCAGCTGAGGATCTGGATGCAAATTCTGGTTTATTTTTGCCCCCAAAACCATGACCAGCTGTGAAAGGGGAACAACTGCAGCATTGCAGAGTGGTGTTCCGGGACCAATGGCTCTGGCATGGACTCCCTGTCTGTGCTTCCCACCAGTTACTATGTTCGCTTAGATCACTCATACTGCTGGATTGAGTAACGTGCATATTGTTATTGTGTAGAATGAATGTGTAGAATGCGGGTGCAAATCAATCTTGCTTTGGCGGTGGTCGTTTGTGCCTGGTTTGTGGTAAACTGTGCCATGAGAGATAACATGGGGCATAAATACTAGTATCTATGTTTGGTGCTAACTACCAATACATAGAGGACTTGAAGATTTAAAAAACATTGATGACAGAATGTTAGGCTTCTTTTCCTTCGTTCCACTCTCCCCCGCCCCCCCCCTTTTTTGGTGCCTTATTTTGGGTAGGAGAATTGCGCATGCTAATACTTGTGAGTATACAGATAGTCTGCAGCTGTGCTGAGCTGTACAAATCCCACACTGGGGAGCAGGGGGTTAAGGAGCAGCTGTGGTTACTGTTGTGGTGGAGTGGGGAGCAAGGGGCCCAATCCCCCCACTGCAAGAGTGTGTCCCAATCGAGAGATAAGAGACCAGACCACTATTTTTTGGTTAACCACTATTTATGTAACTTTTATTGAAGCATATAGAGTTATAAAAAAGAAAACATTAGTTAAATGAAAGATTCCTATTCTTACAATTAAAAAAGCTTCAATTCTTATCAAATCCTACATACACCAACCCCTCATACACAAGCCACATTCCCAACTCTACTTCCCTCAGACATTCCTTATTAAATCCTACATGCACCAACCCCTCATAGACAAGCCACATTCCCAACTCTACTTCCCTCAGACATTCCTTATTAAATCCTACA